>OY856415.1:521657965-522314632 GCA_963693085.1 Alisma plantago-aquatica
CTCACCATCATCATGGATAAACCTGTAGGGGTACATACATTCTCATAACCAGAGAATGACACCTAGATAGATCATATGGGCACTGATATAGGGCACTAGAAACGCTGTCCTTAGATCATTTGTGTTGGTATATATGCCCATAGAGCCATCCTGAGCGATTGCATGGAGTCAGATATTAATTAATCCATTAATACGAAAAATTTGGTTAATTACTTAATTCCAGAATATTCTAATTAATCCATGAGCATTTTAATTAACACACTCTTTTTATTTACCGATGGAGTTAGGAAACCCTACTTCTTTTTCTCTTCTATTTAAAGGGGTTTGACAGTCGATATCTATATAAAATATAGAGAGAGGCTTTTCAGTTTATGCCAATGTATGTAAACACTAGCCGTCACCGTCCTCAGGAGAGAAAGGAGAGCACCGCGACACTAGCACATCACCGCATAGAGACAACTCCTTCCCGCTGGCTTAGGAAGCACAACGTGGAGTTCCAATCCATCTGTGTGGACGAAGTAGAGACACAGACACTGAGACACCTACGTTTGGAGGACATCAATGACATCCATACGTGATACGAGCGACATATATCACCGCATGAAAGGAGTGCCCCCGAATCTTCCCAGGACACACTCAACGAATGAGGGAGAAGTACCGTTCATGTAGGCCAACAATGTTGCATACCATCGTGCAGCAAGACATCACTGGACTTGCTCTGTGATAATGTATATCCCACAAACACTCTTTCTAAATACATTGTTGTCGACAAGATCCTATTTTGGGTTGCATGGAAATTTATTTTTGTTGCTTCCGCCACACATGTTTTCTCCACAAAACCCAACAGTGGTATCAGAGCATCGTCGATCTATGACATATTTGGATTTGTTTTGATATGATCGAATCATTGTATAATGTTTTCAATGTTGCATACGATGTGAATTAAAACTGCTAATGTGCAAATCTAAACCTAATTCCACATATGCCACATGATTCTAATTTTGACATTTCAGACGGGGTCGACTATGGAAAATATTGATTTTCCTAAGTGTACGGAAGTAAAATTCTAAATAGGGGTGTTGTCCCTGTGTATCCCACATAGTTTGTGTGGGAGTCAAAAATTTATTTGATGGGGAATGTCCCACATTAAAAGTGTTGCAGTTTTAATATGTATATACATATATGTAGATATACATATGATATCATACATGTTTCCTATAAAATATATTTTATGTGGTGAATGCATGCATGATTATGGCCTAGTATCCCTTTTATGAAAGTTGTGAATGAATGTGGATGTCAATCTTGTGGATATGTTTGTTTGTGAATGTTATGGATGTATAATGGTTGTACATGGATCCTATGTATAAAGTATTCAGCTTGCATGTTGAGCCTCATCTCTTATTTCAAAGTGTAATTAAATATTTCCCTTTATATTTGTACTCATATGATGTAATAGAGATAGGATTAGTTTTAGTCTATGTAAACTTGATGCAAGGAGGCCACTTGAAGATCCAACTCCAAGGAGCATCCATGGAGAAGCACCATGAAGATCTAATTCCAAGAAGCAAATTGAAGATTCAACTCCAAGGAGCATCCATGGAGAAGCAACATGAAGATCCAATTCCAAGAAGCAACTTGAAGTTCCAACCTCACAGAGCATCCATGAAGTTGCTCATTGTAATGTTGATCCGTATAGGTTTATTCACAAGTGTTATTTCATGAGATGCATAAGACCTTAGGTGGACCATAATCCTTTGTTGCTCTAAAGGATTACAATAGTATGGCCATAACTGTTATTTGTGTTTGTGATTGCATGTCTGTCACTTGTGGTTGTGGATATAGTAGTATATGATACGTACTATAAGTATGTGGTGTTTGGATATGTATATGTATTAATAAAACCCCTCAATTAATATAATTAAGTTTTAGTTGCCTTCCATAAATCAACACACATGAAAAGCTTGATCGACTATGTGTGTGCATGCCTCTGCATGGTACACTATCTATCTTGTGAAAGTGTGAGGGTGGGTGTGTGGGTCTGCCTCCACAGGGTGCACACTCATCGTGTTGGCTTATGGGTTGATCTTAACTAGGGAACCTTGATAGGATTAAGTATCTAGAGGCACACAGATGCATCATGGCAAGGAGTGGTACATGATCATCTATCCAAGAGTTCCATGTGATGCAATCGGAAAAAGTTGCCTACCTTAGTATTTGGTCTTTGACGGCTGCGTTGGATGGGCATTGATCCAATTATTTTGGATCTTGGCTCACTAGAAGGTTGTACTCCACAATCTTCTAAGTTGATAGTGAGGGCTATCAATTTGAATAAAATAGTGGGAGCATTATTAATTAAATTCCTAATTAATCTCATTTATCAAATCTTTACAAATCAAAATGTTTTGGACTAATTTTTTTTGTAGCAATCAAATGGAAAACAACACTCACACTTTCTCATTGCGATCGATCCTTGAGAAGGACAAACTTACCGAGACCAACTTTCAAAAATGGTTTAGGACACTGAGAATTGTTCACACGCATGAGCGTGAGCTCTATGCCCTTGAAACACCAGGGCTAGCGAAACCTGCCTCAAATACGCCCAAGGTTGAAAAGGATGCTGACAGGAAGCACCTTGATGATGTCGTGGATGTCAAGTGCCTGATGTTGTGCTCAATGAACAATGAGTTGCAAGAGCAGCATGAGAACATGAGTGTCATGAAGATGGTAACACATCTCAAGAAAATATATCAGCATCAATCAAGACATGAGAGATATGATGTCTCCAAGGCTTTATTTAGAAATAAGATGAAAGAGGGAGACTCAGTTGGCACCCATATACTCACTTTGATTGGGTACGTGGAAAGCCTATCCAAGTTGGGATTTCCCCTAGGTCAAGAGTTGTCCACTGATGTGATTATGTAATTGTTGCCTAAATCATATAGTCATTTTGTCATGAACTACAACATGAACAATCTTGACAAGCCATTCTCAAAATTGTTGGGCATGTTGAGGACAGCTGAAGCACAGATGAAGAAAGACAAGCCCAAGTCTGTGATGATGATCAACAGGACAAAGGGAAATTCAAAAGGCAAAGGCAAGTCTAAGAAAGGTTCTAAAGTCGGACAGGAGCCAAAGTCATCCGTGCTCAAAGCTAAAGGTGGGATCTCCAAAGAAGGCAATTGCCACCATTATCACCAGGTTGGACATTGGAAAAGAAATTGTCCTCTCTACCTAGAGGAACTGAGGAAGAAGAAGCAGAGGATAGAGATCTCCACTTAAGGTATATTTGTTATCGAGATAAACTTAAATACTTCTTCATCATGGGTACTGGATACCGTATGTGGATCTCACATATGTTCAAACATGCATGGTCTGATAAGAAGTAAGCCTTTACGAAAGGGCCAAGTCAAGCTACAAGTCGCTAATGGAGCAAGAGTTTCTGTCACCGCAGTTGGAGTTATTAATTTATCTTTTCCTACGGACCTTGTAATAGAATTAGAGAATTGTGATTATGTACCTGTCATTAATAGAAATATTATTTCTATATCTTGTATGGATAAGAGTGGATTTGTTTCACATTAAGAATGGAATGATTTCTATTTCTAAATATGAGACCTTTTATGGAAATGCCCCTATGTCTTATGGTATCTACTTGTTAGAACTTGAGACTAGCATATACAATGTAAATACTAAAAGGATAAAACTTGACAACTCAAACAAAACATACTTATGGCATTGTCGTCTTGGGCTCATAAGCGAGAAGTGCATATCTGGACTCCATAAGGATGGTTATTTAGAATCTTTTAATTTTGAATCATTAGAGACATGTGAGACATGTTTATTAGGGAAGATGACCAAGACTTCTTTCACTTGACATAGTGAGAGAGCTAGTAATCTGCTAGGGCTCATACATACTAATCTATGTGGACCTTTTAGATCAAATGCTGGAGGAGGCTATCAATACTTCATTACCTTCACTGATGACCTCAGTAGGTATGGCTATGTATATTATGAAACACAAGTCAGAAACTCTTGAAATGTTCAAGACTTTCATGAATGAAGTAGAGAAGCAACTTGTAAGAGTATTAAAGCACTCCGTTTAGATTGAGGTGGCAAATACTTAAGCCAAGAGTTTGAGGACCTTCTGAGTGATCGTGGTATTATATCACAATGGACTCCACTTGGTACACGTGTTAGGAAGAAGAAATCATACATTATTAGACATGGTACGATCAATGATGAGTTCAACCGAACTTCCAATATCGTTCTGGGGATATGCTCTTGAAACCGCAATGTTTATGCCTAACCGTGTACCTTCCAAATTTGTTTAAAAGACATCATATGAGATATGGAATGGGAATCATCCCAATTTGTCTATGTTAAAGATTTGGGGATGTGAAGCTTATGTTAGGAAACAATTTCCTAAAAAGCTTGGACCCAAATTTGAAAAATGCTATTTTGTTGGATACCCCAAGGAAACTCGGGGATACTACTTCTACACACCAACTGACAACAAAGTGTTTATTGCTTGGACTGCTGTATTTCTTGAAAAGGAATTTATTTCCAAAGAAATCAGTAGGAGGAATGTAGATCTCGAAGAAGTTTGAGATCAACAAGAAAGCAGAGAACCCGAGTAGGTACATAAGGAACATGAAGATTCACAAACTATTATGGAATTTCAAGCTCCAAATGTAACACATGATCCTCATAGGTCGAGTTGGACATGACTTGAGTCTGAGAGATTTGGATTTCTTGTAACTCAAGACAGTGATGAATTGGGCATAGCAGATGAGCCAACATCCTATCTAGAAGCTACTAAGGGAACAAAATCTGAAAAATGGCTCGAAGCCATGAGATTAGAGATGGAATCCATGTACACCAACAAGGTATGGACCTTGGTGGATCCACCTGAAGGGGTAAAACCTATAGAGTGCAAGTGGGTCTTCAAGAAGAAGTCTGGCATGAATGGAAATGTTCAAACCTATCAAGGTATATTGGTTGCAAAAGGATTATGTCAAATTCAAGGTGTTGATTATGATGAGACCTTCTCACCAGTTTCCATGGTTAAATCCATCAGGATCATGCTTGCCATTATAGCTTATCATGACTATGAGATTTGGCAGATGGATGTTAAAACAACATTCCTTAATGGGAATTTACTCGAGGATGTGTACATGACACAACTTGAGGGTTTTATTGATTCAAAGGAAGCCAATAATGTTTGTAAGCTACAAAGGTCAATCTATGGATTGAAGCAAGCATCTCAGATATGGAATCTATGTTTTGAAGAAGTAGTAAAAAAGTTTGGCTTTCGTCAAAATGAAGATGAACATTGTGTTTACAAAAAGGTTAGTGGGAGCACAGTCATATTTCTCATATTGTATGAATTGATGGGAAATGACATCCCTACTCTTCAAACAGTAAAAGCTTGGCTGGGGAAGACCTTCTCTATGAAGGATTTATGCTAAGCATCTTATATACTAGGAATCAAGATCTATAGAGATAGATCTAGAAGGATTCTAGGCCTAAACTAGAACACATACATTGACAAGGTGCTAAAGAGGTTTAGCATGGAGGGTTCTAAGAGAGGTAACTTTCCCATGTCCCATGGGGTTATGATCTCTAAAGAGAAATGTCCTAGTTCATGTGCTGAACAGGCTCACATGAGTAAGATTCCATATGCATCAACAATTGGATCTATCATGTATGTGATGTTATGTACTCATCCTGATGTGTCATATGCTTTGAGCATTACACACTGATATCAGATAGATCCAGGTGAATGTCACTGGACAGACGTAAAGAACATCCTAAAGTACTTGAGAAGAACTAAGGATTAGTTCTTGGTATATGGTGGTGAGGAAGAGCTCGTGGTATAGGGTTACACCGTTGCTAGCTTCCAAACTAATAAAGATGACTAGATCGCAATCTGGATTTGTGTTTTGCTTGAATAATAGAGTTGTGAGCTGGAAGAGTTCCAAGCAAGAGGCGGTTGCAGATTCTATAATAGAGGCCAAATATATTTCCACATATAATGCTACAAATGAAGTTGTGTGGATCTATAAGTTCATTTCTGAACTTGGAGTGGTTCCAAGCGCTAGTGATGCAATTTAGTTATTTTGTGACAACAACGGAGAAATTTCATAGGCTACAGAACCAAGATCGCACAAACATTCCTAACATATTCTATGGCACTTCCATCTCATATGAGAGATTATACAATGAGGAGATGTGAAGATTTGTAGAGTACCTACAGAAAGCAATGTGGCTGACCCGCTCACAAAAGCACTTTCACAGTAGAAACATGGCATACATGTTAGATCACATGGATTGAGATTCATGAGTGATTGGGTATAAGTGCAAGTAGGAATCTGTTGGTAAGTATTCCCATAGAGACTATCATTTGATGATTGTAATTGAATACTATGTAAACAATTTGTAAAACTACATTGATCATATCAATAAAGGCAAGTTTCCAATCTATATGTTTGTGTTTTATATTGTGAGATGACTAGAAAACTTATAGATGTCTACAGAATAATATACCCAATGACATATGTCTTTGGGTTGATGACCTGAATAGTGAGATCATATGTATGCTAAGAGTATGTATTCTTGTTTTGTCCCTAATTGGTTGTTATTGTGGAAATATCCATAGACATCAATAACACATAAGATTAGAATGTATGTTGGTTGATGGAAGAATCTCATTATCCATGATATGGAGATATCAAACCAAATACATAGATACTTGTTAGAGAAAAGTGTATCAGACAGACCCACCTTGAGAGTGACACATGGATACCATGATTGGTAGTTAGAGTCACATCTCATAGTGATGGTAGTGATTGTGGTTCTTAGACTTGAAGTCACTACACTTATCACATGTCGTTCGGTGTACCTTGATATCATCCACTGTGGTCCTGAATAAGGATTGCCATAAAGATGGTGCTTGGGTGCACTGTGACACATGGGAATGACTGAGTGATGTAGATAGAATTTGTCCTTCCCACGGGAGTTTGATATTACAAACACTTGATTAGCGAGACTTAGAAATGCATGGCCATGCTGATGTGAGTCAATATGTGATATTGAGCTTACATATATCTCAGATAGTCTTCTCTAGTTTAAGGAACATGGATTGAACGTTAAAGAGGATGACATTTCCATGACTTGAGTTCAATCTAGTTATCAACGACAAAGGAACTATACAATCAATGTAACACTAGTCATGAATGATATGTTAAGTTGTTCTCCAACTTCTCCAATTAATTGGGTGGAAATGAAGTCTTGCTCGATACCAATCATTGCTTGTGAAATCATAGTATGATTATGGATATCACTGCCAACATAATTTGGAGCCTACTGGGTCACACACATAAGATGTGTTGGAATAGAAGTATAATTGTGGATTTGATTGGAATTTCTCCGAATCACATTGATTACTAAAATGTTTATGTAATCCATTAGAATAATACTAGGATATATTAAAATGTTTGAGCCAATTAATTGGAGTGACTGGCTCTAAGTGCAACTGGGAGTCTGTTAGTATATATACCCATAGAGCCATCCTGAGCAATTGCATGGAGTTGGATATTAATTAATCAATTAATACAATTATTTGGTTAATTAATTAATTCTAGAATATTCTAATTAATCCATGAGCATTTTAATTAATGTAGTCTTTCTGTTTACCGATGGGTTTAGGAAACCCTGCTTCCTTTCGTCTTCTATTTAAAGTGGCTTGACGACCGATATCTATATAAGATTAGAGAGAGGATTTTCAGTTTATGGTCATGTACATAAACCCTAGCCGTCACCATCCTCAGGAGAGAAAGGAGAGCACCGCGACTCTAGCACATCGCCGCATAGAGACTACTCCTTCCTATTGACTTAGGAAGCTTGACGTGGAGTTCCAATCCATCCGCGTGGACGAAGTAGAGATGCAGATGTTGAGACGCCTACGTTCAGAGGACGTCAACGACCTCCATAAGCGCTATGAGTGGCATATATCACTACACAAAAGGAGTGCCACCAGATCTTTGCATGACACACTTAGTGAATAGGAGAGAAGTACCGTCCATGTAGGCCAGTAATGTTGTACACCATTATGCAGTGGGACATCATCAGACTTGCTCCGCGATAAGGTATATCCCACAAACACTCTTTCTAAATACATTGTTGTCGACGAGATCCTATTTTATGTTATGTGATAATTTATTTTTGTTGTTTCCTCCACACATATTTTCTCCACAAAACCCAATATTTTGATCATGAGGTATGTGCCAGAGCAGGGAAGCTACCCGAACCAGGGGTTCGTAACTACTGATAGTACGAAAAGGAGAGCCCAGATCTTAGACCGTCATTGGGAGTTCATTGACTCCCAATACTAGCATTCAAACTCTACAAATATGCCCTGATGACTCCAACTTCCTTTGTGAGGCTATGAAGTGATTGCAGTTGACAGGCGTACCTATGATCTAGTGTCGTGCTAACTCACAACAGGGCTTCATCCAACCAAACTAGGCCACTCCCAGCTATGTTGAGATCGTCAATGGGTCTGATGGGATCTTGTGGAGGTGGGTGTGGTCTTGCTCAATGCTCAGCTTCCTAGGAGCAAGGAGCCAGCATACATGTTGACTCAGTTGGACCCCTGCATGTCGTTAAGTTGTAGAGGAGGGGGTGACACAAGGAAGAAGAAAGGAAAGAAGAAAATAACTCATATGCCCAGCCTGCTTGTTTAAGACCCAATGGTGGATAAGTCCTTTGCTACCTAATCATGAATCGATTCAGATCAATAAAAGGTAATAGTATTTTGCTGACTTGGCAAATTGGGGTTGGCCATTTAGAGATAATATTACTTTTAATCTAATAAATTATTGGTTGCTCTAACTAGACAAGTTATATATGATATTAGATCAGAAAAATGATAGGAACCCAAATAAAATATATTTGGGACCTAATTCTGATCCCAATTCAAAAAGTAGTGCAAATATGTAATAAAAGGTGATTAAAGCACATAAGTCTTAGATTTGGAATTTTAACATGTTAAATATGTGAAAAACACTTATTTTATGCTATTATCTTGTAAGGTGTAGTATGATGGTGATTTAATATGATCATGACCATAATTATGATAGTTAAATTTTCTAATGTGAATTATCATGCATATAATGAATTAGACATTAAAGATCATAACTTGCTAGGTTAATGCACATAATTTGATGTAAGTGTTCATGATGCAATAATATGATATTTTTGATAATCTTTGAAACATATAAAATGAATTAGGGAGTCACTAAAACAATGAACATGGGAATTGGAATATCCAACATAGCCCTAATGATGACTTGATAACAAGGAAACCTAAACCCTAGATTAGGACCGAATAGGGTTTAATGTGATTAATGTGTTTAATGTGATGGTGACACTATAAGATTTATATACATGCATATAAATGATTGGATTCCTCTTGCTTTCTTGATTGGATGATAAGATTATAGTATGATTCAATAATCTACAAAGTTCTACAAAAGGTGTGTGGTGTTTCCTATGACTACCTGCATTAGTTTGTTGGTGTTCTCCTATTGTTTCTCGAGGATTCAACAACAAAACTATTGGATGTTTATTTAGTTATGTTCAATTATAATGCCACTACGAGTATCACATAAAGAAATATTGTTTGAATAAAATGACAAGTCTTATTTGCAAGTTTTTGATGAAATATATGTTGTTAGTTTACTTACACACTTTTTCATGCACCCCACATATACAATATAACTTGTTATATTGATCTATGCTTTCGATTTCATAGCGTTTTAGGTACATGTTAGATAAGATGATATCGAGATATGATAGACATATGAATGTACTTGAAGACATTAAAGCTAACTTGTAAGGAGGATTAGATAGATACTCCTTCTCATATAGTTCTCATATGTACTATTCTGAAGATAGAAAGTTATGCAAGTTCTAGAGGAACATCTTGTAAACAATATATTGAATCCATGGAAATTATTTGCTATTGATTATCATTTGTTTAAAATCTGGATCCTAGGGAAAAATATTTGTAATGTCTCTCAATCTTTCTGGCCTTCCTTAATTGGGGGTTTCTAGAAAGTGGGTCATTATAAAGAGTGTCGAATCAGGGTGTTATACCAATGGGACATCAACCCTAAGCATAAAGGTTCCCACCCATACTTTCCGTGCACCACGGCTATTACTTAAGACTACTAAAATACAACTAAGGAAATTTTCCTTGTGACACTACCTTACTTAGTTAGTGTAAGAGGTCAATGATAAAGACCAGGAGTACTATCCCAAGATTTCGGCCAACATTGAGGAGATCACATTCATCATAGATGAAAACAAGGGCATTCAGACTGCCCAAAACATTCAACGGTCTGAGACCAAAGCCATCCCTCCAAATGAGGATACAACAATGGAGTGCCTAAACATGTTGTTGGTAAGTCATGCAATCAACACTCAGACGTTGGTGAATGCATCACACATCATGAAGATGACCATGATGGCCAAATGAAGATCGTCAAACTAACACTAGAAAGGGTGGAGACACCATACAAAGAACACGACCACAATCCTCTCTAGATCTACCCCGTTTGGCCTATCCAAGATGACACCAACATTAAAGACACTGACATCACAGAAGAAAACAATAGTGTCACATAGGAATACTATGATGATGTGTATGACATAATCAAGGTTTGAATAGATATGATCTATTTATGGACCATACTAATTACTACTCCTAGAGTTGGTCATCTCTAACAAATCCACCTCCTTAGCCACAAGGCTCTCATATAAGTACCCCATCTCATTTCAACATGTCCTCCAGTAAATATTTGACAATCCAATACCCTAAACGAGTAAATTAGGAGACAAAGTCAAAACCATAGCTACATGGTGAAATAGCCTGATTCAAGATTAGAAAAGAGGAAAGAAAATAATGAGGAGCAAAGCTTTCAAGTTATAACTCATTTCCCGCTTGACAACCTCGATGAAGAATTTCATCCATAGAATGCTCAGATGATGAATGAATCATTTGGTAGGGAGTAGTTCCCCTCTCAATCATGCTTGCACTACGATGATTCCTGCTCAAGGAAGACTTCTATCAAAATATTTAAAATTTAGATACAATCGCAAATTAATATGGTTGGTACATATTATAGATATGTCTCAGTCCTCGTGCCATCACCACCATCTTTCTCGAGATGGTAATCCTCATGCCAGTCATGAGTAGCCATCTGTTCCATACTGATGAAAATATTGCAAACTTTTTACAACATCTGAAATCAGCATGATCGAAAAATGGACGGATGAGAAAATGACAAAACAAAATATTTGACTGGATCACAAAATAGAGTGCTCGCCAAGTCATCTTTAGCCTCCAGACTACAAAGAATGCCAGGAAACCAAAATTTGGATCTCACCACAAAGGGTCAAAATGGACAAACCAAAGTGCAAAAAAAAGCTTTACCGACCCTGAGACAAATGTAACTAGAAACCAAACTGAAATGTTGCCAGAGAGGACAACTGTAGGAATTCTGTCGTAACAACACCACTTCTCAAATCACCGGTCAAACTGGTGGATCATCCGTACCTGTTCGATTTGAGTTGGAGGATAACCATGATCCAACGATCCTATTTCTCTCTCCTCCCATACCCGCTGCTGGATTTTTAGCAGAATTTCTAGAGCCCTAAAAAAATACAAAAACTACCAAAATGTAGGTAAATATAAAAAAAGTACAATCTTGACTCCAATCTTTTTTTCCTCCAAAATCTTCACTAGATCCACCTTTAACCAATCAGGGTCCTGGACTATGACCCTAAACTAATCCAACGACTATTTTTTCCAAATCAATCAGGATCCTAGAATATGACCCTAATCTAATCCAAACATGCCACAACTTACAATCCTTTAGGGTCCTGGCTCACAATGTTATACTGAACCAAAACAAACCTCATTTTCCAAATATTTCCAGGTCCTAGATAACAAGTCCTTGAATTGAGCCAGCACAAAGTTTCATTTTCTATTCTATTTGGGTCCTAAACCAAGACCTAAAAGTAGATCACAATCCTTATCCTGAACAAGCTCCTAGACCCTCTTTTATCTTCCCATACGGGGTCTCTACTCAAGACCAATGAATGGAATGTAGATGGACTCTCAGTGTGAAACCTTTTGAGTGATCCTGAGACATGACTAGGGTTATCAACTTTTCTTCAATGCACATATCTTCTAACTAAATGCAAATCATGACTTGAACCAGACTGTCAATCCCACCTCATGATGCTAAGTTATAGCATAAATCTCAGTTCCGTCACACCCACAACTAAAAAATATAGTCACTATCCAAAAAGGTCATCTTAAATATAAAAGCCCATCTAAAATTCAAAAGCACCAAATCTTAACAATCTAAGCCCTATCCTAGTAGGAAAAATCCCCACATTGTGCCTTTTAAGAGTTCTAGTCCTGACTCTAAATTAATCGACTCCAAAAAAACTAAATATGCATAGGAAAGGGGATGACTACTCTTTATATCCAAGATATATTTTTCATGCAGAGTAGTTTCCACTATTTTTCAACCATTATAGACTCCCAATCATTCATGTCTCACTGACAAACTACAACTAACGTTCACTTTTTCATATTAACTTTTTCACATTCACCTTTTTTGTCACCAAGGAATAAGTTAGTGGGAGAATCAAGCATGTTGATTTGAAGAACTGAAGTATTTATGAGAGACAATGTTGTGGCCAATAAACCTCTTCTGGATCATTAGACCTTCTAGGGAACAAATTATGGATCATAAATAGGAAACTTCCTACGTCATACACTAGCTTTACATGAAGAAACCATTTATTTTCAATCTTTTCTCTACTAATTCAACTTTATAAGGATGAGACATCACACTCATGTTCCATTCTCCAAAAGGTTTGTTAGAGCATCCTTGCAAGTCCAACCTTTTTGGCATTTCACGATCTAAATGGGGGTCAAACTTGTCTTAAGCATGTAGTTCTCACTCATATCTCAAAGCTTTCCTTGAGAGGGGCAATTATTGACACCCCATTTTGTCTCATTCAGATAAAGTTCATGATTAATGTCAATTGTTTGGCTAATGATGGAATCCATTCCACATCCTATGAATTTTCCACACATTCAATTTTTTTCTATATTTTTTTTCAAAATTTTCCTCTCAATGAATACATCCATTTTTGCCCAATTTCTCTTAGTTCGAGCTCTTCTATAAAGAAAGATTCTTTCAAACTAGAAGTGCAATTTGTTCCTTAGTTCTGCCTTAAATAAGATATTTTATTCATAAATTGCCCAATTGAATTGACAAGAATTAAATATTCCCTTTTGAATTTCCCTTTTAAAGAAAATCTGAGAGATTGCTCCAAATTATCTTTCTGATCATGTTTTCTACATTTTTTTCCAGAACATTCCTTAAATAATTTGAAAAATAATAAAATCTTTTTTTCACTCAAGGTCCCTTATGCAGATTACAACCATCCTCCAGTTTCACATGGAAGGATTGCCTCGATGCACTTGTCAAACATGACACATCAGGGCAATCTGCACACTCTTCTGAAAGGTTTCGCCTAGAATCTTGAACCCTAATGGCGAACTATAAATCGACCCCCATATCCAACAAAGTTTAGGCCCCTTTTGTCTCTCCTAAAGCTAGAGAAAAGACTACATCTCTCTTTATATTTTGGTTCCTTGTGATCATAGGATCCTTCCTCTAACACCACCTACCCTACTAGATTCTATAGAATGGTAAATTGTTATAACTACTGCATCTAACTGTTGAATCAGCTATCTATGTGATTTTTGATCTACAACTACAAAATTTGACCTGATCTATTGCTGCATCTGACTGGATCTATTGTTGTATCTGTTATGTTATTTGTTTTTTCTATTACTACTACTTTTACTAGTGCTGAAAAATCAGATTTAGTATCTGCAAGCATCTATTTTCTAGTCATCCTCTATAATACTACACATTGGTCCTAATAAAAAATGATGGATCTTTGCCATGGGAGTTCTTGAGGTGAGTAGGACCACAATACACCTACAAAAGAGGACTTTCAGGGCATTGAAGGGAAATACACAGTGTCCAGCCCTAAAATCCTACCCATAAAAAATCAGTTATTATTATTTTTTTATTTAATAAAAATCTTGAATCACTCACTCTTATATCACATAACTATGCTTGATACTAGTTTACTCAGGCCGGGCGAGGGTGCTAATCCTTTCTCACCTATAACTAGATTGTTGGATCCAATGTCTAGTTATACTTTTATTTTTTGTTTGTTATATCCAGCAAGGATAATCACATAGAACCCTCCATGGTTTCATCGACACATCTTTTTCTGCATTTTTTGTATAAAACATGTTTGAGACTTACATTCTTTATCTTTGTTTTGTGACGTTTCACTACCGAAAAAGGATGGATCTTTATTCCCAGCAGATTTCTCGTATTTCTTCTCCTTTTTCTAGACCAAGTGCGACAGTAGTAGTAGTGGAAACAATGGAGGAAATAACAATGGTCTCTTTTGCAAGATGAGCTATTCTTAGTTCATCAAAAAATACACATACATAGATTTAGAGTTTTACATTGGCATTGACTATCATAGTGTGAATCACAAGTTTTGATTAAGACATTAACAACTGATCTACATGTTGTTTAGATAAAATCAACCTATGTTGGGTTGGAGAAAGATATGATTAGAGAAGTCAATTGAAGCATGAAAATGATGCAAGTTCATATGCTTAAAAACAATGTTTGTACTCTTAGTTCGATAGGTATGAATGATCTTTTCTTGATAGAGATGAGGTATTCAAACACATGAGATTGATATTGATTTGAAATCATGGGGGAAGACTATCAACATTTTAGGTACTGAAACTAAGCAATCTAATATGTCAAGATGGTGGTCAATACCTTTAATCAGGAGCAAGGTTTGAGCTAAAAAGGGTTTTCAAGCTTGCTAGCTATTGATCTATAAGGTTGATAGTTTGTGTCGGGTCAACAGTTGATAGATCTAGAAGACAAAATGAAAGTGTTGTGGTAAAATTTTAGCAAGTGAACAAAGGTTACTGCTCTCAGTCCCCTATTATATCTAAAGGAATGTTAGTGAGTGGGCGGGTGTTGGGAGCATCAAACACGTGTCCATCAAGCTCTTAAGCTGAAAGATAAGGCTCGATAGGGGTAAAGATAGTAAAGCTTGATAGTTCACCCTATCTATTGATATATGATGTCAATAAATCACATCAAATAAAAATAAAGGAGAGGTTCATACGCTACTATTTATCACATTGAGCTTGGTAGATCATAATTTAGGTCAATAGGTTCCTGGAAAGAAAAAATCAACCTATTATTATTTAAATTATTGACCTTACAGAGGTTGATAGGTTACATGGAGGCTGATCAATTAGGATTATCAAGCTCATTACATATAAATATAACTAAGGGAAAACAAAACAAAGAAAGAAACCAAGATAGATCTTGCATTGCTACCCAAGAAGGTCTTGCTTAGAGTCAGTTAGGTTGACTATCCAATATTTCTTTATTGCAACTAGTAGGTATGAAAGGTCCATGTCCTCCTTCTTTATGAAAACTACATCGTCATAGTGTTGCTTCAATCTATGTCTGTCGATAGAGAAAGTCTTATACTTTTCTTTATGGATATACATCATACATGAAGGGTATATGGTGATAAAAATAAATTGTCTCGACCAATAAGACTGTAGTTGTAACATACTAAAACTTTGACATATTCTCTTTTTGGCCCTTTCCCAATATTTTCCTATCATTTCTATCCTTTTTGGCCTTGATGCTTAAATTGTGGAATTTATAGTGGTTTGGTGAACATTTTCTCACTAATTATACCAATGTAAGGGTTTATGCACAAATACCTCGGTGAAATCTTATTGAAGGATCTAAAATGTAAAATCACTTATTAAGTGGAACAATGGTAAATAAATCCATGTTAGAAGTGTAAGGCCCCAAACCTTACTTAATGTATTAAACAAGCTTAATTAACATAATTAAGTTCTCTAAAACTTAATATAACTTTTTTATGTGATTTCAAAATGTAAAATGAGCCTAAGTTTCAAATTTGGTTTGATTTGGATGTTGTTTGTGCAAGTTATGCAATTTTAGGTACATTTTGGACTTTTATGCAATTTACCCAATTGGGAGGTTTTCTTTGCAAATTATCACCTGAATTTTAATCCTTAGATATTCACTTGCCATTCTAGATATTTTAAACGATGGGGCATCTGGTTGCACCTTTGTTTGAAGGTGTTTCTCTCCAAGGGCATTATAGGGATTACCCTCTTTATAAATGAGCTTATCTTTAAAAGCTATCAACCAATGGGGTTATTTCTTTGATTGGAGGATGGTGGGGATGGCCTATAAGTTTCCATGGGCTTTTAGGACAGACCTTGGATATACGATAAGTCTCTGTGAGCTGTCCTCTTGCATGGCCATGAAGCCCTAGCCTAAGGACACTTGGAAAGTCCCATAGACACCTCATGCTTGCCCCCTTCTTTAGAAAGCCATGCCTACTCCTTCCCACCTCCCAATCTAAGAAGAAATCCTCTTCTTATCTTTCCCCCATCTTATATCATCGTCCCTTATATGTTTGTACACTAAGTTTTTGTCCCAAGGTAAAAGAGGGTGCCTACCTTGGTGAAAAAGGCGACTAGGGTTACAAATTTCTCTATTTAGGATTTCTTAAGATCCTCCTTGGTGATTTTGACCAAAAATAGTAAGTATCCTCCTTTCCTTCCCTATTTTCATGCTTTTAGTATTCCTCCCACCTTCTTCCAGGTCGGAACCATGACCTTACATGGTAAAACTCCACCTAGAACCCTAAAACATCTCATCTCCATGCTCTTTTGCTAGGGTTTGTACCTCTAAAGTGGAGAAGGTGATCTTTGCTCAAGAAAGGAGCTTGGCTTGGAGCAACCAGACCTTCTAATCTCAGGATCCTTGCTGTTTATATATTCTTACCTTCCTAGAGGTGAGTTTTGTTAACCCCCTTCTCATATATTGCATACTACATGCTTAAAACTCAAGCTTCTATGTTTAAAATAGACGATCTCCATCTCTTTTTACCATGTTCTTCTAGGGTTTTGGTTTCTTGCTGTTTTACCTTCTCTAGAAGCTCTATTTTGCTTACCTATGCAACTTAAAACCTGATCTTGGGTCAAATGGTGTTTTCTCCCTCTCCCTCTCTCTTCAATTATCTCGATCGGTTTGATGATGTGGTAATTTCCTGTTGGTCAGTATTGAAAAATTCATATCTTCTAATCTGCTTATCCAAATTTGACAAATAAATATGTTTTGGAATTGAAAAATTAATATATATCTAATAAAAATATTTGCAAGGTCTGATTTCATGTTTTGACGAAGGGTGATTTTTGTAAAATGAATTTAATGTATAAAATCCATAAAAAGTACATCTTAATAATCATAACTCCAAAATTAACATAAAATATGTTTTCCTGATTAGGAGAAACTAATAAGTTCATTGGTGATATTTTCAAAATCTAAATCTGAGTTTTGATAAAAAGTTCTAAAATTAGGGTTTCTATACATTAATGTGCATTTTGTACTATAATACATGTTAATACATTGAAAATAGGCACAATGGAACTTGGACTCAATTAAAGTGGTAAGCATTAGTAATTGATATCAGTAAGAGAGGTATGTGCAATCCCTCTTTATGTATGTGCAATCCCTCTTTATGTATGTGCAATCTCTCTTTATGTATGTGCATTTCTTACCCCCTAAGTTGGGATATTTGCAAACCAAACCCTATATTCCCTAATGAGGCACTATATGAACCCTATTTCCTCTATTCATGATTATTTTGTTAAATTGTCTCAAAATTAGTAATGATATTCTTTTTATTGGGTCTTGTACCGTAGTGCCATGTTTTAATTGATATGATGTTTTTTACTTGCCATGAATTCTTTTCTAGCATGTTAATTTTATGGACTATTTAGCTATAGTAATGGTACTTACGTACAACCACCCATAGATAGGGCATGCATTAATTTGCCCTGGGGAATGTCTTATTATCCCCCATAAAAATGTGTAGGTGACTGGGAATGTAATAATTCTCGCCTCACCTATAGGTTGAGGTTCGGTAGGTGCCTCAACCCTACTTAGTTAAGGTAGTCATAATTATCATACATGCAACCATTTTATTAGATTTTGTTTTTGACAAGCATCTATTTAAAAATAGTCTCATACTCTTGAAATCTACATCTTATGATGAAAATTAGCCTTTATTTACATGTTTTCATTTCCTTGATATCCTATTCATATTTGTTGACACATACTTTGTTTTCCTTTCCCCTTTGCTGGGTATTTTCCCAACCACCAAAGTTTAGATCGAGGTGTTGAACATGACCAAGGATAACATAGCTTCCAACATGGACCTAGCTCTTGGAGATGTTTCTTGGAGACATATTTGAAGTAGTTTAGATTTCCCTATACTTAGATCCTTATGTTGTATCATACATGTAAACCCCTATGGGATATTATGATGTACTTTTGTAATATTTTATGAAAGTTGATTATAGTCAGTTATTTTTATTCTACTTATACACTTTAGTCTTTTGCATACCATTATAATAAATTTGGAAAATTTATACCAATTCCAACATACCTTTGAGTGTGTTTGAAATGGTTGTTAATTCTTCAAATTTTTTTAGTAAGGGGTGATCCCACCTCCTTACAATAGTTTTCTAGCAAAGAGAGGAATTGAAGAATCAAACAAAAAATTTGTCACCTTGTGATATGTTCTTGTTCTTGATATGAGAATAATGCCAGGTTTTAGTTATTTCCTTGTAGATTGTAGTTCATAAGCATGTAAGAGAAGTTCTTCTAATTCTTGTAACTAAAGGAATCACTTTCCTTTGGTTAGGTCAATGTCTATATTGAGATTCTTTATGGCATAATATGTCTAGTCTAATTCCAAAAGAAGATGGAAATATTTTTCATAGGTAAGCCAATATGGCATTCTCTCAATAACAAGTATATCTAGTTTGATACGACAGATAGAATCATTTAGTTTGGAAGACTAGTCCTTCTTGGACTACCCCTATTGCCTTTTTTAGAATTTTTTTAATTTTGTGATTGGAGACTTTCACCTGGACAATAGTTTGAAGATGGTATGGGGTGAAAATCTTCTTTTGTATCCCGTCTCTTTTTTAGAGAAATTCAAATTATTTCTCAATGAAGTGAGAGCCTCCATCATTTATCATTGTTTTGAGACTTCAAATCTTGGAAAATGATTTCATTGAAGAGACACATGACTATATTTGAGTTGCAGGTGGGTGAAGATAAAACTTCTACCCATTTTGATACATAATCAACAACACCCAAAATATATTGGTTTCCAAAATATGAAGGAAAATGCCCCATGGAGTCTATCCCCTAGATATCAAATATTTCAACCTCTATCCTATTAGCAAGAGACATTTCATTTTTTTGTATAAAATTTCCTATTCTCTAGCATGCATTGCATGCTTTCACATAAGCTTGTGAGTTCCTAAACATAGATGGCCAATGAAACCCAAGATGTAGAATTTTCACAATTGTCTTTTCATCTCCCAAACGTCCTCCACAAGGAGGTGAATGGAATTTTTGAATAAAAAATGAATCTTGTTATATAGAATGCATCACCCTGGAAACATTGTCTACACATATCCTAAAAGGGAATAGATTGTCTCAATAAATGTTCTTCAAGTCAGAGATTTGTTTTAAGTCTATTTATGTGTCATGTTGGTAAAAAAAATTGGCAGGCTAAAAAGCTAGAAAAGTCTACATACCATGGTGTCTCTAGCTCCAAAGTACATATAACTATCTCTATAAGACTCATTTATTGGTAAGGATCCATTGTTCTTGATATGCATCAGAGAGAGGTGGTGTGTGAAAACATTATTTGAACCCTTTTTATCAATGATCTCATGGTCAAGTTCTTGTATTAGAAGAGCCCACCATAATATATGGGGCTTAGTGTCTTTCTACATAAAATACTTGATTACTGCATGATTAGCATAAATAATGTGTAACATACCAGATCTTGGACCCTACCCTAGAGCTGTGACCTTTTGGGTTTGACCAAACAAAGTTGAGGTTAGAGTGAACCTAATAATCTAGTGCATGAAAAATGTAATGTAATAAGTCATATAATTTATTTGGTGATAATAAGATTATGAATAACTTAATTGGATGCATAATGATCTAATGGGCCTAATGGCATAACCCATGTAATAAAGCCTCAAAATAAAGAATAGACTTCAAATTTGTAATATACACATTCAAATAAGTTTACATGTCAATTTTTAATTAATTTTGACTACCTTGAAATAATATGGTAACTTAGGAGAGAGAAATTGCTTAAAAAGTGTAATAAATAAATAAATATGATAATTGACCCCAAAAGAGGAAAATAATTTTAGATTCGTAATCTATATAACAAATATATCCTTTGAGTGAATTTTCATCTAATTTGGAGAAAGTTTGCTAAAAAGATGAAATCAGGAGAGAGAAAGTGTGTAGAACCTTCAAAATATTAAATAAATACTCAAATAACCCCAACATGTAAAATTTGTGGCAAATTCGTATCCAACACACTAAATATGACTTGTGGGTCAAGTTTAATAAAATTTGGGTAATCCTAATGCCATTAATGAAGGATGAAAGAGAAAATAGGTTTTGAATTATTTAACCCTTTAAAAGTTTTCAAAAGGCAAAACTAAGAACATAATTGAAATCTACATGCCTTAATTGGCCCCTCTGCAAAATTCCACTTAATTCGGATAATGTATGAACCCTTAATTGATGAAAGAGAAAAAGGAGAAAGTAATTCTAAATTGTTTTGGGCATGATTTATTGTGTCAGGTTGTTTTCCTTTTATTTGCAAAACCCAGATTCTATCCCAACCATTGGATTTTGATCCAACAGTGGTTAGCGTGTCTCCTACCTTCCACTTCCAGGTTTCCCCTTGCGAGCTGCTGGCTCCACTTCCTCGATTGTTTCTCACTTTCCTCTCTCATCTCACAATGATTCTCTCCGGTTTCTTCTCCCTCAACTTCCTCATCCTTTCCTAAACCCATTGGTTATATAAACTCTAGGTTTTTCTGTCGTCTTGTGCCAGTTGATCTGTGCCTCCTCTTTCCTCTGTTGCTCCTCTATTTTCTTCCCCCTTTTCACTTTCTCCCCTCCCTGGGTCATCGGACCATGAAGGATCGGCCTCTTGACCTCCGTCGGGGTCCCAGCTCCGCTTTTCTTGCCTCGGTTTGGCCCCTTCAGACTTTGGTCGTGGCCCCCTACTCTGGCTACTTCCTTCAGTGTGGGACCCTCTCCATCATCATAGAAGATCCAAATTTGTTGTTGATGCTTCCTTGGAGCTTATGACCCAACCGATTGGGTACTAGGGTGAGTATCTTCATTTTCCCTCTTTTTGCCTTCTTCTCCGTCTGTTGTGTACTCCACTGTAATCCTTCATGTGTTGGCCTCCCTTCGCTCTGGTGTGCTTACAGTCGCCTTCGTCGGGGTGTTCACGATTAGATGAAGTAGAATGGTCATGCCTTATTTTTGGTTCTGCCAGTTTACTCGCTCTGTCCTGGCTTCTTCTCGCAGCCATGGTGTGAAGCCTGGGAAGGCAAGAACGCCTTATTTTTTCAACCAAGGGTAAATCAGTCATTTCCTGCTTGATTTTTCTTCTTCAGCTTTGGCAATTCGGCGCCCCTCCGGTAGCGGGCCCAGACCGAGTGGTCGTGTGGTATTGGTCTTATTCAGTAAAGAGTTGAGCAATGAATGGGCCCATTATGCTTATTTGGATTTTTGGTGATTTATGATTGGTCAATCTTATAAAAATTGTATCTTTTGATTCGTTTGTCAAAAAATTATGTAAGAATATGTTTTGGAATCGAAAAATTAACACATTTCTTGTAAAAATAGTTTCAAAGCCTATTTTTATGTTTTAAATGATGGATTTTTAATGGATCTAATTAATAAGTTAGAAACTTGTATAATTCATAACTAAATATTGATAACTCAAAAAAATGTAATAAAAATATGTTTTAAACTTAGGAAAATATAACCTAAAATATGGCATAGTTTTTATAACCTAATTCACACATAAATAAAAAGGAAATTTTTAGGGTTTTGAATAATTAATGGAAACCTAACCCTAATTCCACATATATGCTTAATAGGTTCTTTGGATGCCTAGTCTTGGCCTAGAAGTGACTTTGGACGTTTGGATGTGAATTTGAGGTATGATTGCATCCCACATTATTTCTATATTGAGAAGTTTCTAATTCCTCTCTAAATGTATGTTGCATCTCCGATTATTCATATTGAGCAATTCTTCTCTCTTATGTATGTTGTATCCCCTATTCCTCTATATTGAGCAATTCACCTATCTTTTCTTGAAATTGAGCCTACACAATATGTCTTATCTTTTATTATCACGGTTCATGTGAACTATCTTGGTTATTGCGATCTTGGATAATCTCTTGGCATCTTATCTTGTGACATGGTATATTATGATTGATGGTATATATCCACCGTGATGTGGAGGTTTATTGGTGGTTTCCTTTGTTGTTCATTGTGGAAAATCTTGTATAATGATGACTATAGTTCTCTACTTGTCTCTACACTTAACATGCTATGTGATTCAATAGCACTAGAGTAGTGTAATTACATTGGTTTTGTCTCATTATGCAACATGGCAACATTGTGATATCTTTGGGATGAAGGATGTGTGATTCCCCATACCCAGGCATGATGTGTAATTCCTGGCCCATGTTATATATATTTGGATGGTGGATGTGTGATTCTTGGCCCATGTCCCACCAGGTTCAAGATGTGTGATTCTTGACCTCCATTGTTATTTATATTGTTCTAGGGCTATGTTTATCTCACATGCATGCAGGATACTGATTGTGGGGTGTGTGCCCTAATTGTTCTTGTTTCCCATCATGGTAGTGGATGTTTATATGGCACAATCCTTTTTATATGTTATTTTATGGAAAGTATCCTCTTTTATCATGTTATGATGTTTCTTTTCTTTTATGCTCGATTGGGTAGTCCTTATCTCTTGCATGGGAAGCCTTTGATTTTGATCTCCCTTATTCTTTATAAATTGCTCAAGTTTTCTTTTTAGTATGCACATACCAGCCTTTGCTGATGTCTCCTATTGTTTCCTTTTATTTCTCTTTTGCTGGGGTATGCTTCCAACCCTAGGTGGAGGACTTGGATGACAAGGCTTGATGACCTGGACTTAGATTTTGAAGTTAAAGCTTGGAGACAATCTTGAGGTGGTTTAGATTTCCTCTACATGGATCCTTATGATGTAAGTTTAAGATGCCCCCCGTATATAATTGAATATAGTCACGTTTTTATTCCGCTGCTATACTTTGGTCTTTTGATTACCATTCTAGAAATATTTGAAAATTGTATACCCACTCCAAGATACCTTGAAGGTGTGTTTGGACTGGAGGTTCTATTATTCAAATTTTTAGTAGAGAAGTGATTTCACTTCTTTACACAATGACTTTACCTCTCGGCAATTATGGTCCAAATTTTTCAAAAGGATAAATAATTGCAAGCATCTTTTTTTTATAGTGGTGTAATTTACTTGAACTTCATCAAGTGTTTTCCTAGTATAGTATATCACGTGATGCTTTTTATCTTTATTTCTCTCACGAACTGCCCCAATGGGAAAGTCATAGCTTCACATATGAGCTCCAAAGGAAGATCCCAATCTAGAGCTTGCATGATAGGTGTTGATGTAAGTGAGTTCCTTAAAGTGTAAAAGGCTCTCATACAATCTTTGATAGAAAATACATGGTTATCTTTCACAAAAACTCTTGACAAGGGTCGGAAAATTTTGGAGAAATCTTTATAAATATTATATAATAGCCAGCACGACCCCAAAAACTACACACAGATGTGACAAAACAAGGGGTGGAAACTTGGAAATTTCTTTTGTCTACCTCTATTCTAGGATAAAAAACATTGTATTCTAGGATGATGCAAGTTCCTACAATGATAGGACACTTCTCCCAGATAAGGACCAATTTCTTCTCTTCACATCTTTTTAGTACTCGAGAAAGGATCTGCAAGAAATCTTCAAAAGAGTATCTATATACTGAGAAGTTTCCCATGAAAACTTTCATAATATCTTCAATAAGTTTCGAGAATATATCCGACACACACCTCTAAAAAGTGGTTGGGGCATCACACCATCCAAATGGCATTATGTGCAAAGCATAAGTGCCAATAGAAATGTGAATGTTATTTTGTTCTAATTGTTTGGGAGAATAGGGACCTGACAAAAAGTAGAATAACCATCTAAATAGAAAAATAAGTGTGAGGTTCTAGGCACTTCAGAAATTTCTAGATGGTACAGGAAAATGATACTTATTGGTGGCGGTGTTTAACAATCTATAGTTGATAACATACACCAACCTATATGTATGCCAGTTGCTAACTCTTGGCCATTACTTCCTTTTACAACCATCATTCTGCCTTTTTTTGTTACAACATGAACTGGACTCACTCAATTACTATCACCAATGGCATAGATGATGATGGCATCATAGATCTTGGTGACTTCCTTGCGTGCAATTTTTCACATCTTACCGTTTGGTTTTCTATGTCCTTGGAAATGTAATCTAGCATTTTCTTCAAGGTTTACGCAATGCATGCATATAGTGGGGGTGATTCCTTTTATATCATCAATACAGTAACGAAGAGCCTTTCTTCTTGACTTGTGCTCAGTGAGAATTCGTTCTAGCTGGTCAAAAGATAATTTGAAATTGATAATAACAAGTTTTCTCTTTTCATCGTCAAGGAATTCATCTTTCAATCCTTCAAGAAGGGACTTTAGTTCTAGGAGGGGTTTTTGGTGATGATATATCATTGGGATCTCTCTAATGATAGATGTATTTATCTTTCTCAATTGTCCCATGTTGGTTTGTCTCTTCTTCTTTTGCTAAGTTGAGATAGACTACAACTTCTTCTACTTCTGGATCAATGATTCAAGAAGTTGGATTGGTGAGGGATCTTATCAAGAAATCCACTGCAGCATGGTTCTCCTTGATCTCAACAGATAATAGGTTTGAATAATTAAACAGATATATTGTCTTCAAAGAATATGGTCCATCCATATGATCTATCACATTGAAGTCGATATGCCCATCCCCTACTTTAATAGTAATTAGCCCATTTGCAACATCTATCATAGCACGTGAAGTTGAAAGAAATGGTTTACTAAAAATCATCTTTAGAGCATTAATTATGATGATATCACATAGAATGAAGAAATTACCTATCTGAATAGGGACGTCTTTGACGATGTCAATGTGTTTGGTGTATGAGTTATCAGCTAGCCAAATCCTCATATGAGAAGGAACTACATTGGTTTATCCCATCAGAATCAATAGAGAGTGCATCATGAGACTGATGCTTTCACTTAGGATGTATAGGCCATGTATTTCCATAGTTTCTCCTAGTAAAAAGGAATGGAAAAGGAACCATGATCTTTCTTCTTAGTTGTCATGGTTTACTAGGCAGATGCAGTGGCCATCCTTGCTAATTGTATTGCTTTGATTTTACCTCTTTTTTCCCCCTTGGTAATCATCTTTTAAAAACTTGGCAAATGTTGGCATTTTGTCGATGGCATCAAGATGGGGAATATGTAGATGTATCTTTTAGATGGTACCCAATAATATTTTGCATCTCAACTTGAGATGTGATTTGATAAATCGGTGGGAGAAAGGAACTTTGAAACAATACTTAATAGATTGAATCAAGGGAATTGACTTTATTGCTCATCACACCTTCTTCTATGATGGGATATATTCTTCTACAAAAACTGCTATCTTGTTGTCCTCTTCAACTACATTTTGTGTTGGAGGAGGTGTACTTAGTGTTGGGAAATACGGGCACAGAATAAGGCAGCGGAAATAAAATTTTTATTTATCTATATTCCTATAATAGCAAGATCGCGTCAATTACTATGAAATAGGAAGGATGGTTTAACAAGTTTATACATGGTCCTAGAGCAAGTCCAACAACTACAATTCATTGTACATTTATCAGACTTAGGGCCAAGATTTTCAAAAAACATTTTCCTAACATAAGCTTTACATCTCCAAATCTTCATAAAAGACACATTGGGACGTTTCCTATGCCATATCTCATATGGTGTCTTTTGAATTGATATAGATGGTATGTGGTTAAGTACAAATGCGACATTTTAAAGAGAATAACCTGAGAAGGAAGTTGAAAGATCAACAAAACTCATCATAGAACACACCATATCTAACAATGTGTGATTCCTTCTTTATGATACAGCATTATGTTGTGGTGTTCCAGGTGGAGTCCCCTAGGATACAATCCCATGGGCTCTCAAAAGGAACGCAAACTCTTGGTTTAAGTATTCTCCACCTCGATCAGAATGAAGTGCCTTAATACTTTTTCCAAGCTGGCTATGTACTTCATTCATGAACTCTATGTACTTCCCAAGAGTTTCTGACTTATGTCTCAACAAGTAGACATATCCATACCTACTGAAGTCATCAATGAAGGTAATGAAGTACTTGTACTTACCTCTAGCGTCTGTTCTAAAAGGGCCACATACATCAGTATGTATGAGTCCAAATAGATCACTGGCCCTTTAACTATTGCTTGTAAAGGGAGGCTTGGTCATCTTGCCGAATAAACAAGATTCACATGTCTCTATTGATTCAAGATAAAAAGAGTCCAGATAACCATCCTTATGGAGTCTGGATATGCGTTTCTCATTTATGTTCCCTAGAAGACAATGTTAAAGGTATTTTTGGTTGGAGTCATTGAGTTTATTTCTTTTGGTATTTATGTTATTTACACTTCTCTCTATATATATCAAGTATAGACCATAAGACATAGGGGAAATGCCATAAAAGATCCCATCTTTACTAATAGAACATCTTCCATTCTTTATAAGAAATTTGAATCCATTCTTATCCAAACAAGATATAGATGCAGTGCTCCTATTAATGTAAGGTACATAATAGAAGTTCTCTAACTCTATCATAAGCCCACTTGGCAGTGATAAATCATAGGTTCTAACTGCACTGGCCACAACTCTTGTGCCATTTGCAACACAAAGTTCAACTTCAACTTTCACTAAAGGTCTAGTTCTTTTTAGATGCTTCACATTTGAGCAAATGCGTGATCCACATCTGGTATCTAGTACCCATGATGAGGAAGTAGTGAAGTTAACCTCAATAATGTATACACCAAAAGTAGAGATCTCAATTCCTTTCTTCTAAGGTTCCCTTATCCTTCTCCTAATTTTGAGTGTTGAAGACTTAGACCTTAGCTTAATCACAAAATTCTTCTTGGCCTTTCCCCTGTCCTTGGACTCAACTCTACTGATCATCATCACATATCTGT
This sequence comes from Alisma plantago-aquatica, assembly GCA_963693085.1. Classification (NCBI taxonomy): domain Eukaryota; kingdom Viridiplantae; phylum Streptophyta; class Magnoliopsida; order Alismatales; family Alismataceae; genus Alisma; species Alisma plantago-aquatica. The sequence goes on from OY856415.1 coordinate 521,685,469, forward strand.
CCTTCTTCATTTATGGTTCAACACTTCTCAATATGTCAAGAAACTCTGACAGTAGTCAAAACCATGTTACTCAGTGATAACACTCGATAAGCTGGCTATATGATTTAGGAAATGATTGCAAAATCATACTCATGGCCAACTTTTGACCTAAAGGAAATCCCAGTTTCTCAAGAAGCTTCATATTCCCAATCATATTGAGCACATGAGGCTCTACTGGTTTTCCCTTTTTTAGTTTGAACTCAAATAAATCCTTACAGACATTATACCTTTCATGCTTATCATTTTTTATGCAACTCATAATTCATACAACCCAGAATAAGGCTCTTGATGTTCACAACATCATTGGCATACTTCAAAGAAGCATCTATGTTAGTCTTAGGCGAAAATGGAGTGGATACTGGTACCGGTGTTTCAAGATCATGTAGAACACTTCTAAGGGTCCTGAAGCAATTATGGAAATAAATCACATTTAATTGATCCAATCACAATGCAGATTTGTTTTCCATTTGATTCTATAAGAGAAAATTTGCATTTGTCAAAAACTCCTTTTTTATTTGATTTGGCTTGAAAATTTGACATTAATTAGGTCTTTAATTAATTATCACTCCCACAATTTCATTTCAAATTGATAGCCCTCACATATCAATTCAGAATATTGCAGCATACAATATTCTAGTGGGCCAAGATCCAAAATAATTTAACTATTACCCGACCTACACCAGCATCCATAGTTAATTATCAAGGCAGGCGCAATCATGCCACCAATTGCATCATATGAAAATCTTGGATAGATGATATGCGAAACTCCTTGCCATATTCATCTGATTGAGTATGGGCTTAGACTCCCTAACAATCACCAGTTCAGTCTGACCCAAAAGCTGACACGATAATAATGCACCCTACTAGGGTGGAAACTACACTATTACCATCACAATTCCATGAGATAGATGGTGAACCACACTAGGGCATAAACTACACTTGGTTGATCAAGCTTTTCATGTGTGTCGCTTTTGGGAAGCATCTAATACTTAATATTTTAATTGAGGGAGTTTGTATATATACATATACTTTATCCAATCACCACATATATAGTATGTATCATATACATTCTATATCCCACAACAAAAACATGCAATAAAAGAAAGCAATGGCTATGTCCAGCTTAGTGTAATCACTTGGAGCCACAAGGAATTACAGTCATCTAGGTCTACATCACATGCAGAAACCTATTGTTGATTAGATCTGTTCTTACAAATATAGGTTGATCAGTCAACCCTTAAACTAATCATATCACCACCTGGCTGATTGTTAGGTCATCTCACCAGTCGTCTGGTCCTTCTGTCGACCATCGGTTGGCTCCTCCAGGTGATCATTTGGGCCCACCAGGAAATTGGTTTGCCTTGTTCACCTTGTTCTCCAAGGTCCTTCAGTCAGCTGACTCATCTTTGGGATGCCTTCATCTTTTTCATAATAGGAAAGTAAACTATCCTACTTTTACATGATTATAGGGAAATCTTGAGTTACATTCAAGGGGAGCAAATGTAGGAGAGAATTAACTTTACATTGGGAATATAATAAAGAGGCTCAGTATGTAGACCGAGATGAATGGATAAACCAAACACACAACCATGCACATGAAGGGGTTATAGGCCATAACCATGCTACACATCCACCATCAAAACTACTTTTAGGGCGATGCCTATATATATATATATATATATATATATATATAGAGAGAGAGAGAGAGAGAGAGAGAGAGAGTCATACTAGAATACACTCAAGTAGTTTTTCATGATGCAATATGTTTTTTTTAAATCTAATCCATTGATCTTCTTAAGAATCTTGGGAACAACTCATACACAAAATTTGAGCATATTTGGATATGTATAGCTCATGTTATGAAGACCGCAAAAATTATGCATTTTAAATTAGTTTCACGCGTCGATTTTGTTGCCCTTAGATGAGTGACTTACACTCATCCAAATGGGCTCAAAATTTGTATGTAGCCTAGTTATAGTATGACAGTGAAGATCAATGGTTTACATTTTGCAAAAAATAGTCTTGATATGAAAACACACTTGAGTGTATTCGTGTGATTCGTACACTCGAGTGTATTCTAGCCTGACTATATATATATATATATATATATATATATATATATATATATATATATATATATATATATATATATATAAGTTTGGGATTATCGTAGTATTTGATTTGATAAGATATTATTTGCATTGCAAGAAATAATAGAATGCTAAAATGAATCTGGTCATATTGATTATCCCATAATATAGTAAATTGATGTTGGCTATGATACCGTACTAGGGAAATAAGTCTATAGAGCAGGAAGCGGAAACAAAAATTCTATCTACCTTATTCCCCTTAATCAATAGATCGTGTCAATAACTATAATGTGGAAAGGATGGTTTCGAGGATATAACTGGTCCTAGAGAAAGTCCAGCAACATCTCCTTGTCATCATTTATGAAAAACTATCTTGGGTGATGTTGTGCAGATCCTTGTTGCACTGGGACTCATCTATCTACTGCACCCTATGATCTACACCTCAAGTAGTAGTACTACTACAACTCCTCCTGGTTGCACCAGAGACTGCATCTACGAATGTTGTCTCCTTCACCAGCTCCTCTTATCACAGACTGTTGGCTGACGTTGTCCTTCGAGTGAAAGACAACAACATCTCACCTCTATGGTATTCCACACAAACCACCTATAACTCCTATTGTCCTGCTAGTACGGACATGGAGTTGTCCCTCCTGTTGGTTTACTAGTCACCAACTCCCTCTCCCACGATAATGATCTGAATAGCTCTTTCCCTTGTTGTTCCTCCATAGTCGGGTAGAACTTTCTTGGACCCTCTTGGTTACCACAACCAGAGAGGACAATATTTGTTAGAGCAACTGATTATCAATTATTTGTTCTATATTTTTGAAAGCCTCTGGTACCCCTCTATTTATAGGTGGGTTTAGGGTCAGGATTTCCAGTCTATGTAGGAGTGGAAGGGACCGAAAGATCTCAAAGTTTCACAACAATTCTAGAAAGTTTGCAACCTTCGACAGCCACAATGGTCATTTGGAAAACCCAGACAATCATCTCACACATGAGACATTTGTCTTGTACTCGAAGATGGTCATTTTGTAGTTTCCTAGTTGTTCACGAATTTGGAAAATTAATTCCTATCAATGTTAGACATTGATTTCATTTGGCAACAAGTAGTTCTCAAGCAAAATGAATAGGGAAATGTATCAAACCTTCCCTTTACCAAATTGGACAATCTCTCCCATGTGAGATGGCTGTCTCAGTCACCAAGATGGTCACCTAGTGACCCAAGTCGAGCATGTTTGATTGGGTCGATTCGTTCTTTAGCAAAATTCAACATAAAACAAGCCAGCCACCCAGACACCCGTCTCAACTCTTGAGACGATTGTTTGACACTTTCAGATGGTTGTATCAACACTTGAGATGGGTGTTTGATAGTTCTATCAGCCTATTTTTTGTGCAATCAAATACCTAAACATTTTAGTACTTAATTTAATTACCATTCAAGATCTGAACTCCTCTTCTAGGTCAAGACCTATGTGTGTGACCTTATAGGTCCCATATCAAGTTGGCAGTGAAGGTCCATAATAATTTATGACATCACAATCAATGAGTGGTGCCTAGTCACACATCAATGCTACCCAAGTAAATGCAAAGGTGGAGAATAACTTCAACCTACAATATGTGTATGGTGTTACAATGTTTGTATAATTCCTTTGTCACTGATATCCAGATTGAACTAGAGGCATGGAGAAGTCACCCTCATTATTATTAAATCTTGTTTTTTGAACCAGAGAAGAGTGTCTAAGGTATATGTAAGCTCAACCCATTAACTAAATTGTACATGGCCATGTATTTCTTAGTCTCGCTAATCAAGAGGCCTAATATATCATACTCTCATAGGAGGGACAAATCCTATATCTATCACTCATAGTCAATCCCCATGTGTTAAAATCACCCAAACATCACCGTGATAACAATCCATGTTTAAGGACTACATTTGATGATGTTAATGTGTACCCAATGACAGTGATGAGTGCAATGATTTCACATATAAGAACCCCAACTACCACCATCACTGTGAGACCTGACTATGACTTCCATTATGATGGCTTCCATGTGTTAGTCTCACGGTGGGTCTGTCTGACACACTATTCTCTAACATGTATTTGTGTGATTGGTTTGAAATCATCATATGATGACCAATGATACTCAGTCATCAACCAACTCACACTCAGATCTTATGCGATATTATTGTCTATCAACCTTCCACAATAACATATGATCATGGACATAATGAGAGTATGTATATGTACTCTTAACATCTGTATGATCTCATTTCTCATGTCCTTAACCTAAAAACATACATCATTGAGTAATATTACTCTCTACACATTTATTATGTTATTTCATTATCTCATAATTGAACAAACAAAATAAATTGGAAGCTTGTCTTTTTATTAATAATCAGACCATTTACATTTATGCCATTACAATCATCACATGATTGGCTCTCTGGACATACTTAACCAACATTTAGACCTTAGGGGTGACTTACGGTTCTACCATTCCTAAGGTTTTATTGATATAATCATACACATTTTACTTGAGGTTTTTCTATCAATATTTGAGCATATTATTTTGTGTACAATTCTTTATCCAAGATTTTCTCCATATCTTAGGGGCTCATGGCAACCTTCTCTCCTAGATTTGGTCTTCCTAGTGACCTTCCCTATTAGTCTTGGTCTTAACGGTGACCTTCCCTCCTGGGCTTGGTATTCATGGTGGCCTTCTCTCCTGGGCTTGGTCTTTATGGTGGCCTTCTCTCCTGGGCTTGGCTCATTTGTGACCTTCCCTATTGGGCTTGGTCTTTTTATGACCTTCCCTCCTGGGCTTGGTCTCTTTGTGACCTTCCCTCGTGGGCTTCATTTTCATAGTGACATTCTCTCTTGGGCTTGGTCACATATTGTTAGACACTTCTTTGGTGACTTTTCCTTTTCTCCCTTATAGTTGGCATAATAGGGTTCAAAGAATCATACACATATCTACTTTCATGCTTTGTAGACTTATTCCTTCAAACTTTAGGTGACACTAAAGGTTACATAAATTACTAAATGATTGGTTAAGTTGTCTATGTTGGGAGAGTATCTATTATCAAATCATATTTAATAATATCATGATAACAAAGATCATAATATGCCTGCCATAATTCAAGATTTTGTAGAATCAAGTTCGTAATCATGTTCCCTTCCTTTAATGATCATGGTAAGAGTATGTTTTAGAAATCGAAAATTCAAATTGGGAACTCAAGATTTAGAGAATAATAGGTCAATATTAATATCCATATCCATCATATCATTCAAAAATAAATTTACAAATTGGCCTAGAAATCAATAGTGAGATACCTATTGTAAAAAGACTTTCCTCATGATTTTTTGATTCCAAGAGCATAGTCATTTCACGGCATGGTTATTGTACATACCAAAATAGGGGAATGATTGGCTTCCTTATATTTGAGGTTTTGTCAAAAATACAGAAACGTAGACTTAATCAAATAGGGACCTTGTTAGCCCTGAGGTATAGGTAGGAATCCTCCTTATTTCATCGAAATCAATATCATTATCATTTTACCTCAAATATAGAAAACATGTAGTATAGATTTGGAAAATATGATTTTACATGATCTAAAGGATCTTACATGAATTATTAACTCCAAGAGTACTTTCATTAGTCATAATCAAGTTTTAAAATTAAAATCAGATCATGGCATCATCATCATTTTACTCAAATTTGACCAATTCATTAATTTTTTCCCCGTGCATTAGCTACCTATAATCGAGAAATCAAGTGAATTGATTGTCATGAGAAATATCACATGATCAAGTGAGAAACTAACTAAACATCATCTAATAGGTGGCTTGGTGTAGTCCCTAAAGAAGGAATGCAATGCTAGAAGTCTCTCTAAGGTATGTGAAAATCAGTTATTAAACATGCATAGAGGATATGTGATTTCTCTGATACCATCTACAAAGAACCATTTGTTACCCAAATCCTCATTCCTAATGGCTAGAAAGTCAAAGACAAGAGGATCTGAGCATTCTTCCATAGGATAGATCACATAACATATGCATGAATAAAACCACAACCAAGAACAAGGTAAGAGACAACATAGCATGAAATAAACTAAACTAGTACCTGAAACAAGATCTTAGTCCCATATGTCAACCCATTAGAATTATGTTTGCATGTTATTAGATATCACCATAATAAGAGAATCAAACTGTAATAATAGAGTGGAAGAATCAATTCTAGAAAGAGTCATAGTGTACTTGTTACCTAATATCATAAAATGGGTACACATCAAGAAAACTATGCTGAGTACAGTATAAAATACATAAACTCATAGGTTTAAGAGAATCTATATGCTTGGCAAAACTTGACATAATGGTAAGAAAGAAATAAACAACATTAAAGATTTTCTTATTAACATGAAATGTGGTTTACGTGCATTTCCATTATACTAAACAACATTTAGTGCCATATTATTTACTTCCCAATGGAACGGTCTATCAATATGCCATGTGGCCTTACACTGAGAATTCAAGAAAAAGCACAAGGTTTATATAATGAACAAGTTTAACAATTTTCAAGGTTTGTTCAACGTTCTTCAAACAAAACATACATACAAATCATATGGGACAAGTAGCTCAAACAAGTATATACAGCCAAGCAATTTATGCATACATACATACAAGCAAGTTCAATACCGCTAGTCTACCCAATAGGAGGGTAAATCATCCCTTGACTAGAGCATGTGATTAACCATTCAATTTGAAAACCATAATTAGCAACTTGACTTGGTCCTGGCAATTAAGTCATCATAGATATCTTGATATTACAAATGAATATAGTTGAATTAATATTAGAAAGATTGGGTATCATTAATCATAATCATGGTGGTTGGATGTGTCCCCCTAGATATAGATACCATATCATTCATCATTGATTTCAATATATCAACTGGTAATGCATAGGCATATCAAGAAACATGATACGTCATGGGTTCATTTAGAACCTAGCATGACACATCAAAAATAAGATAGGGATCATAATATTAGGGTTTCATGATCTTAGATGGAGTGATCATATTATTAAAACAAGATAAGCAATTACATAGTCAAACTAGAGATCTTGGGTCATAAATCATGCAAACTTGTCACCACTAGATTATAGATGGGTCTACTTGAGTTAGATATCATAAACATATCCAAGCTATTGATTTGAGACCATTATATAAAATGGATGATTACATGCATACTAATTATCAAATATTTCATACAAGTTATCAACACACATACTAAATCACATTTCAACTCAATATTAGGGCATTTAATCATCTTAGGGCCCATGCATGATTCACAAGGTATTTGAGAGCACAAAGCATGATAAGTTACTAATTTAGGAGTTCACAAGATCATTTTAGACATAGAATACCCACATGTGATCTAGGGTTGAGATTCAACATCAAAGTAACCATAAAAGGCTTGTTTCAAGGTTCAAAGTACATCATCAAGTCAAAATTAGGATTATAGCATGGACAAGATCGACTCTTAGTTAAACGTGCATCAAAATTTAGTGATTTAGGTCAAGGATGAGGATTTGAGGCACATTAAACAATGTTAAGAATCAAGGAAGTAGTCGTTAACATTAAAAGCCCATTTTAGGTCATAAACGCAACATTAGACCATTTAAGGGAGGAAGGATGGATGAACATAGAATATTGATGCATAAGGTTATTCAAGTTACTGATCTAAAGCTAACATTAAAGTTTTCTAGCATCAAAGATCAAGAGCATGCATAAAATAGGTTAAAATCTCTTAAAAAGAATTTAGAAAAGTAATTTTGGGATATCAATGGAGATAAGAGCATACACATCCTATACAAGCATTTATATATGGTAGATATTGTTTTTTTTATCAAAATTATATATTCAAATTACTATTTTTGGATCTAGCATCATTGATTTAGATGTTTTGAACATGTAACTTAAATCAAGGGATGAGGACCCTCGGATCAAGATCCAAGAGCCATAAAGATGCATTCTTTGGGTGGAGCACTCAGAATTGGGTCTTATGGGCCTCACGAGTTGCATCTCTGATCCACTACTCTAGGGAATTTTCTCCAACCCTTAGCCATGACCATCATTGCTCGATGCCCACAGGATGTTTAACTCAGTTCCACGACCACTTTTCATCATCGTCGAATGTTGGCTTGGAGCACGACTTTGTGCCCGCATGAGTAGCTCCTTCTTCTCACTGCATTAAGGATGATGGTTCACTGGGGGCAAGGAAAGTAGGGGATCTGACCCCCCAAATATTCAAGGAAAAGGGATGAAGGGGGTCCCCAGGTAGTCGCAAACCCAATGTTACCTTTATATGGGTTCAAGGAGGTCGGTAGAGAGAAGACCAAACTAGCTTGTGGCGGTGGCACCCTGATAAAAAGAAGAATATGTGAGGTTGGGAAAGAGAGTTAGGGTGCATGAAAGATTGATAAAAGATTATGGAATGAAAGTGGGGGTTGTTTTGAATGTGAAAGAGGGTTGAACTGATCAAATGCCATCAAGAACGACGTTGATTGGCCGTCCCAAAAGGAGCATGTTGTAGCCACTGCTACAACACATACCAAGGTTTGAGACAACCTCTGAGACATTGGTGGTCAGATCAGAGGGTGAAGATCCAAGGGTCAAGGATTGTCAAAACCCTAACAAGGTGGATCGCTGATGTGTCCAAGTGACAGAAAAGGGTAGCGCCCACCTTGGATGAGTTTGCACCTGTGATGACCCTAAATTTAGGAGTTTGACATCTATTGTAGTATTTGATGAAATACATAGAGTTACCTAATATAACGATGGACTGTGATGCGTTATGTGGTCGAATAATGGAAGTTGAGCTTGTTTGATGATTAGTGACTTGTATTTCATGTTTAGACACTTATTTTTGAGGTTAATCAAGGAATTCAATTTCTTAACCACATGTTAGAGTTATGATTTCAAACTTGTTAATAAGAGATATTATGTGAGGAGGAGCCTATGTCACAATTTTCATCCTATTTGAAAGTTCATATTAGGTTGCATAATCCTTGGCTAATGTGGTTGATTCATTTAAATAATTAGGTCCTTAGAAATTATATGTCACACTGGCTAGTTATGCTCAAATCATCACTTATCCCCAACCATCACCAGAGGAAGAGGCAACATATATATAGCTACCAACCCAAACCACCACATCAAACAAAGCCCTTACACATGTTCCCTTTTATCTCATCAGATCCGAACTTCTAGGAGTCTACATCCAATGTAACATACCAGATCTTAGACCCTACCCTAGAACTTTGACCTTTTGGGTTTGACCAAACAAGGTTGAGGTTAGTGTGATCCTTTTAAGCTAAATCATGAATATATCACCCCTAATGTAATCTAGAATGTCACATAACTCATTTGAATGGTAATAAGAAGATAAAGGACTTAATTGGTTAAGTAATATAGTTAATGGGCCATTAGTGGGCCATATGGAATATCTCATAAAAAGGAATAATAAAAGTGGAAATAAACTCTAAATTCATAATCTACATATCAAAATAAGCCTACGTGTCAATTTTCATCTAATTTGGACAACCTTGAAATAATAAGGTAAGTTTATGAGAGAGAAAGTTGATAAAAGGCATTAATGCTCAATAATGTGATAAAAGGCTCTAAAAGATGGAATTGAGGCAAATTCATATTCAACACATCAAAGATAACTTGTGGGTGAAGTTTCATCAAATTTTTATAATCCTAATGCCATTAATGCATGAGGAAAGAGAAAGTAAGATTTGGTTAATTAATGCATCAAAAGTCTTTAAAAGGAAAATCTAATTACGTAATCGAAATCAACATGTCTTAATTAGCCTCTATGTAAAATTTCACCTAATTTGGCTAATGTTTGGAACCTTAATTGAAGAGAGAGAAAGTAAGGAAATGATGTGAATAATATACTTTATTTGATCTTTATTCGAGTATAGTTTTCTCTGTCACACAAATTAATTTCAATTTTCCTTTTTAATGAATCAATCATACGCCCATGTTCTATCTTAGTTTTCCTAGATTTAGTTGATGGTTTTGACATTCTCCTCTTCACCCGACTCCCAGTCAGAATGCGAGTAAAGTTTGTGATTCCTTCTCCACTTCCTATCTCTCCGATCACAACATCTTGTCCAGAGAAGGCCCCTCGGTCTAATTGCTCATCTCTTTCCAATCTCAATGAACCTATATATGGCAGGGTTTGGTCGTCACTTTGTCCTGGTCAACCCCAACATTTCCCCAACCCTTGTTCTTCCTCTACTTTCCTTCTTCTCACCCTCTAGTCTTTTGGTCTACCACCAAGTTTGCCACGAGGCATCACCACACCCTAGTGCACTTTTTTACTAATTCCTTTACTCCCCAGTCACCCTAGAGTTGACCTCCCAAACTCTAGGCATCTTTGATAATTGTTTAGCCTCCGACGACTGAGGAGAGACCTTCAGATTCCCTTCCTACCACCTAGTTGTCTTCACGGACGGTCATGCTTGTTGTCAAGCTCGCCCATTTGTTTTGATTGGGTACCCTTCTATTTCCCCCCTTCTTGAATTGAGTTCTTCTGCTTCTGATCGTGGGGAGGTCTGGGATTTTCAATAGGTATTCTCGTGGTTTCTTTGGCCTACTATGTTCGCGATAGCTTTACGAGGTTAGTCGAGGGTTTTCTATTCACTTTGACCCTGACTTCTAGCATCCAACACTCTAGGAACCAGGCGAGCAAGAAACAGGGTCGTTTCCATGGTTTTGGGTCGTGAAGGTGCTTAGAATAGGAAGACAAGTCATGTTGTAATCTCTTTGTCTACCCCTTGTGGTATTCTATGTTTTATTTTTTGAGCAAGGGTAATAATGTATTTTCTCTTTCTTTTTTGTGTGCTGAGTTATGTGCCTTGTTGGTAATGGGCTCTAACCAGTGGGACACATATGATTGGTCCAACTTGGAATCGTGGACCTACTGACTAGATTCCTTGGATGACATGGGTTTTTGGTGATGTATGATTGGATAGCTTTTGCAAAATTCAGAAAAAATATTTATTGGTTAGAGAAATACAAATAAATAGTTGTTGGATTCAAAAAAATAAGATCTATCTTTTGGTATTGGTTTTGGCACCTAAATCCAATGTTGAAAATCTGTGATTTTAATGGATTAACCTAAATAAGTAATAATTTGTAAGATTCATAACTAAATATTTATAAGTCACAAAAATATAATAAAATATGTTTTGGACTCATAGTAACATAAAATAAAATGTGGCACAATTTTGATTACCTAATTCACACATTAAGAAAAAGGTGGTTTTCAGGGTTTGAATAATGCATATGAAATTGACTCAAAATCAACATATATGTTTAATATGATCTTTGGAGACCTAATCTTGGATCTAGAAGTGACTTTGGAATTTAGACTCTGAAGTTGAGGTATGTTTGCATCCCCTTCTATTCTATGTTGAGAAATTGACCTATGTTTTCTTTCTTTTGGTCCTATGGACATTAGCCTACACCTTATCTTGTTCCTTGGAAAATATGCTTCATGTGAAGTACCTTTTATTTGTTATTGATCTTTGGACATTCTCTTGGTCTTTTCTTATGCTTTGTTCATAATGGAACTCTATATAATGACATGCGATGTCTTTGGCCCACTTATGAGGTGGATGTCTGTGTTGGTCACTTATGTGGTGATTAGTTTGTATAATCTGACTATACTTTCTACTTGCCTCTACATTAAACATGCTATGTGATTAATTAGCACTAGAGTAATATAATTTGCATTTTTTGGGTTATGTGCCCTTATTTATTTTTCAGATGGAGGTTGTGTGCCCCATACTTGGGTTTTGAATTTATGAGGTTTGGCCCAACATTTTATATATTGGGAGTTCGGTTATGTGACAATCTCTATTAGGTTTCAAGCTTATGAGGCTTGGCCGCCATTGTTATTTATATTATTCTAGGGCTATGTTTATCTCACATTCATCAAGACGATATTTATGGATTATGGGTTATGCTCCCTAATTTCATATGTGCTTATGTGGCACCACTTTTATATGTTCTTTTAACGGAAAGTATCATTTTATTGTGATTCTTTTCTCATGATGCCCTATTTGGGTAGTCCTTATCTTTTCTATGGGATATTGTTGGTTGTTTACACTAACGAGTTTCAATCCTATTAAAGGATAGTTTACTCAACTTAACCAAACTTCGCATGTATACAGAGGTAGTATAGTAAAGGTCGAACAAAAGGAGCTTAGCTAACTTAATTGAGCGCAACAGTACTAAAGTTCAACAATCTAGACCGATATTAAAGAGTAGAGAAGGTTTGTTCTAAAAGCATAAAATTTAGATTTTAACTACAAGAATTTCAGATTCTAATTAGCAAACAAGAACCACAAAAGAAGTTCGATTTCAGAAAGTTAAGGAATCTTGGACATTAGGATTTCACTCACATATCATAGTAATCAAGAGAACAAAATAATTTAAACATACATAAGATCATGTTTCAAGGAAAAGTTGTGTTACATTTCACCTCCCGGTGTAAATGCAACGATCATAACTCAAAACAACACTCTCGTGTATGATTTTCGTTTATGATCACAAACAGTTCCTCAACTCATTCCTCTCTACTCTCGTAGAAGAAGAAGAGTTGCCAAGAAGAGCACCTCCATACATTCCTACTTGTCTTCTCAAACTAAGCAAGAAGGCAGAAAATATGCACATAAAGTGGCCAACAGTACATGCAAGAAAAAGAGTAAACCGGCACCTTCATGGTAATGAAACAAGAAACAAATGCATTTAGTACGAAATTACTTATTCTATACATGCTATGACATGGGAGTTACTCTCCCATGCCCAAGAAAAAGGAGTCTACTCGTCCATAATGGTGTATAGCAGATTTGCTATAGAAATTTCAGTTCTAGACATGGTTCAGAAGGGAAAAGACAAAGAGAACTGAAGATGTAACCACAAGAAGCAAGAATTCCGGCTTGAGGACAAAATTCCCCTTCTTTAGCTGCTCCAAGACGAACTAGCTCCTCTCCCAAGAAGTTGCTCGGAGTTGGGGAAGCTTGGTTGCACCTTGAAGTAGACAATGGAGAAGTGAAGAAGAAGAAATGGTCTCTTTATGCAAGAAACCACTTTAGATCCCTCAAAATTTGCCTTCCTCCGCTCTCCTCTGGCTCTAGGACAAGAGAAACTCTTCAAGTAACCGGACGTAACTATCTCTTGGCTTCCCTCTTTGTTTTAAAATCGTATTCTGAATTTTCGAATTTCTGAAACTGCCAGGTGTACGTTGTGCATCTTGGGTGCACGTCGTGCACTTGCAGTGCAGTTTGCATCGGGCTGATCTGTGCACGGTGTGCGCTGAGGATATGCACGCCGTGCGACTTTCCAGAACTTTTCTTCAGCAGTTTGCGTTCCAGGTGCACGCCGTGCAGCGATGTGCACATCGTGCGTTCGTCTGTCTGTACACTTCTGGAATCTCGCACGTCGTGCATTTTCTTCGTGCACGCCGTGCATTCTCTTGGCTAAACAAACCGATTCTTCTCTGGAAAGTTGCACGCCGTGCATTTTGATTTGCACGCCGTGCACTTTGCTGTTTCAGCGAACCAGTCTTTTTTCCGGAATGGTGCACGCCGTGCACTTTGCTGTTTCAGCGAACCAGTCTTTTTTCCAGAATGGTGCACGCCGTGCATCTGAATTGCACGCTGTGCATTCTTCTGTTTCAGTAGAAATAAAATCTGAATTCAGTTCTTTTTGTGGCAAATCTGCAATACAAGTTATGGGATAAGTAGAATGACAAAAAGATGGCAAAACTAATATGAAAGAGACTAAGTTATATCAGAAAGAAAAAGATTTGTGTGTGATAACATGTGAAAAGATGATATATAATTCACACAACAAATCCCCCTAAGCTTAAACCATTGCTTGTCCTCAAGCAAGAAGAGCATACAAATATAAATGAAGAATTGTCAAGATCATGAATGGATCAAATGAAATGAAAGATGTGTATAAAACCAAACCAACCATGATCAACATGTTTATGTTCATAGCCATCAATTCGACTCAAACACCCAAGAAAGAGATTTTTTAGTTCATCAGGGGTGGTCACAATTAAATGAATCAATCAATTAAACAACACTAAGTAGAATTTGGATGACCAGGCCAAGCAATTAGTGGATGTGCAACTCAAACTCTCAACTATTAAGGATACAAATGATGAAATCTTAGTTAAAATTGACAATTTTAGATGTACTCTCCTCTTTTCCAAAAAAATGATATGACAATGGATTATGGGTTTCGACACTCGGCTACTAATGTAGGATTATGCACACGTGGAGTGTCAGTTGGGGTATTTACCCTCTTCTAAGACATACCACCTAACCATCATGGCCAGATCGGACTTACACTAGGCTAACATGATATGTGGGCAGTTTAGCCATCTTTAATGGGGTATAAGAGTTATTTGATTTTTTTTTTTCAAAACATGGGAGAGTCAACTAAATTGCAACATTAGCTAGATTTCATTCATTTGTTTTGAAAATTTTTCATTGAAAGAGTGTTTGCAAATGCACTAAGAGCTTGGCAAGGTCATCCCGTATTCTAAATGATGTTGTAAAGTTGATTTACTCAAAAAAATTGAAACCATTACATGTTTTAAGCAATCAAGGATGTGAAAGATGAATGTTCAGGCTAGAGGCATAAACCAGAGTTAAGCACATGTTGATGGTCAAAAGGTTTCATTTGATTAATGCATGCCTTTTACAATTTCTTCAAATGATATTTCTCTTCAAAAGAGGACAAACAGTTAAGCATAGGAGTTCTATCCACATATAAAGATAAATCTCATATCATACTAGACTTGCCATCTGAAGAGAAGAACTGAAAACAACAACTAAAAGGTGAAAACAAAACAAAAGCAAATGACAAGAAGCAAATAACATGAAAAACAAAAGCTAAAAGAACCAGGATACCAATACCATCTGGTTGCTCCCCCCTAAGCTTGAAATCATCAGTGTCCTCACTGCTTTAATCGAACTTATGGAGTTCACAACCGGATACCTGTCATGCATAGATTAGAAAAATGATCCGCCGCCTCCCTGCTCAGGGAAGAACAGACTAATGATGTCAGTGATGTCCATCGGCGTGGCGGATGATTCTGGTTGCTACTGCTGGTGGTCCTGGGGCTGCTGGTCCTGGGGGAACTCGTGTTGTAGAGCGTCTGGAGCTGTGGTCTCCTGGCGGGGGAGGGGGGGACTGGAAAGACTGCGGTGCAGGGTAGTGGTCTTGCGAGATGTGCCACGCATCCATCCGGTTGACCATGTCGTACATAGTTGAGTACTGTGCACTCAAATGGTCAAACCTGGTGTCGTACTGCGCGCCCATCTGGTCTAGGCGGGTGTCCATATGATCGAATCTCCACTGCACGTAGCCGTAAAGGTGTTGAACATCTGACATTGTCCAGCTGTACTCAGTCTGAGTACTACTGGACGATGGCAGAGGGGTAGAGGCTCCTGGTGTAGGCCCTGGTGTAGAGTTGCTGGCACCCCGGGTGGGTGTCTAATCATTAGTCTCTGGTTGTAGCTCTACTTTCCAAGTAGCCTTATTCTTGATGTCATTCCGACCTGCATCGGGAATTGTGATGAACTGCTTCTTTGTGATAAAAACCTTGAATTTGGATGTGTTGTTGCCATGTCTGGAGATCAGACCGCAAGAGATGAGATAGTTGATATCGACAAGGTTCTTCCCTGGTGTAGATTCTAGGGAACCCAAATCTAAACCCAGCTGCATAGCAAGGATGCTAATTAGCCCGCCACACATGATGTCACCTGCCTCCCTTTTCTTTTGCTTTTTAGTCTCAAGAAGCTTGTTGACAATGTAGTATCCAGAACTTATTTGCTCATTTTGCACCAAACACCATAAGAAGAAAAGATCAGCTTTTCCCACAACACCTTGAGTTTCGTTCTTTGCAAAAGGTCCTGTGCTAAGAAGACGATGAATGACTCAGAAAAATGGATTGTGGATGCTAGAAGCCCGAGCATTCCTTGCTCTATGCACTGTATAAGAAGTGATCTCAGACCAGAACAGATCGCTATTGAAAGCGGGAGGATAATCAGTGTAATCGCCGAAGTTGTATTTAAGCAAAGTGCAAAACCGCTCAAGATTCATAGAAAATAGTTTGTCCAAAAGGTGAAATTTGATAAGGGATGTTGCGGCGTTGTGGGTCACTCTCAGCCTTGAAAGTAGTGAGAAACTCATAGACAAGGCGGGGATAGGTCTTAGAAACCCGGGTGCAGAGATAATGTAAACCCAAAAATGTTAAGTGATTGACTACCTCATTTTTGAAACCTAGCTTGGTAAGGGATTCATCGCACATGTACCGGGAAGGCAAAACACGCCTTGTGATGAGAAATTGGTAGTCGACGTCTTCTTCGGGCTTGACCCTGAATTGAGTTGATGGTATAAACATTTGAGGTGCTGGTGCGGAAGATCCTACTTCAGTTGTGGGAGGTGCAGGAGTTGAGTGATATGTTCCATGGCATCGGCCGAATTTCTACTTGATCAGTGCCATTCAGTCTGTAAGAGTGCACAGTGTGTCTTGTTGATGCATGGCGTGCAGATGTACTGTTCGTCTTCTTCAGACAGCTAGACGCACGACATGCAGATTCAGTGCACGGCGTGCACCTGCAGATTTGGGGCAATTAAAAATCTGCACAGACGACTGCTAAGATGGCCAAGGTGGATGTTGGGGTCAGGATCTCGGCGCTGCGGTTGCTGCTTGGCTGCTGCGAGCTGCCAAGCTGCTTGTTTTGTTGCTGTTATGCCGAGAAGAGAAGAAAAGGGCGGCGGTATGTAGCTGCTACTGCTGCTGTTGGATGGTGATGACGGTAGCTCGGTGGCTGGATGTTGGTGCGGAGCTGCTGCTAGCTGGGAGAAACACGGCTGAAGCTCGGCGGGCTGGTAGGAGGCGGCGCAGCTGTAGATGATGGTGTGGCTTTGAGATGCTAGCTGCTTCTGAGAAAAGGGCGGCGGCAAGATGGCTAGCGGCTGATGGCTGTGCAGACGAAGTTGTTGTTGGCTTGGAGAAGAACAGCGGCAAGATGGCGGCAACTCGAACGGAGAAAGGATATGGAGTTCTGCACGACTGGGTGGCGCTGGCACACGGCGGCAAGCTAGAGGTGCACAGTTGCTGAGGAAGAAGAAGGTGCGTGCATGGCTGGAAGAACGACGTGCATTCTCTCTAGCTCTGGTTGGCGGAGGCTGCACGGCTATAAGGATCGGGGTGCACAGCTCTAGGGTTGGAGTGATTAGGTCGTGCACTCCGGCCCTTTTTGTCTAAACTTTACTTAAAAGTGCACGACGTGTGTTTTGAATGCACGGCGTGCGCTTTTGTAAAGTTTAGTTTTAAACTTCTCCCTTGCATCCAGTTGCATGGCGTGCGTTTTGTATGTACACGTCGTGCGAGTTTCCAGAAACTTTACAAAATTCTATCGCCCAGGTGCACGACGTGCGTTTTGACTATGCACGCCATGTCTATTTCCAGAAGTTTTATAGAATTCTCGAAGACCAGGTACACGCCGTGCAGATATTAAATGCACGACGTGTACGTTTCCAGAGAGTTGCCGAACTTTTTATTTCCCAGATGCACGCCGTGCGTCTTGATAATGCACGACGTGTTAGTTTCCAGAAAATTTCCCGACCTTCATATCTCCAGCTGCACGACGTGCGTTTTCTCCGTGCACGTCGTGCGAGTTTCCAGAAACTTTTCTGCAGATCCCGCATACCAGGTGCACGGTGTGTAAAGTGAAAATGCACGCCATGTCAGTTTCCAGAACTTTTTCTACTGTATTTTTTATTGAAGTGCACACCGTGTCTTCAAAAGACACGCTGTGCACTTTGCGATTTCTGCAAAAAATTGCAGTCAGTCAGCAGTAAACTATGACGGATTTAGTAGAAATCAAGTCTAGATTATTACATTCATCCATGATAGGCTTATTAACGAGATTAAAGAGTGTTTTTGATTCGAAAAACTTAAAAGAAATCTATCCTAATGTGGGGTCAACTCCCACGAGGTCCTCCATTTAGAGTCCGGAGTAAGACTTCTTCTAAAACTGTAGGCATCTTGTAGGGAGCAAGTAGCTCCTTTCTCCACTTCTTCTCTGCAAGAGTAGCGTTTGTAATGTTTGTCCATTGACTTTGAAGGTCCCATCTTTGCCTTGGAGTTCTACAACTCCGTATGGAAAAATCTTTAGTACTAGGAACGGGCCGGACCACTTGGATTTCAATTTTCTTGGAAAAAGCTTTAATCTAGAGTTGAATAACAATACTCTATCTCCTTCTTGGAAGTCCTGCCTGTGGATTCTTTTATCATGCCAATCCTTTGTTCTTTCTTTGTACAACTTTGCATTCTCATATGCATCAAGATGAAGTTCTTCAAGCTCCTACAGCTGCAAAGACGTTTTTCTCCTGCTCTCTTCATGTTGATGTTCAGGAACTTAATTGCCCATAAAGCACGGTGCTCTAGTTCGAGCGGAAGGTGACATGATTTGCCATAGATCAGCTTGAATGGAGTAGTCCCAATGGTGGTTTTGTAAGCTATGTGATATGCCCATAATGCATCATCTATCTTTAGTGCCCAATCTTTCCTTGAACTAGAGACAGTCTTTTCAAGAATATTCTTCAGTTGCCTATTTGAAATCTCAACTTGCCCAGATGTTTGAGGATGATAGGGCGTAGAGATTATATGAGTCATACCATACTTAGAGAGAAGATTGTTGAATTGTTTTTCAGCAAAGTGTGTACCTCCATCAGAAATAACGACACGTGGAACTCCAAACCGAGGGAATATAATCTTTTGAAAAAGCTTAATTATAGATTTGGCGTCCGGTGTTTGGGTTTGAATGGCTTCAACCCATTTAGATACATATTCACAAGCAAAAAGAATGTATTGATATCCGCAGGAAGATGGGAATGGTCCCATGTAGTCCTACTCCCCATACATCAAAGAAGATGGGAATGGTCCCATGTAGTCCACTCCCCATACATCGAACACCTCAACCTCTAAGATAGAGTTGAGTGGCATGTCATCACGGTGAGATATGCCTCCTGTTCTTTGGCATCTATCACAAGATTTGACGAATAGATTGACATCTTTAAATAATGTGGGCCAATAGAAACCAGCTTGAAGTACTTTTGCAGCGGTCTTTTCTCCTCCAAAATGGCCTCCATAAGGAGAGGCATGGCAATCAGCAATGATGTTTGGGACTTCCTCTTCAACAACACATCTCCGGATTAGCCCATAACTTCCATGCTTGAATAGCAATGGGTCATCCCAGTAATAGAATTTTACATCATGAAAGAATTTCTTCTTTTGTTGATATGTCAAATCCGGAGGTAGCTGTCCAGTAGCAAGAAAATTAGCAATGTCCGCAAACCATGGTGCTTGAATGGATGACAATGTGTAGAGTTTTTCAATAGGAAAATGATCCTCAATTAGCAATAGATCTCCAGCCTCCGTGGTCAATCTAGAGAGGTGATCAGCAACACTATTCTCGGTATCCTTTTTGTCTCGGATTTCAAGATCAAACTCTTACAGGAGAAGTATCCAGTGAATAAGGCGTGGTTTGGCATCTTTTTTATTCAGAAAATACTTAATGGCAGCATGATCAGTGTATACAATCACCTTTGATCCTACTAAGTACTATCGGAACTTGTCAAATGCATATACAATTGCAAGCATTTCTTTCTCTGTGGTTGTATAGTTGATTTGTGCTTCATCGAGAGTTTTGCTGGCATAATAGATGGCATGGATTTTCTTGTCTCTCCGCTGTCCCAAAATAGCTCCCACTGCATAATCACTTGCATCGCACATGAGTTCAAAGGGAGAATCCCAATCTGGAGGTTGGATAATTGGGGCTGAAATGAGAGCCTCTTTGAGCTTGGAAAAGGCTGCTTTGCAATCATTATCAAACACAAATTTTGTATCCTTTGCAAGAAGGGAACACAACGGCTTTGCAATTTTTGAGAAATCTTTAATGAATCTACTGTAAAAACATGCATGTCCTAAAAAGATGCGAATGTCTTTTACCGAAGATGGAGTAGACATTTTCTCAATTGCTTCGACCTTTGCCCTGTCCACTTCAATACCCTTGTTAGATACAACATGTCCTAGCACTACACCGGATTGTACCATAAAATGGCACTTCTCCCAGTTTAGTACTAGGTTAACCTTTTTACAGCGGGCTAAGACTAGTGACAGGTTCAATAAACATTGATCAAAAGAATCTTCATACACGCTAAAATCGTCCATAAAAATCTCCATTATGTTTTCAATAAAATTGGAGAATATGGCCATCATGCACCGCTGAAAAGTAGCGGGAGTGTTACAAAGACCAAACGGCATACGGCGATAAGCATATGTTCCATAAGTACAAGTAAAAGTGGTCTTTTCTTGGTCGGGAGGGTAGATGGGAATCTGAAAAAATCCGGAATACCCGACCAAGTAACAAAAATAAGAGTGCTTAGCAAGACGTTCAAGCATCAAATCAATGAAAGGCAATGGAAAATGATCTTTGCAGGTTGCCTTATTCAAACGTCGGTAATTAATACACATACGCCAGCCGATAACGATGCGTGTTTGCATTAACTCATCATTGTCTCCTTTGATGACAGTTGCACCCCCCTTTTTAGGTACCACGTGAATGGCACTAACCCAGGGGCTGTCACTTATTGGATAGATGATTCCATCGTCAATTAACTTGAAAATTTCTTTCTTTACCACCTCAAGCATATTTTGATTTAAACGTCTAGGTGGTTCAACAGTTGGTTTAGCATCATCTTCCATATTTATTCTGTGCATACAAATTGAAGGATGAATACCTTTTAAATCTTCTATGGAATAACCAATGACATCTTTGTACAAACGCAATTCGGCAAGCAATTTATTTTCTTGATCATCAGTTAATTCATTATTTATTATAACAGGAGATGTAGAATTTGGGTCAAGAAATGCATACCTTAGCCCAGGTGGAAAGGCTTTTAGTTCTACCTTTTTTCCTGTTGTACTTTCATCAACTTTATCTTCAACAAGTGGAGCATCTTCATTAATAGCTGTTGCTTTAGAAATAGAAAGTGCTCCAGAAATTTTAGAATTATTGAATTCAGTTGCATCATCATCATAAAGATTAACCATAAAATCACCATCATCTTCATTATCATTTTCAATAGGATCAACAATATCAAGCAAGCATATTTCTTCAACACGTGTGGGTGCTTTCATAGCTTCATAAATAGAGAATTCCATAGCCTCTTCCCCAACACGTAAAGTGAGATTCCCTTTCCGAACATCAATAAGACATCCGGAAGTCCTCAAGAATGGCCTCCCAAAAAGAACGGGGTTGGAAGGAACTTCCGCCATGTCAAGAACAATAAAATCACAAGGTATATAGAATTTCCCGATTTGTACAAGTACATCTTCCACCATACCTTTTGGATATTTAATAGAGTGATCAGATAATTCAATAGCCATCCTTGTGGGCTTCAAATCCCCAAGATCTAATTCTTTCCATAAGGTAAATGGAATGAGGCTAATACTCGCACCGAGATCTACTAAACCTTTGTCAAAAGTGGTGTCATTAATCTTACAAGGCAGTGTGAATGCTCCCAAATCATCAAGCTTTTGAGGAAGATGATTTTGAATAATAGAACTTACTCGTTCAGAAAGCATTATAGTTTCTACTTGATCAACTTTTGTTCTTTTAGTCAGAATGTCTTTTAAGAATTTAGCATAAGAAGGCATCTCAGCAATAACTTCAGCAAAAGGAAGGTTTACATGTAATTTGTTGATTATGTCCATAAATTTCCTGAATTTCTGGTCTTCCTTCTTATTGGCTAATCTTTGAGGAAAGGGTGTTGTAGCTTTGAAAGAAGGTGGTATTTTAGCTTTACCTTTCTCCTTGCTGCAATTTGGAGTGTTGTCCTCTTCTTCAATAGTTTGCTTCATATTCTTCTCCTCAGATGGAGAAGGTCTTTCAATCTCAGCTCCGCTTCTTAAGATAATTGCATGAGCTTGCTGCCTTGGGTTTACTTTCGGTTGTCTTGGAAGAGAATCGGATTGTGGAGTCCTTTGTTGATTTAAAGCTTGTTGTGCTATTTGGTTTTCCAACATCTTGGTGTGAGTGGAAATTCCATCCACTTTTGCAGAAAGTTGCGCAATAGCATCTTTTAAAAGCTTGTCATTTCCTCGGAGTTCCTCATTCTGTTGCATTTGTGTTGATATGAATTTCTCCATCATAGCTTCCAGAGAAGAACCTTGGGGTTGTTGTGGCTGTTGATAACCCCTGTTGTTGAAACCCGACAGATTTCCTTGACGGTTTACATGTTGCTGTTGTTGCTACCCTTGCTGGAAATTTTGAGTGTTGTTTACATTCTGGTAAGAGAAATTAGGATGATCTCTCCATCCCAGATTGTATTGGTTGGAATAGGGATTGTATTGCTTATTCCCTTGCATCCCAATCGCATTAACCTGTTCAAAATTTCCTTCCATTGCATTAGGAGCAAAACAAGAAGAAGAAGTATGTCCTACATTACCACAAGCTTCACACGTTGCTTCAGCAGATTGAATTGGCAGAGTGGTCATCTTCTCAAATTTCTGTGTAAGCACATCTAGCTTTGCAGCAATAAGATCAATGGCATCTATGGTGTGTTTTCATCCTTGTTTTCTGATTGAAGAGCTTGCTGTAGAGGTTGATTTTGCTCCTCTATCTCCTCCCCATTGGTAGTGATTGAGTGATATATCTTCAATGATATCATAAGCCACTCTATAAGACTTGTTCATTAATGCACCACCAGTTGCGGCATCTAGAGTCAACCGGGTATTGTAAAATAGTCCATTGTAGAAAGTTTGTAGCAGGAGCCAGTTTGTCAAACCATGGTGCGGGCAAAGGCATTGAAGATCCTTGAACTGTTCCCATGTATCATATAAGGTTTCTCCTTCACTTTGGGAGAAATTTGTGAGCTGGTTCCTCAAGTGGGTTGTCTTGCTTGGTGGAAAGTACTTTGCAAGGAAAACATTAAGGAGTTGATCCCAACTTCTAATAGACTTCTTGGGAAGAGACAAAAGCCACGCCTTGGCTCTATCTCTTAAGGTGAAGGGAAATAACATAAGTCTAATTCCATCACTAGACACTCCATTAATCTTGAAAGTATTCAGATATTCCAAAAATTCTGCAATATGAAGACTTGGGTCTTCATTGGTTGTACCCCCAAAATGATTTTGCTGTATCATTTGCATCATAGAAGGGGCAATTGAAAAGTTATTTGCTTCCACAGCAGGCAAGTCTATAGCTCCACATATGTTTGGCAACCGACATCACGAAGTCTTTTAAAGGACGATCATCCTCCATGGCTGAAATGCTCGGTGTAACTACTACAGAAGATGAAGAAGACGGCGGTGGTGACGGTGAAGTACCTCCAAATAGTGGTAGTTCCACTCTTCTTGTTCTCCTCAAACTTGAAAGAGTTTGCTCTATTTCAAGGTCTAACAAAGCGGATGTTTGGAGACCTCATTGTGAGCGACGCATACAACCTGAAAAATAACAAGAGAAATTAAGAACACACTAAGAGGCATATGGACATTTGAAAATGATGAATGATAGTCTAGTCTCGAATACTAAGTAGTACTTATTACTCCAATAAAATTACCGTAGCTCCCCGGCAACGGAGCCAAAAACTTGTTAGTTGTTTACACTAATGAGTTTCAATCCAATTAAAGGATAGTTTACTCAACTTAACCAAACTCCACAAGTATACGGAGGTAGTATAGTCAAGGTCAAACACAAGGAGCTGAGCTAACTTAATTGAGCACAACAGTACTAAAGTTCAACAATCTAGACCGATATTAAAGAGTAGAGAAGGTTTGTTCTAAAAGCATAAAATTTAGATTTTAACTACAGGAATTTCAGATTCTAATTAGCAAACAAGAACCACAAAAGAAGTTCGATTTCAGAAAGGTAAGGAATCTTGAACATTAGGATTTCACTCACATATCATAGCAATCAAGAGAACAAAATAATTTAAACATACATAAGATCATGTTTCAAGGAAAAGTTGTGTTACATTTCACCTCCCGGTGTAAATGCAATGATCATAACTCAAAACAACACTCTCGTGTATGCTTTTCATTTATGATCACAAATAGTTCCTCAACTCATTCCTCTCTACTCTCGTAGAAGAAGAAGAGTTGCCAAGAAGAGAACCTCCATACATTCCTACTTGTCTTCTCAAACTAAGCAAGAAGGAAGAAAATATGTACATAAAGTGGCCAACAGTACATGCAAGAAAAAGAGTAAACCGGCACCTTTATGGTAACGAAACAAGAAACAAATGCATTTAGTACGAAATTACTTGTTCTATACATGCTAATGACATGGGAGTTACTCTCCCATGCCCAAGAAAAAGGAGTCTACTCATCCATAATGGTGTACAACAGATTTACTACATAAATTTCAGTTCTAGACATGGTTCAGAAGGGAAAAGACAAAGAGAACTGAAGATGTAACCACAAGAAGCAAGAATTCTGGCTTGAGGACGAAATTCCCCTTCTATAGCTGCTCCAAGACGAACTAGCTCCTCTCCCAAGAAGCTGCTCAGAGTTGGGGAAGCTTGGCTGCACCTTGAAGAAGACAATGGAGAAGTGAAGAAGAAGAAATGGTCTCTTTATGCAAGAAACCATTTTGGATCCCTCCAAATTCGCCTTCCTCTGCTCTCCTATGGCTCTGGGACAAGATAAACTCTTCAAATGACCAACCGTAACTGTCCCTTGGCTTCCCTCTTTGTTTTAAAATCGTATTCTGAATTTTCGAATTTCTGAAACTGCCAGGTGCACGCCGTGCATCTTGGGTGCACGCCGTGCACCTGCAGTGCAGTTTGCATCGGGCTGATCTGTGCACGGCGTGCGCTGAGGATATGCATGCCGTGCGACTTTCCAAAACTTTTCTTCAGCAGTTTGCGTTCCAGGTGCACACCGTGCATCGATGTGCACGTCGTGCGTTCGTCCGTCTATACACTTCTGGAATCTCGCACACCGTGCGTTTTCTCCGTGCACGCCGTGCATTCTCTTGACTGAACAAACTGATTCTTCTCTAGAAAGTTGCACGCCGTGCACTTTGCTGTTTCAGCGAACCAGACTTTTTTCTAGAATGGTGCACGCCATGCATCTGAGTTGCACGCCGTGCATTCTTCTGTTTCAGTAGAAATAAAATCTGAATTCAGTTCTTTTTGTGGCAAATCTGCAATACAAGTTATGGGATAAGTAGAATGACAAAAAGATGGCAAAACTAATATGAAAGAGACTAAGTTATATCAGAAAGAACCAGATTTGTGTGTGATAACATGTGAAAAGATGATATATAATTCACACAACATATATCTTTTCTATTTTGATGTCCTTATTTCCATATATTGCTCATGTTTTCTTTTAGTATGCACATACCAGCCTTTGTTGATGTCTTCCATTTTTCTCTTTTTATTGGGGTATGCTTCCAGCTCAAGGTTAAAGATATGGAGGACATGGTGTAAAGTTATGGACTTAGCTTCATACGTTAAAGCTTGGATACAACCTTGATGTGGTTTAGATTTACCTCTACATGAATCTGTATAATGTACCTTCACATGTAAGTTTAGGATGTTCTCTTGTAACCTTATGAGAAATTGAATATAGTCAATGTTTTTTTTCGCTGTGACACTTTGGTTGTTTTTTATACCATAAATAAGATTTGAAAATTTTACACCCATGTCAAAATACCTTTTGAGTATGTTGGAATGGAGGTTTGATTTTTACAAATTTTTAGTAAAAGGGTGACTTCACTCTTGTACAGCATGGTATCAGATTCCATGGTAGTCGGAATCTGAATATTTTAATTCTGTCTCTATAATTTGAATTTACTAGTTACCTTTAAGTGAGATGTTCACCCTATATTTGATCTTATGATACAACAAGGTTTAACTTGAGGATGTAATTAGGTTATGAGGAAGTAATAGGTTAAGAAGACCCTATTATGGAAATATTGTGACTTGGTTCTCTATTGATTTTTAGCCGACATGTTGGTTTTACATCGCAAAGTTTTTCATCAACAAATATTATTTTCATTATAATATTATATGCACAAAAGAAATTTTTCCTTGATTTTATCGAAGTTTTCTTGAACTAAGTCACAATGAAGAATTCTATGAAGTATGGATAGTGAAACCCTAGAAATAGTTGGATAGATTTCTAACCCTAGTTTTGGAGTTATGACTAGGAGTGATATAAAGGTGTAGTTGACCTACCCTATGACTCATGGATGTTTGTGTAGGTTTGATAGGTTAGAGACACAAGGACCTAGATCTCAACCCTAGATGGCATGACTATAGTTAGATACATGAGAAACCTAAATCTCTAAAAACTTTCACCACCAAAAGATATGTGGGTAACCCTAAATGTTGATTAGTTTGACATGTTAGGTTGAACCTTTTTAAGGGGTGGATAATTGTTGTTTGTTGATGTTTGGATCATTAGATGTCGAGGACGAAATCCTTTTTAAGGGGTCAACTATTGTAACATACCAGATCTTAGACCCTACCCTAGAACTTTGACCTTTTGGGTTTGACCAAACAAGGTTGAGGTTAGTGTGATCCTTTTAAGATAAAGCATGAATATATCACCCTAATGTAATCTAAGATGTCACATAACTCATTTGGATGGTAATACGAAGATAAATGACTTAATTCGTTAAGTAATATAGTTAATGGGCCATTAGTGGGCCATATGGCATTTCTCATAAAAAGGAATCATAAAAGTGGAAACAAACTTCAAATTCATAATCTACATATCAAAATAAGCCTACATGTCTATTTTCATCTAATTTGGACAACCTTGAAATAATAAGGTAAGTTTAGGAGAGAGAATGTTGATAAGAGGCATTAATGCTCAATAATACGATAAAAGGCTCTAAAAGATGGAATTGATGACAAATTCGTATTCAACACATCCAAGATAACTTGTGGGTGAAGTTTCATCAAATTTGGATAATCCTAATGGCATTAATGCATGAGGAATGAGAAAGTAAGATTTGGTTAATTAATGCATCAAAAGTCTTCAAAACAAAATCTAATTGCATAATTGAAATCTAAATGTCTTAATTAGCCTCTGTGTAAAATTTCAACTAATTTGGCTAATGTTTAGACACTTCATTGAAGAGAGAGAAAGTAAGGAAATAATGTAAATAATATACTTTATTTGATCTTGAGTCGAATATAATTTTCCCTATCACATGACTTAATTTTGATTTTCCTTTATCACTGCTCGATTGGACAGCCCAGGTTCTATCTCAATTTTCTTAGATTCAGTTGATGGTTTTGACGTTCTCCACTTCACCCTACTCCCAGTCAGAATGTGAGTACAGTTCATGATTCCTTCTCCTATTCCTATCTCTCCGATCATAACATCTTTGCCTGAGAAGGCCCCTCGATCACATTCTGCATCTCTTTCCGCTCTCAACAACTCTATATATGGTAGGGTTTGGTCACCGTTTTCTTCCGGTCGACCCCAACATTTCCCCAACCCCTATTCTTTCTCTCATTTCCTTCTTCTCACCTCTCTAGTCTTTCAGTCTACCACCAAGTTTTCCCTGAGGCATCACCAGAACCTCATGTAATTTTTTACTAATTCCTTTTCTCCAAAGTCACCCTGGATTTTACTTCCCAAACTCCAGGAATCTCTGGTGATGGTTCAACCTACAATGACTGAGAGACCTTTGGATTCCCTGCCTACCACCCAGTTTTTATGGATGGTCAGGCTTGCTGTCAAGCTTGCCAATTTGTTTTGATCGGGTACCCTACTATTTTCCCCCTTTTCTAATTGAGTTATTTTGCTTCTATTTGCGGGGAGATATCGGAGTTTCAGTAGGTATTCTCATGGTTTCTTTGGCCTACTATGTTTGTAGTAGCTTCATGAGGTTAGTTGAGGGTTTTCTATTCACTTTGACCCTGAATTCTTGCATCCAACACTCTAGGAACCAGGTGAGAAGGCAATGGGGCCGTCGTCATGGTTCTGGGTCATGAAGGTGCTTAGAATAGGAAGACGTGTCCTGTTGTCATATCTGGTCTACCCCTCGTGCTATTCTATGTTTTATTTTTTGAGCATGGGTAATAATGTCTTTTCACTTTCTTTTTCTCGTGTTGAGTTCTGCGCCTTGTTGGCGATGGGCCTCGACTAGTTGGACACATATGATTGGTCCAACTTGGCATGGTTGAACCATTGACTAGATTCCTTGGATGACATGGGGTTTTGGTGATGTATGATTGGCAACCTTTTGCAAATTTCATAAAACAATATTTATTGGTTAGAAAAATACAAATAAATAGTCATCAGATTCAAAAAAATAAGATCTATTTTTTGGTATTGGTTTGGGTGCCTAAATCCAATGTTGAAAATACGTGGTTTTAATGGATTAACCTAAATAAGTAATAACTTGTAAAATTCATAACTAAATATTTATAAGTCAGAAAAATATAATAAAATATGTTTTGGACTCATAATAACATAAATTAAAATGAGGCACCATTTTGATAACCTAATTCACACATTAAGAAAAAGGTGGTTATTAGGGTTTGAATAATGTATATGAAATTGACTCAAAATCTACATATATGTTTAATAGGATCTTTGGAGACCTAGACTTGGGTCTAGAAGTGACTTTGGACTTTGGAATATGAAGTTAAGGTATGTTTACATCCCCTATTATTCTATGTTGAGAAATTCACCTGTGTTTTCCTTCTCTTGGTCCAATGGACATTAGCTACACCTTATCTTGTTCCTTTGGAAAATATGCTTCATGTGAAGTACCTTTTATTTGTTATTGATCTTTGGACATTCTTTTGGTCTTTTCTTATGCTTTGTTCATAATGGAACTGTATATGATGACATCTGATGTCTTTTTCCCACTTATGAGGTGAATGTATATGTTGGTCATTTATGTGTTGACTAGTTTGTATAATTTGACTATACTTTGTACTTGCCTCTACATTAAACATGCTATGTGATTCCGTAGCACTAGAGTAATATAATTTGCATTGGTTTTTGGGTTATGTGCCCTTATTTATTTTTGGGATGGAGTTAATGTGCCCCATAACTGGGTTTCAATTTTATGAGGTTTGGCCCAACATTTTATATATTGGGAGTCTGGTTATGTGCCAATCTCTATCAGGTTTCAAGTTTATGAGGCTTAGCTGCCATTGTTATTTATATTGTTCTAGGGCTTTGTTTATCTCACATGCATGTAGTACAATGTTTATGGATTTTGGGTTATGTGCCCTAATTTCATATGTGCTTTTGTGGCACCACTTTTGTATGTTGTTTTAATGGCAAGTATCATTTTATTGCGATTCTTTTCTCTTGACGCCCTGTTTGGGTAGTCCTTATCTTTTCTATGGGAAGCCTTTTCTATTTTGATGTCCTTATTGCCATATCTTGCTCAAGTTTTCTTTTAGTATGCACATACCAGCCTTTGCTGATGTCTTCCATTTTTCTCTTTTTGATGGGGTATGCTTCCAACCCTAGGTGACAGATATGGAGGACATGGCGTAAAGTTATGGACTTAGCTTAAGACGTTAAAGCTTGGAGACAACCTTGATGTGGTTTATATTTCCCTCTACATGAATCCTTATGATGTACCTTCACATGTAACTTTAGGATGTTCTCTTGTTACCTTATGAGAAATTGAATATAGTCAATGTTTTATTCCGTTGCTAGACTTTGGTTGTTTTGTATACTATAAATAAGATTTGAAAATTTCACACCTGTTGCAACATACCTTTTGAATATGTTGGGAATGGAGGTTTGATTTTTTCAATTTTTTAGTAAAGGGGTGATTCCACTCTTTTACATCCACACGTTCCTTCCACAAACCTAGGGTTGTCAGAAAGATGCCATGATCTTGCTAAATTTGCAGATGAGCAAAACTCTATTTGGCAGAGGAAACAGGACACCTTGCAGGATGCAAAGATGGCCATCTAGCCGGATTGGGACCCTCAGCTCTGTCTAAGGAGCCATGATGACAGCGGCTTACCTGGATCACCAGTGAGGTTGAGATATCAATCTCCCTGTGAGGAGGGTGCTACCAACTTGCACCGAGAACCAAGCCTCTGCACAGTGATGCCCACATAAAACAGTCATAGCTCATGGCTACCAAGGTGTCACAATGGATCTTCCTTGACATAGCTCACGGCTACCATGGCGTCACAATGGATCTTCCTCGTCAGATCTCATGGCTTCAGTGGTGCCACGACAGAGGACTGTCGCCTGAAGTCACGAACAGGATAGAAGAGAGGGGCGATAGGGTCAAGGACCCTTGACTCGCCCCTAAACCGGTCAGCCCAACTCAGACACAAGAGGGAGTGATGATGTTCAAGGCTACATGGCATGTATCTAGGTCCCTCTACAGGGTTCCGACAACTAGTATTATCATGAAAAAAGGTTAATATCTTAATTACTGACTAGATTTTAGAAATGCCATTGTAAATAGCTCCCTTGGCCAACAAATGACCCAAAAATACCATTGGACTTAGAAAAATGCCCTATTTCTTACAAAATCTCTGGATCAGACTTTTAAGACATATTTGTTGGTGATATGTAGTTTGGTTTATAATACTCCTTTATGGATTTCATATAATTAGAATAAATACTATCCAACTGATATAAAATCCCAAAAATTCCTACTGAGCACAAATATCACTTGCAACTTAATATGGACTCTGGTCTGATTATAATTTCAAAATGTTAGACTTTTTTCAATTAATACATTTTTAGAAGCTTTAAACCTCATATTAACTCCAAAAAGATATTGCAAACATCAAAAAATTGTAACAATTGAACCAGACACTGATTATGACCTTCTGATCAGTATAAAAATATTTAAACACAATTTTATGATAGTTTCAACCTAGACTTGGCCAAACCCTAGTTTGGATATAAAATTCTTACAATAATGATAATCATATATTAATGATGATTAATTGTTATTAATCAGGTGGTGACCATATTACTAGATGATCAAGGATGCATTAATAAATATCTAAACTCTGGTACATGGATATAATGATATGACTAGTTTTTCTAGATGATATAAGTATGAATACTTGCTTGTACTACTTGCATAGAAATTCTTTGATGTATGTGTATTATGGTACACCTCCACCTTGAACACTAAGAACATTAAAGAAAGAAAATGAAATGTAGATATTGATGGTGTTAATTAATCTCCTTATTGAAAGAGAGAAAGTATTAATGTTGACTAGCACCTCCCTAATGGTACATGGTATACGGGGAGATACCTAATGGTACAAGGTACGTGGGGAATGGGCCCAATAATATATGTGATTATGTGCTGAGTCCACCATAGTCATACATGTTCATTGAAATATAGCTAATGTTTACCTGATTCTCCATCTTAAATAATGTTTTCCTTTTTCTTTTCTTCATTCTTCAATTATTTCAAGTATGCTAGAATAGTATCTATATCTTTTCAATCACGTACCAACTTTATGTTGATTCGTCTATTTCACATATTTTCTAGGTTCAAAGATAGCATGAGAGAAAATACAGGATGTGAGCAAGTAGTATAGGTGTCTATGATCCTAGTTAGCATACATGTTCAAACTTGTAAAATTTTCTATTCAATATGTAAATGTAAGTTGTAATAATTTATTTTGTAATATACATGTTCAATGTTAAGAAGTGTTATGGTGTATACCTATGGTTGTATGTTCATGTATGTACAAATTGCTTCCACATCGCACTTTAATACAATTGTTGAATATTTTTAGATTTGTCCTCTCAGGCCTTCTAAGTCTTGAGATGGTAGAATCTGGTAATATTACAACGCCCCACATTGTACTAAAGTGAGTTAAAATAAGGGATAATATGAAGATTAATTTGTAACATTCAAAAGACCATATCTTTGGCTATGATGGTTCGATTGGAGTGAGTTTTGCATTGTCGGATTCGTAATTGAATCCTCTACATCACAAAATACATTTGACATTAGGGAGAGTTTATTTTATGGGTTCAATTTTGATTACAAATTGGTTACACATAATAAGTCAAGAACTTAGTTCAAAACTCAAATTAAATGCATATATAAGTAGAAATTGATATTTAAACAAATCGAACTCATCAATTGAGCATAAAGTGATGCAAGGTCATAAAATTGAATGTGAGGAAGGTTATTGGATTCAATAGAGCATCTAATGAGTCAAGATGTACATAATTTGAATGAGAGAAAATATAGGTTATCACAACATCTTAGTGTGTATGTTCCCATTAATTCTTTTAATACAAACTTGGTTAGTTAAAACTTTACAAGAATGACTTAATACATGGAGAAAAAGACTCGACTCTATTTATCATCTTGGATTGCGTAGATGGTGCCCCACCAAGAAAACCTCTCTTAAGCTATTGATGAGTCCTTTATCTTGAATGATATTTTGAAGATTAGTACCTACAGACATATGGTCTTCAACCATGCACAGAGGGAAACCTAGATTAGAGTAAGTGGCATTGAATTTCTAATAAGAAACATGAATATACTATAACTGAAAGATGAACTAAAATATGAATGTATAAACACTTATTGAATCAATGTGTCTTTTATTTATGTCTTCTATTTTCTTATGAACACCATTATATGATAAGTCCTCCTCTATGAAACCAAAGTGTCCTCTATGGTGCAACAATACCTATGTTGGTACAACATGCCCTCTGTTGACACTGAAGTGTCCTCCATGGCACAACACATCCACTATTTCACAAAGTTTCCTCCGTTGATGGTAAAGTGTCCTCTATGGTGTAACACACCCTCTGTTGGCACAACATGCCCTCTATGACACCTATAGTGTCTAGCGCAATGCGCCTCTAAATCGCCTGGTGAATCTCTATTGAGGACTTATCATATAATGTATATATTTAATGTTATGATGCCATTTTCTATCTATATTTGTAGTTATTTATCTCTAAATCATAATTTCGTATCTCTCAATCTTAATCTATAATCTCTAAATCTATATGTCTATTCTTTAATTCTGAATTGAATTAAAATCTTAATCTGAAATCTGATATTCAAATTATCTAAATAAATCTTAATCTCAATCTCTGATTAATAGAATCACTTAATTAAATTTGGATCTCTGATATGTGACATCTAATTCGAAGGCTTGAGAAAATAAACTGAACTGAATTGAAATGTGGATCTGGAATATGATATTCTTATTGTCTAAATAAATCTTAATGTAAAGATGTTTAATTTAACAATCATATGAAATAAAGTAAACTGAGCATATAAATAGTGAGTGTCTAAAGGTAATATGAATATCAAATATCTGAAATCTAAAAATTGAGAAACCTGATTTCCTCTGCAAATGATTTGATTTTTATAAATCTTATATGAGCCAAGGGAATAAGAAAATAAACTAAATTGACCATATAAATAGTGAGTGTATAAAAGTAATATGAATATCAAATATCTAAAATTTATAAATTGGGAAACATGATTTTGTCCGAACAAAATTTGATTGCACAAAGCATGACTGGATATAATATAACCATGAATACTAAGTCTAAAAGTAACTTAATATCTAAGTTACTTTGTAGGAAGGTGTAGGCTAAAATATAATGATATTAAAACTCAATGGACATGGCCCATTTACCTATTATGATGAGAAATCCAAACATATTAGCAGGTTATAGTCAAGCATTATCTTTCCTAAAAAGAACATGATGCATATATCAAAATTAAATCCAAAAATCCTAGATTGTCCTAATAGACTTTCTAGATCTTCTAATCTATGTTGGGATTTCTTTATGTATCATAAACACGGTACCATCCTCTAATAAAATCATATACGATCATGAATTCTCATAATATATGATCTTTACATAGTTACATCATTACTAATATCATTAATTTCTAAACCACCTAAATTTACATCATGGCCTAACTTCTCCAATAGTGAATTATCACAATAGGTAATTATCTTCTAAACACAAACAAAATAATATTTTAGTGATACATACATCAAAATAGAATTTTAAATATTTTCCACAAATTTTATCTCGTCGTTTGATGATTCAAATTACCACAGTAACTCTAATGAGTAGAGTCATCATAATAAATTATATTCATCAAAACACTTGGATCATATCTTGTTGCATTTAGAATTTACAATGCATCACATGAAATTTTCTCCTCAAATTTGGACATCAAAGTCTATTGCATAAACATTATAATCATATATATTTTTTTCTATTAAATCTTTGTCCTATTAAAAATCTAAATATTTTCCAAATAGTATTTTATAATAATCTATTCTTTAATATCTTTTCATTGAAAACTTATTTTCCATGATTAGATGTCTAAGTTAAAAGATATAGGTTTTTGAAGATTATGTCTTTCTCGAAGATATGAGCCATTCATCTTAAATCTGACGGATTACATCTCCACTTTCTTTTTTTCATTCCTTCCCTTTAATTCGCAAATCTTCTCCTTGGGTTATCCTATCTAGAAACCCATATCAGGCAAGTCCTTATCACCTTCCTCTTCCTTTACATGTTCGTGAGTGTTACGTCTTCCCTAGTGTGTGTGATGGATGCACCTTTGAATGCGACCACACCACCGAGATCTAGTGAGGGCTCCATGAATGAGTAGACTCTTCCATTGTTATCCCAATAAACTTTCCACTCACAAGTAAGCCTTCAAATGAGACTGATTTTTGGGAATAAAGAAAGTCTCCCATGTGGCAATCATTGTCTACACATATCTCCTCGAGAAGACTTCTTTATTACTCCCTTTTTATTGTATACAAAGGAAGATAACTTGACAAATACGTGATGTCATGTGCCCCATGTTTTATAATGCATCGTTGCTTTGTGTTCTATATCCTTCTACTTTAAATTCTATGTTTGATCGGAAAATGATTCTTAATTGGAACTAAAACTTCCCACTCATCCCTTATCCACAAGGAAGGAGGGTGACATCTCTTTCCTTTTATTATTTAAATAATTAACATCAATTGGTTTTGGTCATAATGGATCAGATGTCCCCAATATTGACCATGTTTTTTACATAAACATTTACAATATTGAGTCATTGACCATGCTATTTAAAACATGGACATTGTTAATTCAGACATAGGTAATAAAATAAAACCAACAAGTTTATATTTATCTTTCCTTTAGAATTGTCCACGATATGCATCATAATGGATTTACACCGTGAATTATACACATGTTCTTTTCACATTTTTTTCGAAGTCTATTTCTCTTTTTTAAAATTTATACAAGGTCCAAAAAGTAGATATAACATTTTCTCATCATACTAATAAACCTAAAATTTTTAAAAATATCAAACGAACAACATAAGCATATGAAGTTATATATATTTATCCTCATATTCAATAAAACATGCTACAAACTATGATCTGGTGAAATGAATTATCTTGGGACTCACATACACTATAGTTTAGATCTCATAAAAGTTTCTTTTATTCATATTTTACTTCTCTCACATAAGACCATAAATGTATGGAGGATGATGGTAGACCAAGATGTATAACAATCGATGGATCTACATTTCTTTTTCATTAAGTCATAGAGCAAAACTAATGAGTTTATTTTGACCCATTATCTATCTATAAGTAAGTATCAAGGAAATACAAGAAATGTTTTTTTCTTCAAGTTCTCCTCATCTATTTTCAAAATCACAATTTCCATATTACTAGATATCAACCACTAAATAATTAGTACTATTTAAATTTTATAAAAAATCTAACAATCTTATCTAATTTCAAAATTTATTTACCTTATTAAAATAAACATCCAAAAGGCATGATATACTTTACTAACAAACCTCTTTCATACATATTTCCTTTTTTAAAAAAATTGAAGTAAAACTACATTCCAATTAGCAATAAAAATTAATCAATGTTACTCAAAAATATAACGGAATTCTCCAAAAGACCACTATATCCCCCAAATTTTTTATTAAAATCTAGTAATCTCACTCTTATCATGTTTGACCATAATTTTAATTGTACTTTATCATTTCTCTAATTATTTAATTAATCTAATCATTCACCACACATATTCTAATATTTCTAGAAGTTATTTTCTTATCTAACATTAACCAAAAATAATAACACTTCAACCACTACTATGTATTTATATAAGAAATATAAATAAGGTCTTAGATTTTTAAAATAAAACAATTTATATTTTTAGTCACTCATAATCCCTTTTTGGAAAAATAATGTATATCTTGTTATATGAACATTATTAAATTCTAAAACTTGGTCATAATGTATTTCTCATTATTTCAATAATAAATAAATATATATATATATACACAGATATATATATATATATGGATAATTAACTAACTTACTCCAATAAAAAATACCAGTTTACCCCTATTGTGACTATGGACAATAAATGCGCTCAAAATGTGCCTATAGATCATGAAATCCAATTTAGCATATGTGTCATGTATTTTTCTTTGGCCTCATAAGGATATAATTATATATATATATATTAAATTACTTATAATTTGGGATGTTACATGTTGGTTTTAATATTAGCACAAAAACTCAAAATATTATCTAAGAGTTTTGTCTCACTAGATTCGGCAGGTATTATCCCCCAACCTAGCACAGTGGATAATGGACAATTTGAGATCCCCCACTACTAGTTACCCCCATAGGTGAAAGTCTTATTCTCACATAGAGGGAAGAACACTATCCAGCTAGTCACTGGAGAAGATAAAAAATTATATTGCTTATGCCAATGGATAAATCATTTCATTTTCAATAATTTGATACATTGATATTAGTTTTTAGAATCTCATTATTGTTTCTAGTTACCAATTTTTCTTATTTTACCATTTTGAAAGTAGAATGGTAATTAGACTATATTCTTATTATTAACATACTCCTAAAAGAAAACTTACTTATATTTGATTTCATAAATATTTATTTTTTCAATAGCTAAATAATTGGATTAATACTAGCCTTGTTGATTCATGTTTCCCTTCATGGGGTCCCTGTGTGGTTTTGTTCCCTCTAGGACTTATGGACAAATGATACAAGGAAGAACTATAGAAGACATTAATAATTGTCTTCTATTGAAGAGTAGACATGACTTATTCATATTCTCACTTTGTTTTTCTATGTATAAATAATCTTTCATGACTCTGATGTAAAGCATGGTTGTAGGCAAATTTGTTTTTTTAATTTTTGATATAATTTTGTAAAATATTTGACCAAAAAAATTGGGAAAATGGTATTATTTCTATGAATAATCAACACTCATGTATGTCTCATGGAAGTTAGGGTTAAATAACTAGTACAACTATAAATTAGAAAAATATTTTATAACCAACATTTGCTTTGGTATCCTTATCTACCAAAGATAGTAACAGAAACTTAAGTGAAAAATTAGTTATCTAATAAACTAATTACAATGAGTATGATTCATCACCATGTAAGTAGGATGATATGACATGTGTAACGAAGGATGTTCAATGAAGGTTTTGGCATAATTACTTCCAATCCACATTGGTGGTGGTGGGGTTTCCTCACTTTACATACTGACCTGGACAAGGTGATTTCTACAACTTGAAGAAAGTTATAAATCATAGACATAATTGTCAACCCATATTAGTATGTCAAGAAAGTATAGAACATGTGATTACAAATATTGAACCAACTAGTAGTTGTAAGATGATCCTAGAAGCCTAAGGCTGAATTTGTGAGTTCCACTTTGGTAGAAAGCAATATCCTTCCTCCCTAACATAAGGGAAGTTAATCTAGTGACCCTTAGGTTCCATGTAAATCATATTTTCATTATTGAGTCGAGTAGTAGTGTGGTGAATGTTGGCAAGATATGATTGTGACTTAGTCATTGCATTGATTTTGGCCATTATCAGTTTTTCATCAAACTTCTTTTCATCGAAAAAGTTATTCTATTTATAATAATATATGTACAAATAAAAATGATTTCTTGATATTTTATGAATGATTTCTTGAGCTAAGTCACAATTAAAGAGGTATGGGATAATCCCTAGATGAGACTCTCATGAAACAATTCACAGAATTCTATGTAGGATATTACATTTTAGTTGACATTTGTATTTATATTTGTATTCTAAACCCTTTAAGGGGTTTAGAATAGTACCTGACTAGACCATTGTTGTGTCAATTTTGAGGGTGAAATCATTTATAAGGGATGGAGAGTTGTAACATACTGAATTTTGGTACTAAATTTAATTCTAAGTTATTATCCATAATCCTCTCAAATTAAAACCTCTTTTGCTAAATTTTCCATTCAATATTTCACTTCATGGAGATATCTTATAATTTGAGCACAAAAATGCAATTTGTCCTCATTTTGATCAAGTTATACATTTGGTACCCACAATTAAGAAATTAAAGACAATAATAGATTCTTGGCTCTGGATCCACATAAAAATGCATTTTTTATTTTTAGATATACATATTTACATTAATTGTAAGGGTAATTATTTTAGCCATCTTAAACTAATGAAATAAGGAAGATAATAATTTTAATAATTAAATTAAGGAAAATTAAGCTTATGCTAAAATTTTCACAGAAAATAGAAGTAAGAATTGGAAGAAATAATTTTTGCAAGATTTATACAACTAATGAATTAAAAGGTGTTTATTTCTCCCAGTCACACTAGACATTGATCAAACTCTATCACATGCCTGCAGTCACTCTCGCATGACCATTTCTCCATTTAGATCAATGAAGAGGCACACAATCCCATCTTTACCTCGCACCCCCTCAATTCCTGGCCATACATTAGATTTTCATCCTTATCAATCGCGAGCCCCTCTATTGTGGGCAACAAGACATGAAACACCTACAAAATATTTATGGCTGGAAACATAAGAAGAAACCATTGGTGAGTTCTTACCATAGATCAGCAACCCCTTTGGTCTAAATGATTATTCTTTTAGCATATCCCTTACCTATGAAGAAGAGACCCTAACCTAGCTTGTCATGTATAAACACCTAACTACAATGTCAACCAATCACCTCAGCACGCCACTTACATGGCCATGGTTATTGAGTGACACATTTACTTGGTCCTCCTCATACCAAAGAATCACCATAATAGATTCTAATGGCTCTGATGAATGAACCCCACATGTTGGCCACTCATGAAAATTTCCTAGATTCCTTACTCCCTCTTATTCCCCACGCAATTGGTGTTCTCTAGTGATCTCTAGGTAACACCATATCACGCCACCATCGCCTCTACATATCACCTTCCTCCAACCACAATTCCACAACAAAAGGCATTGTCGCCCAAGACCTCAAAACTGGTGATCGAACCTACACAATTCCTCAGTTTCTAGCAGTGAGAATCCAAGGAAGTGAGGTTTGTTCGCCTACTGCCTTTCTTTTAGCCAACAAAGTTACATCCTTCGATGAAGTCAACTACCCCCTGGCAATAACTACCCTAGACAATAGACTCAATCAATCAAATACCCAACCTAGGAAGATTTGATGACAAGATCCCCCTATGCCATTGAAAAGTATAAATTCTATTTCAAACAATCGAGCAATCTGTCTACATATACATAAACTAATAAAGTTTGTATAATTAAGAACTTAGATTAAACCACAGATCAATGATACCTAGAAAATGCACATCGAGACCTAGGTATAAAGTAACACATGTGTATATATAAATGTGACCTAGATGATTGTACAAAAAAATATTGTACCTTTAGGGATTAAAGAAAATTAGGGAAAATGTCCAACTAACACAATGCATGATTTTAGACTTTTGGCCTCAACGAACAATGTTACTAATGATTTAAATAATGATGATTACAATCTTATAAAGAGAAAAGTTAAGAAAAAATGATTCTAATGAATAAACATGAAGAAATTGAATTCAATATATTAAAAAGCATAGTTCTAATTATAATATTATTTTTGCAACCTATGAAAGTAAGATAACCAACCTCTAGTTTATTTTATAATTTTTATAATACAAACATATACTTATATGTATGCAAGTGGCTGATACTAGTTTATTACAAAATAGGCACTATGTAGCATATGAGTACATTAATCATATATATAATGGATATGAATAATGACAAAATATGTGACAACATGTACAAATATAACAATTTCACCAATGAACTTGATGATTTCAAGATAAGACATTATAACAACTAAATGTGATTATTGGATATTATACTCACAAGGGGGAAAATGTCAAATTCACATAATTAGAATATAGAAAGTGGTTTTCAAGTCAAGAAAAATCAAATAACCTTAGCACATTCTCTCTCCCTTGATTTATAAGAAATTGGCATCTTTAATTCTTGTGGATTTCTTGATTGGATTTCAAACATGTACTAGATTCTTGATTATATTACTCAACTATTTATCTCCCTCTCAAATTTATATAGTTTTTCAATAAATGGTGAACCAATTGATATTAGCCTTTCCCTCATGTTGAAGGTCACCATGAAAAAATTGGAAGTTGAATATTTCTAAGATATGGAAATCTTGGTTGATTTTTGTATTAGTACAAAAACACAAAATATTGCTTGGCACACTAGATTCGGCGGCTCCTATCCCCTAAACCTATGTAGTGTATAATGGAATATTAGAGGTTCCCTTGTACTGGTTACCCTAGTAGGAAAAAATCGTGTTTTTCTCATAGAGGGGAGAATACCAAGAACTTAGCCACTAGAGAAGACAATATGTTAGATTACTTGTGACAATGAGTAAATCTTTTCATTTTGAATAATTTGATATTTTGATTTTAATTCTGAGAATCTCATTATTGTGTCTAGTTACAACTTTATCTTTTTGTACCATTTTGAAACTAGCATGGTAACTGAACCATATACTTGTTATTAACATAGTCCACCAAGTAAACTTACCTATACTTGATCTCATAAATTTTCATTTTTTAAATATATCAATAATTGGATTTAGTCACAACATTAATGAGTTATGTTTCCCTTCTTGGGGTCCATGTTGGGTTTCGTTCCCTATAGGAACTCATGGACAGTGACAAGGAACAACTAGAAGAGACAAGCAAGAGTTGTCCCCTATTGAAGGGTAGATAGGACTTATTCATATTCTAACTTTGTAGTCATATGTATAAATAAGTTTTCATTAGTTTTATGTAAAGCCTAATAGTAAAAGGATTTGTTTTACCTTTTTGATACTATTTTGTAAATTTTTGATAGTGAAGATCAGGTCTTTACAACACTGTATCAAAGCTATGAACAATCAACAATCGTTCATGTCTCGTAGAAGTTAAGATAAATGGCTAGTACACCTTTAACTTAAACAAACAACTTACAACCAACCATGGTTTTTCTATACTTATCTACCTAAGATTGTAATATAAACCTAAGTGAATAATTAATTGTCTAATACATGAAATAAGGTGAGAATGATTCATCACCATGTAAGTAGGATGAGTTGAGGTGTTTAAGGGAGGATGTTTAGTGAAGGTTCAAGCATAATTAATCCCAATCCACTTTGATGGTGGTGGGGTTTCCTCACTTTACATACCAACTTGGCCAAGGCATTTTCTACTACTTGGGGAAAATCATTAATCATAGACATTATCCTCAGCCCAATATAAGATGTGAAAAAAAGTATAGAACATGTGATTTCTACTATTGGACCAACCAGTAGTTGAATGATGAGGCTAGAAGCCCAAGGCTGAATTTTTGAATTCCCCTTTGGTAGAAAACAATATCCACCCTCCCTAACATAAGTGAAGTTACTCTAGTGAATCTTAGGTTCCATGTAAGTCTTGTTTTCATTATTGAGTCAAGTAGTAGTACAATTAATGTTGGCAAGAGATGATTGTGATTTAGTCATCACATTGATTATGGCCATTTTAGTTTTGCATCAAAATCATTTTCTCATCAAGAAGTGTTATTTTCTTTATAATATATATGTACAAAGAAAAATAATTTTATGAAATTTCATCGATGATTTCTAGAGATAAGTCAAATGAATGAGATGTTAGATAAATTGCATATGAGACTCTCATGAAACCCTTCAAACATAGAATTTGATGAAGTATATTACAATATAGGTGACACATCTATTACAATATAGGTGACACATCTATTTAGATTTCTAGTTGAATTCTTTTTAGGGGTGGATAATAGTTCCTGACTAAACATTAGTCGTGTCGATTTTGAGGATGAAGTAATTTTTAAGGGGTGGAGAGGCGTAGTATAATGAATTATGGTTCTAAATTTAGTTCTGAACTATTATACACAATCCTCTCCAATTGAAACCTCTTTTGCTACATTTTCCATTCAATATTTCACTTCATGGATTTATCTTGACACTTGAGACCCAAAATGCAATTTTGTCCTCAATTTGATTGAATTATCCCATTTCGGACCAACAATTAAGAAATTGAAATCAAAAATAGATTCTTGGCTTTGGAATCACATAAAAAATCTTTATTGATTTTTAGATATCCATATATATATTTTCATTAGTTATAAGGGTAACTATTTTAGTCATCTTAAATTCATGAACTAAGGAAGTTTATGTTTTTAATAATTAAAGGAAAATTAAACCTATGTTGAATTTTCATAGAAAATGGAGGTGAGGATTGGAAAAAATAAATTTCACTAGAATTAACTAAAAGGCATTTATTTCTCCTAGTCAAAATAGACTATGACCCATCTCCGACAGGCGCATGCTTTCCCTTGTGTGTGACCATTTGTCTAGCCAGAACAACGGCAAGGCACACTACCCTCATCTTTACCAGACGTCCTTACAATTACTTCCCATACTTTCAATTTACATCCTTCTCAACCTATATCCCCTCAATTATGGTAAAGATGACTTGAAACTCCTACACCCATTAATGGTCAACAACCTCAGAAGAAATGGTCAATGAATTATTATAGGAGAGTTGTGTCTCCTTAGGTCCATTTGATTATTCTGTTAGCATCTCTCTTACCTATGAAAATTAAACCCTAACCTATCTTGACCTATATAAGCTCCTAAATAGCATGTCGAACAACCACCTCTAAACACCACCTACATGGTTATGGTCATTGAGCGGAATTGTTAGACCCACGTCTTACAATAAGCACTAACCTTGAGATTAGGCCATAAGTGGAGGATTAAACACTACATTAATAACACCATTAATTTTTTAAAATCTTTGTTTTCTCACATTCAATCTCATAAACTAACCTTACAAGGGAAATTGAAACTTGATTACTCAAATCTGATTTCTACAATAAAGATACATATCCAAACATTCATTCCTTTTCTCACACTTCCATGTACATATGACATGTTGGTCATATATATACTCTATTATTAAGGGAACAAAGTTACACATCATCATTTACAACTCTTTACTCTATACAAGGACCTAGAGTGACAGGGACCGATTGAACTTAACTAATATGATACATAGCTCTTGTGGCATATGTACTCTGGCATTGACATTCCTCAAATCCACATGGTTCCCAAAAAAATTTAGTAGAGGAGTGATCAACTAGATAAGTGAATGAATACTTCAGAGAAACAATATAAAGCACTTTAATAGTCAAAG
The DNA here is from genome assembly GCA_963693085.1 of Alisma plantago-aquatica. Lineage (NCBI taxonomy): Eukaryota > Viridiplantae > Streptophyta > Magnoliopsida > Alismatales > Alismataceae > Alisma > Alisma plantago-aquatica. Next base: position 521,729,319 of record OY856415.1, read on the forward strand.
ATATATTATTGAGAAACTTAATTTGGAGTAGAATGGTAACGAGCTATAAAAGAATTGTTCATTTACAAATAAATAAATAACAATGATTTCTCTATATAACTATAAAGACTGTAACAATCAATGAACACTCTTGATCAAATATAATTCATTTAATACACACTAAACCCACATGGAGTATACCACGACATGTGAAAGCATCATAAAAAGTTACGATCTCACCATACAAGACTTAGAGTATACCCGTGACTCTAAGTCTACTAACTAGCTACGTGGTCTACAATGGGCCTCGCCACGTCTAGTCTCATAGGCTAATGGGAGTGGCCTGTTGTTGGGACTCTTCCTATAGACCTGGGTACTCAGATGGAGAGTCAAAAGCACTCTGGCTAAAAGTGTCTACTCCATTGGTTTCACAAGTATTGACTCGCTGAGTAGTAACTGAAGTTGGTACCACTATCATCTCTGATAAATGTTTGGTACGTAATTGAAATTTTACTAAACTAAAATGAGTATCACCATGATCTTTGATTAACATTGGATACCCCAACCATTTTAAGGAGTCTATCCTCATTGGACCCCAGGTACCCCTCTAGTGCTCTCTGACTACCTCATCTTGTACTCTACTAGTTGGTATGTGTGTTTCCTCCATAGTTGTGCATACCTCCATAGGGAATCTACAATGTTGATGGCATCTAACGTCTAATTCACTCTTTGATTTCATTTTACAATCATCAAATCAACATTTCTTAACTTAATTTTTCATTAAGTTTCTTTGATATCTTTTCTATAATCTGTATTCAAAACTAAGTTACAGAACCACTTCACTTACTATAATGAGAAATATTAAAGGGAAAATAATTGGTTAAACAAATACCTTGACCTTAGGGTTTCATCTGCCACATTCGTATATAACATGCCTCACATAAGCATTCACTAAATCATATACTTTAAGCTAATAAAAAGATTGCTTCAAACATTTCACATTCAAAACAACCTAACATATGTATGCCACTTTGGTATAAACCAAACTAGGGTTTCCACACCATTCACTAAATTATAATGCATCAAGAAAAATCTTGAATAAATAAATCTATAACATTAAACAGAATCATTTCTATTGAATTTTGTGAGTATATTCACAAACTTTCAATTTTTCACTCATTTGGGGTTTCACTCTCTTTGCTGAGATTTCAAGCAAACAAGGATAACATCATAAAACTTAATATCTGACGTATTTGTATTAAACATTTGTAAAAAACAATCATTTATAAATAAGGAGATTTAGTAGGCAAAGTTCTTAATTCAATTATTCCTCAATTTCAAACATAACTGAAAACCCTACATTTTGGCATATTCTTATACCTTCTACAATAACTTTAGAAATTCTACTTTAGAGGATTTGTATCCATTTATAATATGATTTTATAACCCAAAATTCATCACAACATGAAAACAATCCAGTTCCAGATCATCTTTCATAAGCTTAAACTAAAAGGCAGATTTAGGATTTGTAGTCACATACAAAGGAATGAATATTATTGTGGATTTAATACAATTTTGTCCTATCTACTATTTAAATAAAGTACCCACACACCTAAGGTGTGAAAACACCTTAAAAATGAAACCCCAAATCTAAAATTCTTTAATTCATTTCAAAACCCTAAAAAGGGAGAATTATGAACATAGAGTGTGAAAGGGACATATTTGATATATTTTTGAATCAAAAAAGAGGGGAGGAATCTTAACAAGTGAGAGAAGAATAACCAAGAAAATCTATGTACATATGACAAACTTGCTTTATTTCATCAACTCTAGGAAGAGAAAACCCTAGATCGCCATCTTCACCACTTCTGCATCGAGACCCTAACTCTCTCTCTTTAGGATATAGTCTATCTAGAATGAATCACAAAATAAGAAATCTCCTATTGTGTTAGGTTGATCATTTAGATAAATTGAGGTTCTTGGGTTCATTACAAATTGAACCTACTTACACTTCGTTCTATTTCACCAAAATCATCTATCACAAAAATGTTACTGAATTTTAGTTACTAAATAGGTCAAAACTCAAAAAAAATTATGAAAAATTAGGATGGTTCTTTCCCATTCAGTTTTAGAGCTCTAACAAAAATTTAAGATCATTCTATCTACCAATAAATAAATAAAAATCAAGTAGTGTGCTACTATACTGTAGTTTGTAGAATTCAATTGAAGAACAAAATGACTTAGACACACCTGGAATGGTTGTTCAAGGTACCACACCCATGATAAGATGGACCCAACACGTCCATGTTGCCTACAATGGCCTTGGTGCCTTGAATCCATCAGGTTTGAGTACAAAAATGGCCAACACTTCAAATTCTTCAAAATGGTCGTGTAGCCTGGAATGCCACTGCCACAAACAACCCTATATGGTCCTTCTTCCTACCATGACCATGCTAAACAAGCCTCCAACTCTAATTATCACAATCACTATGATCACCTTATTCATTCCATCCAAGCATAGGTGTGTTGGGAAAAAACCCTAATTTTAGCCAACTAGGATTTATACTTCTCAAACCCTAATTATTCAAAGCAAAGTCAAGCATAAGATTCTAATTAGGTTTAACACATCATAATTAAGATACCATTATTGATAAGGTTTAAGAGGTGATCAATCTAATTAAGTTGCTAATTATCTAGGTAAATCCTAGTTTACCAATTAAGCTCATACATAATCATAACAAGGAGATTTACCTGGACCTATTCGTAACCAAACAATCACCTTAATAGATCCAGCTAGATACAATGAATGAATCCAACCCCTTGTCTACTCACTAACTTTTCCAGGATTCCCAAGCCTACTCAGTCTTCTTCCCCATCCAACTAATATTCTCTGACAAGAACAAGGTGACACCACTCTGCACCACCACCACCTCTACATCCCACCTTCCCTCAGCTAGCATTTTGTAGCAAAAGGAACTATCACTAAAGGCTTCATTACAAGAGGCCAAACCTCCACTCTTCCTTGGTTTATAATAGTTAGAACCCAAGGCAACAAGGTTCCCTCACCTAATTTCATTCTCGCAACCAACAAATCTACTGCCTCCAATAAAATTGGAAACCCCCTCTCCTAAAGATCACTCCCTTAGACAATAGACTCTTGGAATCAGATCCCCAACCTTGGACAATTCAGGGCCAAGCTGCTCGCATGCCATCAAAAGGTATAACTTCTATTTCACTCAATAGAGAAAGTTGTCTACATATGCAAAAATTAATATAGTCTTATAATTAAGATCTTAGATAAAATATTAGATCAATGATCCCCAACAAATGTACATCAAGACCTAGGTATAAATTAGCACATGAATGTATATAAACACGACCAAGATTGTAGTATAAAGATAATAATGTACCATCATTATGTATTAAAGAAAATTAGGGAAAATTTTCAACTAACACAATCCATGGTTCTAGACTTTTGGCCTCAAAAAACAATGTTGCTAATGATTGGCATAATGCGGATTACAATCTTGTAAAGAGAAAAATGAAGAATAAGAATGTTAAGGAATAAATATGAGGAAATTGAATTCAATAGATTAAAATCTTATAACTGATTATACTATTATTTTTACAACCCATTAAGAATGATAACCAACCTCTAGTAAACTTTTACTTTATTTATAATTCAAACATATACATTATATATATTAATGTGGCCTATACTAGTATGTTACTAAGGGGGGTACTACGTAACATATATGTAATTGAATCGTATATATAATGAATAAGATTTCTGATAAAATATGTGACTACATGAAAAAAGATGAAAAGTACACCAATGAACTTCATGATTTTAGGATAAGACATTATAATAGCTAAACATGATTATAGGATATTATAATCACTAAGGGGAAAAACAATAATTTCATTTAATTAGAATTTAGGAAGTGATTTACAAGCCAAGAAACATCAAATAACCTTAGTACATTCTCTTCTTCTAGATTCCTAAGAAATTATCATATATAGTTCTTGTGGACTTCTCGATTGGATTTGAAACATGTACTAAGTTCTCATTTCTATCATTGAACTATTTATCTCCCTCTTCAATTCATATAATTTTTCAAAAAGTAGTGAACCAATTTCTATTATCATTTCCCTCATGTTGAAGGTTACCATGACTAAATTGAATGTTGAATACTGTTGAGAAATTGAAATATTTGTTGATTTTGATATATTCACAAAAACTAGAAATATTGGCTAAGAGATTTGGATCACTAGAATTGGAGGATCATATCCCCCAACCATACATAGTGGATAATAGACAATTAGAGGTCCCCTAGTACTGGTTATCCCCATAGGAGAAAGTGTTGTTCTCTCATAGAGGGAAAAACACTAGGCAGCTAGCCACCAGAAAAGACAAAATATAAGATCGCTTAAGCCAATGGATAAATTATTTAATATTGAATAAATTGATCATTTGATATTGGTTTTCAAAATCTCATTACTATTTCTAGTTACCAATTTATCTTGTTGTAACTTTTTGAAACTATCATGGTAACTAGACCATCTTCTTTTTATTAACATAGTCCCCAAGAAAACTTACCTATATTTTATTTCATATATTTTTTTTCTTTCAAATACCTATATTTTATTTCATAACTATTAACTAGCCTAGTTGACTTATGTTTCCCTTCTTGGGGTCCATTTGTGATTTAGTTCCCTCGTGGGACTCATGGATAGGTGATATAAGGAAGAACTAGAAAAGACGTGTAAGAGTTGTCCCATGTTGAAGAACATATTAGACTTATTCATATTTTCACTTTTGAGTCCTATGTATAAATAAGATTGCAGAATATGATTAAAGCTTGATTGAAAAAAAGATTTTTTTATACTTTTTTATTACAATTTTGTAAATATTTGATTTTAAAGATCGGGTCTTTACAAAAAGGAAGATATGGGGCCTAGTAAATAGACCATATTTATTTAGTGAGCTTTAGTGAAGATTTTAATAGTATACAACATAAACATGGGTGGGAAAGGAAGAAGGGTTCTTGGAGGAGCTTAGGGTTATTTCTTCCCAATGAGATGATGGTGTGGAGTCCATGTAACTCATGCAAATATTACACATTTTCTAGCAGTAGGAGAGACCCATGTTTTTTTTTCTTTTTCTATATCGACTACCACAACTGAGGTGGTGTCATGGGCTTGATATCCTATATATGTGCTAAAGGGCTAGGATTGCTGGAATGAGGCCGCAACCCTGAGAGGAGGCATAGTGGAGTTTTGAACTTCTATAGAAGCTTGTTTGTTTGCCCAAGAAGCTGTAGGGATTCTGTCAGTTTTGGGAGCTTGTTGAAGTCCTTTGTGGTGATAGACTTAATTCTTTCACAAGGACCAAAAGAAAGCAAGAGAGAGAGAGGTGGTTGATCCATGATGAGAAAATCATATATTTACTTGGCTCAACCAAGAATAGTTGGGTTCATTAAATCTATCTGAGAGGTCTATATACTATTATCTGTCATGTGGTAGTAATCTATGGTGGGATACCTAGGAACCAATGTCTCTAGTTATCTAGTGTAAGTAATCCTCTTTTTCAAATATCTACAAACCATCCTTTTCTTGATAAATGCAAAGAAAATTGGATACTAGTCAGAAGAATGAGTATAAATACTTGGAAAAATCATGAAATTGCAACCTCTATGTTTAAACCAATAGATTTGACTTTAGATGAACCTATTATAAGATTTTAAATTTATATTATAATGCATTAACTAGAAATTATAGTTTTTTTTACTCAAAACTACTTTAAGAACTTCAGTAATTTATATTCACAAACTTGTTTAAATGATAAGTAAAATTATTACAAGTGATATTTAAAGAGATCAAATAGAATAATAAGTAAACATGAGTAAAATACTATTGAACCCTAATTCGTATGGAAAACATTTATGGACTTGGAAGTGAAGCATATTGCTCCATATTAGGTTTCTTCTCATTAAATTTGAGTCAACTTTGTTTAAACCTCATACTAATACTAGGGGTGGATATAAGTATGAGGTTTAAACAAAGTATGTGATATAAGTTAGATGCACATAAATCATACTCACTCGTAGACAGGTCCTATGGAGGATAGGGGTGGATGAAAAATATAAAAGCTTTAAAGAGCAACCTGGAAGAAGAGCGAGCAACTTTTGGAGAGGGGTGTATCCACTTTTGGGAATAGCAAAGAATCACTGTAGAAAAATAGTGGTAAATGGTAGGAATACTATGGCCTGGCTAGATAACTGGAGCTCACTGAATATACCTTTAATACATGCTACGACTAAGGAGGTTCCTACAGATCTGCTCGATATGACAGTGGATACATGGCTCGACTTGGACAGAAATTGGAACACAAAATTTTTGAATGAATATCTTCCTCTAGAGGCTGTTGAGGAAATAACTCGAAACCAACCGCCGATAGAAACGGAGGACAAAGACGTCTGGTATTGGGAGCTCACTCAGGATGGCCGTTTTAGCACATCTTCGGCTTATGATTTGCTTAGTGATGGAGCTGAAGTAGATGATCCTTCTGTATGGAACAAAATCTGGACCATAAAAATACCCAAGAAGATTCGCATGCTGTTATGGTTAGCAGGATGGGAGGCCATAATGACAAATAGTAGGAGGGTCAAACGGAAACTGGCTGTTGATGATACTTGTCCTAGATGTTGCTCGGAGGTTGAAACTACGATGCATGCTCTCCGAGACTGTACAAAGGCACGGGAGGTTTGGCTTAATTTTCCGCAGTTGGTGAGTGTTGTGCAGTTGCAAAAGGATTGCACTATTGACTGGTTGGATGAATGCTTGAAGATGAAGAGTGGGGAACAGGTGCAGCTGGCTCTGGTGTGCTGGATTATATGGCTTAGCAGGAACCAATTAGTTTTCAATAACAAGGTGTGTTCGACTATTAGCCAAGTCACTCAGATCAAGACTCTGGAAAGACAAATCATGGATTTGAGTACTAGTAAATCAAAGGAGTTTGCAGGAACTAACTGTGCTAAGGAGTTACATTGGACATCACCTGTTGAAGGATGGATAAAAATAAATGTCGACGCTGCGTGGACGCCACAGAGACGGGCAGTTGCTGGAGTGGTTAGGGATTGTTCAGGAAGTTGGATGACTGCATGGACAAGGAGGAGTCGTAGTAACTCTACGGTTGTGACTGAGATGGAAGCTATCTACTGGGGAGTTCAACAAGCTATAGATATGGATATACCGGCTTGCATCATTGAGACTGACTGCAGATTGGCTGTGGAGGAGCTTCAAGGCAAGGATATGATGTTGCCACGAGCTTCATACTGGACAGGGAGGATTAACCAGCTGCTGAACACAAAGAATCATATTCTTATAGTCCATGTGAAACGTGAGGCTAATTATATTGCTGATAGCTTGGCTAAACAGCACCAAAACAACAAGGAGAGTTGTACCTACAACCAACCTCCAAACCATAGTATAGCTTGCATTTTAAATTCAGATAAATGTAAGGGAAGTAGTACTTCCTCTTTTAGTTTATTAGCAAGTTTAGATGTGTATGTAGCTAATTTTCGTTTTGTGCCCATAAGAGGAGAATGGGATGAATAAAAGAATCTCCTGACTTCTTCTAAAAAAAAGTTCCACTTTAGCTTCCAGTTACTAATATGAGGGTGTTCTATAAATTCCATCATTTATTGATCATAAATGTATTTATTTCATTTTATTTAGGATTATTATCTCTTAATAACCACATTAAGAAAACTACATGATTACATGTCCTAACATGATCATATCTAATATATTATGGATTATGTATCATATTTTAGATTCACTAATTCATTCTCATAGTTTTTGGTCATTATTTGATATTTATTATCCTTGAAACAAGTGTAACATACCTTACATGATATCAATATGATTTAAGCATCAAAGGACTAATATGATAGTTCTAAGTTATTCTACTCATTCTTCTGAGAATTTAGATATCTTGTTTGTATTTTTTCTAATAAGTGTGCTAACTTCTATGAGATATCTAAGATCTATAGATTTTCTAACCTTTAGGCCAATCAGGAACTGCCACGTATCTCCTGTGGGCCATGACTCCTTTTCTTGCTGTGAGACGGTTCTTGGTTGAGCCGAGCAGTTCAATGCTCTTGGACCTGGTCTGGTTGGTTTGAGCATTGGCTTCTGGACCAGCTGACTCACCTTCTCTCTCTCACATGCGAATGTGAGCCTGCTCGATGCCTTCTTGTATTGTTCCTCTACGTTGCCTGGGCACTGACGAACGACTCTCCTCTATCCCTCACAGTTCACAATTCCTTCTGATTGGGTGCCTCCGCGAGGCTGGTCTCCATTTAGAGATCGACTACAAGGTCCTCCTCGCCATAGCCTTCTCTTCAGACTCTTCCCTTTACAGCTCCTCCTTAAACTATCTCTACCATTGGGATATGAGCTATGGAGAGCAATCATACACTACCAGGCCCCAAACATCTGCTCCAACCACCATAGGGAAGCACCCACACCTACATATCACCTCCTTTGGTGGCTTGGAAGGCCTGTTGGGACTCCAGGAAGCTACCCACACATGCTCGTACGTATTTCCCCACACTGCCAATGTCACCTTATCTGCTTCGTTGGCTCCTCATAATATCCATTTGATGTATTGAACCCTACAACCATCACTGAGATTAATCTTCAACCCCTAAAAACACCTTTTGCCTCTGTTTTTTTCTCCTCGTCCAACTTCTAATAGTGGGTGGAGAAGAAAATAAGATAAGGAGGTGGAACTCTCCCGCTTCAGGTCTATATGCCCCGAAGTGAGGGGATTTCCTTCTCCTTTCAATGCAAAAAAACTACCCCCACAACATGTTACACGTCTTCGCCCACAATTGATGATCATCATGGCATGATCCCATGAGAACTATACTGCCTTTCTCATTGTTTGTTTGAACTGGGGTAATAGATAACTTTTCAACCCTTTGATCTGGCCATCCAAGAGCCATGAGATGCCCATGTCACCAGTCCGCAACCTGGAGGTTGTGTATGGGTTGCATTGCATACTGAGGAAAACAACCACATCACCTTTCGGCTTAACCAAGGCATGACAAGACATATACCAACAACTTAGGATAAAGATTGATCCAGCTTACATTGCACATCAATTATTTAACTGATTTCAAATCTAAATATCTCTCTCTAGGAACCTCAAAACTTCACGAAATTTTAACCATTCTTGTATCACAACTCAAGGTACATTCCATCCTATTTTGGTCCCTAAACTCAACTATATGACCAATCAATTAAATACCTCAAAAAATCATAAACTTATGGATCATTTCTAGGATATCAACATTGGTTAACACTCAAGTTTCACCAAAACACTTGGAACTCTTCAAAATAACTTGAACACACATGAATTCACTTATGTCAAAGTTTTAGGGACTTCAAAATTTCAATCTATCACATCCTACACACCTTAAAAGAAATTTCATCCTCAAAATTAAGCCCAAAATTGAGTCCATCACATCATATACATCTTAAAATAAATTGCATCCCCAAATTTAAGCCATTCTCACACTCCAAGGAAAAATTAAATGGTCTTTATTCACATGTATAGAAAAACTTTAGGTGTAATATATCCACACAAAAAAGCTCCATAACTATATCCATGTATTTCTAGGAGATCTCAAATGAATCTAGGGTTAACCACACCCTTCATATAAGATTGATAGAAAAGTTTTGAACCTCCGATTACATCATCTTTAACGTTATATGATTTACGTGTTCACTTTAACCAAGCATCAATGGTTCCATAAATATGTTTATCATATTCATAAGGAGTTAGACAATTAACCCCACTTTATCCATGTACATCGTATTAGTCAGTCACCATCATATCATCATGATGACTTTTAATTTACGTTCACCATCTTTAAGCACCAACATTACCACATCATCGACATATGTCATTAATATGATCTCATTCTTTTCACATTAGGTCACAAACTTTATTAGTGATTTCCTTACTGGATTCATTAACCATATTATATCATCATTATTCAAGTATATGCTTAAACATGTATACATAGTAACTACTAAACCGTCTCTAGATTTTCCATCATGTCATATCCATATATCACATCCTTACATATATTATATCATGGTTGTTCTAAAGAACTTATACAAGTGGCTTGTAAAACATGTATCAAAACTTTAAATAGTCCATTTGAGGTTCTCCTAACCCATATCATTAGGGTAGTGTCATTCTCAGCCTCTCTAAGCTCACTCAACTCTATGAGTATCTCATAAATAGAAACTCTATATTTCTTCTTTTAGTATAGGGTTCTCAAGGCTACCTCATTGGCACTAATCGATAGCTTTATAAGATCTGGACACATAAGCACAAACCAAAACATGATATGACATCCTCCTCATAGATTATCTACCCATAAGATATCCTTAACCAACTCTCTTATACACATCCACTAGATTTCTACAAGGAGCCTCCAACCCAAGCTTCAAACTTTTCAAAAACTAACACAATTACTTCCTCCATGGTCTTGGGACTCTCTCTCCCTCACCCAAATGGTAGATTCTCATGATCAAGTTAACATATACATATATAAATAGACTCTCTCTGACTCTAGGGTTTGGTTTTCCCAAGGGCATCTAGCATTAAAAAAATATGAATCAAGAATAACGCCACTCAACTCATTCACTCAGGAGTAGTCTAGTTTATGACATATCATATCACATATTTCTCATAATTCTCATATCTTGGAGTTTAAGTTCTCTGACCTTCTCCCTTTGGGTCTCACTCTCTATGGAGTTAACCCTACAACTAGTCCGAACACTAGAGGTCCTCCTTTGTATAAGAGATTGAGGCTCTTGCTGATTGACACCTTGTCTTAGCTTATCTTAACTTAGAAAAGGGCATGTACTTGCATCATTAAAACTTATCTCAAATCCTCAAATCTAAACATAGGTCCTCAAAGAAAAACATATATCATCATAAACCATCTTATATCATTTATAAAATACTTACATAATCGTCTAATCTTATTTGAGATATTCCATCTATCATATATTTCAAAAAGGCTCTAGACATCTAATCTAGGAATATTCTCTCCTCTAGACCGATGCCATTCACTTTTGACTTAGGCTGTGTGACCACCTCCTACTCGTACATATGTGGTGACACACTTTTGTAATACTTACATATATAATAAAATATTATATAGTTTTTCTCCAAAAGAACTAGCGTAGGAGAAAACTATCGAGTCCCGATCTGATTGGAATCAAAACCAAATAAAAAAATTGAGTGCCTCACACATAGTAGAGAGTCTAGAGCCATGTCACCTGATGAAAGGAGTGACAACAAAAATATATACTAGAGTAGATACTCTAGAAAAAGAGCACCATATGTCTAGGGTTTCTCTTCCCTTGATTCACATCATTTTCAAATAATGTAATGTCCCATACCACCACATTATAAGGAAAGTATGACATCTTAGGAATTTCTATAAAATAAGCACTAGTCTAGACCTAGTTCTCAGACATCTAGGTTTTGACATAGAGGCTAATTCACATATAGTCTCTAAAAAGACAACTAATCTAACCCTAACGATGTTCAAGTTCAAGGTTTTCTTTAGTTTGAGTTGCATAATGAGAAAATGTTAGGCTTTCCTATTGTGTGTGCTCTGATACCACCTGTGACGTCCCCAAATTTTCAATGCCTTAACCCATTGTGTGACATACACATTGAGACTATCACCTCGGAGAGAATCCCAATTCAAACACACACACACACACACACACAAGGCTAAGAAGAAGAAAATCATAGGAAGTTAGAAGGAAACAACGTAGCACATGCACATGAACAAGAACAAAACCATACAACAACTATTCACCATTCATGATATAATTACAAAATGAATGGTTACAACATTTGATATACATATTGAACAAAAAACTTCTGCATGTAAATAGACTATATTCTAAAATAGGATCTTTATACAATAGGTCCACTTTTACATCAGCTCTCCACACAACTCTCAACTATCCTGGTTCTTCAAGAGAATATATCCACATACCTAAAATAGAGTTTATATGTGGTACACGTCAGCACAATATCCTAAAATATTGTATTGAGTACGCCTAAATGTATTTATATGCCTCTCATTACTAAGACTTGGCAATAATATAAATCTAATACTTGTAAGTAAAAGCATAATTGAGCAAAGATGTTTATTAACAAAAGAGAACACATATTTTAAGAACATTTTCCATCATATATCTATGCATTGACCGTCGAAGCTTTTGATGCATCCTCTTGACTCTCAATGAGCTCAATATTAAGGCCTTTATGATTGACTACCAAAGAGTTAGATCATATGTACAATGTGACCAGCTACCAAAGAGTTAAGTCACTTCCAACCATTGCACTACCAATGAGTTTATTGCTTTCATATTATGTAACAAATATTTTATGTTTGATGTGTTCATAAGCATATGTATGGAATATAAACAAATATACCATACCTAAACAATCACTTTATCCAATATCATATGTCAAGAATTTTTTACACATATAATACAACCATACTAAATAGTAGGTCAAGTAAGAGGTAAAGCGTACCTTCAACTGAGATAATCTAATCATTACATTTTTTGAACCAACTATATCCCTATCAAACCCTGATTAGAACAAGATCAAATATCCCTATCAAGTTATAATCATCTTAATTCTTATATATTCATTAGGGTTTTACTTACCTCATTAAGATGTTCCCATCATTCCTTGTATTCTTGTCTTATCTTCTTGAAATTAGGTTACTAGTCTTGGATTACAAATTGACATATAGAATATAATTGTTTGATTGCATAGAATTGTTTTTACATGTTAACCCTGGGTTACATGCATTAATCATGTTAGGGTTTTCTCATCATTTTAAGATTTATATCACATTAAGATCAATCATCATCATATAATTTTGCGCATCTAACTAATATCAAAGTTCCATGTTAGCTTCCAGTTACTGATATGAGAGTGTTCTATAAATTCCATCATTTATTGATCATAAATGTATTTGTTACATATTTAGGGTTTTTATCCCTTGGTAACCACATTAAGTAAATTACATGATTACATGTAACATGACCATATCCAATATATTATGGATTATACATCATATTTTAGAGTCACCGATGCATTCTCATAATATTTGGTCATTATTTGATATATATTATCCTTGAAATAGGTGTAACTTATATTACATGATATCACTACGATTTAAGCATTAAAGGACTAATATGATAGTTTTAGAATTATTCTACTCATTTTTCTAAGAATTTGGATATCTTGTTTGTATTTTCCTGATAATCAGGCTAATTTATACGAATTATCTAAGATCTGCATATTTTCTAACCTTTAGGGCAATTATCAACTTACACATATCTCCTATGGGTCATGACTCCTTTTCTTGCTGCGGACTGGTTCTTGGTTGAGCTGGGCGGTATAATGTTCTTGGACCCATTGTGGTTGGTTTGAACATTAGCTTCTAGACCAATAGACTTGCCTTCTCCCTCTCTCTCATGTGAATGTGAGCCTGCCTGACGCCTTCTTACATTGTTCATCTGCATTGCCTAGGCATTGATGCACAACTCTCCTTTGTTCATCATGGTTCATGGTTCATGGTTCCTTCTGATTGGGTGTTGGTATGAGGCTAGTCTCCAACTAGAGATCAACTACAAGGTCATCCTCCTCACTACAACCATTTCTTTAGACTCTTTCCTTTGCAACTCATCCTTGAACTGCTACCACCGCATGACTTTGAGCTCCAGAGAGCAATCATACACTTCCAAGCCCCAAACATCTACTCAAACCAACGTATGGAAGCACCCACGCCTACTGATCATCTCCTTCGGTGGCTTAGAAGGCATCTTGTGACTCCTGGAAACTGCTCACACATGCTCGAATGTGTATTCCCCGCACCACCGGCTTCACCTTATCTCCTTTAGTGACTCCTCATAATATTTGTTTGATTTGGTGAACCCTACAACCATCACCAAGATTCATCTTCAACCCCAGAAAACACCTTTTTCCTCTGTTATTTTCTTGTCATCCAACTTCTAGCAGTGGGTGGAGAAGCAAATAAGAACCGAAGGTGGAACTCTCCCGCCTCAGGTCTATCTGCCATGAAGTGAGGGGATTTCCTTCTCCTTTCAATGTAAAGAAACCACCCTCACGACCTATTAGACATATCCACCCATGATTGATGATTTTTGTGGCCTGATTTCAAGAGAACTTTACTGCCTCCCACATTATTGGTTTAAACTAGGGTAATAGATAACTTCTCAACCCTCCGATTTGGACATCCAAGAGCCATGAGATCCCCGTGTCACTAGTCTGCAACCTGGTGGTTGTGTATAGATTGCATTGCATACTAAGGAAAATAGATACATCACCCGTTGGCTTCACCAAGGTGTGACAAGACATATACCAACAACTTAGGATAAATATTGATCCAACTTACATTGCACATCAATTATTTAACTGATTTCAAATCTAAATATCTCTCTCTAGGAACCTCAAATCTTCATGAAATTTTATCCACTAGTTTATCACAACTCTAGGTACACTGCATCCTATTTTGGTCCCTAAACTGAACAGTATCACCATTCAATAAAATACCTCAAAAAATCATAAACTTATGGATCATTGCTAGGATATCAACAATGATCAACACTCAAGTTTCACCAAAACACTTGAAACTCTTTAAAATAACTTGGACACACATGAATCCACTTATCAAAGTTTTAGGGACTTTAAAAGTTTAGTCTTCCACTGATAATTTCCATGGTGTTGCATCAAATTGTTTGTTTACATATGGTTTTCAAACTATGTTATGATTGTATTTTGTTTTCAGAGTCCATCCTCTCTTACACACATGGTTCTAGGAATGTTTAATCTAGAGATGTTATAGTTGGAATTTGATCATGAATAATAGATACACCTAGAAGCTATTTACAATGAAACAAAAAACAAAAACATTTCACTTGAAAGCATAGAAATTTAGTATGTTGTACAATAGAGATTAGGAAGAAGTTAGACTCTAGGTTTAAACCTATCTATTTGAGAACTAGTTTTAGATTGTAACATGTAATAATGGAAGGTACGAAAGTGTCAACAATCCCTTTATAGTGTGGTTGTATAGGACTATTGTTTCTTGAAGATGATGGCATAACATTAAGAGAAACCTTAAACATATGATGCATTTGTGTTTTAAGGAGATAAATTAGTCCATACTTTGTTGTCACCATTTTCAACCAGTAACATGGCACTAGATTCCCTATATTATCCAGGGCACTCATTTTTTCTGATTTGGTTTTGTTCTCAGTGGTGCGAGATTGGAAAATTTATCTGACACTTGTTTCGTCAAGATAAAACTATATAATATTTTATTACATATCTAAGGAAATATGAAAATGTGTCTCCTCATATAGGAGTGTAGTAGGTAGATACACACTAGAAATAAAGGGAGTGACATCACTCTAGAATATAGATTGGATATAGATTAGAATTCTAGAGCCTTATCATGATATATGAAATATAACATAGATGATGGAATGATATGTGATATAAGACATGGATGGTGTTTTCTATGTTTGAAATGTAAGAATATAAGTTTCTTTCAGTTGATTTATGTTTGGATTAAGGTCTAATCCATTTTGATAGAATGTGAGATAATTCTTGATGATGAATGTACATATGATTTTCTAATTTAATATAAACTTGAATCAATATGATCTTGAAGATCTTTTCAAAGGATAATCTCAAGAGAGAGGATGAGATACAAGTAAAACTCTAGAGAGAATGAGACCCATAGGGGGAAGGTTATAGGACCTAACCTCCAATATGATAATATGAGATATATGTAAAATGGTGTTCCCTTAGAACGATTACCTGTAACTATACGATTTAAAACTTATGCATGATTTTTGTTGTTCTTAAAAATCCTAGATGCGTGAGTTGGTTGAGATTGATGTTATGGGTAGAAAACTCAAGTCAATATATTAACTTGGTTACATACTCACTAGAGTGGCTTAAGCATGTGAATCTCATGATTAGGTACAAATTTGGTGATATATGGAACACTAGTTCTAAGATTACAATGCCTTGAAGATTAGATACTCACACATCTTGTTCCTTCCACTTATCTTCTTAATATTTGATATTAGACATTTGTGAGGGCATGGAAATTCTCTCCTTTTAAGTAGAAGTTTTAACTGAAAAATTATTGAATAAATCCCTCTAATAGTAATGTGGTTAATCCTTTAGCAAACTAACTAAATAATTGGTGGTTCATTTTCAGGAATTTAAATTAGTTGTGATATTTTTTTTTATTCTACTCCCTTAGAATGTTTCATACAAGTATTGTAAACTTTGTGAGTTCATATGTGTGTGTGGAAGATCCTAATTCAAATAAATATAAGGGTGACCTGAAGGTCAAGAAAAGAATACTAAAGGAACTATTTTGTTTCCATATTTATAGAATATATATATATTTATATATACATATATATACATATATATATATTCCCTCAAACTTTCAAGACAATTGGAGTTATAGTAAAAACTTATGTGTTTTTAGAGTTTGAATATAATTTTACATTTAAGAGATTGTTTGATTGAAACATCAATCAAGCGTGATGAATTGTCAGTTCAACTTTAGGGAATGTCTTAAACATAGTCATGGACATGTGATACTACATGTGACCCATGGATATAGGAACAATGATCCCATGTCATATCCAACCTTGTTCCAGCAAAGGAAAGGGAGCATAATAGCATCCCCCGTATCTTTAATCATTCTCTTTCTCCACTCAATATCCCTCATCCTTAAAATATTTTCTTTTTCCACCTCTCCCAATCTCAATTTGAGTCATTGGAAGAACCAACATTATTAGTTCCTTGATTCCCAAGGTCAGACCTCGCCTCCCTATCATCTCTTAACCAAAATAATCCTAGGTACATAAATCTTGTCCCTCACCCTAAGATCTATAAAAACACCACCCTTAGATTTGTCGCCTCACCCCAAGAACGAAGACCTCCTTACAATGTCATGGCTCCCCTAGTTTGTTGTCTTACTCATTATCCAATAAGGTGGTCACCATGAGCTAATGTCCCTCTCATTGCACATGCATCACGTGGAGAAGATACATGGCCATCACTGATCCTTTCCGGTCAACAATGAACAAATATCAGATGGTCGGTAGTGGATAACTTCCCTCTCTCTCTCTCTCTTCCCATCCACATCTCTCTCATATAGAAAATATATAGCATCCATTCAATCCACAAGATGGTTAATGATTTCCCTTAATTAAATTATTTCAGTATATTCTCGATAATAGGGGTTTTTCTCTTTGGAAAATAATAAAGATAATACAAGAAATTCATAGAAAATGCATAATTACACCAAATATAGTAAAAAAATACTAGATTAACCATCAAAAACTAAGGAATCCAATAATATTAGTTTTGAAGGATATTTATAATCTTAGTTCCTTGATATTCTTCAATGTTTTGAGTTTAATTAATAAATTGATCATGATCATCTTATTTTGTGAACCCAAAACCAATAATATATTAGTTCCTTGGATCATATTATGAAATCCTTGTTAAATTATAATTAATTTTATGATAATGATTAATGCATATTCATCCCATACTTTTTGCATGTTTTAGATAAGATTCATTAGCTTTGCATTGCTTATTTCCCCATTTTCACCATGAATTAATCTAAATTGCTATTGTCATCAAAATTTGGTTTGTAAATGGAAATTCTGCCTCTTTTGTAGGGAATTACACTCATCTAGTTCCTGAGAGTTCTCGTGATGCACTTCACATTCCAACTTTACATGATTTGAAGTGTTTGAATGCCTAAAGACACATTCAACACTAAAAAAGGAAGTCGTTTGGGTGAGTGATCTCACCAGTCGACCAGCTAGTTTCGCACAAAAGATAATCCATGATGTAGAAAGTGAGTCAATTGAATCACCTACTATATCAATCAATCAATTAAGGACTTACATAGATCACAATGTGTTACATGACTTCTCCTGAGATACAGGTCGATCGACTAGACATCCCATTCACCTGACTGAATTGTAGTAGCACTTCATGAAGCTAAAGTCATTTGACTAATTGACCCCACATGTCAACCAACTGAGAATCTATAGAGACCCTTATCATTGACCAGGTTACCATTTGGCTATAGCAATCGGTCAACCACCATTCCATCCAAGCACAAGTATCAAAAAGTGAGTCAATTATCTCACCTAGTGGGTTGATCAATTAGAGTTCAATCACAAGCAACATTGAAAGTATGTTCCTGACCTATAAATGCCAATTAGGTGATCGACCGAAAGACACAATAATTGAAAGGAGTCACCAACTTGTCAAAAATCAAAATTTCTGAGTCCATAGGCACATATATGAAAGGAAAATGTACCCTAATATTTGAGGGATCAATTTCTCCCAATTCAATTCTCATATTGGACGAAAGTGGAGAAGAATAGAGGAGGAACATCATCTTCTTAGCGGAGATCTCTGGATTTGATGTTGTCAAAGTGAAGATCTTTTGTCAGATACCACTGGCTACATATTTCTCTATCTTCTATGACATGATCCTCTCTTACACTACTTATATCCATGTTAATTCTGTGGACATGTGTGACTAGTTTCCTCACTGGGGCATGGAGATTAGCCTCATCTCCTATATTTCATTCTAGTTTTTATCAAACTTTCCTATTCCAGTTTATATATTGCCTTTCAATAGTTTATAGCTTGTGATTTGAATTGATCAATAAGTTTACATGTCTAATACAATCAATGATAAAGATATCAAGTAATCTATGATTAGATCATCAATTGGATGTGTTGAATCCCAAATGAGATCATAGAATAGGTTCTATAGAATTATTGATTTATGATTCATGGCATTGAGACCTTCAGACCTTGAGGAAAACTAATCCTTGTGAAATACTTATTACAAAAGGATGTGAGTCACATTTCCCTAATCTAAATAGCTATAATTGAGTAAATTTTAATAATTTGATTGATTTGGTAGGTGGTGTTGGTTAAATCCACACTGCCCTGGTGTATTTTGATCTTGATTCAATCATCTTTTACCTCCTTCAATATAATTTGCAATTAGTTTTACTCAATCAATCAACTGACTAATTTGAAATATTGATCTCATTTCCTTAGATTTAATAACAATTTTTGAGAATGATTATTTGTTGGGTTCAACCATATATCTATACTATAACAAGACTTGTGCTCTTGTAGCTGAGTGATATACAACACTATAATAGAATAAACCTAATGTTTGTATCTTGTAATAACTTCTCGTGTGGTTGAAATTGCTATCAAACGTGGTGCCATTGTCAGGGACAATATTTTTTCTTCCAATAGTTGGGACTAATTAAATTATTTCTTTTATTTGATATTAACTGATATCTACTTGACATCTATTTTCTCCCATATATCCTACTCATTTCTTATTTAGGTGCTAGTCTAGTGCAAGTGACACTCCACCAGTGTGAACTTTGTGCCTCTGGATCTTGATTAGAAGATTGGTAGAACTTACCATTATCCAAAAAGAGAGGATATAAGTAGGATAGTTGAACAAGAAATCACCTACCAGGTTCATATGGATCTTACATCTTAGAGAGAGTCACTTATGCAACAAGAAAGAGTTGATATTGCAGAGGAGGAAAACATGAGAGAAATCATGATCCTTGAAGCAGAATGAAAAAAGAAACTTAAGATTTTTTTTATCCCTATGGCCATGGATGGCCATCACCCTATTGTTCCAATAGAAATTACAACCCCAGAATGTGAGATATACTTGAAATGGGTTGTGATGATTCAAATCAAAGCCATCATTAGAAACAATGACAAAGATTTCCAAAACCATATGTAGCAGTTTATAACCTTCTATGCCTTGAACAAGCAATCAAGAGGTTAAAATGATGCTATCCAAACTCTTCTTTTTCAAGTACTCTTTCATAAATAAGGAAAGGAGTTGGCATGATGCTATGGAGAGTGACAATATAAAAAATTGGAAAGGCCTTCAATTCAAGTATTTCAAGAAATGTTACCCTCCATATTTGAGTTATAAGTTAAGCTATAACATCCCCGTATTCCTCCTTCAAAAAATCTTGTGAGACCAATAAGATGAGTTTTGAAAATGTTACTCATAGTGTAAAGTAGAATCATTATGCTCATAAATGACCATATAATAATAACATACACCAACACATTCTCAACATTCATCATATAATATTTTTCAAACATGAATTATTAGATATTACAATTACACATTGAAAAAAATTACAATTCTATGGACATGTATATTACAACGGATCTTAAACAATCGGTACATACTGTAAACTTGCTCACAAGCCATCCTTTCTCCAATTCTAAATTTGAACCTAAATAATACATGAAACATCGGATCAACAAACAATGTCTTATGCAAATGGGAAGAAATAAAAATATATTTTTCATTTCATAATTTGAAAAATATTTGCAGAAATAAGGAAATAAGATAATATAGAATATTTCTTTAATAAGAAAAATATGCTAATTTTAGTCAATTTTTTATATGCTTTGCATTACCAAGGTGGACTAGTACAAACTGTATATGTTTGGTCCAACCTCATGTACCAAGTACTTTAATAACTCCCTATAAGTTGTCTTCTCTAAAGGAGGTGTACTAGTCAACATTAGTCTAATGTTCATAAGGGGATATGAGCACCTAAATAACTACAAAACATATAATTACAAATTATATTTTTGATTCACAAAACTTTGAGTACTATATAGTATTACTACAACATTCACAAATTGGAGGGCATGCATGCATATCATGCCTTCAACCAAGAAAACGTTAGTCATATAATAAAATAAAACCCACATACATGTGTTTAAAGGATCCTAGTTCTCTATTATCATCTACATCTCTAGTTGTCACCTAACTAATAACAATTTAATATTCATTATTACATGATTAACCATTATTACTAATATTTTGGTCTAGATTAGGGTTTACCCAAACCTAGGTTCAAAATGACCTAAACATGTATATAATATGTTATCATTGATATATGTCATAGTCAAGCCCTAGTTCATTTTCCGTAATTTTTGTGTGTATTTTCCCTTTTCTAGAATTAAAATGAGGCTAAAAACACTTAATTAGTCATGAATGAGAAAAGACCTAGTATTGACAATTCATTGAAGAGTTTGTAAATGGGTTCCAAACATCTATTAGGGACAATGCATATTATCTAGAATTTTTGTTGGTAAGATAATATTTGTTCCATTAAATGAACACCTACATAAAGGTCTAAACAACCATCTTATAAACCGTCATATTGTGCATTAAAAGAATAATATAGGGGTCTGATAATAAACTCAAATTTTGTTGAGACCAATGGTGGTTTTTGGGAATTATTTGGGTATTCGAGCTATTTCCAATGCATTTATAAATATTTACCTATTTTGTGGTGTTTGATTTTGAATTACCTATTGTTTGATTAAGAAATGCCATTGGATGTCTCACTTTGAGGTTTGGATCAGCGCCATGTCGCCCTGAAGGAGGGCACAACTTGGTTCACATTGGGATATATGATTTAGTGGTTTCTCTACCTAAATGAAGCCCACGCTCTCCCTCTCTCTTGTAATCAAATAGGACATGGGCTCCTCTCTTCTTTTGTGAGAGACTCCATGAAGAGGGACTTTGATGATGTAATTACAAGATGAACATCCTTCACTACATGACATTAAGTGGCTAGGAGATTCAAGAACATCATATCCACCATGTAGGCCTCTCTTTACAATCTTTCATACATTGTCCTAATAGAAAAAAGGATCTAATGGGTGTTTTTGTGGATAAGACCTTGGGTATATCAACATTGCCGAAGGGGACATATTCATGGTGGTTATAAGAAGGCTATGACTTCACACAACCCCTCTTCAGTCTACAAGTCAAGTAATCCTCATTTTGGTGGACAACACCTCAGCAAACCTAAGCTCGCTCCCATGGAGCGCCACTTCTGGTAAGAAGAAGAATAAGATGGTTTTGTACATTCTATACAACAAGACAAAGTACCACAGAGGAACTTTGCATATATAGGATCTTGAAAATTTTGTTGGTGATGGCACCAAAGCTTTTAACCTTCCCATAATCCATCTTCAAGAGATGGAACAATGAAGATCAACGTCCTTTTTAATACATTGTTCTCCTATGTATATTTTGGTGGAGAGAATAGTGGATTTGTTACCTAGAACTCACTCACCTAGCCACCAAAATCTAGGATATGGGGGTAGTTGGGAGCAATAGATATGTCACCATATCAAGTTTCTAACCAAATATCAAGTTGGAATACATGTAACAGTCTATTCATCTCTAGAGTGGGATAATGCTAGCAACAATGGAGAAAGGAGGACATGAAGAATTGGTCTCTCACTACTATGAGTTTTCAATATCAAGTGAATAGTATATCGACTTCCCTGGGTGAGTCAGATTCAACTGTCATGAAACAAAATCTTAATATTTCCTAAACATAGGTAGGATCCAACTTCCCCTTTGACATCTTCAAGTCCATTGTTTACAAAGCTATGTGATAAACTAGAGTAGTTGGCTCTAGAGATTAGAACGGCCAAGATTCCTCCATCTCCTTGGTCCTTGAATCTATTTAGCATTGGGACGCATGCCATACATATGTCACTAATGTAAGAAGGACCACGTTCAAATAATTCAAATTATTCAACTATATTTGTATTATCTTCACAAACATTAAACTCACATATCTTTTTATCGGAGCCTCTAAAGCATTTGAAATTTGAATCATAACTATTTTACTACTAGATGTAGCTTCTCATCAGTGTTTACTAAAACTAAGATTTATTACTATTCAATGTATTGACCAAAGAGAATGCAATCCCATGGTCATAACTAAATTAAAACTAAAATCAAAACACCAAAAACAAGTCAAAGTTACATTTTCATGATCCTAACATACCTTGGGGTTCATTAATTGGGCACTTGTGACTAATAAATGGAAATCTTGGCCTCATAAATACCCAAGTCCATTACAAAAAAACTATTCATCATAATTTAACTAAAATAGATCTGATAATCATCAATTGCATCTCTAGCTACAAATTTTGGGTGAAAAGAGTCCATAGTACAATATCTGATTCCTCAATTTGGTATCAATCATCTACATATACTCATGATCTTCAATACTTTATTGTGTATAAAAATACTAAAATTCAGGATCATCAAAATTACACCACCTTATATGGATTTTCGTCCCTAAAAGTTCTAGTCTCAAACTTAAGGTGACATCAAGGAGTCCAACTTGGTATAGGTCAACACTTCTAGGTGTCAAATCTGTCATAGTGTTGGAAGTATCCTAAGTTGTCATCTTAATACTGTAAAGTATCTATGATTAAACCACATCACCTTATATTGAAGCATCATATTAAGTCTAAACTTGCATTTTTTTTATCTTTAGACATACATCCAGGATTATCTAAAAAATTAGTGCTTGATCATAAAAATAATTTTGAAGACTTCATACTCTAAGCTTTCATATTTCACACATGTTATCCCATGCAAGGTGACATCAAGATTCCATGTCACTATTTATCACACTTATCATACTTAATATAATTAGAGTGCTTTATGATCAACTTAATACTATTTCAATACATAAGAAGGGCTTACTTGACATGATTGAATATTAGGGTTTCATTATATTGTTTGAGTTATTGCCAAGAAACATAGTTTCTAAAGGATCAATGTTAAGCACTATATTTTGTGATCATTTAATCCATGATCCAAAATATCTATATTTCAAGATCATGATTTCAAACTTATATATTTCTTGTATGATATGTGGAAATAGTATAGGTCCCCCTTATCTAAGTGGCTTCTTATATATAAAACATTTTTATCTCATGTGAGATTTGTAGAATCATATATTAAGAATGACAAGTGGAGGGATCAACATATAAGAGTATCTTATGCACCATTTATTTTACACCAAGAACTAGCATTCCATATATTACCTCACTTGTAGCTAATGATTAGTATGATATAGGGTGATGAGACTTTATGAGGCATGATGAGATAATGATATTATGCAGGAACTATGTGACTGGGTCTTATGACCTAGATGAGGCCTTGTGCCTAGTCTAAGATGATATCCTCTAGTGATGTGGTAGTGATGGACTTGTATGGTAGTGATATCATGTGGGGGTGTGACAAGCTTATACCTTATACATTTTATACCAAAGATGGCATCACGGAAAGCCAAACATCTTTCTTTCATAGGATTTATTATTCTCATCAAGCATGCTCTGACATCTACAACTTTATACTCACTCTCTACCATTAGAATTCCCAAAGGTATTTCCAAGTGCATCGAATCGATGATGTCTACATTCCTTTAGGCATATAGGGACAATGATAGCATATGTGCCTGGGTGGCCTGAGATCATCTCTCCTGGCCCATACATGATGGAGGTATAGGTGTCTACACGCTCAAATTGATAGCTAGCACATACATTCACAAAGCTTGTTGGGAAATCCTCAATGAGAATTTTCTTTGGGCTGAGTATTGTAGGGACAAATACATATCAAATTTCAAGAATCATTCAAGCTATTTTCCTCCTTATCTCAAACAGGGCTCGTTCCCTTCATTGTTTTGGAATAAGTTGTGGAATAACTTCCCACATTTCTTGCCAAATTATCAATGGATCATTGGTAAAGGTGAAATTTTGTTCTAGGATAACAGATGGTGTTCTCTCCCCTTGAATGACTTCTCTATGAACACCACTGACATAGATCATAATTTCTTAGTTATAGATTTCTAGAGAGACAACCATGGACGGGATTGGGTTGGTCTTAACCATATTGTTCATGAGGATGGTTTGCATTTGATATCTTCCTCCTTCGCAGCCATTTCCGATCAGGGAGATAAGTAGATTTGGACCCCAAGCTTCAATGGGTCTTTCTCCATCAGATGATCAAGAAGACTTCTCACCAACCCCTCATACTCTCTCTCTCTCTCTGAAGATTCATATTCATGGATATGACATTTCTCTTTTCCCAGGAAAGAGTGGTACTCTATAAATTATTTTACAGAGCACTACCTACATACGACAACATCTCCTACTGCAAGATCCCTCTCGCCTCTCGTTGCTCTTGTTGTCAGAATCCCAATGTTGAGATTATGAATCACACGTTCTATCATAGTGGAACTATCGTTGTGCTTTGGAACAAGGCTAACCCCATTCTATCACTTGAAAATTGGATCCCCAACTCCCTTCTATCATTATAGTTGACTGGTGCATCACATGGAGCCTACACCTTCAAGGGATGGCTACACAATGTGCTCCTAACCCTCATTTGTTGGTCCATTTGCATATCTCTATGTACCTCCAGATATGACAACCACCGCCTGAGTCTTGATGTGATGTGTAATTAGATAGTGTTCATCTCTAATCGCAATACCACAACAAAGAGTTTCAAGAAATTAGAATGCTTGATCTTTTATCAGTCAGTCATGCAACTTGGTATAAAGGAACCTAGACTTCACATCATGCAAATAAGATTAGTGAAATGGATCCCTCCTGACCTAGATAACTTTAAACTCAACTTCACCACAAGGAGATCTAAAGACACTCATGGAAAGATGTGGTACTAGATAGTAGGCATCATGAGGAACAAACATGGGTACATTCGTTGGTGTTTCATTTTTGGTTGAATGCACCGAAGTACACTTCAAGATACATACCATGTTGTCTTATTTCACTCAAGACCTGTGATGATAAGAATCTCAATATCTCCATCATGGAGATCAATGACCCTATTGTTTTTAGGATCCTATGGAATCAGTCCGCTGTCCTATGGAAGATGATTACGTTCATCATAGAAATCAGACATGTTTTTGGTGAGTTTGCCATTATTGGCAACCTGATCCCCAAGGTGGTTAACTTAGCCCCTAAAGAACTAGGGACATGGGGAACCAGTACAGAATCAAAGATCATCCTCACATAACCTTCCCCACTCCCAACGAAACTTAGAGGCATCTCCATTCTTGAGAAGAGAGGTACCCCATACATAGATACATGTTAGACTAGTGTTTAGATGTTTGTTTATTGTGTAACTGTAGTTTTATGAGAAGAAGTTGTATAATATCCTGATTGATGGCCCACAAGGGAGGAGTGGGATGAATAAGATGATCACCCGACTTATATAAAAAAATCTTCTGGAGTTTTTTTACATTTATGCTTGCTAGAATGAATTAGGGTTTGTATGTCTACTTATATGATGCAACCTTAATTCACCCAATTCACATAACTAATCAAGTGATACCCTAATCATGTAGGTTTCCCAGATCCATAGATCCATTTTCAACATTCATTTATGGATGGTGAAACAAGTAATTCTTGCGGGAAACTCACAGCGCATATTGTTGAATATGCGGGGGTGCAAGTTGATGATATAGTCTTGCATCCACAATCATTGATTTTGGAGGATGATTGTGGTCATACCCCGGAAGGAGAATAGTTGAGGCCATATCTCATATGATATGTTTACATGGATGGTTGCAATCATACCTTGGTAGGAGAATAGCTATGGTCGTATCTCACTAGTGTCGTGCCTATATACCAAGGCGGACTAGGTTGATTTGTAGTTTGAATCTATATGTCACTGTGGAAGACTCAGATTGACTGAGGGTGTGGTATATCATAGGATTCTGACTCTCCTAGATCTTGTATGACACTGATTTTGACTTAGCAGTGGTTAGTTGGAGTATGAGTGGTATACCTCATATCCACAGGGCATAATAAATGACATAATACAACCGTGTAGTATATTTTCTTAGGGTTAAACACAATTCACATTGGATGACCCTTTTCCTTGTTTCTTATATTGTTTAGTTGATAACAATTATACATGTTATTCATATTCCTTATAAAAGTATATGACGTTTTACTGCTCAGTTTGCAGTTGCTTAAACTGCTTAATCTGTGATATCAATTTTAGTTGAATCTTCTCATTCTCATATATGTTTTTTTCCTGCTTTAGTATATTTGTGTTTATAATAGTTGTCGGTGGAAAGTTATATCTCTCACTGCGATGTTGGTCTCACCCCATGGGTTTCCACATCTTTTAGGTGTTCGTGTATGATGAGGTAGAGATCGTGCGGTGGAGGAAGAGTAGTAAGGAGAGCAGTAGATATTGAAGGTTGGATATGTTGCTAGTGTTGTGTAGTGGAGTCTTATGTGTCATCCCTGTACTATGAAGTCCTTGGGGGTGTTTTGTAGATGTTATACATAGATACAAGGTTTTGGCAGTATGCCATGGTTATACATGTATGGCTTGTATGATCTTCTGTGACATGTTCTAGAAACATGACCATTATAAAATGATGTATATACCTTTATGGTATGTTATGTGATACAGGTGGCACAGTTTGTGGAATTTCATGTAATATGCTCTGCTTTTGTGGTTATATAAAAGCAATTTTAATTTACTGTGTTTTATGGTAATTTAGATTTTTAGTGTTAATTTTGTTCTTTGGTTTGAGTAATCTCACTCGTTTGGCATCAGGTTTGTCACATGAAAAGGTTGGTATTAGAGCTCTACGTTCATTGAGTCTATAGGACATAGAACTAGGGTTGTGTCTGTTCTTGTGTACCTATGCTTATGCAGATGAAGAAGAAGATATGTCTAGTGAACACGAAGAACTTGTTGAGAGCAGTGGTGCAGGTAGGTGGGCAAGGGTAGATGGAGTGCCTAAAGTGCCTCAGTTAGACCCAACATCTATGGAAAATCCCACTTTCTAGTCCATGTTTGAATAGTTCATGGCCACGATTACGCACATGGTGGATAGAATGCTCATACCCCAAGCAAGGGAAGTTGTTGTAAGGCCCCTAAACTTACTTAATGAGTTGAATAAGCTTAATTATCATATTTGAATTCTTATAACCCTAATCTAACCTTTTTATATGCTTTGAAATCATAATATAAGCTTAATTGTTAAATTTGGTCCAATTTGGATATTGTTTGAGCAAGTTATGCAGTTTTATGCACATTTTGGACTTTTATGCAATTTACCCAATTTAGAGGTTTTCTTTGCAATTTATCACTTGAATTATGTTCCTTTGATATTCTCTCATCATTATTGATCTTGTTGAGCCATGGGGAACCTATTTAATCTTTGGTTTGAAGGTGTTTTCTTCAAGGGTATTTTAGGGTTTACCCCTTCAGGGATGAGCTACCTTTAGTAGCTATCAACTAATGAATTATATGTTTTGCTTGGAAATTCAAGAAACGAGGGATAAGCATGTCTCTATGGATGGTGGGAGATCTTCTTGTGTGTGTGATTGTATATTCTTAATAGTTTAAGGCCATGGACACTTGGAAAGATACTAGAACTTCAACTTTTTCTTTTTCTTTATATTAAAGTTTCATATACTTATCCCTAAGCACCAAAACGAGACATTTTCTCTCCACCACTTCCCTCCTTCTATGAACCTCGTCTTCCCTCTGTGATTCTGCAAATTTCCTATCCAAGGAAGAAGAAAGAGGGTATCTTCTTGGAAAAAGAATTTGGGGTTGCAATTGACTTTCTTTTAGGGTTTGAAAAACTTCCTTCTAGTGATCTTGATCTAAAAGAGTAAGAATACCCTTTTTTCCTCCATTTATTTCTTTTTTATCCTTCCTCCTACCTTTCTCCAGGTCGGAACCTTGTTGTTCCATGGTAAAAATTGTTCTAAAGCTCTAAAACCCTACCTCTCTTGCTCCTTATGCTTCGAGTTTTCTCATTTGATGAAGAAAGATGCTAGATGGATGAGTTCACAGCTTATGCTTGGATTTTATACCCTACCTGCTCGTGTTTTCTTCTGTTTGGGAGTTTATCTTCTAATTAGAGTCAAGTTTTATAACTTGCTCCACGTTTATTGCTTACCATAAGCTTGCTAGCTCATGTTCTTGCTTGAAAATGATGATCCATGCACTAAAAAACTATGCTTGACTTGGATTTCAATTTTTATAATGTTCCCTTTTCTGATTTCAGTTTTATATGAACCTGTTATCATGTGTACGTTATTCCAAATGTATAATATGACTTGGATCAGGTTGGTTTGACAACCTATGGTGCTAAGAACCTATCAACCAATGGTCAATTTTAGGGTTTTAAGCTAATTTCTTCTATAAACCCATGACCCCGATGATGGTACCATTGCAACAACCCTATGGTGTTGTCTTCATGACAATTTATGGTGGTAACCAAGGGTGTCAATTGATGTTCACCCACTTAGGTCATATTTTGGCCTAGTTAGACGCCTAGTGATTAACAACTAAGTACCCTAATGATGCTATCAATCAATGGTGATATTAGTTTGATATTTTATGCAGATTAATGAATATAGTGCTAATCTAACAACCTATGGTGACTTAATGGTCACTAATGATGGTGGATAAGGTCTCCAAAACCTATGGTGAGTTAATCATATAGTTGTAGCATCAATTAGTCCTTAGACCAATGGTTTCTTGGGCCACTTGATGCAATGGTCAGACCTATACTGTAATTGATGGTTTTAACATATGAACTTGACCCAATAGTCAAGATCTAATGTTTATTCCTCCAATAAAGTGTAATGACAGCTAATGTAATATTTTGGTCCTAATAATGTTATTTAGATGGTTTCCTTTATATGATCAACTTAAGGAGCTTACTTGTTGATAATGGATAGCTTGTTTTAAATGAACGGTCGATTGTGGGTTTTACCCTACTCTCAATAGAACCCTTATTATTGTTAACCAAAGGATGTCTAAGGTTAAATGGTGACTTTTATAGATCACAACTCAATAACATCATACATGATTCATTCAAGGTGTTTACTTATGTAAACAACCAATGGTCTTACCTTTTAAACATCCAATGGTTATGGGTGACATTGTGGTATGATGATATGGGTTGAATGATGATGGAACAAATGGAGGGTTACCCTTAATAAGGTAGTCTTACCTATTCACTCATATGAATAGTAGGGATGATAACCATATTGTGTTGACATGTAACCCTAATGAGGTATATCTTGTTATACCTAGCTTTAATATAACTAAATGATGGTAATTGGGTATGAATAGTCCTTCAATGACTAATACAATCATGGAGTACTCTCTTATTGTTTTTGAAACCCTAGTATGCTATAACTCAATGGTTACACCTTGATTTATGTGTGGGTTCATACTTGAGAATAGTATGGAATGTGATGGTGATGCTTCACCTTATGCATTCATGATCCAATGGGGATGTCATGAGTTAGGGTTTGGGTATGAGTGATGATTAGTAACATTAATATACATTATCTTGTTGAGCCTAACTCTAATGCAAATAGATAAAGATGAGTATTCATGCTTAACCTTATTATATGATGGCATGATGGTGAAATAACCTCCTAATGTAATAAAGGAATGTTCTTAATGTTAGTATAACCCTGCTATGATTGTTTATGAATATCTCCTACCTCATTAATGTAACATTGTGTTGATCTGATGTATTATATGTAAGTGATGTTGTTGAGCCTTGTTACAAGGCATGCAAAGATAAAGATGATCTTACAGGGAATAGTATGATGGTCTGAATGACTTTTGGGCATGGTTGAGCCATGAATGAGGTGTAATCCTCTTGTGTTGATAAGGGTTGATACGCTATGATATTGTGAAAAGGATTTATATCATGTGATAGTATGATGACTAGTGTGGTCTCATGAATGGCAAGTGAATAGTACCATGTGATGATGAGATGAGAAATTATGTTTCACACATTTTATATCTTTTGAAGTTGTGATATTTAAATGCTTGTTAGAAATGAATTAGGGTTTTTATGTCCACTTGTTTGAAGCAGCCTTAATTCACCCAATTGGTATAACTAATCAAGTGCAACTCTAATCATGTAGTACCCTGTGCCGTAGAGCCATCTTCAGTGTCAGAACTTGCTGGATGGTGAAATGAGTATTCCTAAGGGAAACTTGGAGTGCATACTGTTGAGTATGTGGAGGTGGCAAGTTGAGGATATATCCTTATCATCCACAATGCAGGTTGTGGAGGTTGGCTATGGTCATGCCTCATACATATGATGTGATTGAGGACAATTGTAGTTGTACCTCAGATTAGAGGGTTTCGTATACCCTAGATGCTAGCATTGTGACCTGTACCAAGGTGGGCTAGTTACAGGACTACATGTCGTTGTTTTGTAGTTTGACTATATGTCACTACTTTTTACTTGTACTGACCGAGGGGAAGAGATCTTAGGATACCGACACTCCTAGATCTTGTAAATTCCCTAGGGAATAATAAAAGATATAAGACATTCATGTAGCATATCTGTTTAGGGTTATACACAATGCTTCATATTGGATGATAACCCTTGTTTGCTTTCTTTTCATTGAGATCATGTATAGTATAATAAGAGATAATATATATGCTTATGTTGTAGTTATGCTCATGCTGTAAACATGGTTATGTTGCCAAATATACTGACACTGATAGTTAAGATGATGCTACTAGCTATCTTTGATATTGCTAGCCATGCCTATGTAATTATAAATGCTTAAACTGCTAATCATGCCTATGCAGTTAATTGTGCTATGATGTTAATTCTACTTATGATATAGATTTGTTCACTTTATTTGAGATGCCAATTTTGACAACCATGTTATGTTACTAGACATATTCATGATGTCATGGATGCTTATGCTACTAGATTTCTTGTACTGTTACCAAGGAATATGGTGATAGTCAGATTAATGATAATGATTGTTATTAGATGCAATTTGATGATATTTAGGTGGATATCTATCCAGAGAAATAGATTTATTTGTTATATATATGCATTGATGATCATACTTGTTGCTAAGATTATTTACTTAATCTTTTTAGCATACTTAAATTGTTCAATCTGTTAAATTTATTATTAAATACTCCAAGTGCTCAGTTATCTACTATTTAAAATTTTGTAATCAATAAGCGTTGTTGGAGGTTATATCTCTTGTTGGGACATGGGTCTCACCCTTGTGGTTTGCCACATTTTTTTAGGTAATCGGAAGTGATGAAAACAAACATGTGGCAGCAAAGAGGAGCTATAGTAATGAATCCTTGAGAAAGTTGATTAGATGTCTAGTGTGTCCTAGAGTCATCCATGTACTCTCAGGTTCGGGCGAAAAAAATTTGTATATGGTGTTTCAAACGAATTAGACTTTTGTTAGCATATTAATTCTTGTTTGTGTGGCATATATGAATATTGTTCTCCTGTGTATATATGTTGTGGCTAAGATGATAGAACAATTTGCATCAAATTCTTGGCATAGTATGGATATAAGAAAGATGTTGGGCTCTTATGCAAATATTTTTTAGCAAGTGCTGACGTTGAAATTAATTTAAATTTACCCATATTTTTGTGTATTTGATTAATTAGTGATTGATTGTGTTTTATGTTTTGAGTAATCTCATTTAGTGTAATGGGTTCTCACAGATATCCCCACTAGGAAGACCTTTGAGAGGTTGAGGTGTGTGGGGAGACAGAGTTCGCCAGTACAGAATACCCAGTATATGCAGATATGTGGCTGACAGAGTTCGAGAAGGCTTTCAAGATCCTCAACATCCCAAAAGAGGATAAGGTGAATCATGCAGTGTACCTTTTGAAGGGTAGTGTTGGCCATTATTGGGACATCGAGGAGGAGAAGAGGCCTGGTGTGGTGATCAGTTGGGAAGACTTTTAGTGGCAGTTTGTGAGCTGATACTTCCTGGAGATCAATCTAGACTAGAAGATCTCACAGTTTGAGAAGATCTGATACAGACCTATGATGATCGATGAGTATGAGGCCAAGTTCATGGAAATTCTAAGGTTTTTCCTACACATGGATGTGACAGATAAGGAGAGGATCTAATGTTTTGATAAGGGCTTGAGTTCATAAATGACGATGATGGTGTCAACTTTAGAGAACATTGAGCAGTTTGCGAAGTTTGTGGAGACTGTGAGGAGGATATTTTTGGCTAAATTGGACATTAAGATACCTTTTTTTTTATGATGACAAACATTTCATTCTTGTGTATCTAACATGCTACTTGGGTATTTCAGGGTTCAATGAAATAAGGAGATCATACTAAGTGGATAAGTGAAGATCAACACAAATTGAAGATAAAATATGCTCAATTGTTTATGTTTTAATGACTGTACTCAAATATAAATACTTGTAAAAAAATATAATGTACAAGTACTTAGACATCATGTAAATCAAGCATTATATCTTCCCTATCCACTTATAACCCTTAGATAGGTTTCCCCCAAAGTTAGAGTCACCAACACACATTGAAACACACACTTATAGGTGATTCAAAAGTTTAGAACAGGGACACCCTCAGTCGAAGAACTTTTTGACCGAGACACTCTCAATCAAAGTTCTTGTCGATTGAGAACCACCTTAGTTGAAATTGTGAGCATTGTTCAACAACTTACACAATTTTCTCTAAAATAGTCTTCGGTCAAAAATAACCTCGACCAAGTAAGCAACGGTCTGAAGCTTGCGACTGTTAGACTGAGTGGTTGGTAGTTGAGAGTTGAAAATAGATGTTGCAACATTTTTACCTTAAACCCAGGCTTGGTCGATGAAAACCTCAACCAGGACACAGTTCGGTCAACCAAATTGTCGACCGAGCAGGGTACTTGATTGTTCTTTTTAAGTATGAACAAATGAGCAATTGCTAGCCATCTAATGGACACCTAACAGCTAGTTAAGCACGAAAAACACTCTATACACTTCATACAACATCCCTAATCACTTGTAAATCATTCCTATAAATAGGAGAGGCCTTAGGACACCCAGATCACCACTTGCATACGCAATATCCAAGCTACACTTCAGCATTCACTATTGAGAGCAACAAATCTAGAATTCACTTGTCATCTTCATCCTTGTGCTCTAGATTTGTACCCTATAGTTACAATCTCCTAGACACCACATATAGCCACGTCCATCCTAAGTGGATAGGATATCTAAACGCTTGATATAGGATCAAACTGTTGTACTTCATTGGATAAGTATTTTCTTTCTTCCAATCTATTTCTTCTATATTGTATTTTTTTTCTCCTTGACTACTCCTAGGGTTGGAGACTGTTGAAAGGAGGTTGCTTGGTGCGACTTCAACAAAGTGAAGGCTACTCCAAGGTGTGCTTGAGATTACTTCAAGAAGGCTGCTTCAAAGGAGGTTGGAGCTACTTCTAGGTGAAGGCTATCTCAAGGTGGTGGAGCTACTTCAAGGTGGTGAAGGTTGCTCCAAGGATTGCTCATGGTTACTTCAAGAAGGCTGCTTCAAGGGGGTTGAGGCTACTTCAAGTGGAAGGTAATTTCATTTTATGTAAGATCCTTGCAAGGTAATAAAATAAATCACTTTCAAAATCCCAATTGTAAACAATTGGGTAGTGGACTGACAAACTTTGATTCAAAGGTTGGAACCAGTCTAAATCAAAGTGTCTTCCTTGTTCCCCCCTCCTTCTTTGGTTTGATTGTTTAATTAACTTTAAATTATCCAAAATCTCTATTCACCCCCCTCTAGATCTTTCAATTGGTACAAGAGCAGGTCTTCAAGGAGCCATAACAGGTCTTGAAGAATGGGGGACAACATTCTGAGCAACCTCAACCTTGAAGGAACATACGTGAGCCGTCCACCACCCTTTGATGGAAGCAACTACACATATTGGAAGAGAAGGATGAAATTTTACTTATAAGTAATAAGCTTGGGCCTTTGGAGGATGGTATCTATACCTATGTACTTCCAACGACAGAATATGCAACATGGGATCCAAATACGGTAAAACAAGTTCAATTAAATGCAAAGGTGGTAAGCATTTCATATTGTTCTATTTTTGTAAGTGAGTTTAATAGAATATTTTCATGCGATACGGCTTATGATATATATCATAAATTCTCCATAACACATGAATGAACTACCCAAGTTAAAAAAACCAAAATTAATATGCTTAAACAAAAGTTTGAACAATTTTGTATGCTGCCTAATGAATCTATATGTGAAATGTATGCAAGCTTTTATTCCATTGTTAACAGTTTAAGTGCATTAGGAAAATATATAAGTGAAGAAGATCAAGTATTTAAAATTCTTAGATCGTTACCTCCAAGATACAAGCCAAAAGTGACAGCCATTGAAGAAGCTAATGATTTCATCACAATGAGGATGGAGCATCTCATTGGCAATCTAGAGACTCATGAGGTAACTCTTGAATAAGAAGAAAGATTGGAAGCCAAACACAAGAAGGAGAAATGGAAGGGCATTGTTTTTAGGGCATCAACTAAAGAAAGCAATGAAACAAGTGGAGAAGATAGTGAAATAGAGGCACTCATTGTAAATGGTAAGCGATTTAGAAGTTTTAAAACTATAAAAAAATCTTCTGCTTCTTCTTATTCTTCCCTTAGGTGCTTTGAATGTGGTAAGAAGGGACATTTAAAAAATGAGTGTCCCAAAGTCAAGAAGGGAAATAAATCTTTTCTCAAGAAGAAATAAAAAGCCTACAAAGTAGCTTGGGATGACTCAAGTGTTGATAGCAAGAGTGAGGAGGAAGTGGAATGTCTCATGACCAAAGAAGACATGGTAAGATGTTTCATTGCAACAATAAATAAAGAATAAAATGAGGTGGGTCTTCTTGATTTATCTAAAGAAGAGTTAGTCACTAGTATTAAAGAATTACATGGTAAATATGTTGATTGTAAAAAGAAATTAAAAAGGCTTATAAAAACTAATGAAGATTTGTATGCTAAATTGAATGATCTTACTTTTGAAAAGGAAAGTCTTATGTCTGAAAAAGCTACTTTGAAATCATCTATCAATGATTGCAGTTTAAGTTGCTTTCTATAGAAACTAACAATAACTTTCTTTACCAAGAAAAGGTTGAATTGCTTGCTAAGATAAATGATCTTCAAACTCAGCCTATTTTATACACTCATTTGGATTATGATGCTATTGTCAAAGAAAAAAATAGTTCATTATCTAATATAGATCAAGAAAAGTTAGAAATTAAAAAGATAATGGATGAAATTGCTAAGTTGCAAAACGATATTAGTAGCTTGAAAAAAAATACATTCTTGACAAAATTCTAAAAGACTCTTCTAGTCAAATTTGGAGGAGAGGACTAGGTAATGTACCCAAAGATAAATCCTATCAAAAAACTAGAACTATAAGGACACAAGTACCCAAAACTAAAGTCAAGTATGTGCCTAAAGATAATCTAGCAAAGAAGAGAAATGAAATTGATTCTATTTGCTATCATTACTGTTTATGTTTTGGACATTATTCATTCTCTTGCCCATACAAGAAAAAGGATGTTGACTTGGTTAGGGTTCCAAAACCCCCAACTCAAAAATGTTGATCATAATAGTTGAGATTTGACCTAAGCATTACTTTGAAATTTATAATGTCTTATCTCAACTGAATTAAGGTTGAACTTGTATATCCTTGATTACTTAATTGTGTTATCTAAGAATTATGACATGATATGTTTACATTAGAAATGCTAAAATTGTTGAAAATGCATAGAATTTAATCTCAGTCGACAAAATTCTCGACCGAGACATCTTCTGGTCAAAGACAAGTTCAAACGAAGGTAGTTTTTTAGAAAATTATTTTACTAGAAAATCTTTTCGGTCGACAAATAGCTCGCCCAAAAATTCCTCCGGTCGAAGAAATGTTTGACGGAAGATATATCTGTCAGAACTTCTTATTGAAAAAAAAATTATTAAATTGTAGTTAAATTTGGTGACCCAAATCTGTACTAAACTCTTCATATTAATTTTCTCCAAATAGTTCAAATGATAAAATATTTATAGTAATGCTCCTAACCAAATGGACCACTAATTGGGACCAAAACTTTCATACTTTGTAGGATTGGATGGTTTATTAAAGATACTCTAAAAGGCACATGAAATAAGAATATATTCACACACTTGAAGAAAAGGTAAATATATTGTTCACATGTGAAGAAAATTTAAAAGATAAAACTATTGGCATAAGTGATGTTGGTACAAATTTCAAATGTGCTATGTGTCAAAGAACTACATCATAAGTGCTATAACAATGGTTATGATTCATAGGAAAACATCAAAGTTGTTGATAAAGGAAATTGTAAAATTCTTAACATTATGGACATTAGTTGCAAAAATAAATTGGTCATGACATAAAAATAGTGCTCATATAAGAAACTTGCTTAGTATATAATCATTACCTAAACTTTCTTTTGATAAATATAAGATTTGTGTATTCTAGACAAGAAAAAGTAATTTTTTTAAATGAGTAAAACTTTGCTTCACTAGAACTCAATTGAATATTGTCTATATGTGGATTGTTGTCTTCTCTTCAATAAAAGATGAATTTGATCTTAAGACACAAAAATGACTTATCTTGGAATATTCAACATCTAGCAAAGCATATATGATCTATAAATGATGATTACACATAACAAGACCTAATCATAGTCTAAAAGGAGTTGATTATGAGGAAATTTCTATATGAACTTAAAAAATGCATAAAATTTCACTCCTAGACCTAAAGGCAAAACATTGGAACTATATGGGCTTGACGAAATAAAATTATGAGAAATAGACTTGGATGTGATTTATGCATTAATATCTAAAACTTGAAGTCATGATATCATCTAAGTGCATAAGGCTAATAGGCCATTTATAAAATAAAATATTACATCTTAGTTCATTCTAAGAATAAAGTTGCATTAATTGAAAATTTGCAAAAATGTCTCTCGGCTGAAATAGAGTTTGACCGAGGGGCGCCCCGATCGAAGTCATGGTCGACTGAAAATAAGCCTGACAAAAATGCTTATTTGTAAATCAAATCGTTCACTTGCACCAAACATTGACATATTAAATATGTAAGTTTCTTATCATGATAAATACTTATAATAAGAGAAAGTTTTTTAGATAGTGCAAGAAACAAGATTGCTTATAAAAAATGGCTCAAAATCTTACTTAATCAATAAATTTTAAAGAAGGTTATGATTTAGAATACCTTATAATCTTTAAGCTCACTTCTATCATAAAATTAAGGGGGAGCTCACAAAAATTCTTGGATATAATGTATATATTTTTGCTCTTAATTGGATTCTATACACCAATTTGGGCTTAACATCCCTTATATTTGATTAGAGATACATTTATTGATTCCACTATGAGCCTAAAGGAATCTCATATCATTTTAGGGCTTAACATACCTTGCAAATGGTTCAAAAATTAATATAAAAATACATTCATCTCACCATGGGCCTAAAGGAATCTAATACCATTTTAGGGCTTAACATCCCTTGCAAATGGTTGAGAAATTAATCTTGGTTTTTGAATTATGGCTAAATTTGACATTCTTTTTAAAAGTAAACAATTAAGGGGGAGTAATCAATTAAGGAGGGGTCGTATTGACTTACACATATGATTATATGGCTATCTTTTTGAAGTGACAAAGGGGGAGAAATAATATAAATAAAAAATAATATAAATCAAAATAAATGAGTTTCACGTTCTCTTAGCTTGACATTAATTGATGCTACACTCCTTAAGATATGGATATTATGTTCCACAACTCTTGAGGAATAATTAGAGCACACTTTATGAAAATAAGAGAATATTCTCATTACAGGTAAATCTCAAGTATGAAACCAATCTAATTTAAATTATATATTTTAGAAATGTTTGTCATCTTCAAAAAGGGGGAGATTGTTGGCTAAATTGGACATTAACATACCCTTTGTTTTGATGATGAAAAACATTTCATTCTTGTGGATCTAACATGCTACTTGAGTATTTCAGGGTTAAAGGAAATAAGGAGATCATACTAAGTGGGTAAGTGAAGATCAACACAAATTGAAGATCAAATATGCTCAATTGTTTATATTTACATGATTGTACTCAAATGTAAATATTTGTACAAAAATATAATGTACAAGTACTTAGACATCATGTAAATAAAGTGTTAGATCTTCCCTATCCACGTATAACCCTTAGATAGGTTTCCCCTAAAGTTAGAGTCACCAACACACACTTACTAGGTGATTCAAAAGTCTAGAATAGGGACACCCTCGGTCAAAGAACTTGTCGACTGAGACACTATCGGTCTAAGCTCTTGTCGATCGAGAACCAACTCGGTCGAAATTGGAAGCACTATTCAACAACTTACACAATTGTGAACTAAAATAGTCTTCGGACCAAAATAACCTCGACCGAGTAAGCAACGGTCTAAAGCTTGTGACCGTTAGACTGAGTGGTTGGTAGTTGGGAGTCTAAAATAGACATTACAACATTTTTTCCTTAAAGCCAGGCTTGGTCAAAGAAAACCTCGACCGAGACATAGTTCGGTCGACCAAATTGTTGACCGAGCAGCGTTCTAGATTGTTCTTTTCAAGCATGAACAAATGAGCAATTACTAGCCATCTAATGTACACCTAACAACTAGTTAAGCACTAAGAACACTCTAGACCCTCTGTACTATGTCCTTAATCACTTGTAAACCACTCATATAAATAGGAGATGCCTTAGGACACCTAGATCACCACTTGCATACACAATATCCAAGCTACACTTGAGCATTCACTATTGAGAGCAACAAAGCTCGAATTCACTTACCAACTTCATCCTTATGCTCTAGAGTTGTGTCCTATGGTTACAATATCCTAGCCACCAAATATAGCCGCATACATCCTAAGTGGATAGGAGATCTAAATGCTTGATATAGGATCAAAGTGTTGTACTTCATTGGATAAGTATTTTCTTTCTTCCAATCTATTTCTTCTATATTATATTTTGTTCTCATTGACTACTCCTAGGGTTGGAGGCTATTGAAAGGAGGTTGCTTAGTTCTACTTCAACAAAGTGAAGGTTGCTCCAAGGTGTGCTTGAGATTACTTCAAGAAGGCTGCTTCAAAGGAGGTTGGTGCTACTTCTAGGTGAAGGTTATCTCAAGGTGGTGGAGCTACTTCAAGGTGGTGAAGGTTTCTCCAAGGATTGCTCATGGTTACTTCAAGAAGGCTACTTAAAGGGGGTTGAGAATACTTCAAGGTGAAGGATACTTAAAGTGGAAGGTGATTGTATGTTATGTAACATCCTTGTGAGATAATAAAATAAATCACTATCCAAATCCCAATTGGAAATAATTGGGTAATGGATTAACAACCTTTGATTCAAAGGTTGGAACCACTCTAAATCGAAGTGTCTTCCTTGTTTCCCCCTCCTTCTTTGGTTTGATTGTTTAATTAACTTTAAATTATCCAAAAATCTCTATTCACCCCCCCTATATCTTTCAGATAGAACGCTCCGCTGAGGGGAAGCGTGAGGCAAATGCTAAGAAGAGAATGGCACAATTTTAGGGGAAATCTTCTGGAGGCTTCAAGAAGCCTTGGTTTTTAGCACCCCAATCACAGTAGAGATCAGTGGTTCAGTCACAGTGGTCATGGAGCAAGGGAAGATGTCATAGTTTTCTATCAATAGGAGCTTACAGTGCGGTGTCAGTTTTTTTTATAGGACCGTCTAGGCCACAGTTTGACACAAGGACCTATTATAGGTGTGGACAACAAGGACATCTGAAATCATTTTTCCCAATAAAGGATGAAGAGGTGACACAACATTCGAGACAGAGTCAGTAACGGTCATAGTAGTGAAAGTTCATCAGTGGTGGTTGAAAAGGATGTGGTTAGGCGTCACAAGCTGGTTCATCTGGGTAGGCCAGTAGAGGATGGGGGTGACAACAGGAAACCTTAGCAAAGTGGTGTATTAGAAAGAAGGAATTACACATTGTTTGATATGGTGCAATCAATGATGAGTTTATATAAACTTACAACTACCTTATAGGGGTGTGCTCTAAAAACCGTTGCATTTACACTAAATTGAGTACCATCTAAGTCAGTTCAAAAGACACCATACAAGATATGGTATGGGAAGTGTCCCAAAATGTCTTTCATGAGGATTTGGGGATGCAAAGCTTATGTTAAGAAAATGTTTTTTGAAAATTTTGTCCCTAAATCTAATAAATTTTATTTTTTTGGATATCCTAAAGAGACAAGAGGATATTACTTTTATTCCCTATCTAACAACAAAGTGTTTGTTGTTAGGGAGTTGTATTCCTTGAGATAGATTTCATTTCCAAAGGAATAAGTGGGAGAAAAGTGAAACTCAAAGATGTTCAAGACCAACAAGAGAACATTGAACTAATAGATGAACAAGAGGAACAAAGAGAATCACAACGTGTTGTGGAATCTCAAATTCCTCAAGTGACACAGGTACCTCATAGATCTAATAGGACATGCCTTGAGCCTAAGAGATTTGGATATCTTGTGACTCATGAAGGAGGTGAGTTGGTAAAAGATGATGAGTTGAAATCATATGTATAAGCTATTAAGGGACCATAGTCTGAGAAATGCCCTGATTCTAAGAGAATTGAGATGGAATCCATGTATACCAAAAAAGTATTGTAAGGCACCTAAACTTGATTAATGAGTTAAATGAGCTTAATTATCATAATTGAATGCTTATAATCGTAATATAACCTTGTTGTATACTTTGAAATCATAATACAAGCTTAAGTTTCAAGTTTGGTCTAATTTGGACATTGTTTGAGCAAGTTAAGCAATTTTATACACATTTTGGACTTTTATGCAGTTTACCCAATTGAGAGGTTTTCTTTGCAATTTATCACTTGCATTATATTATTTGGATATTCTATCATGATTTTTGAGCTTTTTGATCCATGGGGCACCTATTTGAACCTTGGTTTGAAGGTGTTTTCTCCAAGGGTATTTTAGGGTTTTCCCCTTCACGGATGAGCTACCTTTAGTAGCTATCAACTAATGAATTATGTGATTGGCTGGGAATTTCTACAAAGGAAATATAAGAAGGTCTATAGGGACAGTGGGAGAGCTACTTGTGTGTGTGCTTATATATTCTTAATAATTTAAAGCCATGGACACTTGGATATATACTAGAATTTCAACTTTTTCTTTTTCTTTATATTAAAGTGTCATATACTTATCCACAAGCACCAAAACGAGCCATTTCCTCTCCACCACCTATCTCCTTCTCCCAACCTCGTTCTCCCTCTATTCAGTTGCGAATTTTGCTGCCCAAGGAAGAATAAAGTGGGGATCTTCTTGGAGAAAGGCTCTAAGGTTGAAATTGACTTCATTTTAGGGTTGAAAAAGCTTCCTTCTAGTGATCTTGACCTAAAAGTGTAAGAATTTCCTTCTTTCCTCCGTATATTTCTTGTTTATCCTTCCTCCTAGATTTCTACAGTTAGGAAACTTGCTGTTCCATGGTAGAAATTTCTCTAAAGTTCTAAAACCCTACCTTTCTTGCTCCTTATGCTTAGGGTTTGCTCATTTGATGAAGAAAGGTGCTAGATGGACGAATTCATAGCTTATTTTTGGATTTTCTACCCTACCTGCTCGAGATTTCTTTTTCATCTTCTCATTATAGGAAAGTTTTATAACTTGCTCCACATTTATTGCATACCATAATCTTTCTAGATCATGTTCTTGCTTGAAAATGATGATCCA
Organism: Alisma plantago-aquatica; assembly: GCA_963693085.1. Taxonomy (NCBI): domain Eukaryota; kingdom Viridiplantae; phylum Streptophyta; class Magnoliopsida; order Alismatales; family Alismataceae; genus Alisma; species Alisma plantago-aquatica. The sequence goes on from OY856415.1 coordinate 521,772,018, forward strand.
TGCACTAAAAAGCTATGCTTGACTTGGATTACGATTTTTATAATGTTCCCTATTCTGATTTCAGTTATATGAGAACCTATGATCATATGTACATTATTCCTAAGGTACAATATGACTTCGATCAGGTTGGTTTGACAACCTATGGTGCTAAGCACCTATCAACCAATGGTCAATTTTAGGGTTTAAAGCTGATTTCTTCTATAAACCATGACCCAATGATGGTACCATTGCAACAACTCTATGGTGTTGTCTTCATAACAAATGATGGCCGTGATCAAGGGTGTCAAATCATGGTGACAACCTATGGTCACCCCCTTAGGTCAGGTTTTTGATCAATTAGAAGTATAATGATCAACCATTAAGCACCTTACTGATGCTATCAGTCAATGTTGACATTAGCTTAATATTTGATGTTGATTAATGAATATAGTGTTGATCTAACAACCTATGGTGATTTCATGATCACTAATGATGGTTTATTAGGTATATACAACCTATTTTGACTTAAGCATTGTAGTTTTATCATAAATTAAGCCTTATACCCATGGTTTCTTGGGTCACTTGATGTAATGGTCGGACCTATACTGTAATTGATGGTTTTAGCATATGAACTAGACCCAATGGTCAAGATCTAATGTTTATTCCTCCAATAAATTGAAATGATGGATAATGTAATATGTTGGTACTAATAATGTTATTTATATGGTTTCCTTTATATGATCAACTTAAGGATCTTACTTGTTGACAATGGATGGCTTGTTCTAAATAAATAGTTGGTTGTGGGTTTTACCCTACTTCCAATGGAACTGTTTGTGATGTTAATCAAGGGATTCCTAGGGTTAGATGGTGACTCTTTATAAAGAACAAATCAAGGACTTCATAGGTGGTTTATCTAAGGTGTTTACTTATGTAAACAACCAAATATATTACCTTTTAAACATCCAATGGTGTTGGGTGACATTGTGGTATGGTGATACGGGTTGAATGATGATGGAAAAATATGAAGGGTTACCGTTAATAAGGTAGTCTTACCTATTCACTCATATGTATAGAAGGGATGATAACCATACTGTGTTGATATGTAACCCTAATGAGGTATAGCTTGTTATGCCTAGCTTTAATATAACTAAATGATGGTAATTGGGTATGAATAGTCCTTGAATGACTAATACAATCATGGAGACTTTGTTATTGTGTTGAAACCTTAGTACGTTATAACTCGATGGTTACACCTTGATTTATGTGTGGGTTCATACTTGAGAATAGTATGGAATGTGATGGTGATGCTTCATCTTATGCATCCATGATCCAATGGGGATGTCACGAGTTAGGGTTTGGGTATAAGTTTCGATTAGTAACATTGATATAATTTATCATGTTGAACCTAACTCTAATGCAAATAGATAAAGATGAGTATTTATGTTTAACATTCTTATATGATGGAATGATGGTGGAATAACCTCCTTAACATGATCATAACCTTAATGTGTTAATTGGTGGTTATCATAGCCACATGGTTGATTCTTTCTTATGCTAAACATGTGCATTATGAATATGATGAGAGTTAATCATATCTAGATTCCTTGCATGTTGATGTATAAAGGAATGTTATTAATGTTAATATAACCTTGCTATGATTGTTTATGAATATCTCCTAGCTCATTAATGAAATATTGTTTTGATTTGGTGTATTATATGTAAGTGATGTTGTTGAGCCTTGTTATAAGGTATGAAAAGATAATGATGATCTTACAGGGAATAATATGATGGTCTTAATGACCTTTGGGCATTGTTGAGCCCTAAATGAGGTCTAATCATCTTGTGTTGATAAGGGTTGATACCCTGTAATATTGTGAAAAGGATTTTATATCCTGTGATAGTATGATGGTCTTAATGACCTTTGGGCATGGTTGAGCTCTGAATGAGGTGTAATCCTCTTGTGTTGATAAGGGCTGATACCCTGTGATTTTGTGAAAAGGATTTATTTCTCGTGATAGTATGATGAATAGTGTAGTCTCATGAATGACAAGTGAATAGTTTGATGATGAGATGAGAAATTATGTTTCATACATTTTATATCTTTTCAAGTTTTGATATTTATATGCTTGCTAGAAGTGAATTAGGGTTTGTATGTCCACTTGTTTGATGCAGCCTTAATTCACCGAATTGGCATAACTAATCAAGTGCAACTCTAATCATGTAGTGCCCTGTGTCATAGAGCCATCTTCAGCGTCAGAACTTGTTGGATGGTGAAACGAGTATTCCTAAGGGAAACTCAGAGCACATACTATTAAGTATGTGGGGGTGACAGGTTGAGGGTATATCCTTGTCATCCACAATGCAGATTGTGGAGGTTGGCTATAGTCATGCCTCATACATCTGATGTGATTGAGAATGGATGCGGTCATGTCTCGATGATTATAACATGATGTGATTAGAGGACAACTGCGGTTGTACCTCAGTGATTGGGTTTGAATACCCTATTTTCTAGTGTCATGACCTATACCAAGGTCGGACTAGTGGTTTTCAGCTTGACTATATGTCGTTGTGGTTGCAGCTTTGACTGATATGTCACTTCCTTTTTACTCATACTGATCGAGGGGAAGAGATATTAGGATACTGACACTCCTAGATCTTGTACGGAACCGAATAGCCCTTCGTAGGGGTCGGTTGGACTTTGAATGGTACGATTCAAATTCCCCAGGGTGTAATAAAAGATGTAATACAGCTGTGTAACATATTTGTTTAGGGTTATACACAATGTTTCACATTGGATGATAACCCTTGTGTGTTCTCTTTACATAAAGATGATGCTTAGTGCAATTAAGAGATAGTAGATATGCTTATGTTGTAGATTTGCTTAAGATTGTAGATGTGTACATATAGTAGCCATGATTATGTTGATAACTATATTGCTACTGCTGATTATAATCATGATGCTAGCTATCTCATGTTGTTAGTTATATTTAGCATGCTAGCCATGCCTTTGTAACTAGAGATGCATATACTGCTAATCATGCTTATCCAGGTAGTTGTGCTTATGTTGTTAGCTCTTCTTATGATGTTGATATGGTCAACCAATTAGACATGCTCGTGTTGTTAGCTATGCTCTGTTACTAGACTTGCTTATGATGCTAGATCTGCATATGCTACTGAATTGCTTATATTGTCAACAAGATAAAGGATGATAGTTTAGTTAATGATGATTGTTATTATATGCTCCTTTATGTATTTTGTTAATCATCAGTACTATTGAACTTATTTGTTATATCTGATTAAACTGCTAAATTGTTTAATTACCTAAAAATGTTGTAATCAATAAACGTTGTTGGAGGTTATATCTCTTGCTGGGTCATGGGTCTCACCCTTGTGGTTCGCCAAATTTTTCTAGGCAATCGGAAGTGATAAAAATAAACATGTGGCAGAAAAGAGGAGCTATAGTAATGAATATTTGAGAAAGTTTATTAGATGTCTAGTGTGTCCTAGAGTCGTCCTTGTACTCTCAGGTCTGGGAAGGAAAAGTTTGTATATGGTGTTTCAAACGAATAAAACTTTTGTTAGCATATTAATGCTTATTTGTGTGGGATATATAAATATTGTTCTCATGTGTATATATGTTGTGGCTAAGGCAATAGAACAATTTGTATCAAATTCTTAGTATAGTATGGATATAAGAGATGTTGGTCTCTCATGCAAATATTTTTGAGTGGGTGTTGACGTTGAAATCAGTTTTAATTTACCCATATTTTTGGGTATGTGATTATTTAGTGATTGATTGTGTTTTATTTTTTGAGTAATCTCGTTTAGTGTAACGGGTTCTCACAAGTATAGACTTTGGTGGATCCAACTGAAGGGGTAAAACCCATAGGGTGAAAGTGGTTCTTCAAGAAGAAGACTGACATGGATGATAAAGTACAACCCTATATAAGGGCAGAATGGTTGCAAAGGGTTTCAGACAAGTTCAAGGTGTTGATTATCATGAAACCTTTTCTCCAGTGGCCATGGTTAAGTCCATCAAGATCATGCTTGGTATTACATCTTATCATGACTATGAGATTTGGCAAATGGATATCAAAACTACATTCCTTAATGGGAATTGTCTTGAGAACGTGTACATGCCACAACCTAAGAGTTTTATAAGTCTTAAAGTCTATAAGCTACAAAGGTCAATCTATGGATTGAAGCAAACATCTCAGAGCTAGAATCTTCATTTTGATGAGAAAATCAAAGAGTTTGTCTTTATTCAAAATGAAGATGTACCTTGTGTGTACAAGAATGTTAGTGGGAGCATAGTAACATTCCTCATATTGTATGTAGATGACATACTATTGATGAGAAATGACATCCCTACTTTACAAAAGGTAAAGACATGGCTGGAAAATACATTTTCCATGAAAGACTTGGGAGAAGCATCCTACATCTTGGGGATAAAGATATATAGAGATATATCCAAGAGGCTTCTTGGACTAAGTCAGACAACATACATTAACAAAGTGTTGAAGCAGTTAAGCATGGAGAACTCAAAGAGAGGAAACTTGCCCATGCTACATGGAGTTTCCATCTCTAAAGTTCAAAGTCCCAATTCTTGTGAAGAAAGGGAACACATGAGTTTGATTCCATATGCCTCAGCAATTGGATCAATCATATATGCAATGTTGTGTACCCGTCCAGACATCTCGTATGCCTTGAGTATGAAAAGCAGATATCAGTTGAATCTAGGTGATGCTCACTAGATAGTTGTGAAGAACATCCTCGAGTACTTGAGAAGGACTAAGGATCATTTGTTGGTCTATGGCAGAGAGGAACAATTGGTGGTAAGCGGTTACACTGATGCAAGCTTCCAAACTGACAAAGATTATTACAAATCACAATCAAGATTCATGTTTTGCTTAAACAATAGAATTGTAAGTTGGAAGAGTTCCAAGAAAGAGACAGTTGTCGATTCTATAATGGAGGTCAATTATATTGCTACATTGAATGCAGTAAAGGAGGTTGTATGGATCAAGAAGTGCATTTCAGAACTTGGGGTCATTCCAAGCATCATCAACACAATTGATCTATATTATAGACAAGAATGAAGCTATTGCACAAGCTAAGGAACCCAGATCGCATCAATTCTCAAAGCATATACAAAGGTGGTTCCATCTCATATGAGAGATCATACAGTGAGGAGATATAAAGATTTATAGAGTACCAACTGAGAACAATATTGTTGACCCCTTGACAAAGGCACTTTCACAGCAAAAGCATGATGGATATGTTAGATCACTTGACATATGATTCGTGAGTGATTGTCTCTAAGTGAAAGTGGGAGTATGTTGGTATGTATGTCAATAGAGCCAACCATATGGTGATTAATGGCATAATATGCAAATTATTTGATTAATAAATAAAGGCAAGCTTCTAATTTATTCTGTTTAATTAGTTATGAGATAATGATGTAACATTATAGATGTTTAGAGAATGGTATTACTCAATGGAGTATGTTTTCAAGTACATGACTTGAACAATGAGATCATACAAATGTTAAGAGTATATATATACATTCTCATTATGTCTCTGATCAATTGTTATTATGGAAGGTTGATAGACAGTAGTAACATGTAAGATCAGAGTGTGATTTTTTTGATGACATAATCTCATTAGTCATGATATGGCAATATCACATCAAGCACACAGATACATGTTAGGGAACAATGTATCAGATAGACCCACCATGAGACTGACACATGGAAGCCATTTCCATGGTAGTTATATTCAACTCTTATAGTGTTGGTGATGATTGTGGTTCTTAGACCTAAAGTCACTACACTCATCACATGTCATTTGGTATGCTTTGACATCATCAAACGTAATCCTGAAATAAGGATTATTATAAATGTAACATCCCTGACCTGGGTTATAACCTAACCCTAGAAGTTTTGCCTAAATATGTAATTATATATCTTTGAATACTCCCTGGCATGTAATTAAGTTGCTCAGGAACATATACTTTCAATTTTTGCTCCTTTATAAACAAAGTTGTAGCATTGTTTTGTAATGCAGGGACCTATGTGCAAATTACCCAGTTAAAGGGGTTAACTTGCAATGTTCATAGGTTAAGATGTTCTTTTGATAATAAGACATCATATGAGTGAATATGATGAGGTATGATGGATTTCCCAAGCTTGGGCATCAAGATGCAGCTTGTGGAATGATCCTTGTGCTTAAAAACCCTAATTTGGAGTAAGGTGCAATTTACCCAAATTGAGGGGTGCAACTTGTAAAATACACCATCTCGAACATCTTTTATGACTATTGTCATCATTTAGAGTAGAAATGGTGAAAGGGACACATCAATGAATAATCCGATAAGAAAGAGGATCTTTGTGGTAAAACAATTACTTAATATGAGGATAAAGACCTTTCATGTATGAACCCTAGTTGAAAGTTGGCTTTCTTTACCCTTAGATCTTGAGATTTCATGAGCTTTGCATAAGTTTAGATAACCTTGGACGTGCCCTTGAATAATGAAGGACTTGGATGAGAATTTCAAGTTCTAGAGGTCCTTATGGTGTAATATAGCCTAAAGTATATAAGCTAGAATCCTTGCAAACCAACCAAACGTATCACTTCTTCTCTTCATTTCTCTTCTTTCTCAAAACGGCTAAGGCAAAGCTCTGGAGCTCAGGGAGACGACCAAGTAGTTCCAAGGTGAGTAGGAACCATCTTTTAGCTCGAATTCATGGAGGAATTCTTCTTAAAAGGTTGGTTCTATGGTTAACTCACTTAGATTCCTTGTTCTAGCCGATCATCCCCATCTTTTCCTTGGAGAATCACCTCTGGCCGAGTTGTGGAGCTCAAGACACCATTATAGGCTTGAAGCTTGGAAGCTTAGAGCTCTAGGAACAACGTTCTAAGGCGGGTTTTATAATTCTAAACTCTTTGCTTTATATGCATGCTTTTGTTCTTGCAATTTCAAGTTTTAGTTCTTCTTCTACCTCCCTTCTTCCTTGCACTTTTGCAAGCAAAACAGTGGAATAACCGACCTTGACAGAGGTTGACGATGATGGGCATGGATTCCTAGGTTACTTTATCAAATGACCTTGGACCCTTTTGGTCCAAACGGTTGCAAACCGTTTAAGGTCAAACAGTTTCAAACCGTTTGATCTCAAACGACCTTGCAAGACCGTTTGGATTGAAACGGTCTCAAGACCGTTTGATAGGGTTGACCAAGGGATGACCATTTGAGGGTCTGTTGGTAAATATTGAATTTCATTCCTGCAAATAATCAAAGTTTAATTCTTAACCAATTGAGAGTTGAAGGTACTTCAACATCCTAACCCTAATCGGGTTGAAATTGCTGTTTTTAAGTATAGATCTTGTTGAGTTTTGGGTTGAAGGACCCAAACGGTCTCAAGACCGTTTGGGAATTCATCCAAACGGTCTTAAGACCGTTTGGTGACAACCCAAGACCGTTTGAAGGTCTAGGGTTGAGCTAATTTGATGGATTGAGGGTCCAATTGCAATGAGTTGATGAATTGATAAAATTGCTGATTTTAGACCTAATTAGGGTTCAACCCTTATCCAACCGACTTGGTTTTTGGTCAAACTTTGGGCAAACGGTCTCAAGACCGTTTGGAGGTCATCCAAACGACCTCAAGACCGTTTGGTCCAAGTTTGAGCCCAATTGGAGGTCAATTGATAGGTTCAACCTTGATTTGATTCACCTTGTTGAACATTGATGATTATCCGATTGAAACCCTAATTGAGATGGACTTAACCCTAATTTACTTTCAATTGAGGGTTAATTTGGTGTCCAATTGATTGAGGCTCATCTAATTGACTCAATTTATAAGTGGATAACATGGCTTTGGCCAATTGAGGACTTCAACATACATCACCATAATCGATTGTAACTTTTGAACCATGTTGGAGGTCCAAACGGTCTCAAGACCGTTTGAGGCCAAACGGTCTCAAGACCGTTTGGGCTCAAACGATCTCAAGGTCATTTGGACCAATCGATCTCAAGACAATTTGATCAAACGATTTCAAACCGCATAAGCCCAAACGGTTTGGAAGTCAAAGTTTCCAAACGGTCAACGCACCCAAACGGTTTGGGCAAACGACCTTGAGTTCATGCGGTCTTGGAGTCAAACTTAGCAAACGTTCAATGCACCCAAATGGTTTCAAACCGTTTGGTGGTTGAAGGTTGAAACCGTTTGGAGGTTTTCAAGGTTAATTATACTTAATCACTTGAAGGTGTAATTGGTTCAATAATGGTTTGATCTAAACCCTAATGATAACCTAGGACATTAAGGGACTAAGTGACTAATGAATTGACCCATGATGGTGATCAATGGGTAATTTACCAAAATACCCTTGAAGGGTTCAAATGAAGTATACCTTGTTCTAATCAATCCCTAAACACATGATAGTGATGTTTTGGCTTATGTTAGTCAATGAGGACTTAACCCAACCTAATATAGAGTGGTGTAATCACCATCTACTAGTAATAGGAGAGAGAAAGTATCATAGGAGAGAGAAAGTACCCTTTTTATGGTGGAAACTCAAGTAAAATACCTTCAATACACATGAATGTGCATGATTAGGGTATGATCCACCTATGTGAGATCATGGAAACCCTAAATATGATAATTGATGAATCTTAATCTTATCTGAGGACTTTAATGATAATGTTTCTCATACATGATGATGTAATGAGTTCAATTCACAATGGGGTGAATAGTAAACCCTAATTCTAGGGTGATGACATGTAATGTGAATAGTAAACACTAATTGATGAAAATTGGGGAGCTTGACTCTTCTAAGAGTTTGGAAGTATAACTTCTAGAATGAATTGTTTATTGTTATTAGTTGAATTAACCATGCAGGTTGTCATGAGATGATGATCATATCCAGGTATGGATTATGATACTATATTCATTGAAAGCATGCTTTAGCTTTATGAATAGTGAAATATCCTGATGCCTGTTAGTGACATCTTATGAGATTGATGGGCTGTGAGAGCCATGAATATCATCAAAGTCATGCTTAACAGATGACTTGTGATGAGATGATTGAGAATTGATAATTAATGTGAGATTAGACATGTTACATTTAGTATTCTATTTTCATAGCTGCCATGCTAATGATTAAATGTTTGAGAACATGTATGATGTTAAAAGAATACTGAAATGTACCTAACTAATCAAGTATAATCATACCATGCAAAGCCCTGATCATAGATCCATCATTGTCAGAAAGCAATATGATGGTGAAACATGTTTTCCCAAGGGAACTCCTGGATCGCATACTTTTCAGTATGTGGGGGAATATGGATGTGTAAATCCTTACATCCTAGTGTAGGACTTGATGTAGATGTTTCTTAATCCATCAACCCTTCACTACATGCTGTAACATCTGAGGAAACACAAACACCGCATCGATCAGAGGTAAACAAGAAATCTCTCGATGACGAAGAAAGTACAGAACACCACTGTAACTCTAAAAATAGCGAAGGACCAGATTACCCTGGTGAGCTATAACAGCAGAGACACAAGATGTCCTGCAAGTCATCCTCACTCTGACTGAGGAAGATGAGGTCATAAGAATCCGGCTCTTTTGATGACCTAGGTATGATATCGATGCAACTTAACAAAGTGATCGATTGGAGTATGAGCGGTATACCTCATCTCCACAGGGCATAATAATGTTTGTAAAACATAATCAACATCGTAGTATACCTGTTAGGATTAACTACGAGTTACTTGATTGATGTTACACTGTATAGTGCATGTGTTCTTAATAATTCTTAAATGATGAGCTTCTGTTCATTACCAAACTACCGTTAAATACTTTGGAAGCTTTTACTACTTAAGTTATTCTTTGAATTGTTATATAAAGCTTCTAGTGGAGAGTTATAACTCTCGCTGGGACAATTATTTAAAATTGTCTCACCCCGTAGACTTCAACTTTTTAGGTGGTCGTCGAAGACGGAGGAACCGGAATACAGGTGACCAAAACCAGCAACAGCAGCCACAACAGGAGCAGCAGTGAATCTCAGGTGGAGATATTGACTGCTGAGTCATGTTGTTAGCTAGTCCTATGCCGTCTCTGTACTCTCAGGTCCTAGAAGATATTGGTCTGAGATTTTGTTTTAACTCTTGAGATTTTGTATCATGATGTGTATAATTACTCAAGAAGTAATTATCAGAGATGTAAACAGTTTAAATCCTTTTTCTATGGAAGAGGTTTGTGGTTTCAAGCTCTTATCTCAAAAAATTTTAATTTCCCGTGATTTTTGTCTTCCGCTGTTAATCGAATGCTTCCGCTAAGTTTAACTCGTGTTTATATCATGGTTTGGAGATCGGAGCCCACAATTAAGTGGTATCAGAGCTCTAGGTTCGCCGAGTCTACAGAGACATAGGACTTAGGATGTCGAGTCTATCTTTAGTGTTCCTTCCTTATCTAATACAATCTTCTACTCCTTAGGAGAAGAAGACATATAAGGATGTCTGAGCCACATGAGGAGTACGTGGCAAAGAGTAGCGTAGCTGCACCACAAGGCGGTGCAAGAGTTCTAGAGATAGAGCAACCCATACCTGAGCAACCCGGGGAGCCACCTCAGTTCGACCCAGCCGACATGGGTAACCCAGCTGTGCAAACGATGTTCGGGAAGTTTATGACTGCCATGACGCACATTACCGACAGGATGCCTGTGCCCGCACCCAGGGCACCTGTCCAGCCAGAAGGTCAAGGTATCAGGAAGACATTCGAGCAACTTCATCGTGTCGGAGCTACCGAGTACTTTGGGACTGTCGACCCCGTAGATGCTTATCTATGGTTAACAGAGTTGGAGAAGGCTTTTAGGATTCTCCACATCCCTGAAGTTGAAAAGGTCAGACATGCTGTCTATCTTCTCAAAGGAAGCGCTGGTCACTGGTGGACAATGGAAGAGCAGAAGAGACCTGGAATGGAGATCTCGTGGGAAGACTTTCGGCGGGAATTTGTTCATAGATATTTTCCAAATACCTTCCTAGATGAGAAGATCTCTTAGTTTGAGAGACTGAGGCAAGGCATGATGAACATTAGCGAGTATGAAGCTAAGTTCATGGAGTTGTTGTGGTTCTGTCCGCACATGGCTGCCACAGAAGAAGAAAGGATTAGAAGGTTCGAGAAGGGTTTGAATGCTGACATGACTACCCCTGTGTCTGCCTTAGAAAACCGAGAGAGATTCTCTACCTTCGTTGAATCAGTCTGAAGGATAGAGAGATATGTGGTTGAGAAGAGGCAAACTCAGAAAAGATATCCACAGTTCCAGGGTTCTTCATCTAGGGACTTTAAGAAGCCTAGATTCTCTGCACCTAATCCTCCACCACCTAGATCTAGTTCTCAGACTCAGTGGTCTCCAAGTAGAGGTAGAGGACAAGGACAACCACCTTAGGAGACTCAGAGTTCTGCATCAATGTCAGTTACTGGACCACCAAGACCACAACAATTGGAGAGAAGTTGCTACAACTATGGTAAGGTGGGGCATTTGATGAAGGATTGTCGATCTAAGCCTGTCAGTGTGACACAGCCTCCGAGACAAGGTCAACATGGATCACAGAGAAGGCAATCTCAAGGAGCAGCTCGAGGACGTGGGCAAGCATCTCAAGCTGGATCATCAGCACCACCTCAACACCAGGCGACAGCGAGGTTCTATGCTATGAACCCACCAGAAGCAGCGGTCGATCCACGGGTAGTGGCAGGTCAGATGGAACTTTTATTTTCTGATATGTCTAAATCCTGTGTAGTATCTATTCTGATTGACCTGGGTATTACACACTCTTTCATCACTCGAAGAGTGATTCGCAACTGCAATATGACTGTCAGTCATAGGGCAGATAGTTTGTTGTTGGAGACTCCGTTGAGTGGGTCTGCCCTTTTACAGGAGGTATGCTCTCCCTGCATCCTCTTCTTTTCGGATCACCGCATTCAAGTGGATCTTTTACCACTTGACATGCAAGGATTTGATATAATCCTCGGGATGGATACCTTGGAAAGGTATCGAGTTGTCTTGGATTGTGAGTCCAAGTTGGCTGTGTTTGCTAATGAAAACAACACATGGATCTTTCAAGGATAAAGAAAGATTCTGCCCACCTATCTTGTATCACCTATGGTTGCTGATAAGCTGATAAGGCAAGGATGTTATGCATTCTTGGCCCATGTGGTAGATGTTACCAAGGAGAGTCCCCACCCTGGTGAAGTTCCTATAGTAAGGGAATTCGAGGATGTGTTTCCTGAAGAACTTCCTGGTATACCACCACCTCGGGAGATTGATTTTGAAATCAATTTGGTCCCAGATACAAAACCTATAGCCCAGACTCCTTATAGGATGGCGCCTGCCGAGATGGAAGAACTCAAGAAACAGCTTCAGGAGCTACTTGAGAAAGGTTTTATCCAACCGAGTACTTCACCTTGGGATGCTCCGGTTTTGTTTGTTAAAAAGAAAGATGGGTCGATGCGGTTGTGCATTGACTACAGACAACTCAATAAAGTAACAATAAAGAATAAGTACCCTTTGCCGAGGATTGATGATCTTTTTGACCAGTTGCGTGGTGCAACAGTCTTCTCAAAGATAGATTTGAGATCTGGATATCATCAACTCCGCATTAAGGACAGTGACATATCCAAGTCTGCCTTTAGGACAAGATATGGTCACTATGAGTTCATGGTTATGTCGTTTGGACTAACCAATGCACCAGCTGCATTCATGGAACTCATGAATAGAGTCTTTCGACCCTTCCTTGATCAGTGTGTTGTCGTCTTCATAGATGACATTTTGATTTATAGTAAGGATGCTCAGCAACATGAGCAGCATCTTTGCCAAGCTTTAACCTTGCTAAGAGAACATAAGCTATATGCTAAGTTTAGCAAGTGTGAGTTCTGGTTACCTGAAGTGTCTTTTCTTGGACATGTGGTTTCTGCCTCGGGTATTCGAGTTGACCCTAAAAGGTAGAATCTGTCCTATAGTGGGAACAACCGAAAACACCGATGGAGATTCGAAGTTTCTTGGGATTAGCTGGTTATTATCGAAGGTTTATCAAGAATTTCAGTTCTATAGCCTTACCCTTAACCAAGTTAACCTGGAAAGATGTTCCTTTTGCCTGGAGTGATAAGTGTCAACAGTCTTTTCAGCTGTTGAAGGAGAGGTTGACAAGTGCACCTGTGCTTGTGCTACCTGAGCAAGGAAAAGGATATGTTGTCTTTTGTGATGCCTCCAAGAATGGACTTGGATGTGTGTTGATGCAGGATAAATAAGTGATTTCTTTTGCTTCCCGACAGCTTAAGAAACACGAGGAGAATTATCCGACACACGATCTGGAATTAGCTGTGTGGTTCATGCCTTGAAAATCTGGAGACATTATCTTTACAGAGAAACCTTCCAGATTTTCACAGACCATAAGAACCTTAAGTATATCTTCTCTCAGCATGAGCTTAACATGAGGCAACGTCGCTGGATGGAGTTAATCAAGGACTACGACTGTATAATTGATTACCATCCGGGCAAGGCCAATGTGGTTGCAGATGCCTTGAGTAGGAAATCAGCAACATCAACCATGGATAAAGCACAACTAAGTTCCTTAGTATGCTCTAGGAGAGATATGCTTATCTCTTTAAGGCAAGACAATGTGTAGTTGAAGGTGTCATTGTTAGCCGGTTTGTTAGCTGAGATGCACATCAAACCTACCCTAAGAGAGCAGATAAAGGATGCACAACAAGTTGATGCTGCAGTTCAGCAGATCAGATCTGAGTTTGGTAATGAGAAGCGAGAAGGTTTTCATGATTCAGATGACCAAGTGGCATGCTATCATGGGAGAATGATAGTGCCTGATATGGATAACCTGAGAAAGCTAGTTCTGGAGGAAGCTCATTCTTCGATGTATGTTATGCATCCAGGGAGCACCAAGATGTATCGAAACTTGAAAGATATGTACTGGTGGCCCGGGATGAAGAAGGATGTAGTTGAGTTTGTTCTGAGGTGTCCTGTGTGTCAGTAGGTTAAGGCTGAGCACCAGAAACCTGCAGGAACAATGCAACCCTTACCCATACCACAGTGGAAGTGGGACCATGTGACCATGGACTTTGTTGTTGGCCTACCCAGGACAAGCAAAGGACATGATTCCATTTGGGTAGTGGTTGATAGGTTGACAAAGACAGCGCATTTCTTACCTGTCAAAACAACATATTCTGCTGAAAGGTTATCACAGTTGTATGTTCAAGAGATAGTGCATTTGCACGGAGTTCCTGTCACTATAGTTTCTGACAGAGGTCCCCAGTTTACAAGTCATTTTTGGGAGCAGTTACACAAAGCCTTAGGCACCAAGTTAAGGTTTAGTACAGCCTTTCACCCACAGACTGATGGACAGTCAGAAAGGACTATATAGACCTTGGAAGACCTGTTAAGAGCATGCGTTCTCCAGTTTACAGGAAGTTGGGATCTACACCTGAGCTTGATAGAGTTTGCCTATAACAATAGCTATCAGCATAGTATTGATATGGCACCATATGAAGCCTTGTATGGTAGACGTTGTAGATCACCCTTGTGTTGGTATGAGACTGGTGAACATCAATTATTAGGTCCTGATCTTGTGCAGCAGACTACAGAGAAGATCAAAGTCATACAACAACAGCTTAAGACTGCACAGGATAGGCAGAAGTCTTATGCCGACAGACGTCGTAGACCCTTAGAGTTCCAGGTTGGAGACAGAGTGTACCTCAAGGTCTCACCTTGGAAAGGGGTCCTTCGTTTTGGAAGGAAAGGGAAGTTAGCTCCTAGATTTATGGGGCCTTATCCAATCATAGAGCGAGTTGGAAGGGTAGCCTATAGACTAGAGTTACCTCAGGAGTTGCAGAAGTTACACCATGTGTTCCACATTTCTATGCTGAGGAAATGTCACCCAGAGACCGAGTCAGTTCTACAACCTATGGAAGTAGAATTGAATGAAGATATAACTTATGAGGAAGGACCAGTGTCAATCCTTGATAACAGAATTAAAAAGTTAAAGAAGAAAGATATAAGCCTTGTGAAAGTCCTCTGGAACCACCGTGGTATTGAAGAAGCCACTTGGGAGCTAGAGGATGAGATGAGAAGGAAATACCCTGCTCTTTTCTCTTAATATGTTTGATCGATTTCGGGGACAAAATCCTTGTAAGGGGTGGATAATTTGTAACATCCCTAACCTGGGTTATAACCTAACCCTAGAAGTTTTGCATAAATATGTAATTATATACCTGTGAATACTCCCTGGCATGTAATTAAGTTCCTCAGGAACATATACTTTCAATTTTTGCTCCTTTATAAACAAAGTTGTAGCATTGTTTTGTAATGCAGGGACCTATGTGAAAATTACCCAGTTAAAGGGGTTAACTTGCAATGTTCACAGGTTAAGATGTTCTTTTGATAATAAGACATCATATGAGTGAATATGATGAGGTATGATGGATTTCCCAAGCTTGGGCATCAAGATGCAGCTTGTGGAATGATCCTTGTGCTTAAAAACCCTAATTTGGAGTAAAGTGCAATTTACCCAAATTGAGGGGTGCAACTTGTAAAATACACCATCTAGAACATCTTTTATGACTCTTGTCATCATTTAGAGTAGAAATGGTGAAAGGGACACATCAATGAATAATCCGATAAGAAAGAGGATCTTTGTGGTAAAAAAAATTACTTAATATGAGGATAAAGACCTTTCATGTATGAACCCTAGTTGAAAGTTGGCTTTCTTTACCCTTAGATATTGAGATTTCATGAGCTTTGCATAATTTTAGATAAGCTTGGACGTGCCCTTGAATAAGGAGGGACTTGGATGAGAATTTCAAGTTCTAGAGGTCCTTATGGTGTAATATAGCCTAAAGTATATAAGCTAGAATCCTTGCAAACCAACCAAACGTATCACTTCTTCTCTTCATTTCTCTTCTTTCTCAAAATGGCTAAGACAAAGCTCTGGAGCTCAGGGAGACGACCAAGTAGTTCCAAGGTGAGTAGGAACCATCTTTTAGCTCGAATTCATGGAGGAATTCTTCTTAAAAGGTTGGTTCTATGGTTAACTCACTTAGATTCCTTGTTCTAGCCAATCATCCCCATCTTTTCCTTGGAGAATCACCTCTGGCCGAGTTGTGGAGCTCAAGACACCATTAGAGGCTTGAAGCTTGGAAGCTTGGAGCTCTAGGAACAACGTTCTAAGGCGGGTTTTATAATTCTAAACTCTTTGCTTTATATGCATGCTTTTGTTCTTGCAATTTCAAGTTTTAGTTCTTCTTCTACCTCCCTTCTTCCTTGCACTTTTGCAAGCAAAACGGTGGAATAACCGACCTTGAAATAGGTTGAAGATGATGGGCGTGGATTCCTAGGTTACTTTATCAAATGACCTTGGACCATTTTGGTCCAAACGGTTGCAAACCGTTTGATCTCAAACGACCTTGCAAGACCGTTTGGATTGAAACGGTCTCAAGACCGTTTGATAGGGTTGACCAAGGGACGACCGTTTTAGGGTCTGTTGGTAATATATTGAATTTCATTCCTGAAAAGAATCAAAGTTTAATTCTTAACCAATTGAGAGTTGAAGGTACTTCAACATCCTAACCCTAATCGGGTTGAAATTGCTGTTTTTAAGTATAGATCTTGTTGAGTTTTGGGTTGAAGGACCCAAACGGTCTCAAGACCATTTGGGGATTCATCAAAACGGTCTTAAGACCGTTTGGTGACAACCCAAGACCGTTTGAAGGTCTAGGGTTGAGCTAATTTGATGGATTGAGGGTCCAATTGCAATGAGTTGATGAATTGATAAAATTGCTGATTTTAGACCTAATTAGGGTTCAACCCTTATCCAACCGACTTGGTTTTTGGTCAAACTTTGGATAAACGGTCTCAAGACCGTTTGGAGGTCATCAAAACGACCTCAAGACCGTTTGGTCCAAGTTTGAGCCCAATTGGAGGTCAATTGATAGGTTCAACCTTGATTTGATTCACCTTGTTGAACATTGATGATTATCCGATTGAAACCCTAATTGAGATGAACTTAACCCTAATTGACTTTCAATTGAGGGTTAGTTTGGTGTCCAATTGATTGAGTCTCATCCTAATTGACTCAATTTATAAGTGGCTAACATGGCTTTGGCCAATTGAGGACTTCAACATACATCACCATAATCGATTGTAACTTTTGAACCATGTTGGAGGTCCAAACGGTTTGAGCCCATTTGGACCAAACGGTCTCAAGACCGTTTGGGGCCAAACGGTCTCAAGACCGTTTGGGCTCAGACGATCTCAAGGTCATTTGGACCAATCGATCTCAAGACAATTTGATCAAACGGTTTCAAACCGCATAAGCCCAAACGGTTTGGAAGTCAAACTTTCCAAACGGTCAACGCACCCAAACGGTTTGGGCAAATGACCTTGAGGTCATGCGGTCTTGGAGTCAAACTTAGCAAACGGTCAACGCACCCAAACGGTTTCAAACCGTTTGGTGGTTGAAGGTTGAAACTGTTTGGAGGTTTTCAAGGTTAATTATACTTAATCACTTGAAGGTGTAATTGGTTCAATAATGGTTTTATCTAAACCCTAATGATAACCTAGGACATTAAGGGACTAAGTGACTAATGAATTGACCCATGATGGTGATCAATGGGTAATTTACCAAAATACCCTTGAAGGGTTCAAATGAAGTATACCTTGTTCTAATCAATCCCTAAACACATGATAGTGATGTTTTGGCTTATGTTAGTCAATGAGGACTTAACCCAACCTAATCTAGAGTGGTGTAATCACCATCTACTAGTAAGAGGAGAGAGAAAGTATCATAGGAGAGAGAAAGTACCCTTTTTATGGTGGAAACTCAAGTAAAATACCTTCAATACACATGAATGTGCATGATTAGGGTATGATCCACCTATGTGAGATCATGGAAACCCTAAATATGATAATTGATGAATCTTAATCTTATCTGAGGACTTTAATGATAATGTTTCTCATACATGATGATGTAATGAGTTCAATTCACCATGGGGTGAATAGTAAACCCTAATTCTAGGGTGATGACATGTAATGTGAATAGTAAACCCTAATTGATGAAAATTGGGGAGCTTGACTCTTCTAAGAGTTTGGAAGTATAACTTCTAGAATGAATTGTTTATTGTTATCAGTTGAATTAACCATGCAGGTTGTCATGAGATGATGATCATATCCAGGTATGGATTATGATACTATATTCATTGAAAGCATGCTTTAGCTTTATGAATAGTGAAATATCCTGATGCCTGTTAGTGACATCTTATGAGATTGATGGGCTGTGAGAGCCATGAATATCATCAAAGTCGTGCTTAACAGATGAATTGTGATGAGATGATTGAGAATTGATAATTAATGTGAGATTAGACCTGTTACATTTAGTATTCTATTTTCATAGTTTCCATGCTAATGATTAAATGTTTGAGAACATGTATGATGTTAAAAGAATACTGAAATGTACCTAACTAATCAAGTATAATCATACCATGTAAAGCCCTGATCATAGATCCATCATTGTCAGAAAGCAATATGATGGTGAAACAGGTTTTCCCAAGGGAACTCCTGGATCGCATACTTTTGAGTATGTGGGGGAATATGGATGTGTAAATCCTTACATCCTAGTGTAGGACTTGATGTAGATGTTTCTTAATCCATCAACCCTTCACTACATTCTGTAACATCCGAGGAAACACAAACACCACATCGATCAGAGGTAAACAAGAAATCTCTCGATGACGAAGAAAGTACAGAACACCACTATAACTCTAAAAATAGCGAAGGATCATATTACCCTGGTGAGCTATAACAGCAGAGACACAGGATGTCCTGCAAGTCATCCTCACTCTGACTGAGGAAGATGAGGTCATAAGAATCCGGCTCTTTTGATGACCTAGGTATGATATCGATGCAACTTAACAAAGTGATCGATTGGAGTATGAGCGGTATACCTCATCTCCACATGGCATAATAATGTTTGTAAAACATAATCAACAGTGTAGTATACCTGTTAGGATTAACTACGAGTTACTTGATTGATGTTACACTGTATAGTGCATGTGTTCTTCATAATTCTTAAATGATGAGCTTCTGTTCATTACCAAACTACTGTTGAATACTTTGGAAGCTTTTACTGCTTAAGTTATTCTTTGAATTGTTATATAAAGCTTCTAGTGGAGAGTTATAACTCTCACTGGGACAATTATTTAAAATTGTCTCACCCAGTAGACTTCAACTTTTTAGGTGGTCGTCGAAGATGGAGGAACCGGAATACAGGTGACCAAAACCAGCAGCAGCAACCACAACAGGAGCAGCAGTGAATCTCAGGTGGAGATACTGACTTCTGAGTCATGTTGTTAGCTAGTCCTATGTCGTCTGTGTACTCTCAGGTCCTAGAAGATATTGGTCTGAGATTTTGTTTTAACTCTTGAGATTTTGTATCATGATGTGTATAATTACTCAAGAAGTAATTATCAGAGATGTAAATAGTTTAAATCCTTTTTCTATGGAAGAGGTTTGTGGTTTCAAGCTCTTATCTCAAAAAGTTTTAATTTCCCATGATTTTTGTCTTCCGCTGTTAATCGAATGCTTCTGCTAAGTTTAACTCGTGTTTATATCGTGGTTTGGAGATCGGAGCCCACAATAAAGGTGATGATTGGTTGATTGTGACACATGGGGATTGACTATGAGTGATGTAGATGGGATTTTTCCCTCCTATAGGAGCATATATCCTAGGCCTCTTGATTAGCAAGATTGAGAAATGCATGACCATGCACATGTGAGTCAATATGTGATATTGAGCTTACATGTATCTCAGACAGTCTACTCTGGTTCAAGGAGCAAGATTGAATGTCGAAGAGAATGACTACTCCATGCCTCAGGTTCAATCTAGATATTAGAGACAAAGGAACTATACAAACACTATAACACCATACACAGATTGTAGGTTGAAGTTGTTCTCCAACTTTCCATTTACTTGGGTTGCATTGATGTGCGACTAGGCACTGCTCATTGCTTGTGATGTCATAAGTTGTTATGGACATTCACTATGAATGTAATATGAAACCTATAGGGTCACACACATAGGTCTTGACCTAGAAGAAGAGTTTCATCTGTAATGATGATTAAATTGATTAGTAAAGTGTTTAGGTATTCAATTCACACAAAACAAATCAACTGATTGGACTGCCAATTGATCAACGCACCTAGTGAGACAGCTGTTTGGAGTGTCAGGTTGATTGGAACTGAATTGGTTGAAGTTCTCCATGAAATGGGGCACCAACCGATCAGCTCACTGGGTGAACCGATTTGGCTCAGGTTGAACGAGATGGTCATTCACCTGGTGAACTGATCAACTCAGTTGCGCTAGCGGAAGGTTCTAGTGACATTCCCAAATCCGTGAGAAAGATTGATCATTTTGATTGCTCAAATTCAATTGGTTCAAAGAATTGATGTTAACACTAATTGGAAGTGAATTGCCAAATTCATGTGCAATTGAGAAACTGCAAAAAGTTCAGTTTGAACTGGTCTGCTCATGTGCCATACGACCATCTCAGTTTCCAACCAACCAGTTCAGCACTCACAGGTTCCAAAAATTCAAGATCTTTCGATCCCTTCCACTCCCACACAAATTGGGAACCCAGACCCTAACCCCTCCTATAAATAGAGGGTACTGTGGGATCCCAGAACACAACTCAATTGCTTCTAACAATTTTTGTCCTCTCTATTTGTTGTAAAAAATAGA
The DNA here is from genome assembly GCA_963693085.1 of Alisma plantago-aquatica. Lineage (NCBI taxonomy): Eukaryota > Viridiplantae > Streptophyta > Magnoliopsida > Alismatales > Alismataceae > Alisma > Alisma plantago-aquatica. The sequence continues at coordinate 521,792,795 of OY856415.1, forward strand.
GAGCCTCAGCAAGTCCTACCCGCTAAAGGGAGGGACAACAAGGGAGAAACAATTGTGGGAGAGAAAGTTGGTGACTAGTACACCAACGTGAGGGACAACTCCTTCCTATCCATTTTAGTAGGACGACATGAGTTCTAGGCAGTCTGTGTGAACTTCCATAGAGGCGTGGAGGCTGTTTTCAGTCGCTAGGAGGACAATGTCAACCTACCCTCCATGGTGTAGACCAGGAGGCACGGCGGTTAGATGAGTTCAAGTGCAACTAGAAGATAGTTGCACATCTACAATGACATAGAGACGTCACTAGACTTGCTGTAGGACTAGATATATTCTAGAAATCATTCTTCCCATCATATATCTATTGATGCAATCCACTAGTTTATGGGGAATATGGTGGTTAAATTTTTTTGTTTTCGTTGCCTATTCAGTAGACATATTTCCCTACAATAGGTAATTGTTCTTTTCTTGTTAGTTGTAGATCTAATAGTATCCTTCAAGAAACCCCTTTGGTTGGTTACTCTGAGTTGCGAGAGGTGTGTCCATCCTGTGTTCTTTTTTTCTCAAGACGCAACATTCAAGTGTACTTTATACCACTTAACATGCACAAATTCAATGTGATCCTTGGAATAGATACCTTGGAGAAGTATCATATGGTCTTGGACTATAGTTCTAAGGTGGAAACGTGCTATGATGGTGATGTTTTATGGGTCTTCCAAGGAGATGATAAGATTCTCCCGACGTGTTTGGTGTGAGCAATGACAGTGGAGAGGATGATGAGGCAAGGTTGTGAGGCTTTTCTGGCTCATGTGGTGCATATTAAGGTGAGGAATCCTAGTATTCAGTAGGTGCATGTTGTTCATGAGAATTTAGGAATTTTTTTTGATGAGTTTCCTAGTGTTCCCCCACCTTGAGAGATTGATTTTGAAATCAATCTGGTTCCTGCTATGCAACTGATAGCACAAACACCATACAAGATGGCACCAGCTAAAATGTGGGAGTTGAAGAAGCAGTTACACGAGCTATTAGAGAAGGGCTTTATCAGACCGAGAACTTCTCCTTGGGTGCTCTGGTGTTGTTTGTAATGAAGAAAGATGGTTCCATGAGGTTATGCATCAATTACTAGTAGTTGAACAAGGTGACAATCAAGAACAAGCACCCTTTACCACTGATAGATGATTTGTCCGATCAGTTGGGAGGTGCCATGGTTTTCTCAAAGATAGATCTGACGTCCAGATACCATCAGTTGTAGATCAAGGCGGATGGCATACCCAAGTCATTCTTTAGGACTAGGTATGGTCATAATAAGTTTGTGGTTATGCCATTTAGGATAACCAATGCACCAACAACGTTCATGGATATGATGAACAGAGTGTTTTGGCCTTAACTTGATAAGTTTGTGGTTGTGCTCATCAATGATATTTTGATATATGCTACTGATAGCCAGCAACGTGAGCAGCACTTACGACATGTGTTGACTTTGTTGAGACAACGTAAGTTGTACACTAAGTTTAGCAAGTGCAAGTTTTGGCTGAAGGAGGTGTCTTTTCTTGATGATTTCTAATGAAGGTGTGCATGTGGATCCCAAGAAGGTTCATTCAGTTCTATAATGGAGCAACCTAAGACACCTATGGAGGTTTGTAGTTTCCTTATCTTGGTAGGCCACTACATGAGGTTTATTAATAACTTCATTGTAGTGTCAGTACCCCTAACAAAGTTGATGAGGAAAGGTGTGTCGTTTGTCTGGGATGATAGGGTCAATGTTATTTCCAACTTTTAAAGGAGAAGTTGATCAATATACCAATGTTGGTTTTGCCTAAGTAGGGAAAGGGCTATATCGTCTTCTATGATGCGTCGAAGAATGGTTTGGGTTGTGTGTTGATGCAGGATAAGTGATTTATTTTACTTCACGAAAACTTAAGAAACACGAGGAGAGAAATCTGACAGATGATCACGAGCTTGCAGCTGTGGTCCATGCTTTGAATATTTGGAGGAACTATCTTTATGGCATGAAATGTTAGATCTTCACTGACTGTAAGAATCTATAGTAAATATTCTCAAAGCAGGAGATGAATATCATGTGGTGGTATGACAAGTTCATACCTTATATGTTTTATATCTTCTATAGTTGTTATACAATTATGCATTCTAGAATGAAATGCGGTTTGTATGTCCACTTGTATGATCCAACCTTAATTCACCCAATTGGCATAACTAATCAAATGAAACCCTAGTCATATTGGCTGTCCTGAGCCATAGATCCATCTTCTCTATATATACTTGTTGGATGGTGAAATGAGTAATTCCTACGGGAAACTTAGAGTGCATATTGTTGAATATGTTGGGGTGTAAGTTGAGGATATATACTTGCATCCACAATCATTGGTTTTGGAGGATGATTGCGGTCATACCCCGACAGGAGAACGGTTGAGGTCGTATCTCAGATGATATGTTTTTAGGGATGGTTGTGATCATACCCTGGTAGGAGAATAGTTGTGGTCATATCTCACTAGTGTCGTCCTATATACCAAAGTGGACTAGGCTGATTTGCAGTTTGACTCTATATGTCACTATGGCAGACTCAGATTGACTGAGGGTTTCAGAGATCATAGGAGTCTGACTCTCCTAGATCTTGTATGGCACTGTTTTCAACTTAGCAATGGTCAGTTGGAGTATGAGTGGTATACCTCATCTCCACAGGGCATAATAAAAGGCATAATACATTTGTGTAGTATATTTGCTTAAGGTTAAACACGATTCACATTGGATGACCCTTTGCCTTATTTCTTATTTTGTTTAGTTGATAATAGTTATACATATTCTTCATATTCCTTCTAAAAGTATATGGTGTTATATTGCTCAATTTGTAGCTGCTTTTACTGCTTAATATGTGATATCAGTTTTTAAGTATTCATTTAGCTGAATCCGCTCATCCTTATATATTCTATCTTCCTATTTTAGTATATCTGTGTTTACAATAGTTGTTAGTTGAGAGTTATATCTCTCGTTGGAACATTGGTCTAATCTCGTGGGTTTCCATATCTTTTAGGTGGTTGTGCATGACAAAGTAGAGATGGTGCAGTGGAGGAAGAGCAGTACGGAGAGCAATAGTTGTTGAAGGTTGGATATGTTGCTGGTGTTGTGTAGTAGAGTCCTATGTGTCGTCCCTATACTCTTAGGTCCTTGGGGGTGTTTTGTATATGTTGTATATCGATACGAGGTTTTGGCAATATGCCATGGTTATACATGTATGTATATGAACATGTTATCTTCTATTATACGTTGTGGCAAGATGACCACTATACAATGATGTATGTACCAGTATGGTATGATATGTGACATAGGTGGCACAGTTTGTGGACTTTCATGTATTATGCTCCTCTTTTGTGGTTATATAAAATCGATTTTAATTTATCACATTTTCTGGTAATCTAAGTGTTTGGTGTTAATTCGGCACTTTGATTTGAGTAATCTCACTTGTGTGGCATCAGGTTGTCACAGGACGGGTCCAAATTCGGCTTTAACCAGCAATTCGCGCTAATTTTTATCTTTTTTTTCCTTTTGTAGTAATCTCCTATTTTTTAAAAAAAATTGTGCATCTCATATTCTATAAATGAATTTCCTTTGAAACTCTTAGCACACTTCTAGTGATCATTACTCTAAATATTAAAAATTCGAATTCACTTAATTCATGAGTCTAAGATGGCCCAAAATATTTATTCTCACAAATTATTCAAATATGAATCCCTAAAAATCATTAATATCTTTTAATATGATTCCAAAGCCAAAAATCCATGACTGAGTTCTGATTATTTGATTTTGGGTTCCAAAAAGGGTGATTAGATCAAAATGATGATAATTTACATTTTCGTGCTCAAATTTCAAGATGACATAATGGAGTGCAATTTCGATTGAAATTTAACAAAAAAGATATCCAATTATGTAGGATTAAATATAATAGATCAAAACTAAGTTTAGTACCAAAATCCGATATGTTACAACTAAATTTGACCAAACATGACCACAACCAACATCGAACCCACCCTTAAAACCTAACATTTTCCGATTTAGTTGGGGTGTGTTGGGTTTCTTATGGTCAATTTGGTTCATTTTTTTGCCATTCTTACTAACATATCTATACAATTAATAAATTAAATTGAGGAAAGTGACCCAGGAAGCTCCAAGACAACATAGAATCCTCCGGTCCGAACACCCGGGCTGCTAAAAATGAGATGGGTAGCAAAATGAGATGTTTCCTTTGATCGTAAACATTTATGTCGATGAGGGACCACTGGGCGATACTTCTTGGGGATGGTCCCTTGATAAAAAAAATCTCATTTAATAATTTTAATAAATTACAAATTGTTAATGTAACGTGATAATAATAAATGACATTGCTTCAGTGGAAATGGAAAGGCAAAAAAAAGGAAAGAAAAATACAGACATTCCGCTTTTCAAATGACATGGATTAGCTGGAATTGTGGAGAAGAGAGAAATGGTTTCTTGAAAATTAGGAAAAAGAGATGGAATAATAATAGATTTTGAGGAAAGTGAGGGTTTATGGAAATTAAAAAAAAATGAGAACTCATGCATTATGTGTACATGTAGCCTCTCGATCTGCTAGTCCATGTGAATACGGAACAACTTATACTCATGTTCGATTAATGTCACGCTTCGATAAGATTTAAAACATCAACAATTGCATTGACACATATATAAAGATGAAAGAAAAATATAACATCTTCTTTTTCCAACTAAGTGTGGCAAATCTGAAGTGATATACGTGGGTAGTGGTTAGGCGGCTATCTGGCCATAGCTTTTTGCTATTGTGGGAGTCGCTTTCAAGAGGTATACAATAGTAGCGAAAGTTGCCATTCTGATCCGAAAACACTGCATAACATTCGACAAGATTTTGGTAGTCAAGTTGTGACTGCATAGATGGCATTGCCTCTATTTTTCTAGCGCAAGATATTCAATTATGTAGAATTAAATATAATAGATAAAAATTAAATTTTGTACCAAAATTTGATATATTACAACTAAATTTAACCAAACCTGACCACACCCAAAATCAAACAAACCAAAAGAACCCAACATTTTCCGATTTAGTTGGGGTGTGTTGCGTTGCTTCTCTTCAATTTGGTTCAATTTTTTTGCTATTCGTACTAACATATCTATACAATTAATAACTTAAATCGAGAAAAGTGCCCCAGGAAGCTCCCAGACAACATAGAATCATCCGGTCCGAACACCCCAGCTGCTCAAAAATCATTTAAAGTATACAATCAGCCAACCTTCATGGATGGTAACAATTCCATAAAATAAATGCCAATGAATTTGTTACCCATCCAACAAGTACACATGCACTGCACTTTGAATGATTCCTTCAAATGATTTCTTCGATGAGAAGGGCGCTTAGAGTCGTAAACATTTATATCGTTGAGGGATCATTGAGCAATACTTCTTGGGAGTGGTCCCTTGATAATAAAAAAAATGTCTCATTTAATAATTTTAATAAATTGCAAAAACAGTCAATATAACGTGATAATAATAAATGACATTGCATCAGCAGAAATGGAAAAGGCAAAAAAATGAAAGAAAAATATACACATTCCAATTTTTAAATGGCATGGATTAGATGAACTTATGGAGAAGACAGAGATCGGAATTAGGAGAAAGAGATGGAATATTAAGATATTTTGAGGAAAGTGAGGGTTTATGGAAATAATAAAAATAAAAAAATCAGAACCCATGTATGATGGTACATGTAGCCTCACGATCTGCTAGTCCCGGGTGAATACGGAACAACTTATACTCCTGTTCGATTAATGTCACGCTTCAATAAGATTTAAAAAATCAACAATTGCATCGACAGATATATATAAAGATGAAAGAAAAATATAACATGTTCTCTTTCCAACTAATTAAGGCTAGTTTAGTTGGGTATAATACGGTGTAATTTGGTGAGTTCCTAATTTAAAAATGTACATCAAATACACAACTTATTTGTCTGGCTACATCCTACCAAACAGTCATAATTGAAAAAATAAAAGTACGTGTTTGGTGTATATTTTTAAACTATACCCCACTACATCCAACGAAAATTAGCTCTAAGTGTAACAAATCTGACGTGACATACGTGGGTAGTGGTTAGCCGGCTGTCCGGCCATAGCTTTCCGCTGCTGCGGGAGTCGCTTTCAAGAGTATAAAATAGTAATGAAAGTTGGCATACTGAACCCGAAACACTGCATAACATTCAAGTTGTGACTCAGACTGGCATATTTGGATTTCCTGTTTCCAAGCATCCTGTGACAGATATATCACAACCGAACACTACCATCCCATCCCAACTCCAAGGCATACCTGCCCTCTTACACATATCAGTACTGAAGACCGATTGAAGAGTAGCATATCAACCAGAGATCTATCGATGCAGATGGAGAAGCACCACTTCCTGTTGGTATGTATGCACGCACAGGGCCATATGAACCCCCTCCTCCGCCTGGGTCGCAAGCTCACGTACCTCGGAGCCCGCGTAACCTTCTCCACCGCTTTCCACGCACACCGCCGCATGTTCCCGGATGATGGGAGCAACCTCCCGTTACCCGACCCCCTTGACCCGCTCTTCTTCTACCATCCTTACTCCGACGGGTTCGAAACTCGCCCAGTCAGTGCATCCCCGACCGAGTTCACCGACAAGGCGACCACGGTCGGGTCTGAGACACTCTACGCCATAGCGGCCGCGCATTCTACACCGAATCGGCCGGCCGTCACGTGCATCATCTACACCATCCTTGTCCCTTGGGTGGCAACCGTGGCGGGACGCGTAGGGATTCCGGCGGTCTATTTCTGGATTCAGCCCGCGGCGCTCTTCGCCGTTTACTACCACTATTTCCACGATTATAAGGCCGCCATCGACGAGATCGTGAGGATGAAAACGGATTCTGATGCGAAGGATGATGACTGTGAAGGCTCCTCATCGTCAGAGGTGGAGCTACCAGCACTACCCGCACTCAGTTCCGGGGACCTTCCTTCTCTCATCGTCGATTCAGCCAAGCGAGATGAAGACGCCGGGGCAGATCACGAAACAATCTTCTCATTGCAGTGGTCCAACGCCATGCTCCGTAGCTTCGAGCAGTCGTTCCGGGTCCTCGACGAGGAGTATTCCGCCGCCAAGAACGACGGAAGGACGATGCCGACCAAGGTGCTTGTCAACACGTTCAACGCGCTAGAGGCAGAAGTCATCCAGTCAATTCCCAAATCTGTAGAACTCGTCCCTATCGGCCCCATGCTGCCGCCTGACCAATCTGCCCTCGAGACGAAGGGCTCCTCGGACGCCTCCGCCAACAGTGCTGCGGCACCCGACCCCAGCAAGCAGCAGGTAGATGGAGGAGACCACATGGAATGGCTAAGCCGCTGGCCGGACAAGTCTGTGGTATACATCTCGTTCGGGAGCTTTCTTCAGCAGGGCAGGGACCAAGCTCACGAGTTCATCAAGGGTTTAACTGAGACCGGGCGGCCGTTCCTTTGGATCCTGCGAGGTGGGGATGACGTCGCCGAGCTGAAGGAGTCCGTGCTGAAGGATGCTGCTGGAAAGGGAATGACGGCGGACTGGTGCGACCAGGTGCAGGTGCTTCAACATCCCGCCGTTGGGTGCTTTGTCACGCACTGCGGGTGGAACTCCGTCAGCGAGGCTATCGCCGGCGGTGTACCTATGATCGCCATGCCATTCTGGTCGGACCAGCCAACAAACGCGCGGCTTATCACGGCGACATGGCAATTTGGGGTTAGGGTTAAAGCGGACAGTGGAGGAATCGTAAGGGCCGAGGAGCTCCAAAGATGTATCGAGCTGGTGATGGGGGACAGCGAACAGGGGACTGCCATCAGAAGAGCGGCGTCGGAGTGGAAGGATATGGCGATGGAAGCAATCGAGGAAGGCGGATCATCTCATAGGAATCTAAAGACCTTCTTCAATGATGAGACACAGGCGTGAATGATTTGTATTTTTGTGTAGTACCCTTAGCTTTGATGTTGGGGATGATTTAGTATGCGTTTATCTGGACCGAAATTGACAAGATGAACATAATATTATCTCCCTGTTTATTTCTTCTAAAAGATTAACGCGTCCAAATTTGATGTGACAGAGTTCATGTTGCACATCCGCCAATTTTGACCATTCATCTACCCAAAAACTCCCCCTGGTATTTTTACCGCCTAAATTAACTGTAACACGCCTGCAACAGGCTCCTCGGGGAATTCGATCCCAAAAGTAATTGCACATGTGTGCCTAAAGTTCATCCAGTTAATTTTTGATGGTTTGATCGCATGAAATAAAATTTGGGTCCGAATTCACTGTTCCAAGAATGTAGTTTCAGACGTTGTCGCATTTAATCTCTGCTTTAGAAACTCTAAATCTCGCATTCATGACTTTGTAGTTTATTTCTAATTTAGGTTTCTCATGCATGTATCACTTCTATAGTTAAAAATTTATTCTTTTTTGTCATTACTAGTCAACAATCAAATGGATAGGAACCACATGAAGCTCAACATGTTGACATAAGTGTTACACATTGTCAATATTTTGATAACGACTTAACCATTCCATTCAAATGTATCTAATATGTTTGTTTAAGATTGATTTCAGGCATTAGGTACATGAAAAGGATCAAATCGATCAAGCCCTAGCTTGGTTTAGTTCAAGTCAAAAGTAATGCAAATGTGTAATTTGAAAAATCACTCCAAATCTCCTTCGAACATTTTTGTAATCATTTGTATTGATGATATGACTTGTAACTAAGATGAGAAAAAATCAAGGACACTTAATTCGAACGTTTGATCACTTAAAAATTATTTTGAAAAATTCATTACAGGCACTTTATCGGTCGAGTTTCAATCTCGACCGATCCTTAATGGATTTTGAGAATGATGTCAATGGGTCGAATTGTCCAAATATAGAACTCAACTAATGACCACTCTGCCCAAGACTGATTTAAGTGGATCGGTCGAGTTTCTACTAGGACAAACTCGATTGATGGTTTAAATTGGTCTTGTCGCATAGTGTGATCGGTCGAGTTATCTTTATTGAAACTCGATCGAATGCATTGTACAGAAAATGCAAAAAAAGTGATTCTAACCGTTGGAGAGTGCAAAACTCAAAAAAATAGATGTTGTAACCCTCCAAATGGCTAGATAACATTCACAAGTGTTCCCGCACCCTAGTAGACATCATGGCTATAAATAGGACCCCTTGGAGTTCATTACAAGTTTTCTCATTCATGTTATTCAAGGTCCTTGTTATAGTTGAGTGCTTTCTGTCCACTTGAGCCCCTTTCTCTCTATTGATTACACCTCAATTCGTAATTATGAGTGAGATAGCTCTTGTGTGAAGAGAGTACCCATTTGTATGCTTGTAAAGCTCTTACACTTCATCTTTCCCATCAATTTCTTAAAAGCTCTTGATTTGTGAAAGCTTCTCTAAGACAAGGAGAAGGAGCAACCTTCTTCATCTAGAGAAGTAGGTGCTCAAGGTTACTCTAAGTGAAGGAGAAGATCAAGGTGGAAGATCCAAGCAGTTGAGTGGGTAAAGCCTCAAAGCTGAAGACTCATTGCATGAAGGGAAGAACCTTGGTGAAGGCATCGAGCTGATTGCAAGAGTGGGTAAGACCTTGGTGAGTTAGAAGACTAGCTCTTGGATAGGTAAGACTTTGATTGTAAGGTTGCTGGCTCCCTTGGTCTTAAAGGGAAGCTGGGTATCCTTGTCCCGAAAAAGGAAAGTCATTTGTTGTAACTCTTATAAGTGAATATAAGGAGTAGACAAGCTTAAGAAATCCTAGAGCTTGACCTCTCTAGGTAGTGGATTGCTCTCTCCTAGTTTGGAGAGTGGAACCACTCTAAAATAGCTTGTCCGATTGGTTGCTTCAATTTCTCTCATCCTTGCTATGCATATTTACATTTCCATCAAATTGACTATTTAAAATTGTTCCTAGTTGAAGTAAGTTGAAGGTCTAACTAATTTTGTACAAGTTTTAAAAATCTATTCACCCCCACCCTATAGAGCCCTCCGATCCAACAAGTGGTATCAGTGCCATGGCCTTCTCCAACACATCTCCTATGAGACGATAAGATGGGAGACTTAGTTGGGTCTCTCAACCTAGAGGGAAACTTCTCCATGAGACCACCGATATTCAAAGGAACCAATTTTCTTTATTGGAAACGATGGATGTAGTTCTTCCTCCAAGGAACTAGTACGACATGTGGAAGGTGGTGATTCTTCCATACAAGGAGCCAACTGGTGATGTAACTACTTAGGATGAAACTACAGTCAAGAAGGCACAACTCAATGCCAAGGCGATTAGCATCATCTATGCTACCCTCACCCCCTCCAAGTTCAAATGGATATCAACTTGGGATGCAGCCCATGAGATTTGGAATAAGTTGTGCATCACATATGAAGGCACGCAACAAGTCAAGGAGTCCAAGATCTACATGCTCGATGGGCTGTTTGAGAACTTTAAGATGGGAAAGAAGGAAAGAGTGGAGGACATGTACTCAAGGCTCAACGCCATTGTCAATGGAATTGTAGCTTTGAGACATCCCTTGGATAGAGGGGAAATCAACTCCAAGATACTTAGGTCCCTTCTAAAGAGATGGGAGCCAAAGGTGACTTCAATTGAAAAAGTTAGAAGTCTTAGAGATTTAGCTACCGAGGAGCTCATTGGTAACCTTCAAGCTCATGAGTCGCGGCTTGACAAGCAAGAAAAGGAATCAAAGAAGATAAAAGAAAATGCCTTCAAAGCTCAAGTGGAGATAATGACTCTCCAACAACAGCTTGCTTTTTGGTCTTCTCCTCCCTCCTCAAGTGAAGATGATGGCCCTAGTGATCATAAAGCAAACTACTCCAAAGGAAAACACATGAAGGGAAAGTCTTACTCATCCTATACTCTTAGGTTATATGAATATGGACAAAAGGGGCACTACAAGAATGAATGCACAAAGGCCAAGAAGAACACCACAAGAGCAACCACAAGAAGAATGATGACTACAAGAAGGAAGACAAGTACAATAGGAAGGATAAGAAGGAGAAAAGAATCAAGGATGTAGATCATGCAGCTTGGGAGGAATCCTCCTCTAGTGACTCAAGGTCCAATGAAGGAGAATGTCATCTTGTACTCATGGCCTCCACAAGTGAAGACATTGGTGAGGTAAAAGGCAAATGGATTGTTGATACTGGCTGTTTAAAACACATGACCAGTGAAATCAATCATTTCTCACTAAGAAGAAAGGAGGATTGGTGACATTTATGGACAACTACAAGGGTAAGGTAATAGGTGACGATGATGTAGGTGACTCACTATGCATCAAGAATGTACTTCTTGTGGATGGCCCACATCTTAATTTAATAAGTGTTAGTCAACTTTGTAATAATGGTTATCTTGTTCTATTTACTTCTTTAGAATGCTTGCTTCTATATTCAATGTCATTTATAAGGGAACTAGAAATGATATTCTTTACATTATTATTGTTAACTCTATTAAGCCTATTGTTGGTAGATGTCTTGTTGCCAATTCGAATGATATTTCTTTATGGCGCTATAGGATTGGCCATGTAAATATGCTTCAAATGAAGAAGTTGAGAAAAAAGGATTTGGTCAAGGAACTTACCAAATTGGATTTTAAAAAGGATGAGGAATGCCAACCTTGTACCCAAGAAAAGCAAATCAAGTCCTCCTTCAAATCCAAAGGAGTCCTTAGCACCAAAAGAGTTATTGAGCTTCTCCACATTGATCTATTTGGGTCAATGTGTACACAATTGCTTCGTGGTAGCAAGTATTGTCTTGTGATTGTTGATGATTTTTCTAGATATGCTTGGACCTTCTTCCTTGTTTCAAAAAGTGATACTCTTGATGTTTTCTCAATTTTTTGTAAATGATTTGAAAATGAAGCTTCTTGCCGGATTGTATCTATCCATAGTGATCATGGGGGAGAGTTTGAAAATGATTTGTTTGAATGGTTCTATGAGGAATTCTGGTATGCACATAACTTTTCTTCACCTCAAAAGCCTCTACAAAATGGGGTTGTAGAGAGAAATAATAGGTCACTATCGGAAATGGCTAGGACTATACTTCTAGAGTACAACACTCCAAAGAAATTTTGGGTCAAAGCCATTCGTACTTCATGTTTTGTGAAAAACTAGGTTTTACTCATCCTTCTTTAAAGAAAACCCCCTATGAGCTATGGTGTGGTAGAAAGCCTTCCATCGACTTCTTTTATGTTTTTGGTTGTCCTTGTTTTTTTTTTAACACCAAGGATTCCCTCAACAAGTTTGATCCAAAATCTTACAAGGCTTTCTTTCTTGGCTATAGCACTACCATCAAGGCTTATAGAGTATTTAACATTAAATTGTGTAAAGTAGAAGAATATATCAAAGTTAGATCTATTGTGACCAACCGCTCTATTTCCAAGAATGTTGATGATGATATTGCAGATGAGGTGACCTCTCACTTAAAAGAGCTCAAACTTAGTGAAAAAGAAAAGGAGGTGCTACTTGATGAAGAAGAAAAGAAGGATCCAACCCCCCACCTCTTTGCAAAGCATCATCCTAAAGAGATAATCATAGGCAATCCATTTGAAGGGGTGAAGACGCGAGTTGCCTACAACAAAGAACAAGTTGATAGTGCCTTCATCTCCCAGTTGGAGCCAAAAGATGTCAAAGAAGCTCTTAAAGATGATGAGTGGATCCTCACCATGCAAGAAGAGTTGGAGTAGTCAATAAGAATCGAGTGTGGACTCTTGTGCCAAGAACAAGTGATAGAAAGGTCATTGGAACCAATTGGGTCTACAACAACAAGCTTGATGAAAGCAGAAAAGTGGTAACAAACAAAGCAAGGTTAGTTGCCCAAGGCTACAATCAACAAAAAGGTATAGATTTTGATGAAACATGTTGTAATAAATCATATCTTATAGTTTTGACACTCTGTCTAGTATTTGAAGCTAATGAATATGCTTTAGATTATTAACCTTAACCAAGTTGATTTTATTTTATCTGAGAAATGTGGTTGAAGTCCTAGTACATAATGGAGTATTTGATTCAGGTTAGTGACACTACAAGTAATGATCAATATGACTTAATAATGAAAGTGTTAGTGACACTACAAGTAGTGACTCAACATGTTCACCAGGTTTTATAGTGGAGTAGTGAGAAGAAAGTGGGTGTTGATGGAGGGCAATGAGTGAACCTTTGTATAGAGGAAATGATTCCCAATGGTTCTTTAAATCCCTTTAGTGCACCCTTCATTTCCAGTTGCAGCCTTGGATACTCACCAAATCCCCTCCCGCCACCATTGAAGGTCAAGCTCCATACGGGATCTCTATGTATACATGCATTGACATGAGCCCAAAGAGTCCTTGATGCCATTTAGTTTCTTCTAGGAACAAAAATAGACGTAGAGGCACAACGTGGAGTACATCCCTAAATTCACTTCCACCAATACCACCATGCTTCATAGCCTCTGCCACCATATGGGACATCAACGAGGATCTAGTCCCCTGAGACTCAACGACACAATGCTTGAGGGCACTTCAAATCAATATGTTGGCCTTGAAGATTTCAGGAGGTGGCCTATAGGTTGTGCACCTCATCGCAACTTGACGTGTATTTTACTACACGCTTAAACGTAAGTATACGCGTCGAGTAATATAGGCCTTGTGAGGCCCGAGTCGAACTCAGGGATACGTGAATTATTGGGGACTTTTACTAACTAATCGCAATCAGCTAGACCGATTAACAAAGTAGGGTTTTGTTGTTCAAATTAAAAGAAAATAAAAATCAAACAAAGAAAACAATCGATTAAAGGTTAATTTAATCAATTAAAAGGGATATCTTTAGGATGGCGGTTTCACCGCGGGTCAACATTGTATTAAGTTTCATATCATTCTTCACACTTCTCTCTCTATCCGGGTAGTGGCCTGAAAATAGAATTACCCACTGTCGTGGTGTAATTCACTACTTAGATTTAGGTTGATTCCACCATCGTAGTAATCATTCCCCTAAACTAAGTGCATTAAAAACGGTCTCTCAGTTCCCACCATTAATTTTACAACTCCTTTGTCAAGGGTTTTATTAATTAATGTAGAATTCGTCTCTTTTCAACCGTTAATCCTTCTGTCGAAGTGATTAAGGGCATTAAGTTATTATTATGGTGATCAAGCATAACAATAGAAATGGAGAAAACGAATCTATACCACGGATTTGAGAGAAAAATATAAATTATTGATATAAAAATGTCATACAATGCATTCTCAGGCTACTCCCGGTCCTAAAGATTGAGGGTTTTAGCCTCTCATGTTCATCTCACACGAATACATGGTAGAAATTGGGGAATTCATAAGAAAAACGGGAAATAAATGGGAAAACCCCTGAACGGAGAAGAACTGGTGGATCCTTGGCGTAGAACACGAGCTTCCCCCGCCTGTCGGTGGTGGAAATCGTCTTCGGCAGCGTCCGAATCACCCGGGATGAGCTTCTCGACCTCCGTTCTCCTTTCTCTCCTCCTCGGCACTCGTGCAATCCAAAATGAGATCCTTCCACGTCTGGGAGGCCGTCATTAGGTATAAGTCCCTAATTAGGTCGTCAAATAACAACAGCCGTTCGATCGAGATCAAAACAAATCCAACGCATATCTGCCGGCGTCGATACCATCGACGCGGGTCGATGGTATCGACTCGGCGGATTAGCGGGAGCTTTCCTTTCTTTTATTCTGAGCGCCTGTGGTGATCTCGATACCATCGACTTGTGTGTCGATGGTATCGACTCCTTTAGCGTCAGTTGTTGTCGTTTAGCGACGTTGTAGCCCCCCTTGTGTCGATGGCATCGACTTGGGTCGATGGTATCGACAGCTTCCTCGCCAGCAACTTGGAGGGATCTCGATACCATCGACTTGTATTGCTTTTCTCGGCTGACAACCTGTGGCTTGGTCGATGGTATCGACTTCCGTCGATGGTATCGACGGAAGCAGATACTTGTTTTTCCTGAAATTTCACAACAAGACCAAGTAAATCCACACAATTTATAATGAGATGATAAATAATGCTCAAAATAGTAAAACAAAGGGATTTGATATAAAATGATGGCAAAGACCAAATAAAGTGAATTATGCAATAATATCCATGAAAATGAGTAATTAAGGCACAAAACACATATGAAACAGGTCTATAAATGCGACTCAAAATCATCGCATCAAACTCCCCTAAGCTTAAACATTGCTCGCCCTCGAGCAACTAATCCTTAGAGTAAGATTGCAGATGTCAACTAAAAATCAACACAGCACCCCACATTCCATATGACTCCCACTGAACGTTCTCAAACCGGCCTTTCCTAATCACAAAACAGTAATTACCCTACAGGTGACAATAATCATCAATAAAAGAAATTATCCTTCAAACCGATGAACACTATCACATAAGGCAGTTAACATAATAAAATTTGTCGATTCAGCATTAGTGCATCTTGTGATCGCCTACACTACGTTGCTCGCCCTAACTACCATTTACATGGAAGCAGTTCTCCTGATAAACATGAGTGAGGAGAAAATCACGGTGGCCTACCAATCCGAGCAACGGGTGGATGGAATGGGTGGTTCATGGAAGAATTTGGAAGTATTACACAGTTTCAAAATGCATACAACAAAATGCCCTAATTGATGCCAATGCACATTGAAAATGCCCTAATGCTTAAAATTGGGTGGAATGATGCATGCACTAACCTTCCACCTCAAAAAGAGATAGAAATCTAATTAAGCCACATCATGTACTCAGTTTCCTTGTTATGCAAGTGACATCACGTTCCTTTCTCCCTCTTATTCCATTTCCTTCTAAATTCTTTTTTTTTCACATTTTTTTTTCAAATTTCAGATTTTTTTTTCTTTTCCTCTTAGCCCACATATCCATAATTGCTTAGAGATATATGTGTTAGGCTATTTTCTTCATGATTGGAAATCTTTGTACTATTTCGAGGGTATGGGACAATTTAGATCACTTTTCAAGACAAACTGAGGTACATGGTGTACTTATGCATGAAAATCATAAAAGTTATGAGTGCAACTACATGACATGCACCTAAAGGTAATGTGCATGAATCACTATACATTTTTTTTCATTTTATGCAAAAATATGAAAATAACAATGCAAATCCTATCTACATGCTATGCACGCAAAAGAAGTTAAAACTGTACTTTACTTCCAATTCTTGGGTGGATTATGGAAAAATATGAAGTGGAATGATCACAAGATTAAGTTACTGAACCTTAGAAAAATATCATGTGTCCCTCCTTACTGACATGTGTGGTCGTTTAAAGGGTTCTTTCTCGTATATCCAATTAAGGTCTCATTACCATTTGATCAGGTTAGGCTCAAACAACCGTTACTATCCACTTTTCATGAGTCAAAGGGGTTGTGGGTGTGACATATTGCTTCAAAGTTGACATAATCAATCATTTTCATAGGACAAGTTTCCCAAGGACAACCAAGTTAAGCTATCCAAAAGACACAAAAATTTTGAAATTCCCTTAAATTTCCCATGAAAAATCGAGATGACAATATTTACGACATCCACAATTACACTAGATAGATGTGGATCCTAAGCAAACACTAAAATTGCAAGAACAAATAACAAAGCAGAAACTAAAAACGAAACTAAAAACAACTAAAGAAAAGATAAAAGATAGAGCTGTTCCAGCCACCCCCCTAAGCTTGAATTCGACTATGGCCTCATAGTCAAAAACTAACTTAAGGGTGGAACAGTGATACCCTGATCAATCTTGCGGAGGCGGTGGTGGGTATTTCGGTGCCATAGGATCCCAAGACGGGTACTCCCCCTGGAAGCTTGGATCATATTGGGTCCTCGGCGGAGGCTGTGGATAGCCTTCAAAGTAGTCTTGACTCCAGTAATGGTCAAAGAAGGGCTCCTGTTGCGTCTCTATCCGCTGCAACCGGGTGTGCATTTGCTCTTGGTTGGCGAGGATGAGCCGCTCGTTCTCGAACATAGCCCGTTGGTTGTCAAGTACCCGGCTCGTAGTGTTACGACCCGCGTCGAGCTTATCCCGTAAGTAAGTTGTTCAACATGTGTTTAGCTGATGTGTTAAGTCATAAGCCTGTTTTCGTTAAAATGCTTAAAATGGACATGATATGTGCTTAGTGTGTTTTCTAGCTTTTAAAATATGTAATATCTTACGCTTGAAGCGTTGCCAGAGAAATCGTTCGAATCCGACCTTCGAGTCAAAAGTTGCAAGTTTTTGGGCTTCTAGGGACCCAATTGTAATTTGCGAAAAGTTTCGAAATTTGCGATTTGGCCCCTAAGTTTTCTTCCTTATCTTTCCTTTCTCCCTTTCTCGTTTCATTTCACAGAAACGCAGAACGCAGGAAGCGTTCTGTTCCTGCGAGAGAGAAAGAGAGAGAAAGAGAGAGGGAGTTGAGGAGGGAAAAGCTTCGGAGCTTCGTTTTGCTCCAATTAGTTGCTATAGATCGTCCTTTCTTCCCGTAGATCATCACCTTCATCGAATCGAATCAGTTTTGCAGCTGGAGCTGCGTTTGCAAGAAAAGTGGTCAAGGAATTGGGGTGCTCGGAGCAGCCCTAGCTTGTTCCTTTCTTCCTCTCAGGTGCGGTTTAGTTATATACGTCGTATGTGATCGTTTCGCGGTGTTTGCTCGAAGTTTGCCCGTCGATTCGAGAGAAATCGACTTCTGTAGGCCGTTTTTGTGTTCTGCCTGTGCGCGGTTCGGCCGAGTTTCCAATTCGGTCGGCCGAGTTCTTATTTAGGGCTTTTGTACCGCGTTTTCCGGATCGGCCGAGTTTCAGTCTGGATCGGCCGAGTTTCCTGAATTAGATATGCGAACAGGGATTTGGTCGGCCGAGTTTGGTTCTGATCGGCTGAGTTTCCTTTGTAGGTTTTTCAAGCGGTGAGTTGGTCGGCCGAGATTGGTCGGCCGAGTTTCAGAATTTGGGAGGCGTTCGGCCGAGTTCCAAGGTGGTCGGCCGAGTTCCAAGTAGTGAGTGGCAGTTCACTTAGAAATCATTATTTAACTCATTTTAATTGCTTATTTGCTTCAGTATCACTTGATATGACCTTTAAACAGTATAGCATGTACATTTTAGTGTGATAAGTTCATTGGAACTTGAAATGTGTGATGTAAATGATGAAAAAGAGGAAATCCTATGTCTTACAGTTGCTATATGATATTTCTATTTAATTGTTTATATGTTGGTTAATTAATAGACCTAAGGGCCCTAACACCGTATAACCCCTAAAGGAAGGTCTGTTACTTAGGGGTGAAACTCGTGTCCAACATCAACCGGTTGAGTAATTCTGGTGGCACGAGGAGAGAAAGAAAGGCAGTGTCTAACAACAATCGTGCGTGTGTCACGATGGCACTGGGAAAAAGAAAAAGAAAACTTGGTTATCTAACATCATTCATGCGTGTGTCACGAAGGTAACCCTGTGACTCTCCGCCGGTGTACTCCGGTTAAAGGAGGAGTCGGGTGCACTCAGAGTAGTGTTTTGAGGCCGTAGAGCCTATGTTCTGGCCGGAGAGCCAGGGGTCCTGTAGCAGAGCAGGGCTGGCGTCAGACTTAGCATTTCCCGGGTGTGTCGCTAAGTCTTGTACGGTGGGGCCGTAGCATGAATTTGCTATGGATCTTTATATGCAGGGTACACTGCATATATTTAGGGCATAATAAAATAAATAAATAATCATGTAGGTTCACAGTAAATTTATATAACTGCATATCTACATGAGATACCTGTTGATGTTTAGAAATGTGATTATTATCTATATATCTGCTATGTCAATAGAATTGCTCTGCTTAAACTGTATATCTGTTTACTTTCAGTTAATAAACCTGACGAGTTGTTTATTGATAGCTAAGTGAAATGTTATTCACTGAGCGAGTAGGCTCATACCTCTACTCAAACATTTTCAGGTCAGCACCAACTTCAGGAGTCAGAAGGATCGTTCCATCCCAACGCTTGATAGATAGAAGGTTTGTAGACAGTCTAGTTAGAGGTCTCTTAGTCCATTCCCCTCGATCTTCGGGGCAAGGTGTGAGTGAGAGAGAGAATATGTACAAAGATGTAAATTAACTGTTATGCTTTATTTAATGTTGAACAATGCAGTATGCTGTAGACTTGCTATATTTCTTATCAGTTTAATAGAAATGCTTCCGCAGTTTGTTTAGTTTTCATTTGCAGTAATATCTTAAATTGTTTAAGAGGAAATGAAAGTTTGGCTTAAGTGTATAATCCCATCTGCCGTGCCCTAATCCGGTGGTTTGTGTTAAATGTGAGATTGGGGCGCGACAACTCTTGGTATCAGAGCCTAGGTTTGAGTACTTAGTTACTCAAGGTCAGGGGACGATAAGAGACCAAAAGGATTAAGGTTTAAGTGTCTTTCTTCTATCTGTAATTTTCTAATAAGAAATATTCTATTATATTATTGCAGATGGCAGGAAGAGGCTTTGATCGTGATGATCAAGCTGAGAGCCATGTTGGCCCTGATCTGCGGTACTTGGGTCCAGGTGGTGGTGACCACGTGGATGAAGCATCCCGGATGTACAGGATGTTCTTGGAGACCAAGGAGAGATACAAGGCTGATAGGCGAGAATCTTCTTCTACCAGCAGTAAAGATCTGATGCGATCTTATGAGCTTGTGAAGAAGCTAGGTGGCACAGAGTTCAGTGGCACCACAGATCCCGCCGAAGCTGATGAGTGGTTTAGACAGATAGAAAAGGTTTTTCGTTTGATGGAGCTTCCAGAAGATAAGAAGATTTGTCGTGCAGTCTACCTTTTGACAGGCGATGCAGAGTTGTGGTGGCGTGGTGTGGAAGAAAAGAGGGGAGGAACAGAGCTTTCCTGGCAGGATTTCTCTGAGGAATTTCATCTCAAATTCTATCCACCCACTTTCCTTAATGAGAAAATCAGGCAGTTGCAGAATATCAAGCAGGGGAACATGACAGTTACAGAGTATGAAGCACTTTTCACACGGTTGGCGAACTTCTGTCCACAGCTTGTTCCCGATAACATAGAGAGATGTAGAAGGTTTCAGGAAGGTCTAAGGCCAGAGATTTGGCATACAGTTTCTGCTACTAGTAGGAGGAACAGAGAGAACTTTGGTGAGTTTGTCGAGGCTGCAAGACAGGTTGAAGAATCTGTGAATGCTGACAAGGTGCCCGAGTCTAAAAAGAGATCTGCAGACTTCAGTAGAGGGCAATCCAGTAGTGGATACAGAGGTGGAGGTAGAGGTTTCTTTTCTAAGCTTGGGCGTGGCTTGGGATGTTTTGGCAGACAGAGATCTGAGAATGTCACTACTTCTAGAGGCAGAGGAGGATACAATCCAGGAAGATGGGGCAGTGCCGATAGTGGACAATCTTCTGGGTCGTCAATGTCAGTGACAGGTCCTCAGAGGCAAGAGATACCGCCATGTGACAAATGCGGAAGGCCACATACTGGTCAGTGTTGGGGTGCAAATCCTCAAGGTTGTTTTATCTGTGGACAAGTAGGACATTTCAAAAAGGAATGTCCTCAGCTTCGACAAGCAGCATCGCAAGCTTTCCAACCTCAATACCATGATGTTCCGAGTTCCTCTGTGGCTTCTGGTTCTAGAGGTGGTGGAGTGTCTAGTGGCAGGAGTGGTCAGAGAGGACAGCGTGGCAGAGGGAGAGCTTCAGCACGTTTCTTTTCTTTGACACCCCAGGAAGGTATAATCTCTTCACAAGTTGTTACAGGAGAGATGCTTTTATTTAATAGTATACCAGTTTCAGTTTTGATAGATCCGGGAGCTACTCATTCTTTTATACGACGTTCTTTGGTTGTTGAGCTTAATCTGTTAACTCAAGAGTTGACAGATGGGTTAGTGTTGAGGGTTCCACTAGGTGGACCGACAGTTTTGTCCGAGTCCTGCCCCGGATGTTTGTTATCTTTTGGAAGTTTCACCTTTACTGCTAATATTATACCCTTAGATGTAAATACCTTTCAAGTCATCTTGGGTATGGATTGTCTTGAAGCATATCGAGTGCAACTCGATTGTTGGAAAAAGGAAGCTACCTTTCAATTAGGAGAATTTTCTTGTGTCTTTACTGGAGACAGGAAAGTTCTGCCTACGTGCATAATATCAGCTGCTGTAGCTGATAAAATGTTACAGAAAGGATGTGAAGCGTTCCTTGCTCATGTAGTTGACACCAGAGCAGAGAAGAGCACCACCAGTGTTTATGATGTGCCTATAGTTCGTGAGTTCTCTGACGTTTTTCCAGAAGAGTTACCAGGCTTACCTCCAGTCAGAGACATTGATTTTGAAATTCAGATTTATCCAGGTAGTCATCCAGTAGCACTACCAGCTTACAGAATGGCACCTGCAGAGTTGAAGGAACTCAAGGTACAGTTGCAGGAGTTGTTAGATAAGGGTTTCATTAGACCCAGTTCTTCACCATGGGGTGCTCCGGTCCTGTTTGTTAAGAAAAAGGATGGTACCATGTGTCTCTGTATAGATTACAGGCAACTAAACAAGATCACAATAAAGAATAAGTATCCATTGCCGAGAATAGATGATCTGTTTGATCAGTTGCGTGGAGCGACAATCTTTTCTAAAATTGATTTGAGATCCGGATATCATCAGCTCAGGATAAAGGCTTCTGATATTCCCAAAACAGCTTTCAGAACCAGGTATGGGCATTATGAGTTCTTGGTCATGTCGTTTGGGCTGACCAATGCCCCAGCAGCCTTTATGGATATGATGAATCGGATTTTCAAACCTTTTCTAGATCAGTTTATTGTAGTCTTTATAGATGATATTCTGATCTATTCCAGAGACGAGGAACAGCATGAGCAACACTTGAGAGTAGTGTTGTAGTTGTTGAGACAACACCAGTTGTTTGCTAAGTTTAGCAAGTGCGAGTTCTGGTTGGCTGAAGTAGCATTTCTTGGACATGTTATCTCGAGAAATGGAGTCAGCGTGGATCCTAAGAAAGTTGAGTCTGTGCTTCAGTGGGAACAGCCTACGACTCCTACTGAGATCAGAAGTTTCTTGGGTTTGGCAGGATATTACAGAAGGTTCATAAAGAACTTTAGTGGGATAGCATCACCTTTGACACGCCTGACAAGGAAGGATGTACCGTTTGTGTGGTCTGATAACTGTGAGAAAAGTTTTCAGATTTTAAAGAAAAGGTTAACTTCAGCACCAGTGTTGGTTCTACCTGAAGCAGAAAAAGGCTATATAGTGTTCTGTGATGCTTCTAGAAGAGGTTTGGGCTGTGTATTGATGCAAGAAGGTAAAGTTGTTGCTTACGCATCTAGACAGCTTAAGAAAAATGAGGAGAATTACCCTGTTCATGATTTGGAATTAGCTGCTATAGTTCATGCTCTTAAGACGTGGCGTCACTATTTGTATGGTGAAACATGTCAGGTGTTCACCGATCATAAGAGCTTGAAATATATCTTCACCCAGAAAGATTTGAATTTAAGACAGCGCAGATGGCTGGAGTTGATTAAAGACTATGATGTGACAATCGATTACCATCCTGGTAAGGCGAATGTTGTAGCTGATGCCTTGAGTAGAAAGTCAAGTTCTTCAGCCAATGCATTTTCTATGGCATGTTTCAAGAGAGACTTGCTTGTAGATATGCGAAGGTTGAATTTGGACTTGGAAGTGACAAGACAGAGTGGGCTGATTGCACAGATGCAAGTTAGACCTACTTTTTATAATCAGATTAAAGAGTTGCAGCAGAGAGATAATGATTTATGGCAAATCATGCAGGAGATGTCAGAGGGTAAGAGAACAGAGTTCAGATTTTCTGATGAAGGCATGTTATATCTTCGTGATAGGTTGTGTGTACCTGGGAACAGTGAGTTAAAAGAGCAGATTCTTGAAGAAGCGCATACTTCTATGTATGCCATGCATCCAGGTAACACAAAGATGTACAGGAACCTCAAAGAGTTGTACTGGTGGTCTGGCATGAAAAAGGATGTGGCTGAATACGTAGCTAGGTGCGGGGTGTGTCAGCAGGTTAAGGCTGAACATCAGAAACCTGCCGGTACTTTGCAGTCGCTTCCTATACCAGAATGGAAATGGGAACACATCACGATGGACTTTGTGGTAGGATTACCCAGAACGCCCAAGGGTTCATACTCGATTTGGGTGATTGTGGATAGACTAACTAAGTCTGCTCATTTTCTTCCAATCAAGTCAACCTTTGACGCTTCAAGGCTGGCAAAAATTTACGTGAATGAGGTAATCAGGTTGCATGGGATTCCAGTTTCTATTATTTCTGACAGAGATCCAAAGTTCACATCTAGATTCTGGAATCAGTTACAACATGCGTTGGGTACGAAGTTGAAGTTCAGTACAGCGTTTCACCCACAGACAGATGGTCAATCTGAGAGGACCATTCAGACCCTTGAAGACATGCTGAGAGCATGCGTACTAAAGTTTAGAAGCAACTGGGAAGAACACTTAGGCCTAATAGAGTTTGCATATAATAACAGCTACCATTCTAGTCTGGGAATGGCTCCATATGAAGCTCTTTATGGCAGAAAGTGTAGATCGCCAGTTTGCTGGTATGAGGTGGGCGAGAAGAAAATTCTTGGACCTGAGTTAGTTGATGTGACTACAGAAAAGATATCAGTGATTCGGCATCAATTGAAAGCTGCACAGGATAGACAGAAGAGTTATGCAGAAAGACGTCATCGACCTCTTGAGTTTGAGGTTGGTGACGAGGTTTACTTGAAGGTTTCACCGTGGAAGGGAGTTCTGAGGTTTGGCAAGAGGGGTAAGTTGACCCCTAGATATATGGGTCCATATCCTATTGTTGAGAGGATTGGACCGGTAGCTTATAGGTTGGATTTGCCGTCTGAGTTGGCAAATCTTCATGATGTCTTCCACGTGTCTATGCTGAAAAAGTGTCACCCTGGTACAGATAAGATTCTAGATTCAGAACCAGTGCAGCTTAGGATAGATGTGTCCTATGTTGAAGGACCTGTGCAGATAGTTGATCACCGGATCAAAAAGCTTAAGAACCGTGAGTTATCTTTAGTGAAAGTTTTGTGGAGAAACCATAATCTTAAAGAAGCTACGTGGGAGTTAGAGTCTGAGATGCGTGGCAAGTTCCCTTTTCTCTTCTAGGAATTTCGAGGACGAAATTCTTATAAGGGTAAGAGGAATTGTTACGACCCGCGTCGAGCTTATCCCGTAAGTAAGTTGTTCAACATGTGTTTAGCTGATGTGTTAAGTCATAAGCCTGTTTTCGTTAAAATGCTTAAAATGGACATGATATGTGCTTAGTGTGTTTTCTAGCTTCTAAAATATGTAATATCTTACGCTTGAAGCGTTGCCAGAGAAATCGTTCGAATCCGACCTTCGAGTCAAAAGTTGCAAGTTTTTGGGCTTCTAGGGACCTAATTGTAATTTGCGAAAAGTTTCGAAATTTGCAATTTGGCCCCTAAGTTTTCTTCCTTATCTTTCCTTTCTCCCTTTCTCGTTTCATTTCACAGAAGCGCAGAACGCAGGAAGCGTTCTGTTCCTGCGAGAGAGAAAGAGAGAGAAAGAGAGAGGGAGTTGAGGAGGGAAAAGCTTCGGAGCTTCGTTTTGCTCCAATTAGTTGTTGTAGATCGTCCTTTCTTCCCGTAGATCATCACCTTCATCGAATCGAATCAGTTTTGCAGCTGGAGCTGCGTTTGCAAGAAAAGTGGTCAAGGAATTGGGGTGCTCGGAGCAGCCCTAGCTTGTTCCTTTCTTCCTCTCAGGTGCGGTTTAGTTATATACGTCGTATGTGATCGTTTCGCGGTGTTTGCTCGAAGTTTGCCCGTCGATTCGAGAGAAATCGACTTCTGCAGGCCGTTTTTGTGTTCTGCCTGTGCGCGGTTCGGCCGAGTTTCCAATTCGGTCGGCCGAGTTCTTATTTAGGGCTTTTGTACCGTGTTTTCCGGATCGGCCGAGTTTCAGTCTGGATCGGCCGAGTTTCCTGAATTAGATATGCAAACAGGGATTTGGTCGGCCGAGTTTGGTTCTGATCGGCCGAGTTTCCTTTGTAGGTTTTTCAAGCGGTGAGTTGGTCGGCCGAGATTGGTCGGCCGAGTTTCAGAATCTGGGAGGCGTTCGGCCGAGTTCCAAGGTGGTCGGCCGAGTTCCAAGTAGTGAGTGGCAGTTCACTTAGAAATCATTATTTAACTCATTTTAATTGCTTATTTGCTTCAGTATCACTTGATATGACCTTTAAACAGTATAGCATGTACATTTTAGTGTGATAAGTTCATTGGAACTTGAAATGTGTGATGTAAATGATGAAAAAGAGGAAATCCTATGTCTTACAGTTGCTATATGATATTTCTGTTTAATTGTTTATCTGTTGGTTAATTAATAGACCTAAGGGCCCTAACACCGTATAACCCCTAAAGGAAGGTCTGTTACTTAGGGGTGAAACTCGTGTCCAACATCAACCGGTTGAGTAATTCTGGTGGCACGAGGAGAGAAAGAAAGGCAGTGTCTAACAACAATCGTGCGTGTGTCACGATGGCACTGGGAAAAAGAAAAAGAAAACTTGGTTATCTAACATCATTCGTGCGTGTGTCACGAAGGTAACCCTGTGACTCTCCGCCGGTGTACTCCGGTTAAAGGAGGAGTCGGGTGCACTCAGAGTAGTGCTTTGAGGCCGTAGAGCCTATGTTCTGGCCGGAGAGCCAGGGGTCCTGTAGCAGAGCAGGGCTGGCGTCAGACTTAGCATTTCCCGGGTGTGTCGCTAAGTCTTGTACGGTGGGGCTGTAGCATGAATTTGCTATGGATCTTTATATGCAGGGTACACTGCATATATTTAGGGCATAATAAAATAAATAAATAATCATGTAGGTTCACAGTAAATTTATATAACTGCATATCTACATGAGATACCTGTTGATGTTTAGAAATGTGATTATTATCTATATATCTGCTATGTCAATAGAATTGCTCTGCTTAAACTGTATATCTGTTTACTTTCAGTTAATAAACCTGACGAGTTGTTTATTGATAGCTAAGTGAAATGTTATTCACTGAGCGAGTAGGCTCATACCTCTACTCAAACATTTTCAGGTCAGCACCAGCTTCAGGAGTCAGAAGGATCGTTCCATCCCAACGCTTGATAGATAGAAGGTTTGTAGACAGTCTAGTTAGAGGTCTCTTAGTCCATTCCCCTCGATCTTCGGGGCAAGGTGTGAGTGAGAGAGAGAATATGTACAAAGATGTAAATTAACTGTTATGCTTTATTTAATGTTGAACAATGCAGTATGTTGTAGACTTGCTATATTTCTTATCAGTTTAATAGAAATGCTTCCGCAGTTTGTTTAGTTTTCATTTGCAGTAATATCTTAAATTGTTTAAGAGGAAATGAAAGTTTGGCTTAAGTGTATAATCCCATCTGCCGTGCCCTAATCCGGTGGTTTGTGTTAAATGTGAGATTGGGGCGCGACACGTAGTGTCATGAATGCCGATATACATACCCATGTGCTGCAGCTGAGTCTGCTGTATGTCCTGCAGCATGGTGTACATCCCCTGCATGGAATAGGGATCCGCAGCTGGCTGCTCGTACTGTGGTGATGGCGGCGGGGGCTGAGATGATGAAGATGCACCCGGATGCATCCTAGGATGCTTCCGTGGTGCCACACGTGCTCGAGGAGGTGTGAAAGCCTCCTCTTCCTCTGCAGCCTCGCCTTCTTGCTCGTCACCACCGTCGTCTTCCTCGGAGGACTCGATGGCTATGATTGGCCACCGGAAGTGCTGCTTGCCCTCAATGTTGAAGACGTCGTCCGGTAGGGAGCTCTCCTGATAAGCTTGGTTGACGTGGCAATGAGCATACGCCAACCCGTCCCGGAGAAGAATAAGGTTTGAACGGTGCAAATGTTGCACGTTCACCTTGCTCCTCGTAAAGATCGGAGTCATGGACTGAAGGTTCAGCCCCATGTAAAGCGCCAACTTGGTGACAAGACCACCAAAATGGATTGGAGCCTTCCTTGTGCTCCTCTTCACCGCCAGGACGCGCTGTAGCCAGAAAGCCCCCCAGTTGCACTCTTGACGTTTCAGGAGTGCGTAGAGAAAGAACAGGTCACTCTCCTGAAACTTGCTCAAAGCAAGATCGCTTCGAGCGAAGAAAGTCAAGCTCAACATCCTGTGCAGGACCCGGATGAACGGGTGCTCAAAATCCGCTACCGCTGCATTATGGTAGCTCACAGTCTTCCCTGCCGGCACTGTAACTAGCTCGGCGACGATTTTGTCGTAGTCGGTGCGGGCGTCGGGGCGTCGGTGATCGTTGCGGCTGTGGTTCCAGTTGAAGATGTCGTTGAACTGCTTCAACGTGATGTTGTAATTTTTGTTGAAGAGTCGGAAGGACACCCTTCCCCGGATCCACGTCTGGTCCGATGGTACCACGTCATTTGGTACGACACAGATATCAAGAGACGCCATGAACTCGGCCACCAGTTCCTTGTATGTGGGCCATTCGCCGAAAAACGGCTGCCCATCCGCATGACAATCGATCTCATAAAGGCGATTGGTGTGTCACGCTTGCCCGGCCAACACATAGGCCAAGTTGGCCTCGAACCCCAGCTCCTGGATCATTCCCCGGTCCACATACCGGGTGGGCTCGAACTTTCGCTTCATAATATCCTCGTAGACCTTCCTCACATCCATGTTGGCATGAATTAGGCGTGGACGAGGGATGGAAGCTGGTGGGGGAGGAACAAACTCCTCAATCTCCATAGGGTGAGCGCTTGAGGACGACGCTCTGGCGGTGTGCACCATGGTTGCGAGAAAAGAAGGGATTAGAAGAACAGAGCTCGGTGAAGATGGAGAAGAGAATTCTCCGCTCGATGAAGATCTCCGCTCGATGACGCTTCTCTGCAATCTTGGAGGGCTCGGGGGAGTGCTCGGTGCAAAGGAGGATACTTGCTCTGAAGGTGTGACGTCAAGTGACGTTGCAAGTCCCCTTAAATAGGCTTGATCGGCGCCCCTGTTGGCCCGTCGATACCATCGACGCGGGTCGATGGTATCGCCCCATCTCGCGGGTATCCGCCTCCCTCGCGAGTATCGACGGCTGACGTTTGCTGGATCGAGAAACCCGGATTGCTGACGTGTCGATACCATCGACGGAAGTCGATGGTATCGACGCAGCACCCGGATCACTGACGTGGCTGTTGCGATCGTCGTCGATGTCTGTGTTCGGATCGGTGACATGTCCATTGATACCATCGACGGGTGTCGATGGTATCGACTTGCTTTTATTGCGACACCGCCGTTGTGTTGCATTCATCCTGTGATGATGTCGATACCATCGACGAGGCCGTCAATGGTATCGAGTTGACTGAGCAAAATCCGTCTGAATATCTCCAGAGATCTCGATGGTATCGACTGGGGTGTCGATACCATCGACACTTTTATTGCGAACTGTCTGTGACCATGTCGATACCATCGACAGAGGTGTCGATAGTATCGACGCAGTGCGATTTCTGCTGGTGTCAACCTGAACCCATGTCGATACCATCGACGGATGTGTCGATGGTATCGACCCTGCCTGTGCCTGCACATTCAACAAACGGATCAAGGTATCATTTTTAAACTAAAATTCAAACGAAATAAAAGCAATCTATGACTAAAATTAAACTATCCTAGTGTACCGATGGTTGGGTTGCCTCCCAACAAGCGCCCTTGTTTAGCGTCTTAGGCTAGACGTCTTCCCTCCATCTCATTCTTGCACAAGTGAAATGAGTTTGACCTCATTCACTTTCCTCTTGTAGTTCTCACCAAAATACAGCTTTAAGCGTTTCCCATTCACCAAGAACGTGGCATCTCCATCACGCACGAGAATCGCTCCGTGCGGTTTCACCTCCTCCACAATGAAGGGTCCACTCCACCGGGATTTCAGCTTCCCGGGATGCAGTTTGAGACGGGAGTTAAACAATAGAACGTTGTCTCCCTTCTTGAACGTGCGCATCTCAATATGGCGATCGTGTATCAGTTTTGTGCGCTCTTTGTAGATGCGGGCATTCTCATATGCCGTCATGCGTAGCTCATCCAATTCATTCAATTCAAACATCCTTTTTCTCCCGGCCTCATCATAGCGCAAGTTCAGCCTTCTTAGCGCCCAATGGGCCTTGTGCTCTAATTCCACCGGAAGATGGCAAGCCCGGCCATACGCCAACCTAAAAGGCGTGGTGCCTATAGGTGTTTTGTACGCCGTTCGATAAGCCCAAAGTGCGTCCGGTAGCAATACACTCCAATTCTTCCTTGTGGATGCTACGGTCCTTTCTAAAATCTTCTTGATTTCTCTATTTGATACCTCCACTTGTCCTTGCGTCTGTGGATGATATGGGGTGCCGATGTTGTGCTTGACCCCATATTTCTTTAAAAGTGTCGCGAATTTCTGATTTCGAAAATGTGTGCCTCCGTCACTTATGATCATTCGGGGAATCCCGAACCTGCAGAAAATGTTCTCTTTGACAAACCTGCACACTACGTTCGAATCATTAGTTCTTGTGGGGATTGCCTCCACCCACTTCGACACATAATCTACAGCAAGTAAGATATAAAGATTTGAATTTGAGGACACAAAGGGTCCCATGAAGTCAATGCCCCATAAATCAAATACCTCAACTTCCTGAAATACATTCAGGGGCATTTCCTGTCTCCTTGAGATGTTACCTGTGCGCTGGCACGGGTCACATTGCCTAACAAAATCATAGGCATCCCGGAACAAAGTGGGCCAATAAAGGCCACTCTCCAACACCTTAGTGGCTGTCCGTGAGCTAGCATGGTGTCCTCCTGTAGGTGACGCATGACAGTGGTGGAGAACACTCTCATACTCCACCTCCGGCACGCACCTGCGAAGAATACCATCCCTGCACTGCTTCAAGAGAATCGGGTCATCCCAAAAATAATATCTCAATGAATGAAAGAATTTCTTCTTCTCTTGATAGGACCAATCCTCCGGGATGATCCCGCAAGCCAAATAATTCACAATTTCCGCAAACCATGGTTCTTTAGAATCAATTCTTAAAAGTTGCTCATCGGGAAAGGTCTCGGTAATGGGTATGTGCAAACCTTGTTCATCAACCCTCTCTAACCTAGACAAGTGGTTAGCCACCACATTTTCAGTTCTCGACTTGTCCTTAATTTCAATATCGAATTCTTGTAGGAGCAAAATCCACCTAATTAGTCTAGGCTTCGCATCCTTCTTCTCCATCAAATACTTTATTGCAGCGTGATCAGTCCACACAACCACCTTAGAACCCACTAAGTACTGCCGAAATTTTTCAAAGGCGAACACGACGGCCAGTAACTCCTTTTCCATAGTTGTGTAGTTCAATTGAGCATCATTAAGCGTTTTTGAGGCGTAGAAAATCACAGCAAGCTTGTTATCTACCCTTTGCCCCAAAACAGCTCCCACCGCATAATCGGACACATCACACATCAACTCGAATGGCTTTGCCCAATCTGGCGTTTGAACAACCGGAGCTGAAATCAACTTTTCCTTCAAAACCTTGAATGCGTGAAGACATTTCTCATTGAAATCAAAAACTACGTCTTTTTCCAACAATTCCGATAATGGCTTTGCGATTTTCGAAAAATCCTTAATAAATCGCCGATAAAACCCGGCGTGTCCTAAAAAACTTCTCACCCCTTTTACAGAATTTGGTGGGGGTAACTTAGAAATCACCTCAATTTTTACGGGGTCTACCTCAAGACCCTTGCTAGACACCTTGTGTCCTAGCACAATTCCTTCCGTCACCATCATGTGACATTTCTCCCAATTGAGGACCAAGTGTGTGTCCTCGCACCGCTGCAACACCTTATCTAAGTTATAAAGGAATTCATCAAAAGACGCTCCATACACCGAGAAGTCGTCCATGAAAACTTCAAGACACCGCTCTACCATGTCAGAGAATATGGCGAGCATGCAGCGTTGAAAAGTCGCCGGCGCATTGCATAAACCGAACGGCATACGGCGGTAAGCAAACGTCCCATAGGGACATGTAAACGTAGACTTCTCTTGATCCAAAGGATCAATAGAAATCTGGTTGTACCCCGAATAGCCATCTAGAAAACAAAAATGCGACCGACCAGCTAGACGTTCCAAAATCTGATCGATAAATGGCAATGGAAAATGATCTTTAAGAGTTGCGGCATTCAATCGGCGGTAGTCAATGCAAACACGCCACCCGATTACCAATCGGGTGGTGACAGGTTCATTCAAAAGATTTGTAGTGACAGTGATTCCCCCCTTTTTAGGGACTACCTGTGTGGGACTCACCCACGTTGAATCGGATATGGCATAAATGATCCCTGCAGCAAGAAGCTTTATGACTTCCTTCTTGACAACCTCCATCATGCTTGGATTTAGACGTCTTTGAGGCTGTATGACTGGCTTGGCTCCCTCCTCAAGCCGAATCTTGTGTTGGCAAAGTGTAGGGGAGATCCCCTTAATGTCCGCCACAGACCACCCAAAAGCTCCACGGTGGTTCTTGAGCACTATCAGTAGTTGCTCCTCCTCATCCGCACTCAAGTATGTAGAAACAATCACTGGTAACTTGTCCTCCTCAGCTAGAAAGATGTACTTCAAATGCGGGGGCAATGGCTTCAACTCCAGATCAGGTGGGCAAATAAGAGATGATTGTAGCGGTGGGGGAAGTGTACCCAAATCTTCATAGTGCCTCGTGTAGAAACATGGAAGCATTTGAAGCATTTTGGCGCACTCCTTGAGTGAAGTACTCCGCATCCAATCATAAGCGACATTTAACAAACACGCCTCCAAAGGCAATTCCGGATATGCATCAAAGACGGAAGTAATAATCACATCATCCTCCCATGGAGGTGGAATGTCCTCATTCTCATCATTTGGAAACCCAACAGCCTTGCATAAAGAGACAACTTTAGTTTGCTCCATAAGGTCCACTGCTAGGGTCCCATTATCTATCCTACTCATAACATGAGCCATATCCAAAAATGGCTTCCCAAGACAAAGTGAGATATTTTGTTCCACATGCTTCACCATATTGCAATGTGCTTTTGCTTTATTTGATGCATTACCATTGGGCATGACCATCTCAAAGCGATCATCCACAATGCCCAAGGTCAAGCGACCTCTCCCCATCTCCAAGATCATATCAGCTGTAGCTTGGAATGGGCGACCAAGTAGTAACTCATTGCCGTGCTCGTCCTGCATTTCCATAACGACAAAATCAGCCGGAAAAACAAAGCGGTCTACCTTTACCAAAATATCCTCACAGATTCCATACGGTTTCACCACAGAATTATCGGCCAATTGGATGGTCATGTTACTTGGTCTCGACTTCTTCAATCCAAGTTTCTTGAACGTAGAAAGGGGCATCAGATTGATGCTTGCCCCAGAATCACAAAGTGCTTCGCCAAATTTGAACTTCCCGATAAAGCAAGAAATATTGAAACAACCGGGATCCTGTCTCTTTGGTGGCAAAGTGCCCATAATAAAAGCACTCACTTGCTCCTTCAATACTACGACCTCAGTGTCGGGTATCTTTCTCTTCTTGGTGATTACATCTTTGAGAAACTTCCCATAAGACGGGATTTGTTCGATCGCCTCTAGCAAAGGAATATTCACTGATAACTTCCTAAAGCTGTCCAGAAATTTCTTAAACTGTGCATCCACCTTTCTTGCTTTTGCACTATTGGGATAGGGAACCGGAACGGTATGTGCCCTTTGATGAGGTGGCACATAGGGAGTTAATTTCTGTGGTTCCTCCTCAGTGGCTTGTTCTTCCTTACTATCTTCAGCTATGTCCTCAGTTTGCTCTATGACAGGTGGGGGCTGCTCTTTGACTGTTGCTTCTTCAACTGTGTCCTGTAGTGTGCTTGTGTCATCCGCCCTTGGATTTAACACTTTCTTACCGCTCCTCAATAAGATGGCCTTGGCCTGTTGGTTTCCCCCGGGAACATTGGTGTTTCCCGGAAAACCCGGATGTGTCGGCTTCTTCAAGCTTGCAATCTCGGCTGCCATCTGCGCCATGGAAGTCTCTATAGTTCTCATTTGAGCCCCGTGGCTCTGCAAAGTCTGCCCAAACTGGTTCATAAATTCACCCTGCTGCTTTATTTGCTGCCCAAAAGTGTTCATCAACTCTTGATTTTGCTTTATGACTTGATTGAGCAACTCCGTGCTCTTGTCCTCCGTGACCGGTGCAGGTTTGGCGTCCGGATCCTGCAGAAAGTTATTTGGATCCTTCCATGAAAATTTCTTGTCTTTCCGCCATGAATAATCGTTATTCCTGTACCCCTGTTGTTGCCTCATGTACTTGACCTGAGCCTCATCCTCGGACTCATTGTCTTCCTTCTGCAGCAACTTCTTTGCGAGAAGATCCATCTTCTCATTCAGCTCTCTCATTGCCTTTGACTCACTGGCAACTCTTGCTTGCTCAACTGGGCCTCTTTCTCTTTCTCCCCAAGATTGCTTTCGTGCCATATTCTTCAGTATTTCCCAGCATCTTGTATCAGTGTTATTTAAGAAAAATCCGGAGCCAGCCGAGTCCAAATTGCTTCTATCATGCTCGGAGAGAGCAAAGTAGAAGATCTTCACTTGGGTTTCCTTGTCCAGTCCATGGTGTGGACATCTCCTCAACATGACTTGAAATCGCTCCCAAGTCTCAGAATAGGTTTCACCCGCCTGTTGGGTGAAATTGTGGATCTTCCGGATCATATCATTGGTCTTCTCAGGAGGAAAGAACCTCTCGAAGAAAACCTCCACCATGTGATCCCATGATTCAACAAACTTGTCGTCGAGGTTATGAAGCCACTCTCTTGCCACTCCAGCCAAGGAACTCGGGAATAACTTGAGATAGAGCACATCCTGCGGAAATCGATCTATCTTCACCATATCGCAGTTCTCCACAAACTGACTAATGTGTGCCACTGGATCTTCATTTTTCAGTCCGTGAAATGCGTTGGATTTGACCAAGTTAATCAGTGCTGGGTCGATCTTGTATGTAGGTATGTTTAGCCCCTGTTTCTTTATAGGCCCCTTTGATGCCGAGGAAGAAGACACCTTGATCTTCTCCCATATTGTCTGTGCTTCAGCCATTACTTCTTCTTGTTCTTGCTCAGATTCAGAATTTATATCACTGTGGTGTTCCTCCTCGTAGTAGTCCTCGTCCTCTGGTCCCGCAG
The DNA here is from genome assembly GCA_963693085.1 of Alisma plantago-aquatica. Taxonomy (NCBI): domain Eukaryota; kingdom Viridiplantae; phylum Streptophyta; class Magnoliopsida; order Alismatales; family Alismataceae; genus Alisma; species Alisma plantago-aquatica. Next base: position 521,826,982 of record OY856415.1, read on the forward strand.
ATGGAACCTCAGGTGTGCGATTCACATAGTCTCGACTACGTGTGTGCACCATACAAAGTACCTGAAATATGGAAGTAGTGGTTCAGTACAATGCCTTGAACGAGTCAACACTATTATAGAGAAATAAAGGAATTTTTGAAATTGTTCTAAAAATAAATATAAAAAAAATGTGGCCTAGAATGGCCGCTCTTAGCACTCAAAGTGCCAATAATTTGCCGTATCCCCGGAAACGGCGCCAAAAACTTGACGTGTATTTTACTACGCGCTTAAACGCAAGTATACGTGTCGAGTAATATAGGCCTTGTGAGGCCCGAGTCGAACTCAGGGATACGTGAATTATTGGGGACTTTTACTAACTAATCGCAATCAGCTAGACCGATTAACAAAGTAGGGTTTTGTTGTTCAAATTAAAAGAAAATAAAAATCAAACAAAGAAAACAATCGATTAAAGGTTAATTTAATCAATTAAAAGGGATATCTTTAGGATGGCGGTTTCACCGTGGGTCAACATTGTATTAAGTTTCATATCATTCTTCACACTTCTCTCTCTATCCGGGTAGTGGCCTGAAAACAGAATTACCCACTGTCGTGGTGTAATTCACTACTTAGATTTAGGTTGATTCCACCGTCGTAGTAATCATTCCCCTAAACTAAGTGCATTAAAAACGGTCTCTCAGTTCCCACCATTAATTTTACAACTCCTTTGTCAAGGGTTTTATTAATTAATGTAGAATTCGTCTCTTTTCAACCGTTAATCCTTCTGTCGAAGTGATTAAGGGCATTAAGTTATTATTATGGTGATCAAGCATAACAACAGAAATGGAGAAAACGAATCTATACCACGGATTTGAGAGAAAAATATAAATTATTGATATAAAAATGTCATACAATGCATTCTCGGGCTACTCCCGGTCCTAAAGATTGAGGGTTTTAGCCTCTCATGTTCATCTCACACGAATACATGGTATAAATTGGGGAATTCATAAGAAAAATGGGAAATAAATGGGAAAACCCCTGAACGGAGAAGAACCGGTGGATCCTTGGCGTAGAACACGAGCTTCCCCCGCCTGTCGGTGGTGGAAATCGTCTTCGGCAGCGTCCGAATCACCCGGGATGAGCTTCTCGGCCTCCGTTCTCCTTTCTCTCCTCCTCGGCACTCGTGCAATCCAAAATGAGATCCTTCCACGTCTGGGCGGCCGTCATTAGGTATAAGTCCCTAATTAGGTCGTCAAATAACAACAGCCGTTCGATCGAGATCAAAACAAATCCAACGCATATCTGCCGGCGTCGATACCATCGACGCGGGTCGATGGTATCGACCCGGCGGATTAGCGGCAGCTTTCCTTTCTTTTATTCTGAGCGCCTGTGGTGATCTCGATACCATCGACTTGTGTGTCGATGGTATCGACTCCTTTAGCGTCGGTTGTTGTCGTTTAGCGATGCTGTAGCCCCCCTTGTGTCGATGGCATCGACTTGGGTCGATGGTATTGACAGCTTCCTCGCCAGCAACTTGGAGGGATCTCGATACCATCGACTTGTATTGCTTTTCTCGGCTGACAACCTGTGGCTTGGTCGATGGTATCGACTTCCGTCGATGGTATCGACGGAAGCAGATACTTGTTTTTCCTGAAATTTCACAACAAGACCAAGTAAATCCACACAATTTATAATGAGATGATAAATAATGCTCAAAATAGTAAAACAAAGGGGATTTGATATAAAATGATGGCAAAGACCAAATAAAGTGAATTATGCAATAATATCCATGAAAATGAGTAATTAAGGCACAAAACACATATGAAACAGGTCTATAAATGCGACTCAAAATCATCGCATCACAACTCTAATTCTCAGTGGTGCACAGGTAGAAACCCACAGACCATGCATCCAACTTTTAGCTCCTCCTTATGGCGTCGGCATGGAGTCCTAAAGGAGTTAAGACTTGTAAGGGGGAAGCGACCTAATGTTCAGAGGTTCCCTGGCAATAGATAATCTCCTTCCCTCCATGGATGAGGAGATTCTCCATTGGAAACCTAGCCATCATGATGGAGTCAAAGATAGAGCTTGCAGAAGATCGGTATCGTAGCGGCGATGTTGGTTTGTGAAAGGGGATGCGGGACTAGAAGCGTTGCAAGGTGCACGGAGCCTAGGGCTATAAATGGGTACTGGTAGACCCGTGGAACCACAAATCCAGACCCTTAAAAAACCCATCAGGGGTCTAAATTTTTGTACATGCATAGTTGTGGACCTGTATAACCTTCGACCCATATATATGTGGGTCAACTAATGGGTATGCTTGAACCTAGAACCGCTAGACCCGTGTACATGCTATACACAAATAACTACTCAAATAATATGTTATATATCATACTTTACTTGTCTAACTAAGATAATACTAGCGATTATATCTTACTCAAATTGTAATAAGATTGAGATTGATCGTCTAATCATAATAGGGATGAGACTAGTCAACTATTTCAATTACAATCATGAGAAACATATGTAAACTTAAAATCAAAATAGTAAGATGACATGTTACATAATTGCAAAACTATGACAATGACTACAAATATGTAAACAATTAAATAAATTAATCATAAATCTATAAAGCTACATAATAGAAATATCTCATGGTATTAATATATATAACATAGACATAAATTTTTCTTACATAAACAATATGATGTTTTATATAAAATTTCTTACCCGCATACCATCACCTCATACCCACTATTATTATGGGTATGGTATGGTCCATGTCTGGATTTTTATAATGTGGGTCTAGAACTGGAACCGGACCCGCTAAACTTGATGGGTTATGGGTATGGGTATGGCTAGATCTGTAACATCCCCAATTCAACCACCTGATTTTCTTCCTTTGAAAATCAAGTGGCTAATTCTGAGTCGTTAATGTGGCACCAAGAATCAAAGAACAAGTGTGAGATAAGCAATATTTCATTTCAAATATTACACCCTTACAAAATGAATTTTTACACTATCTCCTATATCAATAAAGAAATGATACATGAGTTTAAAATTAAGCTTGATCCGCCTTTGATTCTTGACACCCTTCAGGATCTTTTCAAGATGAGTCTTCCACAAGGAAAGGTCCTACAAATAATATAATCTGCAACATGGAAGAATATGTTGCAGCCCAAGTGGGAGAGTATGGGTTAGACAATTGTCTAAGTATGGACAAATAGAGATAAGCAGCAAGACACTATTAATATAACTGTATTCTTAATGTATTACTCAGATAACTAAAGTAACAAAAGTCCAAACCAAAATTATTGACCATCTACTAGCATGAAGCATAAGTAATGTGTATGTACATATATTCATAAAGCATTTATCAGACAACTCTATCAAAATGTTAGACCGATACTGTGCAGCATAATCAGGATTATTGGTATAATGATAACAAAAAGAAAGACCTTATTCCATAAACGAGTTTAACTACAACTCTCAGAGAAGGTGTCAATTCACCTTGGGCAACTAGCCTACAACCCCAAAAACTTGCTTAGCCAAGACTTTAGTCCATTAGGGTCACCAAAACACCTGTAAGTACCCTGGCACACCCCCAGCCACTCGTGCACACCGCATGCTCTAAACAGTGAATCATATTACCACATGCAGCCACTGGTCGCCTTTCCAAGACCAGAAGAGGGTGCTCCTTGCACAAAATGCCACTTGAATAATCATTAGTTAGCATGCTTAATCCATGTAGGAGATTATTCCCCATTACTAACTTGATCATGCCTGACTCTACATGACCAACCCAAGTGTGGGCCTGAGTATGGTAGAGCATTATACTCATCCATCCCTGACTTCAAAGGACTTAGATCTGGATCCCAAATGTATCAATCCCCGGCCAAGACATTTCGACTCTGTTACCAACACGTCTCCCAATATAAGGCTTAGAATTAAAGGGACATCATCAAAGATATACAACTCAATATGATGGCTAGACAAAGTTAATGAGGTCAAAAGGTATCCATGAATCATTAATTAAGTATTCCACTATGACACCTAAAATGTAAACTTGTGGGATTGTGGAATTGAATCAGACAAGTCTATGGCCAGGAGCGTGCAAGAGGTTAGGGAGTCCCCTCGTGCGAACACAGAACCAATTAAATAACCTTTCCTCTTTACTGGCTACAAACATCAGTGAAGCAGGCTCCTAGTCACCTTAGAAGTGTCTGATAGAATTCCACTTTTCAACAATATCACATGACACAATTAATAGAGAGAAATAAAGGAAAAGGGAACCAAAAGACAATATGACTAGAATCTAAAGAAATGCTTGATTATCATATAAATCCTTTAAACTCAATTTTAAAGGATAATATGGATGAATATATGGAAGTCATGCCTAGCTTATTAATAAAGTGGTTGTGTATAGTTGATCACTTATTCATTCTTTAGGAAAGTATATGAAGTATGATACACTCTTACTACATATAATACCAAACCATTCTATACCATACCTTTTATTGATGTTGATATAATAGATTACAATAGGAAATGAATATCATATTAAACAATAATAAACCCTACTTTTTGGATGACAAAATGTGGGAACCATACCTTTATATTTCCTTACTACATGTTTCCACAAGAAGACCATAGCATCATTAAATATATCCAATCTTGATATATTTGGGCAGCATTACGTTGCATTTGCCATCACCTCGATCCTCATCCCCAACTAGAACAACTTCTAGGGTTTCTCTCACTAGAGTAGAAGAGAGATGGCTTAAAACATCATGACATATGTGGAAGATATAGTATTTGGATTATCTTACTACAATGGAGGAGGGAGGTAGTAGGTTTCTATATACATAGGGTTTGTTGGGACGTGGTTCCATTCACTAACATAGAGGAAGAGAGAGTTGTTTGCTAATCTAGTGAGAGATGGGAGGTTTATGGTGATGGATATGGGAAAGGAGGGAGAAGGGACGTTCACCTTTGCTTTGGGATGAAGAGGAGAGAACTTGTGCTTATGGTGGGGTGGATGAGGGCTCCTTTTATAGGAATGGTGGAGGGTAGCATGGTCCTAATAGAAAAAAGTGTGTGGATGACACATGGGTGCAAGATGTCATCTTTAGGTGGATGTTTACTAGTTAGGTTACACATGGATGGTTAGGTGTCATCTCAAGAATTGCTACATGACACATGGAAGCATATGTGTCATCTCAAGATAGCTATTAAAGGGTGGTTGACACATGGCATGATAGGTGTCAACTTTTGGAGGTGTTAGGTGTCAAGGAAGGGAGTTTGCCACTCACCTACTTGCTTCACCAACTAATGTGCTTGCTTAAGCTACCTACTTGCTACCCAGCTATATGCTTGCTTCTATAAGCAACTTTCTTGCCACCCAACTACCTGCTTGTGTGCTTACCCACCAATATATATTTTTTCCAAAATTTGGCAAAAGTACCGCAATTATATTTTCAATATATAAAACCTTTTAAATTAATCAAAATGGATTATTTTAATATTAAAATTGATTTTACAAAAAAATCCTCAAAGAAGCTTGTTTTTATGAATAGTTCTAAATAAGGAGTTTTAACTTAATCAGGTGATCAGGATGTTACATATACCACCCCTTCAAAGAATTTTCATCCTCGAAAATTATAAGATTTAGGTTATGACTTATTTTAGTCTATTATACTTAAGATTATCTGAATCTAGTTTTAAGTTTATACTTCTACGATTTTCCTTGGGTAAGGTCTGATCTTGTTGCTCTGATACCATCTCTGTAACGTCCCGGATTCAACCACCAGATTATCTTCCTTCGAAAATCAAGTAGCTAAATCTGAGCCGTTAATATGGCACCAAGAATCAAAGCACAAGTGTGAGATAAGCAATATTTCATTTCAAAATATTACACCCTTACAAAAGGTATTTTTACATTATCTCCTGTATCAATAAAAATGATACATGAGTTTAAAATTAAGCTCGATCCATCTTTGATTCTTGACGCCCTTCAGGATCTTTTCAAGACGAGTCTTCCACAAGGAAAGGTCCTACAAATAATATAATCTGCAACATGGAAGAATAAGTCGCAACCCAAGTGGGAGAGTATGTGTTAGACAATTGTCTAAGTATGGACAAATAGAGATAAGCAGCAAGACACTATTAGTATAGATATATTCTTAATGCATTACTCAGATAACTAAAGTAACAAAAGTCCAAACCAAAATTATTGACCATCTACTAGCATGAGGCATAAGGAATGTGTATGTATGTATATTCAAAAAGCATTTATCATACGACAACTTTATCAAAATGTTAGACGAATATTGTGGAGCATAATCAGGATTATTGTTATAAGGATAACAAAAAGGGAGACCTTATTCCATAAATGAGTTTAACTACAACTCTTAGAGAAGGTGTCAATTCACCTTGGGCAATTGGCCTGCAACCACAAAAACTTGCTTAGACAAGACTTTAGTCCATTAGGGTCACCAAAACACCTGTAAGTACCCTGACACACCCCCAGCCACTCGTGCACACTACATGCTCTAAACAGTGAATCAGATTACCACATGCAGCCACTGGTCGCCTGCTCCTTTTATAGGAATGGTGGAGGGTAGCATGGTCCTAATAGCAAAAAGTGTGTGGATGACACATGGGTGAAAGATTTCATCTTTAGGTGGATGTTTACTAGTTAGGTTACACATGGATGGTTAGGTGTCATCTCAAGAATTGCTACATGACACATGGAAGCATATGTGTCATCTCAAGATAGCTATTAAAGGGTGGTTGACACATGGCAGGATAGGTGTCAACTTTTGGAGGTGTTAGGTGTCAAGGAAAGGAGTGTGCCACTCACCTACTTGCTTCACCAACTAATGTGCTTGCTTAAGCTACCTACTTGCTACCCAGCTATATGCTTGCTTCTATAAGCAACTTGCTTGCCACCCATCTACCTACTTGTGTGCTTACCCACCAATATATATTTTTTCCAAAATTTGGCAAAAGTACCGCAATTATATTTTCAATATATAAAAGCTTTTAAATTAATCAAAATGGATTATTTTAATATTAAAATTGATTTTACAAAAAAAACCTCAAAGAAGCTTGTTTTTATGAATAGCTCTAAATAAGGAGTTTTAACTTAATCAGGTGATCAGGATGTTACATAATTATCATCTAAATCCTTTATAAGAGACATTTCCTTGTGGAAGACTCATCTTGAAAAGATCCTGAAGGGCGTCAAGAATCAAAGGCGGATCAAGCTTAATTTTAAACTCATGTATCATTTTATGGATATAGGAGATAATGTAAATACCTTTTGTAAGGGTGTAATATTTTGAAATGAAATATTGCTTATCTCACTCTTGTGCTTTGATTCTTGGTGCCATATTAAAGGCTCAGATTCAACTACTTGATTTTTGAAGGAAGAAAATCAGGTGGTTGAATTGGGGACATTACAGAGATGGTATCAGAGCAACAAGATGAGACCTTACCCAAGGAAAATCGTAGAAGTATAAACTTAAAACTAGATTTAGATAATCTTAAGTAGAATAGACTAAAATAAGTCATAACCTAAATCTTATAATTTTCGAGGATGAAATTTCTTTGAAGGGGTGGTATATGTAACATCCTGATCTCCTGCTTCAGTTAACACTCCTTATTTAGAGCTATTCATAAAAACAAGCTTCTTTGAGGATTTTTTTGTAAAATCAATTTTAATATTAAAATAATCCATTTTGATTAATTTAAAATCTTTTATATATTGAAAATATAATTGCGGTACTTTTACCAAATTTTGGAAAAAAATATATTTTGGTGGGTAAGCACACAAGCAGGTAGCTGGGTGGCAAGCAAGTTGCTTATAGAGGCAAGCATGTAGCTGGGTAGCAAGTAGGTAGCTTAAGCAAACACACTACTTGGTAAAGCAAGAAGCTTAGTGTCATGCTCCTCTTTCAAACACCTAGCACATCCTAATGTTTGACACCTAACCCACCATGTGTCAACTAATCCTTGATAGATATCTTCAAATGACACATATGCTTCCATGTGTCATCTAGCAATTCTTGAGATGAGACCTAACCATCCATGTGTAACCTAACTATTAAACATCCACCTAAAGATGACACCTTGCACCCATGTGTCATCCACACACTTTTTGCTATTAGGACCATGCTACCCTTCACCATTCCTATATAAAGAGCCCCCATCCACCCCACCATAAGCACAAGTTCTCTCCTCTTCATCCCAAAGCAAAGGTGAACGTCCCTTCTCCCTCCTTTCCCATCTCCTTCACCATAAACCTCCAATCTATGTCTAGATTAGCAAACAACTCTCTCTTCCTCTATGTTAGTGAATGTAACCACTTCCCAACAAACCCTATGTATATAGAAACCTACTACCTCCATCCTCAATTTTAGTAAGATAATCCAAATACTATATCTTCCACATATGTCATGATGTTTTAAGCCATCTCTCTTCTACTCTAGTGAGAGAAACCCTAGAAGTTGTTCTAGTTGGGGATGAGGATCGAGGTGATGGCAAATGCAACGTAATGGTGCCCAAATATATCAAGATTGGATATATTTAATGATGCTATGGTCTTCTTGTGGAAACATGTATTAAGGACATATAAAGGTATGGTTCCCACATTTTGTCATCCAAAAAGTAGGGTTTATTATTGTTTAATATGATATTCATTTCCTATTGTAATCTATTATATCAACATCAATAAAAGGTATGGTATAGAATGGTTTGGTATTATATGTAGTAAGAGTGTAGCATACTTCATATACTTTCCTAAAGAATGAATAAGTGATCAACTATACACAATCACTTTATTAATAAGCTAGGTATGACTTCCATATATTCATCCATATTATCCTTTAAAATTGAGTTTAAAGGCTTTAGATGATAATCAAGCATTTCTTTGGATTCTAGTCATATTGTCTTTTGGTTCCCTTTTCCTTTATTTCTCTCTATTAATTGTGTCATGTGATATTGTTGGAAAGTGGAATTCTATCAAACACTTCTAAGGTGACTAGGAGCCTGCTTCACTGATGTTTGTAGCCAGTAAAGAGGAAAGGTTATTTAATTGGTTCTGTGTTCACACAGGGGGACTCCCTAACCTCTTGCACGCTCCTGGCCATAGACTTGTCTGATTCAATTCCACAATCCCACAAGTTTACATTTTAAGTGTCATAGTGGAATACTTAATTAATGATTCATGGATACCTTTTGACCTCACTAACTTTGTCTAGCCATCATATTGAGTTGTATATCTTTGATGATGTCCCTTTAATTCTAAGCCTTATATTGGGAGACGTGTTGGTAACAGAGTTGGCATGTCTTGGCCGGGGATTGATACATTTGGGATCCGGATCTAAGTCCTTTGGAGTCAGGGATGGATGAGTATAATGCTCTACCATACCCAGGCCCACACTTGGGTTTGTCATGTAGAGTCAGGCATGATCAAGTTAGTAATGGGGAATAATCTCCTGCAAGGATTAAGCATGTGAACTAATGATTATTCAAGTGGAATTTTGTACAAGGAGCACCCGCTTCTGGTCTTGGAAAGGCAACCGGTGGCTGCATGTGGTAATCTGATTCACTATTTAGAGCATGCGGTGTGCACGAGTGGCTGGGGGTGTGTCAGGGTACTTACAGGTGTTTTGGTGACCCTAATGGACTAAAGTCTTGGCTAAGCAAGTTTTTGTGGTTGCAGGCCAGTTGCCCAAGGTGAATTGACACCTTCTCTGAGAGTTGTAGTTAAACTCATTTATGGAATAAGGTCTCCCTTTTTGTTATCGTTATAACAATAATCCTGATTATGCTCCACAATATCCGTCTAACATTTTGATAAAGTTGTCATATGATAAATGCTTTTTGAATATACATACATACACATTCCTTATGCCTCATGCTAGTAGATGGTCAATAATTTTGGTTTGGACTTTTGTTACTTTAGTTATCTGAGTAATGCATTAAGAATATAGCTATACTAATAGTGTCTTGCTGCTTATCTCTATTTGTCCATACTTAGACAATTGTCTAACACATACTCTCCCACTTGGGTTGTGACATATTCTTCCATGTTGCAGATTATATTATTTGTAGGACCTTTCCTTGTGGAAGACTCGTCTTGAAAAGATCCTGAAGGGCGTCAAGAATCAAAGATGGATCAAGCTTAATTTTAAACTCATGTATCATTTTTATTGATACAGGAGATAATGTAAAAATACCTTTTGTAAGGGTGTAATATTTTGAAATGAAATATTGCTTATCTCACACTTGTGCTTTGATTCTTGGTGCCATATTAATGGCTCAGATTTAGCTACTTGATTTTCGAAGGAAGAAAATCTGGTGGTTGAATCGGGGACGTTACAAGACCCACATTGTACCCACACCGTTTACAACCCTAACAGCACCTGACACGTGTTTACCGTGCGTTAGACGCAAGTGAACGTATCAAAGTAATACAAGCCTTTTGAGGACCGAGTCAAAAACATGGAAATGTTCTCCATAATACTACTACTAACTGTGATCTAATCAGCTAGGCCGGTTAAAGTTGAATTGGTTTGATTGAACAAAAACAAATGTAGAAATCAAACAAGCTTAAAGATTAAGTTACTCAAATTTAAGGGAATTACTCAGGACACTAGTTTCACCACATATAACATTGTAATTAACTCCACACACTAATATCTATTACCCCTACCCCTGGATAAAGAGCATGTAACCAAAAAAACCCACTCCCACTGTGTAGTTCACTACCTATTCTAATGCCAATCTCATTTCCACAGTAATTGGTTGATTAGTTAGGTTTTTTATGATTAATCTCTGGGTTTCTCATCTCGTTTGTTCTCCACCTTCCCAAGGGGTTCAATAAATGGGTAAATATATGCTTTTCCAACCCTTAACATCTCTCCCAAAATGATTAAAGGTCTGATAATCTATCTATGGTGATCAAGTATAAATAGCGCTAGATAATTTCATAGATTTATATCCGGAAAATAGGGATAAAGATGATATTAATGCATGGAAATCAATTACAATACATATCTGGGCTACTCTTGCATCCTAAGGAATCAAGGCGTTTAACCGCACATGGTTTTCATTGATGAATACTGTAATAAAGTGGTTTTCTATCTCTTGTATACTTATTCTTTTATAATATCTTAACTCTAAAACCTAATTTCATAAATTGATACATTGACCAATCAAATTATGATTTTTCGAGCTCAAACTTTCCCAACATCTAAGGATCACTAATGTGGAGCTATGTTTCAAATTTCATGTCAATCTAATATTCCTAGCTCCCTCTATGATTTTTCAAAGTTTTTCCAAAGAATTCCGTTTAATTAAATCACATCCATATGTAACCCTATGGTTTTTTTTACCAATGCACATGTATTTCACCCTGTCATGCGGGGCATAGGTCACAAATCTGTGGATAACCTCTCTGAGCCCTCTTGCGACAGTCTGATGGGGTGGCCACAGATCTAGCTTGGATCGAATGGCCGAGAGGTCGTCCCTAACCTCCACACAACTCGCAAGAATGTGGCGACAGCCACAAGTTCAAACCCCCAACCACTACCTCCCACTCTGATATGCCTCACAAGAAACTAACTAAGGCAATGCCTCCCCCTTGCCACCACAAACTCGATGGGCCCTCACGCGTCCCTCCTTGACAACCTGAACTACCTCCATGACCACCACCAGCGACCACCCTCTCCAAGCTTACCCAACTCAAATTAGGCATCTACAAACCGTTCACCCTCACACCTATTTAAACACTCCAAAAGCATCGTCGAGACTCTCTTTCTTTTCCCGATCCTCCAATTTGTCTGAACAGAGCCCTGATGGCTCCACCCTCAATGCCTCTTTCTCCGATCACCTCTTCCATGACGTGGCTAACGACCAGGATGCCACCACCTTCACCTCTTCAATTCAACCACTCCTCAAGCTGTGAGGAACTCCCACCAACCCCTGCGGCACCTCAGGAGACCCTGACACCACCTACAACTCACTTTCCCCATCTCCTCTACCACGAGTAGCTACCTCCTTGTTTTTCCTCAGCGGCGCGACGCTCTAAAGGGAGCCAAGTCTTGCAAGGTCGCCGCCCTGACCTGACCCAGGAAGGCTCCACGAAGGGGAAGCCAGTCCCAGATGCATACAAGGAGCCCTCTATTGTCATCTCAAGCTCACTGGAGTTAACGACAGAGAAAGCTTGTCTTACAGAGAGCAAGGAAGAGTAGGACCCACCTGGATCCGCATGGACTAGTAAGAATCTAACACCTCAGACTAGCATTTCTTTTATTTGTGAGAATGCAACTTGGCTCTGACCATTGGATCTGAGCATCCAATGGCCCAACTTTACTCCCTTTTCCTTTATTAATCTGTGATTTTCAATAATTGCCAACAAAAACCCTAATCTTAGAAAATTCACTATAAATAGTAGAAGTGTCAGAAAAATACGAACCAATACTCCTTTTTGATCATAACAATATGATGATCATAACCCTAAATCAGACTCATATAAATACTCATACTCAAATATGATTCTATTTTGTTTAATTATTTAGAAAATACTCGAGACTAACTAAATCACCAAATTCATGTCATTATTTTCTTTTTGTGTCTAGATAATTAATGGACGTTCATTTCCAATTTATGTGACTCAATTATCAACAAAGTCAAATTATTATCTTTTTCCCTATTTGCCTTACCAAAAATGATTATAATTATCCATCATGATCTAAAGACCACCAAACTGATCTAGAAGTCCTACTCTGACATGACACTATCAATTATGGACTCAAATCTGTACTCCATGACTCATGCTCTACTCTCATGACTCTAACTAAGAAAAGGGCTTTTTATACTTTTTTCGAACTAAATGGTGTTTTTTCCAAGATATGAAAAGAGGTTTATTTAAAAGCATGTAGGCATACTCAGTACAATATATTTATATATTATGCTAACGTGTACCAATTTCAAATGCTTTATAGGTACCTTTTGCTTATGATGATGATGACGCAACTCAATATACTCAAAAAAATCATATCTTTCATGGGGATGCTAAAGTTAAATGGGACTCTTAGTTTAAGTTCTTTTTCTTTTGCAAGTAGTTCTCTCATGTATTAAGTTTTCTTCGGTATAACTCCTATGCGTTCGGGCCCCTATGTAATTAAAACTTGGTATATTTAAGGAAGATTTGTTATTTGGTGCATGTATATACTTGTGTGTTTGATCCACTCAGGGACGGGAAACTTTAACCCTTTTGTACACCTTTTCCCTTTTGGGTCTAAGGTGTAGATTGGGGATAGGTTGTTAACCCGTGACAGATGGTGTCAGAGCAGGCACATAGGTCAATATATGTGTATCAAATACCTAGTAACCTTATTTAGACCTGAGGTAACCCATATTTAACTTTATGTTGCCGAGGTGTCTAGAAGAATACTTGCGAAAGGTTCTGGAATAAAATCCACAATCTATTTTCACGGTGGTTAGGTTTCCCACTACAAGTAATCTTCCTGGATGATGCAACTATTGTTAAAGTGGGCACCCACACCTTAGAGAAATATATCTTCTCATCTTTTCTCAATTAAGGACTACCCCATCCACTATTTAGTGACTGATACACACTAGGCTTCTCATCTACTTTCACTCTCTCAACCATGATCAATGAAGTACTCTCTCTATGATGTGGGTAGATTAGCAACAATGGGGACGACTAAAAGACATGAAGAATTGGAAAACATATCATTATGATTGATAAATAACTTTGTTGTTTGCACTATGATATACCTCAATTAATCAACTAAATCATCTCTTGATTTACAAACTTGCAGATGCCTACAAAAACTAGGTCCAAGAGAAAGAGAACTAATGATGAATCTGGTGATGAATCTAACTCAAACCCTAATAAGTCCATGGCTACAGGTGAATGGGAGGAACAAAAGAAGGTGATGTTGGAATGCATGCATGCCCTAGCCCTAAGGGAAACCAATAATACTGCCTCATCATCTAGGACCAACCCTGAAACTACCATTAGTGACTTCCTCAAACTAAAACCCAAAGTCTTTCATGGAGAAGACTTAGGTGAAGTCCTAGATAAAGCTGATGCATGGATCTTATCTATTGAAAATGCCTATAGAGCCATGAAATGTGTCGAGGAAGATAAAGTCACTTTTGGAACCTACCAACTTAGGGGGTCCACAAAGTTGTGGTGGGAAATTTTTTACACTACACGAGAACTTCCAGATGCCCCTATAAGTTGGGAGGAGTTTAAGGTGATTTTTACTACCTGGTTCATGCCCATATCTACTATAAAGGAGAAGAGGAAACAATTCAATAACCTCACCCAAGGAACCTTATCCGTTGGTGATTATGTTAGGGTCTATAGACTCCTAAAATGTCATGTTCGTCACCTTGATGAAGATGAAAAGATTGAACACTTCATTGATGGCCTTAACCAAGAACTAAAAGTTTACCTTTGCACCTCCACCCACACTACCTTTGAAGCCTCCATCAATAGTGCCCTTACCCAAGAAAGAACCCGAGGGAAGAATAAGGTGCCAAGTTTGGGATACCTAGGTTTGACTGATGCATCCATCACCAAAGGCAAGGAGAAGGATAGGAAGAAACCTCATATCCATGGCATGGGAAGAGGAAGAGTAAATCATCATAGAGTCCAATCATACCGAGGAGGACAAAAAAGGGGAGGCTGAGGCCGAGGTGGGTCACACTGAGGGCAATCATCAAAGCATGTCATGTCTAGAAACTATGGAGGTACACACCTGGGAAGATGCAGGTTCGAAAAACCTATATGCTTTTATTATAAGAAGGAAGGGCATATGAAGTTCAATTTCCCAAGTCTGGTTCACGGGACACCTTAGAACCGTCCTGCCCCATTACCTCATCTTAGAGATCTGCCTATCCAACCAGTTTCTCCCATAGCTCAGGCTCAGCCAAATTATTGTCAGGGCTGAGTTTTTGCAATTAATGTAGAGGAAGCTAAGGCTAATGGCAACCACCTGATTGGAGGTAATAATGTTAATCATTTCTTTATATACATCAAAACCCCTCTAAACCATGATCTCATATAAAAATCCTAGTGTAGGTATGATATGTCTCCAAGATCATCTTGTTGTGGCCCTATTCGATTCAGGATCAACACATACCTTCTTCTTCAGAAACCTTGCTTCCATGATCAAATTAGAGATAAAAGATCTAGGTTATATCTTGGATGTAACAACTCTCAGCGGAAAAATATATACCTCTCTTCAGAAAACCAAAATCTTGTCTTTTTCTTATGGTGGTCATCAATTTCATTCTGATTTCATTCTCCTTGATATGGGAGATTTTGACCTAATTTTGGGGATGGATTGGCTTTTTGCCAACTATGCCATGCTTGATTGTTGAGCCAAGAAAGTAATCATTTTTGCACCTAATTCTAAACCTTTGATAATACCCAGGAAAAAAGAAAATAAACCAAAATATGATTATGTCTTTTCTTAAAGCTAAAACCTTGATAGCCAATGGATGTAGAGCCTATCTTGTAGGTGTGTTAGTGTCTGATTCTAAGGTAAGACCTTTAGAGATCTTGAATGTGGTGAGAGATTACCCAGATGTATTTCCTAAGGAGCTTCCAGGGCTGCCTCCAGTATGTGAGATTGAGTTCTCAATTGAGTTAGCACTGGGCACCACACCAATCTCAAAGGCACCTTACATAATGACACCTTCTGAGCTTGCAGAGCTCAAGAAACAATTAGAATAACTTCTTGATAGAAGCTTCATCCATCCTAGTACATCTCCCTGGGGTGCTCTTGTCTTTTTTGTTAAAAAGAAAGATGGGTCAATGCGAATGTGTATTTATTATCACATGATCAATCAAGCCACCATAAAAAATAAATATCCCCTCCCAAGAATTGATGACCTATTTGACCAGTTTTGTACTGACACTATGTTCTCCAAGATTGACCTTAGATCAGGCTATCATCAATTATGAGTGAAGTATTGTGATATTCCAAAAAAAGCTTTCAAAACTAGATATGGACATTATGAATTCGTGGTGATGCCTTTTGGGTTGACCAATGCTCGTGGAGTATTTATGAATCTAATGAATACTATCTTCCAACCTTTTCTTGACAACTTTGTTGTGGTGTTCATTGATGACATTCTTATATTCAAACTCTATTGATCAACATCGTGAGCATCTCCAGAAAGTACTTCATGTGTTGAGAGCCCAAAAATTGTTTGCTAAATTATCCAAATGTGAGTTCTGGATTGACCAAGTCATGTTTCTTGGCCATGTCATTTCAGGTGGGAAATTTGTGTTAACCCTACCAAAGTCTTAGCCGTCCTTGATGGGAAATCTCTTACTAATACCTCTAAAATTCATAGCTTCCTTGGTCTAGCAGGTTATTACCATTGTTTCATCCTTAATTTTAGTAAAATAGCTCTACCCATGATCAAACTTACCAGAAAAGATGCCAAATTCATTTGGAATCCTGAATGTGAATCTAGCTTCCAAGAATTGAAATCCCATTTGATTTCTACTCCTATCATGACCTTACCTTCTGGTAATGATGGCTTTGTAATATTTTTAGATGCTTCTAAAATGAGTTTGGGTTGTGTCCTAATGCAAGAGGGTAAAGTTGTTGCCTATGCCTCTAGACAATTGAAACCTAATGACGTCAATTACCCAACTCACGATTTGGAATTAGTTGTCATTTTCTATACTCTCAAAATTTGGAGACATTATATGTATCGTGCTACATTTGATATATTCACGTATCAAAAAAGTCTCAAATATCTCTTGACTTAGAAGGATCTCAATCTTAGACAAAGAAGATGGTTGGAATATCTTAAAGACTATGATTTTACTATTGCTTATCACCTAGGCAAGGCCAATGTTGTAGTTGATGTTCTTAGTTGTAAGAAATCAATTTGTGCATCTATCTTCACTTTTGAACCAATGAGTCTGGAACCTTTGACTTCTGGGTCTGTAACATCCTCAATTTCATAGCTAAAGTAAGTTTATCATGTGGGGTTTTTAGTAAAGGCATGTCAAGGGACCTAATGAACCTAACCATGGCTAGGTAGGTGATTAAGTTCACAAAATTTGTAACACAAGTCATCCGGTCAACTAATACTCACATAATGGCTTAAATGTATATGATTGCAGTCAGATGTAGATGAATATAAATGAATTATTCCTACGAACAATAATGTGATAAATATATAATCTGACGAGTCCACTTCATGGCTTGAGCCTTAGACCTAACTTAGGTTTTCATATTATGAAACTAAAGAAATATTGATCACATATGTCATACATGAGCTTCAATTGAGAAATTATATTGGTTGAAGACTCATTTTCATGATATGGAATACAATCAAGCTAATGGACCCTTTGAAATACTAAGGGTTGGGCCATGTGCCCTAGAGCCCAATTCCAACCTTATTGGACTAATTAAGTTCTACAAATAGGTCCTTGGGGTACAAATTGAGAATTAAGTATTTATGGTCATAATAAATGCTCAAAATATTTTTAGTAGAATAATAATTAGAGTATAAGATGCTGGGAGAAATTTCAGATGATTTTGATGTATATAGTGGCCTAGGTAATTAAATTAGTAATTATAATATTTTTTATTGAAAAGACATGTTTGGAGTGTTTGTATAGCTAGTTTTTACTTCAAATCTTGCTCATGTGAAGTTGATGATAATATAGTAATTACCCCAAAATTTGAAGTCAAACTGAGCTATAGAATGGGTTGTATAAATATTTCTTATATTTGGACTTTTATCAAAAAGAAGAAGAAAAAGAAAATAAAAAAGGGGGCGACCCCAGTCCGCACGGACTGGAGGCCGCGACCCCTGCTTGCTGGGTGCGAACAGAGCACCCATAAAAGGGGGCCCTCGCCTATGATCGCAAGCATGGGAGGCTATAAAAGCCTCATATTCCGGTCTACCCGGGGCTAACAGCTTCGATCCTAGGGTTTCGCTCGAAACCGAGAGCGAGAGGAAGAGAGAACATGGACGGAAGCCTTGGCGGCGGAGGTAGGCCAGAGGAAAGAAGCTCTAATCTAGGCCTGCTCATGCTCGTCGACGGCGTAGCCCAAATCCATGGGGAGGTCACGCAGAGGTAGTTGATGCCTGGCCGCAAGCTTTGACAGCCTGAGCGTCGAGATCGGGGTCACCGAAGGCAAATAGGCAGTGGCGGCGGCCTGCACATGTAGAATAGGGGATCTCCCCCCCCATTCGGGTCCGTGGGTGAAGAAGAAGCCGGATCCAGTTGGATCCGCGACCAACTAAGGAACAAAAGAGAAGGGGCGCCACCACCTACTCCCTTTGGATTTCAAATCGACGGCCGATATTGATCCCAACATAGGTAATTTCTAAAATTCATATCTTGAGCTACAGATCTCGGTTTGGGACAAACAAGATACCTATGGAAATCTATACGAGTGTACTATCCTATAAAAATAGTTTCAGAGTATGATTTTGATTTCTGCTATTTATTATATTCTGGGTAGTCAAAACTATATGATTTTTATGTTTTTCCAATTAAAAATAGTAAACGCCTTTAGAAATTTACACAAAATTTAATGAATGTGTATTTTGATATGTTTAACATTAATCCAGATCCTGATCTTTCATATATGAAGTTTTAATGAGGTTTTTAATGTAAACCCTAATAAGGGCATTTTGGGTATTTCACCCATGATATGATTTTTTTTAGATGACCTAATATTTTATACATGATCTTACTACACTGTGTGATTACTCTTCTAGAGATTTGATGGATTTTCTTGTGTTATCATATTTGTATTAAGATCTGGACCCGAGTGACCATTATGTGAGGGTAATGGATGATTATCTTGACAATGAGTGGTATATGTATGGCTAATTAGGTCTAATATTATTATCATGCTGGTATTATATTTTGATTTCCTAACCAAGTCAGTAAGTTTTCTAATATGTGACTATGTTTGGTAAGTATTCTCACTATATGAAGCATATGTTCATATTAGTGCATAAGACAATTTATGTTGAGTATAAATATTATAGTAACTACATAATAAGAGTTTATTTTATTTCAACACCAATATTTTATGGTGATTTCAGATTAAAGTTATGTTTAGTCTAAATAAGAACCCTAAGTTGGTATATATAATTAGGAGGATGGGGTTTTGAGATTTAGAAATAGAAAGAGGGAACATGTACTTGGACTTATAAAACTTTGATTATATCCAGGTGATTAAGATTTGGAACAAGAAATCAAGACTAAGTTAAGGATATCATCATCACAAGAGGTAAGTGGTTCATGCCCATGAGTATTTATGTTTATCAAATCAAGTACATTTACATACTTCTTAGATAAGACCTTCATGTCCTACATTCTGAGTTAAATATGTAAGAAATATTTTATGTGCTTATGATTGTAGAAGTGCATATGATCAATACCTTAAGTAGTGATGTGCCATGGAATGATTCTAGCTCATGAAGTTAAGTTCATAAGAAGGATAAGAAAATATAGTTCTATCATATATCTTAAATATAGATGTAACCATGTATTGAGATTTCAAATAGGAACATGTCATCAAGGTTTCTTATATATGTAGCGATCTAAGAAATTAAGAAGTGAAATAGATTCCTTAATAAGGTTGATGTTTAAAAGTTAAGTATAATGTGAGAATATGGGTGTTGCACATGGTAGACCATGGCCCAATTTCTAGGATAAATGTACTAGTGGCATTAAAGATATTGCAACATGAGTTTGTGATGATATTATCAAATTATGAGATATTAAGTCATGATTGAGTTACACGATGAGAATCTATATGATTTCTACCTTAAGGTTTAAGATTTAAGTTCATAAAAATGTATTGAGATCAGACTTAAGGAGATTTTATATAAGTTGAGTATGATTAAGATGCAAGTTAAGATTTTCTAAGGTTTCTATTCTATGGTTTATGATTTAAGACTTAAGTCCATTAAGATCAGCTTTGGATGAGGTTTTAACAGAGAATGAATTATCTTGCCAAGAATCAGATATCATACTTTAGTTATACACATTACTTAAGTTACTTTTGTATATTTAGTATTTCTATACTCATTTGAGATCTCGTCTCATAATACATTAGACTCATGTGTGATATAATTGGTACAATGAAGTAATCTTACCAAATCAGAGTTTTAGAATAAAGTTTACCTAGATAATGAGATACATGATTAAATCCAATAACATATTCAATTTAGAACTCAAGAATAAGAGATTTAGATTCAGACTTAGACTACTCACTGTGTCAGTAGCCATATTTTGAATAAAAGGTACATGATATGCGTTATAGACCTAATCTCAAATATGTTGTAATTTGAGATACATATCCAAATTCTATAATAGATTATGTTCAGATTTTTAAAGAGCAGAGATTCAGATTCAGATTTCAGATTCAGAATTCAGTACATGTTTAGTACTCAGTTTCAGATAAGTTCAGATTCAATATTTAGTAAAGATAGACGTAAGATAATTAATTTGAAACATTCACATAATGCATTATATAATAAGTCCTTACCAGAGAGTCCTGGGATGATTCAGAGGGCGCGTTGCGCCAGACACTGCGGGTGTCACAGAGGGCATATTATGCCAACAGAGGGTGCATTGTACCATAGAGGACACTTCGATGTCAACAGAGGGCACGTTGTGCCAATAGAGGGTGCGTTGCACCATAGAGGACACTTCGGTGTCACAGAGGAGGACTTATTGTATAATGGTGGCCACAAATAGATAAAAATCGTAAGTAAAAGACACTTTAGATTAGAGCATGTATGTAATCTCATCCATGAGTGTGATGAGAGGAATTCAGATGAGATAAGTATGACCTAGACACTTTGGCGTAGGTCATGAGACCCATGATATAGGTCTCCAGAAAAGATAGAGTAGAAAGATAAGAGTTAAAGAAGTCGAGAGATATTATGTTTTCAGATTTTAATCAGCTTTTGCTATCCGTTTTATAATGTCTAAGAATATTTTGTAACATTGTTAGCTCTTCAGTAATGTACATTTTAGAATACTCATGCCACTTACTCTAACGACTGTTTTTCCCAATGCATGGCTGGGGATGCGATGTCTGCAGGGTTTGGAGCAGCGAAAGATTTAAAGAATAAGAAAAGGTGTAGCAGGTTTTCAAGCTTGCCTAGTGGGGTGCCATCTACCGAGATGATCCAGAGTTTAGACCTCTTCTTTTATGCATGGTCTTGTAATCACAGTACATTAGATGACTTGCTTCCTTTGCCAAAACTATGTATGGATCAATTTTTCTTAAATGCAAAGTGTTTCATTTACTTTTATTGCAATGATTATCATGTTTGTGACACTCTCAGGAAAAAAAAATATAGCTTCCGCTCATGTGTTATGAAAATTGGGGTGTTACAATATGGTATCAGAGCAATTTGGTAAATGGCCACCAGGCAAACATGATTCTCATAGTCACCCTAGAGTGGAGAGGTAAGATCAAGGTTTAGGGATAGATTCCAAAAGAAGCATACCATAACCTAGAGTGATTAAGAGACTTAAACTCAGAATAGATAGATATCTTAGAGGCAGAAGTCAACCTAGTTTAGATCTAAAGTAGCAACCTAAACCTAGATAATGAGATAACATCTTCATCCTCAATGGTTATGGCCAGCCAATTGAGGATTGAAGAGGGATGTCTTAAGCAGTAGACCTTTTATGCATCTCTCATTTATTACTGGTCCATGTGGTATGAGACACATGTATCAGTGGGTGAGTAAGAGATAGCATCTCAGGATCCCACATCTCTAGGTATGTGCCTGATCACCACATATCTAGGAATGTAGGAGTTACCTGAAGGACCTTAGATTAGACAGTCATGTGCATATAATGTTAGAAATTCATGACAAGGTTGAGCTAGATGCCCTAATTATAGAGCCAAGTTTAGTTTCATAAACCCTATATATTAGTTGAGCAATAGACTAAGGTGATAAATAATGCTCACATAAATATTTTATGAAAATACATTACATATCTCTTTTCATGTAAAATTTTGAGCATGTGTACCTTAATATGTTAATTGTCAATCAATGAAGGAGTAAGAAGAACCCTAAGGTGGGTAGTAGCCTAGAGAAATTTCGAGGACGAAATTTATTTTAAGGTGGGTAGAATTGTAACGTCCTCAATTTCATAGCTAAAGTAAGTTTATCATGTGGGGTTTTTAGTAAAGGCATGTCAAGGGACCTAATGAACCTAACCATGGCTAGGTAGGTGATTAAGTTCACAAAATTTGTAACACAAGTCATCCGGTCAACTAATACTCACATAATGGCTTAAATGTATATGATTGCAGTCAGATGTAGATGAATATAAATGAATTATTCCTACGAAAAATAATGTGATAAATATATAATCTGACGAGTCCACTTCATGGCTTGAGCCTTAGACCTAACTTAGGTTTTCATATTATGAAACTAAAGAAATATTGATCACATATGTCATACATGAGCTTCAATTGAGAAATTATATTAGTTGAAGACTTATTTTCATGATTTGGAATACAATCAAGCTAATGGACCCTTTGAAATACTAAGGGTTGGGCCATGTGCCCTAGAGCCCAATTCCAACCTTATTGGACTAATTAAGTTCTACAAATAGGTCCTTGGGGTACAAATTGAGAATTAAGTATTTATGGTCATAATAAATGCTCAAAATATTTTTAGTAGAATAATAATTAGAGTATAAGATGCTGGGAGAAATTTCAGATGATTTTGATGTATATAGTGGCCTAGGTAATTAAATTAGTAATTATAATATTTTTATTGAAAAGACATGTTTGGAGAGTTTGTATAGCTAGTTTTTACTTCAAATCTTGCTCATGTGAAGTTGATGATAATATAGTAATTACCCCAAAATTTGAAGTCAAACTGAGCTATAGAATGGGTTGTATAAATATTTCTTATATTTGGACTTTTATCAAAAAGAAGAAGAAAAAGAAAATAAAAAAAGGGGGCGACCCCAGTCCGCGCGGACTGGAGGCCGCGACCCCTGTTTGCTGGGTGCGAACAGAGCACCCATAAAAGGGGGCCCTCGCCTATGATCGCAAGCATGGGAGGCTATAAAAGCCTCATATTCCGGTCTACCCGGGGCTAACAGCTTCGATCCTAGGGTTTCGCTCGAAACCGAGAGCGAGAGGAAGAGAGAACATGGACGGAAGCCTTGGCGGCGGAGGTAGGCCAGAGGCAAGAAGCTCTAATCTAGGCCTGCTCATGCTCGTCGACGGCGTAGCCCAAATCCATGGGGAGGTCACCTTAAGCAGAAGATGGCACTATTATTCTAGCAAATATCAATATTATTCCTGGTCTTCTTTCTGAAATTCTGACATATCAAAAGAACAATTCTAGCTTGGAGGAGATGATAACACTTTTGGCTAAAACTCAGACACATCTATTTGTTGGTATGGATGGTGGACTAAGATACAAGCATCAGATGTGGGTACTTGAGGAGTCAAAGATTAAGAAGTGTATTCTGCTAGAGTCACATGGGTCTAAGTATTCTATACATCCTGGATACATTAAGATGTACAAGGATCTGCAGAGACACTTTTGGTGGAGATCTATGAAGAATGATATAGCAAAATTCGTCTCTAAGTGCCTCACATGTCAGTAGATTAAGGCCGAACACCAATGGCCAAGCAATTTATGGCAACCTGTACCGATTCTTGAATGGAAATGGGAAAACATCACCATGGATTTCGTGGTGGGATTTCCCAAGACCAGGAAGGGACATGATGCAGTATGGGTCATGGTAGATTGTCTGATTAAGTCTGCACATTCCTTACCTATGTAGACTACAACCATGGTTTCTGAGCTTGCTGAGTTGTATATCAGGATGATCGTACAGATGCATGGAGTGCATGTATCTATTTTTTCAAATCAGGATCCAAAGTTCACATCACATCTATGGAAGTAGGTACAGAATGAGTTGGGTACATAGTTGAATTTTAGCATAACATATCATCCCCAAATAGATGGTCAGTCTGAGCATACTATCCAAATCTGGGAGTATCTTCTTAGAGAATGTGTTCTAGATTGGGGAGGATCTTGGGATTACTACCTTCCATTAGCAGAGTTTGCATACAATAATAGTTATCAATCCAATATTGATATGCCACCCTATGAAGCTCTCTATGGTAGGCCATGTAGATCCCCTCTCCATTGGGATGAAGTTGGAGAAAGGAAGATGCTAAAGTCTGAGGAGTTACAACTCTATGCTGATAAGGTGTCTTTGATCAAGAAAAGGTTGAAGCGAGCCCAAGATCGTTAGAAATCATATGTAGATGCACATAGGTTAGACAGGCAGTTCAAGGCATGTGATTATGCTTTCTTAAATATTAGACCCATCTGTGCTATAGCCAAGAACAAAGGGAAACTTAGTCTGAGAAATGTGGGTCCCTTTGAGGTTCTAGAGTGCATTGGTGAATGTGCTTATCAGCTTGCTCTTCCTCTACAATACAGTATGATGCATAATGTTTTTCATGTATCCAATATGGAGGCATTATGTGAAGGATGATAGTCATGTACTGAATCATGAGCCTCTTGAGTTGCAGGAGAATCTCTCTTATCCAGAGCAGCCTATAAGGATTCTTGATTCTAAAGTCAAAGAGCTTAGGAACAAGAAGATCCAGATGGTGAAGGTGCAATGGAACCATCATGGTGTAGAAGATGCAACCTGGGAGAAACATTTTCCTCATCTCTTTCAACCATTTTAATTTTGAGGACAAAATTTCTTTTAAGGTGAGTAGGATGTAATAAAGTGGTTTTTCTATCTCTTTTATATGTATTCTTTTATAATATCTTAACTCTAAAACCTTAATTTCATAAATTGATACATTGACCAATCAAGTTATGATTTTCGAGCTTAAAATTTCCCAACATCTAAGGATCACTAATGTGGATCTATGTTTAAAATTTCATGTCAATCTAATATTCCTAGCTCCCTCTATGAGTTTTCAAAGTTTTTCCAAAGATTTCCTTTTAATTAAATCACATCCATATGTAACCCTATGGTTTTTTATCAATGCATGGGTATTTTACCCTATCACACGGGGCATAGGTTAGCAATCCATGGATCGCCCCTTTGAGCCCTCTTGCGACCGTCCAATGGAGTGGCCACAGATCCAGCTTGGATCGGATGGCCAATAGGTCGTCCCTAACCTCCTCACAACTCACAAGAATGTGGCTACAACCATGAGTTCAAACCCCTGACCACTACCTCCCACTCTGACCCACCTCGTGAGAAACTAACTGAGGTAATGCCTCCCCCTCGCCACCACAAACTCGACAAGCCCTCACACGTCCCTCCTTAACGACCCGAATGGCCTCCATGACCACCACCAGCGACCACCCTCCAAGCTTGCCCAACTTGAATTGGGCATCTACAAACCACTCACCCTCGCACCTATTTAAACACTCCAAAAGCATCACTGATACTCCTTTTATTTGCCCCATCCTCCAATTTTTTTGAACATAGCCCAGATGGCTCCACCCTCAATGCCTCTTGCTCCGATCACCTCCTCCATGGCGTAGCTAACGACCAGGCTGCCACCACCTTCGCCTCTTCAATTCAACCACTCCTCAAGCTGTGAGGAACTCCCAGCAACCCCTGTGGCACCTCAGGAGACCCTGACACCTATATCTCACTCGCCCCATCTCCTCCACTGTGAGCAACTACCACCTTGTTTTCCCTCGGCGACGCGATGCTCCAAAGGGAGCCAAGTCTTGCAAGGTCACCACTCTGATCCAGGAAGGCTAGAGAAAGGGGAAGCCAGTCCCAACTGCACGTGAGGAGCCCCTTGTTGCTATCTCAAGCTCACTGGAGTTGATGACAGAGCAAGCTTGTCATACAGAGAGCAAGGAAGAGTGGGACCCACCTGGATCCACATGGACCAGTAAGAATTTGCCACCTCAGACTAGCATTTATTTTATTTTTGGCCACAAAACTTGACTCTGACTGTTGGATCTGAGCTTCCAACGGCCCAACTTTACTCCCTTTTCCTTTATTAATCTGTGATTTTCAATAATTTTCAATAAATCCCTAATCTTGGAGAATTCACTACAAATAGTAGGAGTGTTAGAAAAATACGAACCAATACTCATTTTTTATCACAAAAATATGAGGATCATGGTTATGATATCAGTTAACCTTAAATCAGACTCGTATAAATAGTCATACTCAAATATGATTCTATCTTGTTTAATTATTTAGAAAATACTCGAGCCTGACTAAATCACCAAATTCATTTGATTACCTTCTTTTTGTGTCTAGATAATTATGGGACATTCATTTCCAATTTATGTGACTCAATTATCAACAAAGTTGAATTATTACTCTTTTTCCCTATTTGACTACCAAAAATGATTATAATCATCCATCATGATCTAAAGACTACCAAACTGATCTAGAAGTCCTAATCTGACATGACACTATCAGTTGGCTCAAATCCATACTCCATGACTCGTGCTCTACTCTCATGACTCTAACTAAGAAAATGGCTTTTTATACTCTTTTAGAACTAAATGGTGGAGAGCAATGAAATCCAAATTATGTCGGTTGTCCAATCGAGACAAGTCCTGCACCTCAAAGTAAACGTTGGTGATAGGAATTTTGAGATTACTGATGTATATGGGGAAAACGAAGACTCCAGGCGTGAAGGGTTGTGGGATGATCTGCACAAAATCAGTTGTTCAGTTGAAGGTGTGTGGTTCATCACATGGGACTTTAACGCTGTGCGGAAGGCCAAAGAGAGGAAAGGAAGAGCAACACCATCTGCTAAATCAATGAGGGACTTCAATGAAGCTATCTCTAATATGAACATCATTGAAGTTGAACCTAAGGGTTCATTTTTCACATGGAACAACCAACAAAGCGGGGCAAATAACACACGGAGCAAGATTGATAGAACTTTCTTTAATCCTTGTGTGCTTAATGATTACCCAAATCTGTGGGTTGAAATCCTTGCAACCATATATAGCAATCATCATGTACAGATTATCCATTTGGATGAGGAGGTACACAGGAGCTGCTATCCAGTGAGGTATTTCAATGCTTGGGCTGGCTTGCCTAGCTTCAAGGAGGTGGTGTCCAAAGCGTGGAGTACAAGGGTGGAGGGCATCCCTATGTATAGACTCTGCCAGAGATTAAAGATCACCAAAAAGAAGCTTCAGACGTGGAACTGGGAAAACACCAGCAACCTAGTGGATAATGCTAAGAACAAAGAGAAGGAAGCCTTGAGGGCTCAGGAGAAGGCAGACAGTGATCCCAACAATGAGTTGCTATGGGATATTGCAAAAACCTTAAAAGAAGAAGCTTTAGCTGCTAGAAATGTAGAAGAAGCAATTATTAGACAAAAGTCTCGGGTGTTTTGGCTGAAGCATGGAGACTCTAATATGAAATTCTTCTATGCCTCTATGAAAACTAGGAGGATGAGAAATCAGATTTAAGTGTTGGAGATTGCCAACAGTCATACCAGCAGCAGTGAAGAAATATCAGAAGCATTCACCAATCATTACAGGGCTGTGTTTAATGTACATGGGAGAAGGAATGCGAGGAGATGGGACTACTTGCCTAAACTCACACAACAGCAGAAGCAAATGATGTGCAATGAGATTAGTGATGGAGAAATCTTTGATATAATCAAGAAGATGGATGATGATAAGTCGCCAGGTCCAGATGGTATGAATGCACACTTCTTCAAATCCACCTGGGATATAGTGGGAAAGGACGTTTGTTGTGCAGTTCAAGACTTTTTTCTGAAAGGTCGTATGCTCAACGAAATGAATAAAGCCTATATAGCTTTGATTCCAAAGAGCAAGCAACCTAAGAAGGTCGGGGATTGGAGACCCATCTCCTTATGCAATGTGGTAACAAAAATAATATCCAAGATCATGGCCAACAAGTTGAGAGACATCCTTCCATCGCTGATAAGCACAAACCAATGTGCCTTTGTGAAGGGTAGAAGGATTGCCGATGCTATTCTATTGGCAAACGAACTGGTGAGCGACTTCAACAAACCTAATGCTCGCAGCAAACTGTGCCTTAAAGCATATTTAAGCAAGGCTTATGACTCTATAGACAGAGGATATCTATTATCTATTCTGAAACACATGGAGTTCCCACTCTGCTGGATGCATTGGATTGATGAATGCTTGAGCTCAGCCACGGTTCAAATCCTTATTAATGGTGCGCCTACTGATCTAATTCCTACAACAAGTGGAATTAGGCAGGGGGACCCATTAGCGCCCTACCTTTTCGTCATTGGAATGCAAGGTTTGACTGCTATCTTCGATGAGGCAGTCCAAAAGAAGGAAATTGCCCCTCTCTGTGCTGGTGACACGGTGGTCTCACACCTGCTTTTTGCAGATGACCTGCTAGTTTTTGCAGAGGCAAACGAGGAAAACATAGGTGGAATTAACAACTGTTTGAGAAGGTTCAAGGAAGCCTCTGGTTTGGAACTTAACCCACA
This sequence comes from Alisma plantago-aquatica, assembly GCA_963693085.1. Classification (NCBI taxonomy): domain Eukaryota; kingdom Viridiplantae; phylum Streptophyta; class Magnoliopsida; order Alismatales; family Alismataceae; genus Alisma; species Alisma plantago-aquatica. Next base: position 521,855,511 of record OY856415.1, read on the forward strand.
AAAAAGCTAGCTTTTTCTCAGCAAACAAGCTCCACAAATCCTCATCCTGCTGCTAGGAGTGGAAGCATGCGATTTTCCTGTCAAATACCTTGGGGTACCATTATTTGTAGGCAGACTCACGAAAAGAATGTGCTACCTGTTGGTGGACAAAATAAAAATTAAGCTGGAAGCCTGGAAAGTGAAACTTCTGTCAATGGCAGGGAGGTTGGAACTTATCATCTCTACTCTCACTGCTTATCACCTCTACTGGACGGGCGTGTTTCCATTGCCAAGAACACTATGGGATATTGCAAACAGAAAGAGTTCTCTTTGGATTCACTGGATACACAGCAAGTATATTAAGATGGAGATGCTATGGTCATGCAAACTCAAGCAAAATCAAAGCTGGATGTGGAAAAACATCCTAAGAACCAGAAATGAATACCTGCCATATGTGCGGTTCTACATAGGACAGGGGAATAATGTAATGACCTGGAAAGACCCGTGGGTCAATGGACAATTTCTCGAGGCTTGTGTTAAGGAAGCTGGTCTGTTGAAGATGAGATCAAGGCTAGGGCCTGACAGCCATCTAAACAACATCATCAATGATGGAATGTGGGACATACTGAGCTTCAGAGGCAATGAGGAGCTCAAGAGCCTGTGCAAAAACATCCAGCTGGGAGTTGGTTTGGATGTTTGCTTGCTTATGAACCAGAAAGATGTGTCAATCAAGGACGCATGGAATGTTTGCAGAACCAAGCACACTGAACCCATTTGGGCTAAGTGGCTGTGGGGCACCAAAGTGCCTAAGAGAGTCATTATCTACTGCTGGAAGATCTTGCACGACAGACTTACTACTGAAGACATGCTGCAAAAGAGAGGCATCACCCTTGCCTCGAGATGCAGTCTATGCTGCAAAAAGGCAGAAACGAATGCCCACATCTTATGGGAGTGTGAGCTGGCTGCGGAGATCTGGAGCAGGGAAAGCACAATGCTGTCCTTCAATCCAAAAAACAACGAAGAACTACACTTACTGACAGATAGAAAAGAAGGGATGCTTGCTGCACTCATTCTCTATCATATTTGGATTCATAGAAATCGCATCATTTTTGAAAATACTAACCCTGACCCACGTGTAGTGTGGCGACATGTGTCTAGTGACTATAGAAGTCTACATAGATAGTGTTTTTCTTCTTCATAGATTCTGCAAAGATAGAATCACTGAGCTTTGCTCCCCCTTTTTTGTAAATTTGTGATTATGGAATGAGAAGCACGCTTACTGATAAAACAAAGAGCTAAATGGTGTTTTTGCCAAGATATGAAAAGAGATTTATTTAAAGACACATATGCGTACTCAGTACAATATATTTATATATTATACTGACGTGTACCAATTTCAAATTCTTTATAGTTGCCTTTTGCTTAAGATGATGATGATGCAACTCAATATGCTGGCTCAACAAAATCAGATCTTTCATGGGGATGCTAAAGTTAAATGGGACTCTTAGTTTAAGTTATTTTTCTTGTACAAGTAGTTCTCTTACGTATTAAGTTTTCTTCTGTAGCAATCCTATGCCTTCAGGCCCCTATGTAATTAACCCTTGGCTTATTTAAGGAAGCTTTATTCTTTGGTGCATGTATATACTTGTGTATTTGATCCACTCAGAGACGGGCAACTTTAACGCTTTTATACACCTTTTCCCTTTTGGGTCTAAGGTGTAGATTGGGGTTAGGTTGTTAACCTATGATAAATACATGGTAGAGAAAGAGAAAAATGTGGGAAACATTAGAAAAACTAAAGTAATACCTAGAGAATAGTTGATCTGGATGATCCCCTACGTTGTGTGTGCAATCTGCTGTGTTTCGGCTGCAGATTCACCCTTCGGAGGTGCTCAGATCAGCCCGGGCGAAGCATTCGGTTCCTTGCTCTTCTCTCCTCTCTCTCTAGTGTCATGTAATGGGAAACGACTCCTCCTCTAGGTCTGACCGAACTCCCCTCAAGTCTTAGGAACCACTTAAGGTATGAAATAACACCAGTCGTTGGACTACAGTGTTATCTTCAGATTGCCTGATCGGGTAGACTCGGTATTATCAACTGGAAATTCGGTAGTACCAAGTTTCTAGGGTATCCACAATTCATCACGATGTCAGTACTATCAACTTGTCTCAATAGAATTAAGTTTTTAGGTTGCTCAAGCACTACCTCCCTGATGTCATCTCAATAGTACCGAGTCAGTGGACTCGTTAGTACTGAGTTTTCTCGATTCATTATTGCTCTTTACTGACTTTGTTTCGGTACTACCAACTTCGGGTATCAGTAGCATCGAGTCTGGGTGAGTCTTCTGGTCCGGTACTGATGTGAAGTCAGTACCACCGACTTTTAGTGTCGGTAGTACCGAGTCTGTGAAGCTCAATTGTACTTGAAATTGCACAAGAACGTAGATAAGTAATCGAGATGAATATTAAACCATTTTATACAGTAAAAAACATATAATTTGATGTGTTTAGATAGAACAAGTCAATGGATAGCATTTCATGCATAATTAATCACATAAATGACAAATCATCACATAAAATCAAGGAAAATATGCCTGTGAAAATGACTAAAAACTCATGCATCAAACTCCCCTAAGATTAAATGTTGCTCGTCCTCAAGCAACACTCTCTTTTATCTATTTTATGTAAGTCATCAAAAGGATATAACACATGAACTTTTTTCTTAATCATGTCCACCAAACAATCCCTAAACTGACCTTCAATGACCACTGAACCGATAACTGCTATGAAGAGACCAAAAATTTCCATAGAAGATGTCCACCTTTTGATCAATGAACACTATCAAGAAAGAAGTTGATATCATAATTATTCAGGCATTCACTTGGTGCATTATGTGATTCCCTATTCTAATTTTCTCTCTCCTAACTACCAACTAATTGGAAGCAGATCTCCTTATAAAAATGGATGAGGAGATAAATCATTTGAGTGGCCTACCAATGATAGAAATTGATGATATGAGATAGGTGGCAATTGAAGAATCACAAGTACATCCAACTTATTTGCGCAAAAAGAATGATGACCTACATGAGTGAAAAGAATGTCATGCATAAATCCTAATGCCTAATGTCTCTTTTTTTCTTTTTAACAAATGATGCATGTATAAATCTGTCTCATTAAAAAATGAGACTGTCAAAACAAACAAATGGCGTCATGTGGATTAAATCATCTCTCTAAGAATACTTAAGGACATACTTTCTCCCTATGAAATTTTGATATTGTTTTTTCTTCTCTAGCCCATAATTTTTGTTATCTTCAGCATGATTGGGTTTATGCTTGGGCTTTCAGTTCATACTTATTTTTTTCCCTTTTTTTATGTGGAGGTATGTCCCTGCTCCAATCTTCATAAATGGAGACTACAATCCACATGACAAAAGGAAATGAATGCTATGAAACGTATGCAATCTACATGAAATTGCTATGCAACTAAGGTGGTATGCACTAAAGTTGTTCATGCATGCAAATGCAACTTTTTCTTCTTTCTTTTTTCTTCAAATGCAAGCAAGAATAAGCCAATCTATCAAGTCACCTATTATGCCATGCCATGCAATCAAAAGATGTAAGTTGGATTACTCATTCATCATGAGGTGGTGAGTCAAAATTTGATGAAAGAGATGGATAGAATCACATAACTAAGAGACAATGCCTTTCATAGGATTATGATATGTCCCTCTTTAATGACATGTGCACAAGGTAATATTAAGGTTTATTTCTTAGAATTCCATTTAATATCTCATTAAAGGTTTTATTAGCTTAGGCTCACTAACATCGTCATTCACATTCCCAGTTGATTTAGATGTTCATTCATATCCTATATCCTAAAGTTGACTTAACCAAACACTTCCTCAAGTGGTGTTACAGAAAGATTTTTGCAAAATTAAGCTATAAAGAGATGACAATAACCATGCAAGGAAACCTATGAGTACAACCTATTTGATATGTGAAACCATGCATTTACTGCTCCAAAATTACACTAGATATGTGTGGATCCTAAAATTGTATAAACCAAAATAAAAATAAAACAACTAAGATAAAAATGCAATAAAAAGCTAAGATAGATAGTTGTTCTAGCACCCCCAAGCTTGAATAAGACTATTTCCACATAGTCAATACTCACACTTAAGAGGTGGAACAACAATGTCATTGCTCAAAATGGAGGAGGTGGTGGATGTGGCATGTTGGGGTTATGAGGCAAAAACATCCCCTGAAAAGATAGATCCGACAGTGGCATTTGCGGTGGATGCAGGTACCCTCCAAAGTACCCCTGGTTCCAGTAATGGTCAAAGAATGGATGTTGATATTGCTCCATCCACTATAGGCGCATGTGGACATTCTCTTGTTTGGCCAAGAGAAGGCATTCATTTTCATATATTGCCTGTTGATTTTGGTACAACCATACTTGTATCTCCTACACACCAGCCAGCGTCGCCTGATGTTGATGTTGTCCTATCTGGATCTCCTACAACATCCCATACATACCCACCATGTTGTACGGATCATGCTCCTCCTGAGAAGGGGGTGGAGTAGATGAAGTCGAGGCAGAGTAGGTGCGGGTCCTTTTGCACGGGACCGCTCTTTGGGTAATGGGGATGGTGGCTTCCACCTCCTCAATGTCATCGTCAGAGTTGCCATCATCACCTTGATGCTCATTGTTGCCATGAGCTGATGCCATGGGTTCATCCTCTTCCTCTCCCTCATCCAGCAACCACCGAAGATGTGCTACTACTCACAGGTTGAAGATGGGGTCAGGGAGGCTACACTCTCAGAACCGTCCTCGACGTGTGCAACTTGCATACATCATGTTATGGTGTAAGCTGAGGAGGCTCACCTTGTGGAAGTGTTGGAGATCTAGTTTCTTTGTAGATTCCATCGATGCAAGGGTGGATAAGTTGAGGCAGAGATGCAACACAATTGGGGTAATCAGCCCCCTAAACACAATTGGCACTTTCTGTTGCACATTGCCCCGAACTGAGATCATATGGAGGAGAAGGAAGGACCCAAAGTTGGTGGTTTCTCCCTCCAATATTCTATAAAGGAAGTAGAGGTCCATCCTTTGGACCTTCCCTTGGGCTTGGGCAGAACAAGCGAAGATAGTGTTGTGTAGAGGCGGTGAAGAATGCGAGCAAAGGGGTGTTGGATGTCAGTGATAGAGTTGATGTGCCAACTGATGTGAAAGCCTTCTGGCACCTTAGTCAATTGCTCCCAAGCCATGTCGTAGTTAAAATCTAAAGGGGTAGAGCATTTTGAGACGTGTTCCCAGTTGATGATGTGGTTGAATGCCCGTAGAGTGATGGAGTAGTTGGTGTTGAAGAGGCAGAAACTGACTTTTCCTTCCCACCATTCACCTCCTAATTATTGCTCAGGGACGACCAGAACCTCCAACAATGCAAAGAACTCAAGGATGAGTTCCGGGTAGGTCTTCCAGAAACTAAAGAAAGGGTTATCCCCCTCCATTATCTGGCATTGACAAACCCACCACAGGTTGTTGGTGAATCCTGCTCGCTCGATTAAGGCGCGATCTCCATATTGTGTTCGCAGCATCGTCCTTGTCTGAAGCTCTTTGTACACCTTCTTGACATCTGGGGATGGATGTCTAAAGCTCTTTGTACACCTTCCTGGAAGAGCAAGGAGAGTTGGTCCCTAGACAAGGACCCACTCAATGTTTCACCCCATATTTACTCAATAAGGCTCCCAATTTCCTATTGGTGAAATGTGATCTACCATCACTAATAATCGGTCAGGGGACACCAAATCTACAGAAAATGTAATCTTTCACAAACCTGCACAGAACTTGTGTGTCATTGGTGCATGTTGGAATTGCTTCCACCCACTTAGATACATAGTCAACCACAAGTAAAATGGAGAGATTAGAATTAGAATACATGAATGGACCCATGAAATCAATGCCCCATATATCAAACACTTCAACCTCTTGAAACACATTTAGTGGCATTTCATGTTGCTTAGAAATATTACCTACACGTTGACATGCATCACAATGACAAACAAAATTGTGAGCATCTTTAAATAGTGTTGGCCAGTTTAACCCACTCACTAAGACTTTGTCTGTGGTCCTAGAGATAGCATCATGCCCCCTGTAGTAACGAATGATAGTGTGATAAAATGCTCTCAACTTCACATTCGGGTACACACTTTGTAACATACTGAAATCCAGGGTCTTTCTTGCAATTTACCCAATTTTGAGCTTTTCTTTGCATTCTAGTCCATTTGGACCTTTTTTATAAATTTCCCATCCTTTTGGATCATTTTTTGACTCTATATGCAATTTGAGCCTAAATGATGGTGAAATTCCATTTTTCCCCATTTATGATAGTGAAGGGGTGTTTGCACAACTACCACAATTAATATGATTAGTAAAGGCAATGATGCTAATGTTCACCAAAAAATGAAATATAATAAGAATTGACTAATGCATAATGCTAAAGTACAAGTTTAATGATTAGTGGATGAGAAATGAATAATTATGTAAGTGTAGGGTTAATATGGAGAATAATAACCCACCTCCCTCTCTCTCTCATCTTATGGGGTAATAATACTTGATAGGGTAATTATGCAAAACTCCACTAAACCATGAATTAGTTGACGAATGGATAATGTTGGAGATCAAGAATAAATATTAATGGTTAAGAAGTGAATTAATATGAAAGTATAAATTAAAATGGTGAATAATGACCCATCTTCATACCTCACTCTTAATATGGGATATTAAACTTGAAAATGCATGTAATAAGTGAGTGGAGGACTCTTGGACTCCATATCTCAGATTTGGGAACCAAGGGTTGCATATAAAAGCTATATATAGTTATTTGCCCAAAAGTCATATTAATATATGCTTTAATAATCAACATAATTATTGGATGCCAAAGATTGGGTGAAACGCAAATCTAATTATATAGCATGAAACTAGACGTCATTAGCAACCTAGGGTTAAAATTTGAAGTCATTTGGAGTTCGTTTTACCTCCCAAATGTATTAAACAAGTTTTTAATAAAGTGTGACATTATATCATTAAGATATCAATGATGCATGCACATTTAAGCTATGGTCCGACTTTAATTAGTGTCACGCGTGACACAACTATGCATGTCAATCATGGATAGCGATCCAGCGGCTCGCGTGAAGTCTGACCCGCATCCAACGACCAGGAACGTGTCTTCAACCTCCGGCCATTACATGTACAGTAATCCTCGACTCCTCCGCTTCGTTCTCCCTGGTTACTTGATCATTTCGTGCGATTTCTTCTCCATCCGGTTTGTATCCTTCCACCGATTCATTTGAGCCATCCCTAGTGCAGTGAGGTGTGGTGTAGCTGAAATGCCCAAAGGCGCCGGCCAAGGCTTCTCACCTCCACCGCTGTCTCACATCCACACCAAACCTCACCTATAAATAACATGTCCTAGACCTCCTTCGCCCCCATGCAATCTTTTCCTAGTGCTAATTAGCCCTAAACTACCACTGGTAGCCACCGCAACCTCCGACTATTCCTGACCTTGCGGCACCTCTCCTCAGCTCTTGGAGGAACCAACATCCAAATTTCTTGATTGGGTGAGTTCGTACTCTTCCCTTCTTCGTTTTGAGCCCCTGATCTCGTGATTTAGTTCGGTCTTGCAAAAATGCCCAATTGGGCAAGGAGCACCTCACCGCCATGGAAGGGCACGGGCTGGGGAAGAAGCCCGATGGTTGAATGTCCATATTGCCCCTGCTCACCCTCCTTCATTTGTCTTCTCTCTGAGGTTATTCTGGTCTTTTTCGCCCCTCTTATTTTTGTTTCTCGATTAGCTAATGGTTACATTCGATTGACCCTTGTATCCCCATGAATTGAATGGATTTGATTTTATGACCATGGGCCGTTTTTTCATTTCACCTACTATTTACATGGATTTACATTTTCGTTTAAAATACTGTCACGCTATGGTTTTCTTGCATTCTGATTGGCCGATTTCACTTAATTCATAGTAAATCGATCCATGGTCAGGAAAATGCAAATAAATAGTCATTGGAAAGGGTTTTTCATGTGGAATCTGATTTTATGGTTCTTGAGTCCCAACTATGATCCCTTTTCTGAAGTTTTCTTTGGATACCTATTTAATTATATTAAATGGTCTAGAATGTATAATTAATTCATTTTAACTCCAAATTGGGAAATAAAATATGTTTTCTTAATTAGAAGAATGTGATTAATCGATTAAACTAGATTTTGAACCTTAAATCGTGGTTTTAAAAATAAGTTCCAAAATTAGGGTTTTTCCTATGCTTTATGCCTTAATATATACTAATACATGTGAAATGTTGTAACTAGGGTAAAAATGGATTTGGCAACAATATGATTGGTGAAAGTAATGGTAATGAATCAAAATATGGTATGTGAAGCCTATTTCATATGTGATACTTATTTGTGTATGTGATTCCTATTATATGTGTGGAATGCATGAATGTGAAATCTATGTGAAAACAATTCTAATCCTTTAGTTGGGTCTTATCCAACCCTACAAACATTTTGTACTAGCCTTGATATCCTCCTAAATGCGTTTATTTGGATCTTTACTTATTTGGTGCTTCTAATTCCATTTTGGCTCATTCATTTGAAACATGTTAATCTTGCTACTACATATGTTGGCTCATATACTTTGAAATGCTTAAATCTTGCTATAGCCTATGTTGGCTACTTCATGTGGTTTATTCGTGGGTTTTATTCCTAAATGCTATGATGCAAATGTGACTTTTGTATTTTCACTACTGCCAAGTGAACTATTAAGCATGATGTATTTTAGGCCAAATGACAATTTAGTGTACATGTGTACAAACCACCCATAGGGCACTGAGGTTTTAGTCCTCCTGCCGGGCACTGGGGTTTTAGTCCCCCTGCCATTTTATATTAGGCACTGGGGTTTTAGTCCCCCTGCCACTTTATATAGGCACTGGGGTTTTAGTCCCCCTGCCACTTGGTGAGGTCCGATAGGTGCCTCACCCTACATTGAGATGACTTTGTGTCTTAATATATTCATGATAGGTGATTAATTTAGTTGATTGATTATGGCAGTCTTCTCTCTCTTATTCTTATACTTGCCTCATTTCTTTTAAAATCCCTTAGTGTAGAGAATCGTTTATATTGTAATGCTTTAGATTATTTAATTATCCTATTTCTCTTGAATAACACATACATTTTTATCTTTCTCTTGTTGGATGACCCCAACCATCCAGGCTAGGATCAGAGTGCGCATGGAAGCTTGGTGAACCTGCCTAAGGCTAAGGAGATCTTGCACATCTAGATAGCTTGGACTAGTTGCATAAAATTTTGTTATGTTGTTTGTGGAGACAATTTGTATTAGTTTAAGTCTTCATCTACCAAGATCATATGCTTGTATAAAGTTGTACTCCCATTTGGGAAATTTTTATAATGTACTCTTTATACATTTTGAATAAAGTCAAGTTTTATTTCTTTCGCTACCACACATTTGATGTATTTGTTTATCATGTTTAATAGTATAGACTATGTCCTTACAACATGGTATTAGAGAATCAAGGTAGTCAGATTCTTGACTAATTCAAATTGTCTCCTAGATAAAACCCTTACCATATGTAGTTTCCTTTAGTAAGTTTTTCACCTTAGAGTTGACCTATGATGAAAGTTTGATTTAGGATTATAATAATTTCATATTAGAAATAAAATATGTCAACTTTGGGTGATTTCTCTTTTGAGAAGCTACTAGAGCAATAAGTTGAAGTGATGGTGTCTAGAAAGGGTCAGAGCTTGGGGGCTGGAAAAATTTTCCTCCACGCCACTAGCTTGGTTTACGGGGACTCCCATGCTCATATGACCTGGCCTGGCCTGATCTGATACAGACAACTCGAAATAGCCTATCTTTGGGCATGATGCCTAATTGTTGAATACCTTAGGAAAACCATAAGTGATGATTTGATCTCTTACACAAAAATCATCCTTAAATACCTTATACTCCTACGTTTAGGGTTTAGTGTACCCTATGTTACACCCTGAAGCTTGGTTAGTAAATCCTTTTAGTGTTGAATTTTATGTACCCTTTTACCCTTAGCTTAGTTTCACTTAGTTGACCCTTTTAAGGGGTGGAGTGAGGGTAATGGTGTTAGTACCCTATTTGGTTTTTGCAAACCTGATTTTGAGGATGAAATCCCTTTTTAGGGGGATGGAATCCCAAATTAAAAGCAAAATCAAATTCCTTTGGAGCTAGAAACCCTATCTATGTGGACATATGTACATAATAACTTATGTGAACAAGAATTTACCAAAAACATTATACTTGTAATTCAACTTGTTTGTTTATACACACGTGAATATGTAGTAAATCATATAGAGATAGTTCATATGCTTGAACCTTCACATATTGTTGATGCACATAATAAAGAGTTACTCATTTCTAATTGTGAATATACATAACGTTGACTATGCCACCCTAATGGTAAAATGTGTATGGATAATGCACCCTAAGGATGCTTTAACATGTAATGATCATGCTGACCTAAATCCTAATATGTAATCATCTAGCTTTGACAACATATACATATATACATCCTTAATGCCTTTCAGGATACATTAGTGACATTAGGTGTCATCATCACATAATATACCTTGATACATATAAATGGATTATAGTCACAAAGTTATCAATATATGTAAGGTATATCACCTTGTTCTCTAATGAACATCTCATCATAACTTGATATATGAATTAATTCATTAATATTTAATGTGTTGCATCCTATTCACTAAAATGCATAAAATGACTCAAACATGATAATGAATAATTGGATTCACATAAATATTCATAAATGCCTAATGTGAATTAAAATATGTAGTGTAATGGACGAAAATGATTAATGATGTCATTAATATGAGTATGAAAGATGATATGACAATGTGCAATATGGACATTATTTGGAATTATTATAGGCTTAATAACTTGTTGGATAGTATTAACTTTTTCTACAAAATAATTTGTGATAATTCTACATGATAGTTTTAAGAGGATAATGGAAAATGAATTCATGTTATTAAGGTTTTTGACCTAATACATTAATTAATGTTGAAATGGCTTAGTAAACCCTAATTGTGCTTAAAACCCTTGATGAGGGAAATACACATGATATAATGTTGAGATGTAATTGTTTTGAATAAAATGTGGCACACAAGTGATGGTATAATAAATATGATGCCTCTTCATGATGGAGATTATGCTAATAAGACAAAAATGTTGACTATGTCATGTTGGATAAAAGTTTATAGGTTTTTTGGAAGCCTTAGTAAGACTTGGCTAATGTATAGAGCTTTTAATACCCACCTAGTTGTTTAAGGTTGGGATGTTACTCACTCACCCTCTCTTCCCTCTTGTTATGATTTCGGGGGCAAAATCCTCTTTAAGGGGTGGAGTGATGTAACATACTGAAATCCAGGGTCTTTCCTGCAATTTACCCAATTTTGAGCTTTTCTTTGCATTCTAGTCCATTTGGACTTTTTCATAAATTTTCCATTCTTTTGGATCATTTTTTGACTCTATATGCAATTTGAGCCTAAATGATGGTGAAATTCCATTTTCCCCCATTTATGATAGTGAAGGGGTGTTTGCACAACTACCACAATTAATATGATTAGTAAGGGCAATGATGCTAATGTTCACCAAAAATGAAATAATAATTGCACAAATAAGAATTGACTAATGGATAATGCTAAAGTACAAGTTTAATGATTAGTGGATGAGAAATGAATAATTATGTAAGTGTAGGGTTAATATGGAGAATAATAGCCCACCTCCCTCTCTCTCTCTCTCATCTTATGGGGTAATAATACTTGATAGGGTAATTATGCAAAACTCCACTAAACCATGAATTAGTTGACTAATGGATGATATTGGAGATCAAGAATAAATATTAATGGTTAAGAAGTGAATTAATATGCAAGTATAAATTAAAATGGTGAATAATGACCCATCTTCATACCTCACTCTTAATATGGGATATTAAACTTGAAAATGCATGTAATAAGTGAGTGGAGGACTCTTGGACTCCATATCTCAGATTTGGGAACCAAGGGTTGCATATAAAAGCTATATATAATTATTTGCCTAAAAGTCATATTAATATATGCTTTAATAATCAACACAATTATTGGAGGCCAAAGGTTGGGTGAAATGCAAATCTAATTATATAGCATGAAACTAGACGTCATTAGCAACCTAGGGTTAAAATTTGAAGTCATTTGGAGTTCATTTGACCTCCCAAATCTATTAAACAATTTTCTAATAAAGTGTGACATTATATCATTAAGATATCAATGATGCATGCACATTTAAGCTATGGTCCGACTTTAATCAGTGTCACGCATGACACATCTATGCAGGTCCATCATGGACACCGATCCAATGGCTCTCCTGAAGCCCGACCCGCATCCATCGACCAGGAACTTGTCTTCAACCTCCGGCCGTTACATGTACAGTAGACCTCGACTCCTCCGCTTCGTTCTCCCTGGTTACTTGATCATTTCATGTGATTTCTTCTCCATTCGGTTCGTATCCTTCCCCCGACTCATTTGAGCCATCCCTCGTGCTGTGAGGTGTGGTGTAGCCTAAACACCCAAAGGCACCGGCCAAGGCTTCTCACCTCCACCACTGTCTCGCATCCACACCAAACCTCACCTATAAATAACATGTCTTGCACCTCCTTAGACCTCCATGCAATCTTTTCCTAGTGATAATTAGCCCTAAACTACCACTGGTAGCCACTGCATCCTCTATCTATTCCTGACCGTGCGACACCTCTCCTCGGCTCTAGGAGGAACCAACGTCCAAATTTCTTGTTTGGGTGAGTTCGTACTCTTCCCTTCCTCTTTTCGAGCCCCTGGTCTCGTGATTTAGTTCGGTATTGCGGAAATGCCCAATTGGGCAAGGAGCAGCTCGCCGGCATGGCAGGGCATGGGCTGGGGAAGAAGCTCGATGGTTGAATGTCCATATTGCCCATGCTCGCCCTTCTTCCTTTGTGTTCTCTCCGAGGTTATTCTGGTCTTTTCGCCCCTCTTATTTTTGTTTCTCGATTAGCTAATGGTTACATTCGATTAACCCTTGTATCCCCACGAATTGAATGGATTTTATTTTACGACCATGGGCAGTTTTGTCATTTCACCTACTATTTACATCGATTTATATTTTCATTTAAATAATTGTCACGTTCTGGTTTTCTTGCATTATGATTGGCCGATTTTACTTAATTCATAGTAAATCGATCCATGGTCAGAAAAATGCAAATAAATAGTCGTTGGAAAGGATTTTTCATGTAGAATCTAATTTTATGGTTATTGAGTCCAAATTATGATTCCTTTTTCGAAGTTTTCTTTGGATACCTATTTGATTATATTAAATGGTCTAGAATGTATAATTAATTCATTTTAACTACAAATTGAGAAATAAAATATGTTTTCTTAATTAGGAGAATGTGATTAATTGATTAGACTAGATTTTGAACCTTAAATCGTGGTTTTGAAAATAAGTTCCAAAATTAGGGTTTTTCCTATGCTTTATGCCTTAATATATACTAATACATGTGAAATGTTGTAACTAGGGTAAAAATGGATTTGGCAACAATATGATTGGTGAAAGTAATGGTAATGAATCAAAATAAGGTATGGGAAGCCTATTTTGTATGTGATACTTATTTGTGTATGTGATTCCTATTATATGTGTGTAATGCATGAATGTGAAATCTATGTGCAAACAATCATAATCCTTCAGTTGGGTCTTATCCAACCCTACAAACATTTTGTGCTAGCCTTGATATCCTCCTAAATGCCTTTATTTGATTCTTTACTTATTTGATGCTTCTAATTCCATTTTGTCTCATTCATTTGAAACATGTGAATCTTTCTACTACATATGTTGGCTCATATACTTTGAAATGCTTAAATCTTACTATAGCCTATGTTGGCTCCTTCATGTGGTTTATTCATGGGTTTTATTCCCAATTGCTATGATGCAAATGTGACTTTTGTATTTTCACTACTGCCAAGTGAACTATTAAGCATGATGTATTTTAGGCCAAATGACAATGTAGTGTACATGTGTACAAACCACCCATAGGGCACTGAGGTTTTAGTCCTCCTGCCGGGAACTGGGGTTTTAGTCCCCCTACCATTTTATATTAGGCACTGGGGTTTTAGTCCCCCTGCCACTTTTTATAGACACTGGGGTTTTAGTCCCCCTGCCACTTGGTGAGGTCCGGTAGGTGCCTCACCCTACATTGAAATGACTTTGTGTCTTAATATATTCATGCTAAGTGATTAATTTAGTTGATTGATTATGGCAGTCTTCTCTCTCTTATTCTTATACTTGCCTCATTTCTTTTAAAATCTCTTAGTGTAGAGAATCTTTTATATTGCAATGCTTTAGATTATTTAATTGTCCTATTTCTCTTGAATAACACATACATTTGTATCTTTCTCTTGTTGGATGACCCCAACCATCCAGGCTAGGATCAGAGTGTGCATGGAAGCTTGGTGAACATGCCTAAGGCTAAGGAGATCTTGCACATCTAGATAGCTTGAACTAGTTGCATAAACTTTTGTTATGTTGTTTGTGGAGACAAGTTGTATTAGTTTAAGTCTTCCTCTACCTAGATCCTATGCTTGTATAAAGTTGTACTCCCATTTGGGAAATTTTTATCATGTACTCTTTATACATTTTGAATAAAGTCAAGTTTTATTTCTTCCACTGCCACACATTTGATGTATTTGTTTATCATGTTTAATAGTAGAGAATATGTCTTTACACACTTCCTCAAAATTACATCCCTACATTGTTTAAGAAGAATCGGGTCTTACTAGATGTAAAACCTCAATGAATGGAAAAATATGTTCTTTTCTTAGTACCCCCAATCTGAAGGCTAAATAATTTACAATATCCACAAACCAGGGATCCTTGGTCTTAATAGCAAAAAGTTTTTCATCTGAGAAATCCTCAACAATAAGGATATTGACATCTTTTTCATTCACTCTTTCCAACCTAGATAGGTGATCTGCTACCACATTTTCCACCCCTACCTTATCCTTGATTTCTATGTCAAATTCTTGTAAAAGTAAAATCCACCTAATCAATTTAGGTTTTGTGTCTTTTTTGGTAACAAGGTTTTGATTGAAGAATGGTTGGTCCAAACAATCACCTTAGCCCCAACTAGATATTGACAAAACTTCTCAAATGTAAAAACAACCGCTAAGAGTTATTTTTTTGTGGTTGTATAATTGAGTTGTGTATCATTCAAGGTTTTGGATGCATAATATATGATTGTAGGAGCCTTATCTCTGTGTTGAACCAACACAGATCCCATTGCATAATATGATGCATCACACATCAGCTCAAACGGTAAGCTCCAATCAGGAGCCTACACAACATGCGTGGAGCTAAGATTCTCCTTTATCACTTCAAAGGCATTCAAGCATCGTTCATTAAAAGAAAATTCAGTGTCTTTTTCCAACAATTCCGATAAAGGTGTACCAATTTTTGAAAAATATTTGATAAAATGACGGTAAAACCCAACATGTCCCAAAAAGCTCCTTACACCCTTCACTGACCTCAGTGGAGGTAGATTGGAGATGAACTCTATCTTAACTGGGTCTACTTCCATACCCTTGTTGGACACCTTGTATCCAATCACAATGCCCTCACTCACCATCATATGACATGTCTCCCAATTCTGGACTAAGTGAGTGTTCTCACACCTTTGTAAACCTTGTCCAAATTATATAGGCAATCACTAAATGACTCACCATACATAGAAAAATCATCCATGAACACCTCCAAGAACCACTCTACCATATAAGAAAAGATGGCAAGCATACAACGTTGGAAAGTGGCAGGGCATTACAAAGGCCTAACGACATCCGTCTATACACAAACGTGCCATAGGGGTAGGTGAAGGTATATTTTATCTAATCCTTTGGCTCAATTGAAATGTTATTATAATCGGAACACCCATCAAGGAAGAAAAAGTGTGAATGACTAGCGATTAGTTCCAGGATCTGATCAATGAACAACAAAGGAAAGTGATATTTTAAGGTAATGACATTCAAACGTCGGTAGTCTATGCATACACGCCACCCTATCACTAACCTAGTTGAGATTAACTCATTAGAAGCATTAGTTGTGACAGTGACCCCCCTTTCTTATGAACTTCTTGATTTGGGCTAACCCACATAGAGTCCAAAATTGAATAAATGATACATGTTGATATGATCTTTCCCACTTCCTTCTTCACTACCTCAGTCATGACAGGGTTGAGCCGTCATTGAGGTTGAACTATATCCTTGTCTCCTTCTCCAATCTGGATTTTGTGCTGGCTCAAGCTTTGAGAGATTCCTTTGAAGTCTGCTATTGACCACCCAAAAGTGGCTAGATGGTTATCCAACACAGTGAGTAACTGCTTCTCCTCTTCACTACTCAAGGACAATGATATGATCACTGGGATCTTCTCTTCTTTCGCTAAGAAGACATATTTCAGATGCGATGGTAGGGGCTTCAATGCTAACTCCAATGGGCTCAACAGAGATCGGACCAATGGCAGGGGAGGTGTTCCCAAATCTTCAAAATATCTTACATAGTAGCAAGGTAGTGCCTTCAACATCATTTCACACTCTTTTAGAGAGCGGTTGCATGTACTGTCCCTCACCATGTTCATCAAGCATGCTTCCAATGGTAACTTTGAAAATGTTATCATTAAGGAATCAGTTGTGGCCCCCTCTATGGTAGTCGGGCCATAGTCTTCTTCTTCATCATCTGAGTAATGTACAACTTTGGCTAACAATATTGCCTTGGTGTTTTCCATGATATCCACTACTATAGTTCCCCTATCTATTTTAGTCATTACATGAGCCATGTCTAGGAATGGCTTCCCCAAAAATAGAGAAATTTTTCCCTCCACATGCTGAAGCATGTTGCATTGTGCTTTGTCCCCCAATTTTTGTGAGTGCTCTGACATCTTAATCTCAAACTGGTCATCATGGGTGCCCATGGTAAGGCATTCTCTACCCATTTCTAGAATCATATTAGTCATGGCTTGAAATGGCCTACCTGGTAAGAGTTTATTTCCATGATCCTCCTAAATTTCCATCACCACGAAGTCAACAGGAAAAACAAATATGTCCACTTTCACTAGAACATCTTCACAAATACCATATGGACTGACCACAGAGTTGTCAGCCAATTTGATAGTCATACCTAGTCTCCTTGAGACCTAGATTCTTGAAAGTTGGCAAAGGCATAAGGTTGATGCTTGCCCCTGAGTCACATAGTGCTTCACCAAACTTGGTATTTCCTATGAAGCAAGGGATGTTGAAACAACACGGATCCTGTATTTTAGGAGGTAGTGTTCCCAGAATAAAAGCACTCACCTGCTCCTTTAACACCACCACATCAACCTTAGGTATCCTTCACTTCTTATTGATTATGTACTTCAAGAACTTGTCGTACGATGATATCTGCTCAATTGCATCAATGAGTGTAATATTGATAGATAATTTCTTGAAGACATCTAAGAATTTTTAGAACTACCGGTCTACTTTGGTAGCCTTCAAGCTATTTGGAAAGGGCACTGGTATTCTCTGGTGAGGTGGAACATATGTTTCTAATCTTGTATCCTCCACCTCATCAGTGTTCGCCTCAATTGTCTTCTCCTTTTCTAACACACCTAGTTTATCTGCATCTGCTTCACAGTCTGAGTTGATGTTCTTGTAACTTCACCTGCTCCTGAACTTGCTAGTGCATCATTCAACAATGTCCTACCACTACGGAGTAGGAGTGCCTTGACATGTTGATTTCTAGAAGGTATGTTAGTATTTGCTGGGAACCCTTGCTGGTTTGGCTACTTCAATGTACCCACATCCATTGCTATTTGAGAAATCTAAGTTTCCATGCTGCGGATTCGTTCCCCTTGGTTCTGGAGTTCTCTCTAAGTTTGAGCAATAAGCACTTCATTCTGACTGACCAGCTTTCCAAGAATTTCCTCAATATGGTCAATCTTCTTTTGTTCTTGTTGATATAGCGCTTGGCCACCAAATTGTTGTGGCTTGGGTTGTTGCGCCTAAGAAGGGTCTTGTTGGATATTGTTGGGATCCTTTCATGAGAAAGTAGGATCCTTCCTCCATGAATAGTCATTGCCCCGATATTGTTGTTGTTGGCACGCAAACTTGCATTCCTCTTCTTCTTCTTCTGAAGGTGGTCTGTCGTTGGCACATAATTTTTTTTGCAATATGGTTCGAATTCTCATTTAACGCAGAGATGACCTTGGACCCCTGACACTTTTGATGGTTGCCGGAAGCTCTCTCTCATCACCCCACGATTGGTTCTTGGACATGTTCTTTAATATCTCATGACAACGGGGGGTTTGTTGTTGAGGAATAAACCTGTTCCTACATTGTCAAGTGTGGTTATCTCTCCCTTATGCAGATCGTAGTAGAAGATCTTCGCCTGTTCCAACAAATCAATATCGTGATGAGGTACCTTCCTCAACATATTTTGGAATCATGCTTCAGAATATGATTCATCAGTGTGCTGCCTAAAATTATGAATCTTCTTCACCAGGTCATTTGTCTTCTGTGGTGGAAAGTAACACTCAAAGAAAGCATCGATCATCTAATCCCATGCCTCGATACACTCATCATCGAGATTGTTAAACCACGACTTTGCATTGTCTTCCAGAGATGATGAGAATAGTTTCAGATATATGACAATCATTGGTATTCTATCTATCTTGACCATATCACAATTCTCAACAAAGTTACTGATGTGTGTCATTGGGTCTTTAGAACTGTGGTCGTGGAAAGCTTGGGATTTGACTAGAGAGATCAAACCCGGATTGATCTTATAGACACCCACATTGATGGCTTGTCTTTTGATTGGTTCTTTTTGAGTTGTTGAGGAAGAGGCTTTGATCCTCTCCCATATGGTCTGCTCTTCTACTCCATCACCCATTGTTGCTGACTCAGGTTCCTCTGGTGTTTCAGGTCCTTCAGGTGGAGGTGTTAGTGGTGGAGTTTGGTTGAATCAATCTACAGATCTTCCAAATTCCCTTTCTCTGTGAAGGAGTTATGCTTGCCTGAAACCCAGTGAAGATGGGTCTCTGTAATCATGGGCTCGATTACGCACCATACACTAGTACCTGAAAGTGGCGAAGTAATTGTTAGAACATGATAGTGGAGCTGGAAAAAATAATGATGTTATGATTCATCTTTGAGTGAAATAGAATTAAAAATAAAAAGGGTTGTCTTAGAGTGGCTGACCACATCACTCGTAGTGTTGGATGTTGTCATTTCCCCAGCAACGGCGCCATAAACTTGACATGTGTTTACCATGCATTAGACACAAGTGAACGTATTGAAGTAATACATGCCTTTTGAGGCCCAAGTCGAACACAGGGAAACATTCTCCATAATACTAATACTAATTGTGATCTAATCGACTAGTCCAATAAAATTGAATTAGTTTGATTAAACACGAACAAATGCAGAAAGGAAACAAGCTTAAGGATTAAGTTACTCAGATTTAAGGGAATTCCTCAGGACACTGGTTTCACCAAAGATAACATTGCAATTAACTCCACACAATAATATATATACCCCTACCCCTGAATAAGAACATGTAACTAGAACTACCCACACCCGCAGTGTAGTTCACTACCTATTCTAATGTCAATCTCATTCCCAGAGTAATTGGTTGATTAGTTAGGTGCTTTATGATTAATCTCTGGGTTTCTCCTCCCATTTGTTCTCCACCTTTCCCAAGGGGTGCAATAAATAAGTAAATCTATGTTTTTCCAACCCTTAACCTCTCTCCCAAAATGATTAAAGGTCTGGAAATCTATTTATGGTGATCAAGCATAAACAGAGCAAGACAATTTTATAGATTTATATCTTGAAAATAGGGATAAAGATGACATTAATGCGTGGAAATCAATTACAATTCATATCCGGGCTACTCCCAGATCCTAAGGAATCAAGGAGTTTATCTTGACATGGTTTTAATTGACGAATACATGGTGGAGAAAGAGAAAAATGTGGGAAACATTAGAAAAACTAAAGTAACCCCTAGAGAATAGTTGATCCAGATGATCCCCTACATCGTGCGTGCAATCTACTGTCTTTTGACTGTAGATTCGCCCTCTGGAGGTGCTCAGATCATCCCGAGTGAAGTATTTAGTGAAAACACTAGAGGGGGGTGAATAGGGTTTTATGATAATTTTAAAAATTATTTAAGCAAACAACCATAAAAAGATTGGAGAAGGAGGCAAGGTGTTTAGAGTGGTTCCACCCATACCAAATACTAATAGAGTCAGTCCACTACTCGGTTGTTTCCAACCAGGATTTTGAAAGAAATTGTATTTTATTACCTGGCAAGGATGTTACATAAGATACAACTACCTTCACAACCCTTAGGATAGCCTTCACCTAGAAGTAGTCCCACCAACCTTGACGTAGCCTTCCTCGAAGTAACTCCAAGCTCTCCCCTGAAGTAGCCTTCCTATTGAAGTAGCTTCCCAATTTTAGACAATCTTTTTAAAGTAATCCTAAGTCCTCTGACCTACCATCATCACCTGAATAAGCTCCTACAACCTTCTTTTTGCAGCCTCCAACCTAGGAGTAGCAAAGGAGAACAAAATACAATAGAAGGAATAAGATTGGAAAAAGGAAACAATGTTACCAATTGAGTACAACGTTTTGATCCTATATCAAGTGTATTGATCTCCTATCTACTATGGATGAACGTGGTAGTGTGGTGTCTAGGAGATACTAAGCTATAGGACACTAATGTAGAATAGATTGCAAGTGTAGCTCAGCTTGTTGCTCACAAAGAATGAATCTCAAGTGTAATTGTATGCACAAGCGATGCTTTGGGTGTCCTAAGGCATGTCCTATTTATAGGAATGGCCTACTAGTGCTTAGGGACGTTCTAGACACTTTCTAGGGTGTTCTTAGTACTCAACTAGCCGTTAGGTGTCCACTAATTACATTACAATGACTAGTTGTTTAATGTTGAAAAGTGCAGTCCAGAACCTTTCTCGGTCGAGAAGTTTGTCGATCGAGAGTCTCTCGGTCGAGGAATTCGTTGACTAAGGGAAGATCTGGAATGAGTGTATTGCAACGTTCATTTCCAACTACCAACCACTTTTCAACTCAGACTAATGTCCATAGAATTTGCTAGAAGGACTATTCTCAGTCGAGAATATTGTCGATCGAGAGTGTCTCGGTCGAGGAATTGGTCGATCGAGAATGTCCATGTTCCAATGTGTTGAGCCATGTACTAAGTGTGTATATCAATGTGTAATTGTGCTTATATCTTAAGGGAGGATCTTTCTAAGTGTTGTGGGTGAATAGGGAAGATCTAACACTTGATTTACATGATGTCTATGTACTTGTACATTATATACTTGTACAAGTTTTTACATTGAGTACAACCATGAAAATAAAATCAATCTAAGCATGTTGATCTTCCAATTTGTATAGATCTTCAACTATCCACTTCCTTATTTGTTTATCCCTGAAACACTCAAATAACAAGTTAGATCCACAAGAATGAAATGTTTGTCATCATCAAAACAAAGGGTAATGTCAGATTTAGCCAACAATCCCCCCCTTTTTGAAGATGACAAACATTTCTAAAATATAAATCAAGGAAATTTAAATAGCATGAGTTTCATACCTGATGTATACCTTATGTAAATATTCTCTTGAATATTCAAAGAGATATAGAACTCTTTTAAGGAATATAGCAATAATTTATGTGAAACCAAGAGATTATGAAACTCATTTATCTGATTTATATTCTTTCTCCCCCTTTGTCATTTCAAAAAGATAGCCATATAACCAATTTGCTCCCCCTGAATGGGATACTCCCCCTTAATTGTATACTATAACAAGAATGTCAAATTTATCCATAGTTAAAAAATCATGATTTATTTCTCAATCATTTGCAAGGGATGTTAAGCCCTGAGATGACATGAGAATCCTTTAGGCTCATGAGTATGTTTTGATAGTTTCTCAACCATTTACAAGGGATGTTAAGCCCTGAAATGATATGAGATTCCTTTAGGATCATAGTGGAATCAATTGATGTATCTCTTAACCAAATACAAGGGATGTTAAGTCCTAATTTGTTTAGAGAATTCATTTTAGAGCATCATATTCAAGATTATTGTAAGCTTTCTTATTTGAATTACTTTAAGGATATGAAGGTCATAACTATCTTTGAAGTGCAATTGAATAAGTAAAATAATGAATCGATTTTTTTTAACATGTTGAGCAAATATACTAAGGTTGAGTGCAGATGAATGATTTACAAATAAGAATTTTGTCAGGCTTATTTTAGGTCGACCATGACTTCAACCACGGTGCCCCTCGGTCGAGCTCCTTTTTCAACTAAGAGGCATTTCTATAGATTTCCAATGTATGCATTTTCATATATTATTCAATGGGCCACTTGATCTTGTTGTGTATGATTAGTATTAGTTCTTCATTTTGCTCATATATGAACTTATGAATGTTGAATAGTCTAAGATAGAACCTTTTTATGACTTAAGTTTGTCACTTGTGAGCAATATTTTTTAGAAGATATCTTGTCATAATTTCTTAGGATGCTCAAACCTTTTCAAAATGGTGATGATTATATTTTAACCAAGTTCCTTGTATGATCACTTCTTTTGTTTTCAATTAATGTTGAACAAAGTCTCCTATGCAAATAGATTTGCAATTAGTACTTTTCTTGAATAAAACCAATCTTTTCCTTAAGTATGCTTGTTTGAGACAATTTATGCAAAGTATAAAGTTTTGATGCCCACATATTCTTCCTTTTATAATATGTAAAGTTCATTGCATATTCCAGTCACTTAAGTTAATTGCAATTGAATTATCTTATTTTAATAAAACAGTTCTGACAGAGTTTTCCTCAGTCGACAAAGTTCTCGACCAAGTGATATTTGGTCGAAGTACTTGTCGGCCGGATGTTTCTTAGGTTTTTGTAGACTTAAGACAATAACTTACTCAGTCGACTATTTTATCGATCAATAATTTTATTGTTTCTCCAGAAAATGCAGGTTTGAGACAGAAACTACTTCGGTCGAAAATTTTCTCGATCGAAGAATGTCTCGGTCGAACTTGTTGTCGATCGAGATTGTTTCTGTTGTGTTTTCAGTAATTATTTGTAAGTAAAACATAAGGTATTTCCAATATAATTATAGAAATATGCAAATTAAAGCTCAGTTTAGTTGAGATAAGACATTTTGAATATCAAAGTAATGTTTTAGGTCAATTCTCAACTAATCATATTCAAATCTCTAAGTTTTAGGAACCCAAACTAGATCAACATCCTTTTTCTTGTATGGGCAAGAAAATGAATAATGTCCAAGATGTAAATAGTAATGACAACATAGAATGAATTTCATTTCTCTTCTTAGCTAGATTGTCTTTAGGCACATACCTAACTTTAGTCTTGGGCATTTGTGTCCTTCTCACTCTAGGTTTTTGATAGGATTTACCTTTGGGCTTATAACCTAGTCCTCTCCTTCCAATCTGACCAAAAGAATCTTTTAGGATCTTATCAAGAATACCATTGTTTTTCAAGCTACTAATTTCCTTTTGTGACTTAGCAATTTCATCCATTCTCCATTTAACATGTAACTTTGCTTGTTCTAGATTAGATAACAAACTATCTCTTTATTTGATAACAACATCATAATCTAAATGAGTACACAAGATAGGTTGAGTTTGAAGATCATTCAATTTTGCAAGTAGTTCAACCTTTTCTTGAGAAAGAAAACCATAATTTGTTTCTAGAGGAAGCAACTTCGTATTGCAGTCATTAAGAGATGATTTCAAGGTAGAGTTTTCAGAAATAATACTTTCTTTTTTAGAAACAAGATCATTTTGTTGAGCATACAACTCCTCATTAGTTTTAGTAACTCTTTTTAGTTTCTTTTTACAATCAATATATTTATCATGCAATTCATTAATGCTATCAACTAACTCTTCTTTAGATAAATCAAAAAGACTTACCTCTTCTTCTTCATTTGTTGTAGCAATAAGGCACTCCACCTATTCTTCTCCATCCTCACTATCATCACTTGAGTCATCCCATGCAGCTTTGTAGGCTTTTTCCTCCTTCTTGTGAGATGATTTCTTTCCTTTATTGAGTTTAGGACAATCACTTTTTAAATGTCCCCTTTTTCCGCATTCAAAGCACCTAGAGGAAGAAGAAACACTAGAGCTTTTATTAGTTTTAAATATTCCATACTGCTTACCATTTATAATGAGAGTTTCTTCTTCACTATCTTCTTCACTTGTGTCATGACTAATTTTGGTTGATGCCTTGAATGCAATGTCCTTTATTTTCTCCTTCTTGTGTTTAGCCACCAATATTTCTTCTTCTTCAAGGGTGACCTCATGAGTCTCCAAGTTGCCAATGAGTTGTTCCATCCTCAATCTTGTGAGATCATTTGCTTCTTCGATAGATGTCACCTTTGGTTTGTACTTTGGTGGAAAACACCTAAGAATCTTGGATACTTGATCCTCTTCACTAATGGCTTTACCTAATGCATTCAAACCATTAACAATAGAAGAAAACTTTGCATACATTTCACTAATAGACTCATTTCCATAAGAAATTGTTCAAACTTTTATTTAAGCATACTAATTTTGGAGTTCTTTACTTGAACAACTCCTTCATAAGTAATAGAGAGTCTATGCCATATTTCATATGCAGTTTCACAATTTGATATTCTATTAAACTCACCTACGGAAATTGAACAATAAAGGATACTTACAACTTTTGCATTCAATTGGGCTAATTTTATAGTATTTGCATCCCATGTATTATACTCCATTTAAGGAAGAGTGTAGGTATTTAAAACCATTCTCCAAAGATCCCAGCTGATCCCTTGAAAGTATAACTGCATCCTCCTCCTCTAATAGTTGTAGTTGGTGCAATCAAATGGTGGAGGCCGAGCTACAAGTGTTCCTTCTAAGTTGAGGTTGTTTAGTACTCCATCACCCATTTTCTTCAAGACTTGTTAAAGTTCCTTGAAGCCTGCTCTGATACCAATTGAAAAACACTAGAGTGGGTGAATAGGGTTTTATGATAATTTTCAAAATTATTTAAGCAAACAACAACAAAAAGATTGGAGAAGGAGGCAAGGTGTTTAGAGTGGTTCCACCCTTAGCAAATACTAAGGGAGTCAATCAACTACCCGGTTGTTCCCAACTGGGATTTTGAAAGAAATTGTATTTTATTACCTCGCAAGGATGTTACATAAGATACAACTACCTTCAAAACCCTTAGGATAGCCTTCACCTAGAAGTAGTCCCACCACCCTTGAAGCAGCCTTCCTCAAAGTAACTCCAAGCTCCCCCTTGAAGTAGCCTTCCTCTTGAAGTAGCTTCCCATTGAGACAACCTTCTTGAAGTAATCCTAAGTCCATCGAGCTACCTTCACAACCTGAAGAAGCTCCAACAACCTCCTTTCCGCAGCCTCCAACCTAGGAGTAGCAAAGGAGAACAAAATACAATAGAAGGAACAAGATTGGAAGAAGAAAACAATGTTACCAATTGAGTACAACGCTTTGATCCTATATCAAGCGTATTTATCTCCTATCCACTGTGGATGAACGTGGTAGTGTGGTGGCTAGGAGATACTAAGCTATAGGACACTAATGTAGAACAGATTGCAAGTGTAGCTCAGCTTGTTGCTCACAAAGAATGAATCTCAAGTGTAATTGTATGCACAAGTGATGCTTTGGGTGTCCTAAGGCATGTCCTATTTATAGGAATGCCCTACTAGTGCTTAAGGATGTTCTAGACACTTTCTAGGGTGTTCTTAGTGCTCAACTAGCCGTTAGGTGTCCACTAATTACATTGCAATGGCTATTTATTTAATGCTAAAAAGTGCAGTCCAGAACCTTTCTCGGTCGAGAAGTTTGTCGACCGAGAGTCTCTCAGTCGAGGAATTTGTCGACTGAGGGAAGGTCTGGAATGAGTGTATTGCAACGTTCATTTCCAACTACCAACCACTTTTCAACTCAGTCTAACGTCTATAGAAATTGCTAGAAGGACTATTCTCGGTCGAGAATATTGTCGACCGAGAGTGTCTTAGTCGAGGAATTTGTCGACCAAGAATGTCCATGTTCCAATGTGTTGTGCCATGTACTAAGTGTATGTATCAATGTATAATTGTGCATATATCTTAATGGAGGATCTTTCTAAGTGTTGTGAGTGGATAGGGAGGATCTAACGCTTGATTTACATGATGTCTAAGTACTTGTACATTATATACTTGTATAAGTTTTTACATTGAGTACAACCATGAAAATAAAAGCAATCTAAGTGTGTTGATCTTCCAATTTGTATAGATCTTCAACTATCCACTTCCTTATTTGTTTATCCCTAAAACACTCAAATAACAAGTTAGATCCACAAGAATGAAATGTTTGTCATCATCAAAACAAAGGGTTTGATAATGTCAAATTAGCCAACATTTAGTTCTTTTCTCTTCTCTCCTCTCTCTCTCTAGTGTCATGCAATGAAAAATGGCTCCTCCTCTAGGTCTGGCCGAACTCCCCTCAAGTCACAGGAACCACTTAAGGTATGAAATAACGCCAGTCGTTGGATTAGAGTGCTATCTTCAGATTGCCTGATCGGGAAGACTCGGTAGTATCAATTGGAAAGTCAGTGGTACCGAGTTTCTAGGGTAGCCACGATTCATCATGATTTTGGTACTACTGACTAGTCTCGATAGCACTGAGTCTTTAGGTCACTTGAGCACTACCTCCTTAATGCCATCTCGTTAGTACTGAGTTAGTGGACTCGGTAGTACCAAGTTTTCTCGATTCATTCTTGTACTTTACTGACGTGGTTTCAGTACTACCGACTTTTGGTGTCGATAATATCGAGTTTGGGCGAGTCTTCTGGTCCAATACTGATGTGAAGTCGGTACCACCAACTTTTAGTGTCGGTAGTACCAAGTCTACGAAGCTCAATTGTACCTAGAATTGCACAAGAACGTGGATAAGTACTCGGGATGAATATTAAACTATATTAAATATTAAAAATCATATAATTTAATACATTAAGATAGAACAGGCCATTGATAGCATTTCATGCATAATTAATCACATAAATGACAAATAATTACATAAAGTCAAGGAAAATATGTTTGTGAAAATGACTACAAACACATGCATCAACGCCTCACGTCAAGTCAATCGTCGAAGAGGGATGGAGACAAACCAGGTTCAAATCTCAGGCCACCCGATTTACTTAGACTAGTGTGAGCTGAAGGAGGATTTGTGTGCATCCCTCTCTAGGGCTAGTGTGGGCTAATCAAAGGAGAAAACCACTAGCAGTGGGACCCGCCGCATAAGGTATATCCCTTTCAATATCTAGAAATAAATCCCATCTTAGAAAATGTACTAAAAATAGCTCCTTTGGTCTAAAATCCCTCAAAAATTTCCTCAAATTCACAAAAATGTCTTCTTTATTTATGAACTACTAGATAAGGTGATGAAGAACATTAGTTGACTAGTTTCAATTTGTTTGATAATGTTTACTTTTGGGTTCATATATTTAATATAATTAGCATTCCATCGAAATAAATTTTTATAAAATTACATTCGAACCCTAGAATCATTTAGAAACCATATGTGGACTCTGAGATGATTATTATGTCAAAATGTTAGGACTTTTTGCATTAAAATACAAGTAGATTCTTTAGACCTTATATTATTTCTAGAAATTAGATAAATCATTCAAAAAATATGAAATTTGTACCAGACCTTAATAGTGACATCTAGATCAGAATAAAAATACCAGGAATCATCCTAAGGTCAGATGGAATCTAGTTTTGACTAAACCCTAATTTGGGCCTAAAATATTAAGAATAATGATGACCAATATATTAATGATGATTAATTGTCATTAATCATGTGATTTCCAGATTATCTAGATGACCATGGATGTACAAAGAATCTCAATTCAGGTATGTGGGCTTTATCTAAGTATATGACTAGTTTTCTTGTGTGAAATATCTATGATGTATTGTTTGTTCTTATTTGAGAATATTGCTTGGATGTACTATGCTTATAGTATTGATATTTGCCATGTCACTAAGAACAACAAAGAATATGGATGGATTGTAGCTACTAAGTGTTTACATTCTCTCTGTCCCTCTAAATATAAGGTCAGAACATCCTCATAGACCAAGGGGCAGAGATCCCCATAGCCCAAGGGGTGGAGAAAAATAAAGTGTGGCACCACTTAGTAGTACAATCGCATCAAAAGACATCTAAAAATATGTGTTTACCTTATTATCACATTAAATAATGTTTGTTTACTCTTTCTTTTCCTTTGCAAATTATTTCAAGTATACAAGCATATATGTATGCATCTTTCTACCGACATACACAACACCTCATGTGTTGATCTGTTGTTTCACATATGTTTTAGGTTCAGAACTAGCCTAGGAGAAAAGATAGAAAGTGACTAATTGTACAGGTTTACCTATTGTGTCAAGATCATTTTAGCATACATGTTTCAGACTTGTATAATTCTCATTCAATGTGTAATTATAAGTTGTAATAAATAATGTTGTATTAGATACATGTTGAATGTTGACATGGTTATGGTGTATGCTTAGAGTTGAATGTTCATGTATGTATATAATGCTTCCACATCGCTCTTTGAAACATTTAGCTAATGTTTTCAAATTTATTCTCTCGAGCCTTCTAAGTCATGAGGCTGTAGAATCTAGGGACGTTACAGTTGGTATCAGAGCATGAACAATAGCTACACCTGACAACTGCTCACCATGAAACATAAAACTAAATTTCACCTTTCACTTTAAACCCTAGAAACTTAGTAAGTTATTATATAAGAATAAGGTTTGACTTAGGCTCTAAGTTAGAACCTAGATGTTTGAGAACTAGGTTTAGATAAGTGTATGAAACCCTTTCCATATAACGCTCATATGTATTGGGTAGCTACACTAGTCTACACCTTATTCTCACCATTTCACTAGGTGACATGACACTAGAGTATCTATTGTGTGTGGGACCCTCAGTTTTGCTAATTTGGTTTTGCTTTTTTATCGGCTCGAGCCTCAATAGTTTTGTCTAACATTGCCTTCTTGGAGAAAAACTATATAATATTTTATTATATATATGTAAATATGAAAATATGTCCCTCACATAGGAGAGTGGGAGGTGTTCATGCAACCTAAGTGAAAGGTAGTGACATCAGTCTAGAAGAGAGAGTATATCTATATTAGATGTCTTGAGCCTTATCAGATGTTGATAGTTAAAGTAAATGATAGATTGATAGATGATATATGCAATGATGGTTTAATATAAGTTTGATTCTGGTGATATATTGTACTATAATGATTCAAGTTGTATATGAGGTCTTCTCTAATTCTAAGATATGTCATCTATGTCTTGATGATGATAGTATGCAGGTTTTCCTTACATAACGTAACCAATGTTAAGAAAAAGTTGAATATGCATGAGCCTCAAGCTATCTACAAAGGAGGCTTCTAGTGTTAGGAAGATATATGTGGTGAACTCTAGAGAAAGTGAGACCCACATGGAGAAGGTCAAAGGACCTAACCTCCAATATATAAGAAATATGATATGTACGCAAAATGATGTGTCCTAAGCTAGATTACTCCTAAGTAAATGGGTTGAGAGCCTTATATATGATTCTTGTAGTCGATCTAACCCCTTTGTGTTTGATCTGGGTTAAAAAGAACGATGGATAGAAACTCATGATGATAAAGTCAATCCTTTGACTGGGTTTGGTCCTAGCTTAAGTGACTTTAGTTTGTGACACTTATCATTATCTGCAAGTGAGGTGATATATGAAATGCTAATTCATGGATTAAAATGCCTTGTGCATAGTATACTCAACAATGCATGTATATCTTCTCCTCTCTATCTATATATGATGTTAGAAACCTCACTTGAGCTATTTAGATGATTATGTATGAAGAGATACTTAGTTAATCTTGACCTATTCTGTACTTCCACCTATCATACATGATAGATATGAGTTTGAATCATGATAATCTTGACTTAATATACTATCCTTCCATTCATGTCATACATGAAAGATATACATTTTAAATCATGAGATTGAAAAAAAAATATCTTTAAATCATACATTACATTATCACAAAATATTATTCTTCACCTCAACCCATCTGAATCTAAGCTTCTAGATTAATGATAACTCTCACACAATAGGGTGAAAATCCTTATATGTAAATGTGAAAATCAATATACTCAGATGATGATATCCTAGAATGTTGTTGATCACAAATGACACAGGTGATATTAAATATGCTAATTGTGGTTGTTATGACATGAAAGACTGATATCACCTTGCATATTTTAGTAGGGTGAAAGATGAAACCTTGAAAATTCCTTCTAAACTTAAAAAGTAGTAAGAAACCCTTATCCTTATGGGACTAAGATGATGTAAATCATATAATAAAAGAATGGTTGTCATGACGAAGACACAAAGTGATATTTCAATTCCTTTTAAAATTAGTGATGCTTCAATCAATATAAGGTGGGTTGGGAACACCCTACATTCTTTAATATCATTGGATGACAACTTAGGGTACATCCAAAACAATGACACCCTTAGCACCTAGAAGTGGCGGCCTAGAGGAGGAGAGACTCTTTATATCACTTGAGGTATGAGACAAGTTGAATTTTGAGGACAAAATTTCATATAAGGTGGGGTGAATGTGATAACCCATATCTTAGGGTTTTGACACTCGGTCTAGTATTTGGAGTTAATGAATATGCTTTAGATTATTTATCCTAACTAAATTGATTTTATTTTATCTGAGAAATATGGTTCAAGTCCTAGTGCATAATGAAGTATTTGATTAAGGTTAGTGATACTACAAGTAATGATCAATATGACTTAATAATGAAAGTGTTTGTACTTCCAAAGTTGTCTTTCAATCAATGAAATATATGAGTCCAAAAAACTTAATGATAGATCTTGAAGTGTGACTTTGAAAAGTAAATTTGTGGATATTGGAACTCAATGGATATGTATTGGAGTTCAATACACATATACATGAGCCTCTATGAAGGGTCAATATCATGTGGTTAAAATAGAAGTTTGGTATCAATTTTGTTAGAAGGTGGATGAAGTGATGATCAAACAATGATCAAATTTTGGTGAAGAAATGATCCTCATATAATAAGCTACTTAGGTTTTAATTATTCATCCATTAACAAATATAGTAGAAATTCTGATACATGTGACATTGGTGTGTCACTGCGGCCCAAAATTAGCCATGGTGACCCGATCTAGGACGTTGACACTACTAATCTGGAAATAGAGACCTTGTCTCATAGCTCCTAATATTGTGGGATCTTTCGCCTCATCGCCATAGGTTTCGGGGGTGATCGACCCTATTGATGTGATCCAAACCTATGAGAGAAGAGGATCTACCTAACAACCCTTGGTTTGGTGTGCATGTGAGAGGGATGGATCAGTGCAATCCATCATCATCTTGTCATAGCATGTGCACTAAGTTTTGTAGTGGAACAGTGAGAAGAAAGTGGGTGTTGATGGAGGGAAATGAGTGAACCTTTGCACAGGGGAAATGACTCCCAGTGGTTCTATAAATCCCTTAAGTATCACCCTTCATTTCCAACTATAGCCTTGGCTGCTCGCCAGATCCCCTCTCGCCGCCACTAAATGTCAAGCTCCAGATGGGATCTCTACGTATATCCGCATTGACATGATCCCAAAGAGTCCTTGATGCCATTTAGTTTCTTCTAGGAACAAAAATAGAGGTAGAGGCATGGCGTGGAGTACATCCCCAAATTCACTTCCACCAATACAACCATGCTTTACAACCGCCACCACCGTATGGGACATCAGCGAGGATCTAGTCCCCTGAGACTCGACGACAAGATGCATGTGGGAACTTCTGATCAGTATGTTGGCCTTGAAGTGGCCTATAGACTATAAACCTTATCGCAACTCTAATTCCTGGTGGTGTATAGGTAGAAACCCACACATAACACATCCAAACTTTAGCTCCTCCTAGTGGCATCGGCGTGGAGTCCTAAAGAAGTCAATACTTGTAAGGGGGTTGCGACCTGGTGTTCAGAGGTTCCCTGACAATAACTAATCTCCTTTCCTCCATGGATGAGGAGATTCTCAACTAGAAACCTAGCCACCAAGATGGAGTCAAAGATAGAACTTGCGGAAGGTCGGTATCATGGCAGTGATGTTGGTCTGTGAAGGGGGATGTGGGATCGGAAGCAATGTGAGGAACATAGTGCCTCATGTCAAGTCAGTCGCGGATGAGGCATGGGGACAAACTGGGTTCAAGTCTCTGGCCACCCGGTTCACTTAGGCCAGTATGAGCTAAAGGAGGATTTGTGCACCTCCCTCTCTAGGGCCAATGTGGGCCACTCAAAGGCTGCCACCACTGGTAGTGGGACCTGTCACATAAGGTATATCCCTTTCAATATCCATATATAAATCACATCTTATAAAATATACTAAAAATAGCTCTTTTGGTCTAAATATCCCCAAAAATATCCTCTGATTCGAATTTTGTCTTCTTTATTTCTGAATCACAAGATCAGGTGTTGAAGAACACTAGTTGACAAGTCTCAATTTATTTGATAGTGTTTACTTTTGGGTTCATATATTTAATATAATTAGCATTCCATTGAAATAATTTTTAGAAAACTACATTAGAACCTTGGAATCATTTAGAAACCATATGTGGACTCTAAAATTATTATTACGTTTAAATGTTAGGTCTTTTTACACTAAAATACAATTAAATGCTTTAGACCTCATATTAATTCTAGAAATTAGATAAAGCATTAGAAAAATATGAAATGGGTACCAGACCTTAATAATGACATCTAGACTAGAATAAAATTATCAGACATCATCCTAAGGTCAGATGGAATCTAGCTTTTACTAAACCCTAATTTGAACCTAAAATATTTAGAACAATGATGACCAATATATTAGTGATGATTAATTACCATTAATCAGGTGATGACCAGATTATATAGATGACCATGAATGTACAAAGAATCTATGCATTCAGGTATGTGGGCTTTATCTAAGTATATGACTAGATTTCTTGTGTGAAATGGCTATGATGTATTTTTTTTTTTATTTGAGAATATTGGTTGGATGTATTATGCTTATAGAATTGATCTTCACCATGTCACTAAGAACAACAAATAATATGGATGGATTGTAGCTACTAAGTGTTTTCATTCTCTCTCTCTTTGAATATATGGTTGGCACATCCTCATAGCCCAAGGGGTGAGGAAAAATGAAGTGTGACACCACTTAGTAGTACAATCGCATCAATAGACATCTTAAAATATGTGTTTACCTCATTATTGCATAAAATATTGTTTTCTTTTACTCTTTCTTTTCTTTCACAAATTGTTTCAATTATGCAAGCATATATGTGTGTTTCTTTCTACCCACATACACAACACCTCATGTGTTGATCCATTGTTTTACGTATGTTTTAGGTTTAGAGCTAGCATAGGAGAAAAGACAGAAAGTGAGTAGTTGTATAGGTTTACCTATTGTGTCAAGATCCTTTTAGCATACATGTTTCAGACTTGTATAATTCTCATTCAATGTGTAATTATAATTTCTAATAAATCATGTTATATTATATACATGTTGAATGTTGACATTGTTATGGTGCATGATTATAGTTGAATGTTCATGTATGCATATAATGCTTCTGTATCACTCTATGAAACAATTAGCTAACATTTTTGGATTTATCCTCTAGAGCCTTCTGAGTCTTGAGGCATCAGAATCTGGGACGTTACACATGCCCTTGTAGCTAGGCTTGAGTCAATTAGAATGTTGCTTGCTTTTGCTAGTCACAAGAATTTTTATTAAATGGATGTTAAAAGTGTGTTTTTGAACAGTACAATTGAAGAGGAAGTATACGTTGCTCAAACTCTGGGCTTTGAACATGATAATTTGTCTAACCATGTTTACTTGTTGCAAAAATCTCTTTGTGGTCTTAAAAAGCACCTCGATCTTGGTATGAGAAACTAAAGAACTTTTTGTTAGATAATGGCTATATCATTGACAAAGTAGATTCTATCTTATTTCTAAAGCACACTTCTAACAATTTTTTTTATTCAAATTAATGTTGATGATATTATCTTTGGCATGACTTATCTTGATCTTTGTAAGAATGTTAGTTCTCTTATGCAGAGTGAGTTTGAGATGAGCATGATGGGGGCTTACAATCTTCCTTGGCTTTCAAATCAAGCAAACAAAGAATGGGAAATTCATCAACCAAGGCAAGTACACCAATGAACTACTTAAGCGCTTTGGGATGGAGAACACCAAGCCAATGGACACCCCCATGTCAAATACCGCCAAGTTGGATAGAGATCAAGAAGGAGAAAAGGTAGATGAGAAACTTTATAGAGGTATGATTGGAAGTTTACTTTATGTAACTGCCTCTAGACCTGAAATAATGTTTAGTGTTGGCTTGAGTGCTTGCTTTCAATCAAGTACTATAAAATCACATCTTATAGCGGTTAAGAGGATTTTGAGGTATCTAGCCAAAACCCAAAATTTTGGACTATGATATTCTATAAGTCAAGGGACTTTACTCTTACTACTAATAGTGATGTCTATTATGTAGGTTGTTTGATTGATAGAAAGTACACAAGTGGCACTTGCTTCTTCCTAGGACCATGCCCAGTTTCTTGGTTCTATAAGAAACAAAGCAATGTGGCTCTTTCAACTACTGAGGTTGAATACATTGTAGCTGGAAGTTGTTGTGCCCAAGTCCTATGGATGAAGAAAATGTTATAAGACTAAAACATTTACTTTGATGCTTCTCCTATCTATTGTGATAATACTAGTCCAATTATTATAATCCTATAATGCATAATAGAGAAAAACATATAGAGGTTTGTCATCACTTTCTTCGTGACCACATTGCTAAAAAGAATATTTATATCACGCACATGGATACAGAGAAACAACTTGCAGACATTTTCACTAAACCTCTATCTAAAGAGAAATTTGTTTTTATTAGATCAAAATTGCTTATTACTGCTCTTGATAATAATAGCATGTCTTCATGTATTTGTTCTCTTATATGTTTCTTGCTTAGAATTGATCATCTCTTGCTTGATGTGTTATAATTGTCTTGTTTCTTGCCTTTTTCGCTTGTTTTTTAGTATTTTTTGCAAACGACTATTTTACCGCAAATAGTACCCAACGATGAGTGAAATGTGCCTCAATATGTCTAAAATGCATAATAGGCTAAAAATAAATTTAATTACCACCCTAGAGGCTAGGGATTAAAACTTCAAGTTTTTGGACAGGCTACCTATCAGTCAAGTTGCCAACTCAACTTATCCCTTGGTCAAAGGTTATGTGAATAGGTTGATCAGTCGAGTTTGCCAAAGTCAGAACTCGACTGCTGGCTAAGCTAGACCAAACTTAAATAGGGTTTGGCTGACATTTCTCCCTCTCAACTAGAGAAAAGTCAACCAATTTACCACCTCTAGCTGTCTTAACCTTCAACCCTAGGCTCGCATATCCCTTGCCTAGCCTAGCCTTCCTTGCCTCTCCCACACCCATCGTAGGTGGTTAGACGACATGTTGGTGAGGATATTTCCATATTGGTTGGTGTTGCTTATCTATCCAGCCTCATGGCATCCAACCGAAGATAGAGAGTTGCCCCTAGTAAAGCTAACCCATCCTATTCCAATCCCCTCCTCATATACTATGACGACACCTCATTTATCTCCTCAGAAGCCCTAAGTCAGTATAAGGAGCTCCTTCCTAGGAACCCCTTTCCTTTTATAGATCTTTCTATGCCTTGTCTCCACACGACAAAGGTGATATTGGAGATAGTAGAGTTGTTTTCTTCCCATCACCTAGGTGCATTGTGTGTTGAACGCATGTTTTTTCACAATTCCATCACTAGCACCAAGGCGGTTCATGAGTTCTATGCCAACCTTAAATGGAACTGTGACACACTTGTACCACCACTCAATATCCAGGTTACTCTTACTTCCATAATTGTTGGGATCAAATTCACTATCTCAGAAGATTCCTTGAATGTCCATTTTAGAGGAATTGAGGTCACTGACACATGGAGAAAGGATTACCCTGAATATATTGACCTTTTCCTAAGGCTTTCTACAAGGACTTTGATCTTACTCTTCCTGATATCCACAAGTTTTTGAACAAGCCTCAGGTACCCTATAGGAAGAAATCAATTTGTCCATCCTCTTCCCTCGGTCTCAAGAATAGGTTGCTCACATTAATTGTTAACTACAATGTCCACCCAAAGAAAAATCAAATAGAAATAGCAGAGAACACAATTGTGATCATGTATTATCTTTTGAAGAATGTTGGAGTCAAGTGGTCTCGATATATTCTATATCACATGACTTTCTTTGACTCTAGGAAGAACACCCATGGTACGCACCCACCTACACTGCCTTGATTTGTTATTTGTTTTCTTTTACTACTCAAAAATCTCTTTTCCGTGATATCAATTACAAAGCAAGTCAAAAAGGAGTTTGCATTAGTGAAACCACAATCAAGAATACCTTAATTCCTACCTCCTATACTACACCTAGATCCTCCACCTATACCTCCACCCAGACCCCTCCACCTCCACCATCCTGACCTGGCTGTGTCTCTTTCTTAGTGTCCAATCAAGTCATCATGGGTTACATGATACACCAGTAGGTGTACAACCTTCAAGTTCAGGACCACCTTCACCAGGACTTGTGTCAAATCATGTCTACCTGATAACCTCCCATTTTGAGATGTTATCTTATTAGTTTTTCTCAGTGTCCCATACTCTTTCTTAAATAAATTAGACATAATCTTTAATTTTCCACTCTTTTGTAAATATGTCATTAGCCTAACTGTCCCCTTTTATTTCTTACAAAAAAGTACAAAAAAACTACAAAATCCCCAAACGGTCCCAAGACCGAATGGACACCAAACGGTCCCAAGACCGAATGGACACCAAACGATCTCAAGACCGAATGGATGCCAAACGGTCCCAAGAGCGAATGGACAGACACCAAATGGTCCCAAGACCGAATGGACACCAAACGGTCCCAAGACCACATAAAGTTACACGGTCCCAAGACCGCATAAAGTTACACGGTCCCAAGACCAAATAAAGGCAAACTGTTTCAAGACCGCAAGGACTCAAAGGGTTTCCAAATTGGGAGAGTCCAAACGGTTTCGAAACTGAGAGAGTCCAAACGGTCTCAGAACCTAAACGGTCTTCACGACCGTTTGGGCCCAAAACTGCCCAAACCGTTTGGACTTCACTCATAGCCTATAAATAAGACCCC
Organism: Alisma plantago-aquatica; assembly: GCA_963693085.1. Classification (NCBI taxonomy): domain Eukaryota; kingdom Viridiplantae; phylum Streptophyta; class Magnoliopsida; order Alismatales; family Alismataceae; genus Alisma; species Alisma plantago-aquatica. The sequence goes on from OY856415.1 coordinate 521,892,996, forward strand.
AAGGGTCCTCACAAAGTATCAAGTTTTCAGACGTCCAAAGGCTGCCTCTGCTGTTCCACCCTTCATCCACTGCCCCGAGGCTGCCGATATGAGATCTACACTCCATCCAGAAGCTGCTTTCTCTCTCATCGCCAAAGAAGGTGGGAAGAGGAGGATTCATCATCAAGCAACCTACAAAGTGTGAAGATCGTTGCTCTCTCTCTCCAAGGGGTCGACCTTCCTCCCTCCTTCGTGGAGATGACATTCTCTCTCTCTCTCTTCTCACCTCTTTCTTTGTCCTTGCCATGAGCAAGTAGTCTTATACACTAGGGTGTGGGGAGTAGCCCCACTACCCATGTTTTCATTTCATGCAATGTAATCCATAAGTTTGCAATAGAGATATACTTTCTTTTCAGTTCAACATCAATTGTTTAATGAATGCTTATTGCTTGATCACCAACTTATGTTACCTTTTATCTTTTAGTATGAATTGTCGACGTTTGTACTACTAGATTTGAATCTCAATTGAATGTTGGTTCCTGATGCATGTAGTCACCATGCATCTATTTCAGTATCTAGGAGTGTCTTTTAAGAAGTGGAGTAAACTCACTTCTATCGTCGTACTTTCATGCTATGAAATGGAATCAGTTGACGTATGAAAGCACAACCTTGATAAGTTGAGGAACACACTTTGCAAAGGGAATGCTGCAAAGCAAGTGACCATTCGTTTGGGGATGACTGGCATTGCAACATTCCCGCACTTCTCGTAGTTAGTTCTATGAAAGGAAGCTAAATCTATAAAGATACTAGCTGTTTAGACTCTTATTGCAGGTTATGTTTTTATGTTGCATGTTTTGATCCATGCGTAGTGGTGGTGAAAGTTGATCACATCCTATTGGTTTCTTAACATTGTTTACAATCTTAAATTACCTTCCTACTTACTTTCCTGCTTTATTTTTACTTGTGCTTAGTTTAAAACAACCAAACCAACTCTTGATCTAAATACCAAATGTTAAGGAGTTAAGTGAAATTCTAACGTTTTCTATCTTGTTAACCTCAACAAGACTGTTGTCCTGTGGATTCGACCCTTAACTATACTACGATAAGACTTCCACGTATCCTAGCATGCGTGGGTGGAGTTTTTAATCTAGTATAAGCAAGGCTAAACCTGAAGATTTATTATCTTTGAGATTTTTAGTGGTGCACGCAATTCCACGCAAGTGGAAGCTCCATCAAAAATTGGTGTCGTTGCCGGGGACAATGGAACGTTTTAATTTCATTTATCATCTTGCTAGTTGGTTAGGGTTGTACACCTTTTTCTTTAAACATTACTCCATATCTTCTAGAATTCATCATATCTCATGCATCATCTAAAAAGTGTGTTTCTTCCTCTACTCAGGTAGAAGATGTGTATGCAACCATCGCATAATCTCAAATTCTCCCCTGATCCAGAGTATGACTCTGAGGTAGAGAGAAGCTTCCACCGCTGCATCAGACTTAACCGCCAAAGAGCCAGACAAATGGTTGAAGATCAACGCCAAGCTATGCTAGTAATGGATAGGGTCAATGCCGCCATAGCCGCTCAGAGAGCACAACTCATTACTGACACTCGTGCTCAGGTCCAAGTGAAAATCTGAGCTGAAGAACAGGCCCGCATTCGAGTTGAAAATGAAATAGCTAATGAAGCTGCCCAGTTAGAGCTAAGAAACAAGCAATTGTGGGACTATGTCATCCCCAAGAACTATGAAGACAATCATCCAGTCCGGCCACCAATCATCAACATACCCAATTTTGAAATCCGGACACAATGGATTCAAATCATGTAGGGCATCTCATTCTCCGGTGGTTCTGGATATGACTGCATGGATCACTTGAAGATATTCAAGGCACTTTGCTGACTTGTCCCACAAGCCAGAGTTGCCTTTGACGCAATAATGCTACATCTTTTTCACTTCACTCAATCTGAAAGGGCTTTGAGTTGGTACAACTCACTTGATAGGGAGCCAATCATCACCACCTGGGCTCCCTTGGAAGAAAAGTTCCTAGAAAAGTTTTTCCCTCCTTCATTAACCTACGAAATTAGGGGGCAGATCAACCACTTCGCCCAACTTCCTGGAGAAACACTCGCAGAAGCATGGGAAAGATTCAAGGAGCTTCTAAGGAAGTGCCCTCATCACGGTATCTCCCAAAATCAATTAATAGAGACATTCTATAGGGGGGTGAGTGATGATATCAAGCAGTTTCTGGATTCCTCATCTGGAGGAAATTTTATGAGGAAGAACTACGAGGATTCTTGGAATATCATTACACTTGGAGCTGAGAACCAATCCAATTGGGGATGATCATCCGCTAAGGGAGTCCTCAAAGTTTATAAGGCTGAGGAATCAATGGAAATGAAAGTTATTGCTGAAGCTTTAAAGACTGTAGCTCACAAACAACAGGCGCTTGAAACTTCATTTGGAGAATATGATAAGAAGAAAAACCCCCAAATCCAACAAATTAAAGCCTCCACAGGGACTTGTGAAGCCTGTCACACATCTGATCACCCTACACTGTCATGTGGCTTACTTTATAATGTGATGATGGATATGCAACCACCACAACAGCAGTACGAACCGATCATCGAACACCCTAAAGATCAGATGCCCGAACAAGTCAATTCCCTTCATTCCATACCAGGACAAGCTTACTATAATCCAAATCAACCAAGAAACCACCCCAGATTTCAATATCGGAATCCTATGGGGACTACTAACCCAAAACATCAAACACAAGGCAGATCTTCCAATAGATTGCCAGCTGGATTTCAAAGTAACTATAACCAAAATTAAGGGAATTTTAGAAATAATTTCCCAAGATCCAACTACCCAAGAAATCCCTCTGCCTACTGTCAATATACCCATCCTCCTCTGCACCCACAATTACATCCTCAACTGCAACAATCGCAGCAACCTTAGTTAACACCACCTCCGCAACTACCACATCAAGGACAACAACAACTCACTCAGTTTCAACAGAAAAATGCTCCTTCCCAGCCAATAGACGAGATGACTATGATTAGGAAGATGTTACAGTTGCAACAAACCATGCTTGCCAATCAAAAAGCTCAACAGAAGGTTGTGGAGGCTCAACTAGCACAAATTGCTGCCAATTGAAACCACCATGAGGTACTTTTGCTGGTCAACCAGAGTCAAACCCAAGACACGATCAAAATAGACCAGAGCAATTGAATGTCGTCACTACAAGATCTGGTTGTTTCTTTCATGAAGCTACAAGAATCACTCATGATGATAATGATACACCTATTTTTACTCCAAATGCAAGCCCGAATCTAGGAATTGAGAAATCTGCAGAGACTGTAAAAGGCAAAGAAAAGGAACAAGCTCCCAAAGAGCCAGAAGTTCCGCAATATAAACCTAGGATACCATATCCAGGAAGATTGAAAGAGACTAAAATGGACACTAGATTCCAAAAATTCAAGGAGGCAATGAAGAAACTTAATATCGATATCCCGCTCCTCTATGCCCTCCATGAAGTACCAGCTTGGGCTAAATATCTGAAAACCTTGCTATCAAGGAAATATATTACTGAAGAGCAAGAGATGGTCAAACTGGCTTAGACCACCTCTGATATCATTCTTAATAAGATGCCAAAGAAAAAGAAGGACCCTGGTTCTTTCGGTATCCAATGTTGTATTGGAAATGCTTCGAGCAAAAAGGGATTAGCTGACTTAGGGGCTAGAATATCTATTATGCCCTACTCCATGTGTAAAAGATTGGGTTTTACTGACTTGCTACCCACAACGATGACAATTCAGTTAGCTAATTCCACTATCACTGCATCCCTAGGAATTATTGAAGACATTCCAATCAGGATAGGCAAGGATTCTTATGTCCCATGTGATTTTGTCATTATGGATATCAAGGAGGATCTAAGATACCCAATAATATTCGGCAGACCCTTCCTTGCCACAGCTAGGGCGCTCATTGATGTTGAAGCTGGCACGATCATTCTGAGACTGGGAAAAGAAGCAATTCAGTTCCGGGTCCTCAACAGCATGAAAGGCCCCAACATTCAATAGGAAGTTTTTCTCTTAGATGCAATACATCAAATGTCCCAATTGAAAATATTTGAATCATCTGATGATTTAGAAAATTTCTTAATAAATCCAGAAGTTGAATTCTCAGCCAACGAATTAGTTCAATAATGCCTGCAACACTTAGAGAAAATTGAAGAAACACCAACAACCACTTTTGAGGAGCTCAAATCTGTCACTATTTTAGAAACAACAGAAGCACCTAAGGCTCCCGATATGAAAACCCTACCAACGGGACTTAAGCACATCTTCTTGGATGAAGAAAAACTATGTCCAGTAATCATCAGTTCCACTCTGATGAAAGACCAGGATGAAAGGCTTCTCATTGAGTTAAAGAAACATAAGAAAGCCATTGGGTACAAAATAACTGAACTGACAGGTATAAACCCATCCCTATGCATGCATAGACTGCCCATGGTAGAAGAATTCAAGCCTTCAAGAGACAACCAGAGAAAGTTGAACCCCAATCTTAAAGAGGTGGTTCGCCTCGAGGTCCTCAAACTTCTGAAAGCCGGGATTATCTACCCAATTTCAGATTCCCAATGGGTTAGCCTTGTCCAAGTGGTCCCCAAAAAGGGAGGAACCACTGTCGTGCTAAATGATAAAAATGAGCTAGTTCCCACAAGGACTGTCACGGGGTGGAGAATGTGTATTGACTACAGGAAACTAAAAAAAGCAACAAGAAAATATCACTACCCTCTACCTTTTCTTGACGAAGTTCTCGAACGCCTAGCCCATTAAAAGTTCTTTTGTTACCTCGATGGTTATTCCGGGTTCTATCAAATCCCTATACACCCGGAAGACCAAGAAAAAACAACTTTTACTTGTCCCTTTGGAACCTACGCTTTTAGAAGAATGCCTTTCGGGCTGTGCAACACACCCGCTACTTTCCAAAGGTGCATGTCTGCTATTTTTGCAGGTTTAACCGAGTCCATAATGGAAGTATTCATGGATGACTTTTCAGTCTACGGAGATTCTTTCGACAACTATTTACTCAACCTTGGACAAGTCTTACAAAGATGCGAGGAAACGAACCTTATCCTAAATTGGGAAAAATGCCACTTTATGGTAACTGAAGGTGTCATCCTCGGACATAGAGTGAGTGAAAGAGGGATTGAGGTAGACAAGGCAAAAATTGATGTCATCTCAAAACTGTCGCCGCCAAAGGACGTAAAAGGAGTACAAGCATTCTTGGGTCATGCTGGGTTTTATCGAAGATTCATTAAAGATTTCTCGAAAGTAGCGAAACCCATGACCCACTTATTGACCAAGGACACCGAGTTCAATTTTGACCAAGAATGCTTACAAAGCTTCACAACCTTAAAGAACGCTCTAGTCTCCGCGCTAATTCTGAGAGCACCTGACTGGTCACAACCATTCGAAATAATGTGTGACGCTAGCGACTATGCTATAGGAGCGGTGTTAGGGCAAAGAATTCACAAAAAGCCTTATGTAATATACTATGCATCTAAGACACTTGATGAAGCGTAAAATAACTACACCACTATAGAAAAGGAGTTCTTAGCTGTCATCTATGCATTCGAGAAATTCCGCTCCTACCTGATCGGATCAAAGGTCATAGTCTACACTGACCACTCCACCATACGATATCTAATTCAGAAGCAAGACGTGAAACCCAGACTTATCCATTGGGTGTTGATGCTTCAGGAATTTGATTTGGCACAGATAAAAGCGGAGTGGAAAATGTCATCGCAGATCATCTCAGCCGCATTGAAGTCAAGGATGATTATAAAGTACATATCCGAGACTCCATCCCTGACGACCAACTTATGAAAATTACCACCAGATTCCCCTAGTATGTCGACATAGTGAACTATCTGGCTACAGGAATCATCCACCCTTCCGCCTCTCACCACGAAAAAAAATAAATTCCTCCATGATGTTAAGCAATACTACTGAGACGAACCTTATCTCTTTCATCTATGTGCAGACAGGCTTTTCCGTCACTGCCTACCTGAAGAAGAGATTACTCCTATCTTAGAACATTGTCATTCCATCCCCACTGGGGGACACATGAGTTCGAAAAAGACCGCTCTAAAAGTTCTACAATCAGGTTTCTTTTGTCCAACAATAGTAAGAGATTCCCATGATTTTGTAAAATCATGCAATAAATGTCAACTTTCTGGCGGTATAACTAAAAGGAATGAAATGCCTCTCACTATGTGGCAAGAAATCGAACTTTTTGATGTTTGGGGAATAGACTACATGGGTCCCTTCCCCTCTTCATATGGATTTTCTTACATACTGGTCGTTGTGGATTATGTCTCGAAATGGGTAGAAGCTATACCCAGAGTTTCCAGCAATTCAAAACCAGTCATTAAGATGTTTAAAGATATCATTTTCCCCAGATTCAGAGTTCCCCGAACTGTCATATCCGATGGAGGGACCCATTTTCTGGAATGAAGCTTCAAAGCCCTCCTAAAGAAATACGGAGTCAACCATAAAGTTGCCACACCTTAACATCCACAAACTAGTGGTCAGGTCGAAGTTTCGAATAGACAACTGAAGGCAATCTTAGAGAAAACCGTCAATAGACATCGTACTGACTGGTCCATCAAGCTTCCCGATGCCCTTTGGGCTTGCCGCACATCTTATAAAACACTGATTGGAACAACTTCGTTCCGTCTGGTATATGGGAAATCATGTAATCTTCCAGTTGAACTGGAACATAAGGCCTGGTGGGCCATTAAACAACTGAATTTTGATTTTAAAAGTACTGGAGAAAACAGACAACTCCAGTTGCAAGAACTAGAGGAGCTCAGAATGACTGCATACCAAAGTGCTAGGATCTACAAAGAACAAACCAAGATGTGGCATGATGGTCATCTCAAAAGAAAAGACATTGCTATTAGAGACAAAGTCCTTCTTTTCAACTCCAGACTCAAAATGTTCCCCAGGAAACTTTGTACAAAGTGGTCCGGGCCTTTTACCATCAAGCACATATATTCGACTGGAGCCATCATAATTGTTGATGACAATGGAGGAGAGAGGACAGTCAATGGCCATAGAGTGAAGAAATACTATACTCCAACTGACAAAATTCCGAGACAAACTATTGAGATCTGAGACCCCACAGAATCACCATAATAAAATCAAAACTTCATCGAGCCAGCGATGTAAAAACCCAGACGCTACTTGGGAGACAACCCAAGATCTGAGTACCACCATTTTTTATTTTTGCTTCTTCATTTGATTTAGGTTTATCATCTTTAATCTGAAAATATAAAAATTCACATAAACAACCAAAACAAAGATAAAAATATAAAAATCAAAAACCTAAACCATCTTAAACGGTTTTGAAACCGTTTGGAGCCAAATGATCTTAAAACCGTTTGGAGTCAAATGATCCTGAGACCGTTTGGAGCCAAACGGTCTTGAAACCGTTTGGAGCCCAAACGATCTTGAAACCGTTTGACTTTGGGAATTTGTAATGACACCCCTAAATCCTATAAATATAACCCCACCCCTCCCCTTTTTCCTTTCTTCGAATCTCGAACTCGCTAAACCCTCGCGCGAGCACTGTTTCATTTCCTCCGACTCTCGCTCCCGCACAGCTCGCGATGCCAGTTTGTTCTGCCGCCATCACCGACATCACCCTAGCTTCTGAGTGTCTTCATGACTTCCACACCATCGTTACTTCCATTCTTTGCCTCGTCGTCGTCATCGTCACCCGCAGTAGCAAGGTAGACCAATGCCACGGCCATCACCGACACCTCCGTCATCACGCCATCTTCATTTTGACCATCGCCGACGCCTATGTCACCGATGCGGTTCTCTTCACTATTGCCTCCGCTAACGCTTTTCCATCGATGCGCGCTTCGCTGCCGTCATTCACCTTTTTCGGCGATCCCGACGTTTCACCTTCCAAACGGTCCTCAAACCGTTTCGACGCGGGACCGTTTGGACCCAAATGGTCTCCAAACCGTTTGGACCCTAACGGTCTCCAAACCATTTGGACGCGGGACCGTTTGGACCCAAACGGTCTCCAAACTGTTTGGTGCCAAACGGTCCTCAAACCGTTTGGACGAGGGACCGTTTGGACCCAAACGATCTCCAAAACCATTTGGACCTGAACAGTCCTCAAAACCATTTGGACCCAACAAAACCTAAAAACCTTAACACCTAAATAATGCAACCTTCTTCCTTTTAATAAACTTGCTATCTATACAAATTCAAAAATTTTCTAACACATGATTATTACGATTACCTTCCAGAAATGGCCTCACCAGCAAAACAAGCCACTGGAACCACCGACGCTCCTTTCTTGACAATGGAGCAACTGATGGAGGACCGAGCCAAGCTCCATAAAATTGTAGACATCTATAACAAGATTGGAACAGTCCCACCTAAAGTCAACCTGCTCACGGTCATGAGTGAAATTGACCACCTCAATAGGTGTCTATCCGAGGATCCTGAGCAGGAAGTAGAAGAAATTTCTTCAAGTGACGAAGGCTCAGAATACGAGCCAACCCCCGAGGAGGAATCCCCAACTACAAAGTCCAAGGGGAAAAGGAAGGCCCACCAAGCTGCCAAAGAACAACCTACGAAGAAATGAGCAAGGAAGCAGGTCCACCCTGTCACTGCTAGGGAACAAACCCTGGCAGGATACATCCCATCAACCGCTACCACCACCCCCACTACCATTTCCGCTACCACCAATGCTCCTGTCTTCCCCGCCATAACCACTACCGCACCACCACCAGAAAACCTATTCATCCACACCCTCCCATCCATCGATAAAACCTTAAAACCAACAAAGTACGTCTATTCCAGCGTACTAAAAAAGATGGGGATATACGATAGAATCCTCACCCTGCTCGATAACGCAAATATCTCAAGACTGTGTTTTGTCCCCGAGATCTCATACGTCGAGCCCACAACATAATTCTTTACACATCTCAACAAAGAATATGTGGACATTATGGATAGAGTAAGGGACAGAGGAGACCGTAGGCTGGTCACCAAACTTTTTGGTAACAACGTTGTCATAATAGAAAATCTATTGAATGAAATCTTCATAGACAACCAGGAGAAGCTAAAAAAGGCCAAAGATGTTATCACAGAGAGTTCCCAATTCAACAGACACAACTTATGGAAATCCCTAATAGGGATCCCAAATTATGAGGCGAAGACCTGCAATGCCTCTAATATTCACTCTAGGTTAGTGTGCACGCTTCACAAAATTCTCACCGGTGCGCTCTTCCCTAGAACAGAGGGCGGGAATGTTATCACTTCTGATCTTTTTTATCTCTGGTCCGTTCTACATGGGATGTCGGTCAACATTGGACGACAGATGATACAAAAGTTTTCATCATACGCCTTAGGGAAAGAAATATGCATGGGCGGACAAATAACTTCCATTCTTAAATATCTTAAGATGGAAAGATTACTCCCCAGGTTTACGCAGATCAAGGGCAACATCCTTACCAATGAGCAAACCTTGAAGAACTCTTACATTATCAAAGAAAAGGATGCAAAATTGCACTACATTTTCTTCCCTATAGTAAAATCTTCCAGAACTCTGCTACCGCTTCCGGAGCTCGCAGATTATAACAAGGAAAAGCTACTCTTCACCGACGAAGAGCTTACCAAAATCCTAGCTTCGGTCAAAGTACAAGAGAAGGAAACCAAAGTGGGCCAAACATAACTTAGTATCACTGCCCCGACAGCTAGGGTAACAAAAATACCGATAAAACGACCATCTAAGGCATGTTTACCATCACAATAGTTGTCGGGGATGCCAACATCAAAGCTAAATCCTTAGATAGAATGCCCTCATCTTGAGGAACATATCGGTACCTACTCATTAGACTCATTTATCATGACCCTAAATGTTGAGCCCACCACACTACCATACACTACTATCCCACCATCTACCACCCTCCCACCTTTCTCCACAACAATCCCAACAACAATTCCTTTCCCCACATCCACACCTCCACCCACATCTTCCACCTCAACCTTTTTCTCTTCAGGCATCCCATTCTCCACTCCAACACCCGCCTTCACCTCCTCTGCCCGTACTGCCCCCATCTCCACCCTTTTCCCCTCAACATTCTCAGTCCCACCATTCTCACTGGGAATGTCACCATTTTTTTCATCCGCCACCACCCTGACACCGTTGGTGACTCCATCTACAGTCACCACACAGTTTGTGGGACCATCAACAGTGTCTCCTTCGCAAGGCACTACCACCTTTCCACCTCGACCCAAGCCATCCCACCCTTCCATATCTGGGGTCCCTTTTACAAACGTCGGTGAGGAATTCGGACGTCAATTCGAAACTATCTGAAACCTCCTCACCGACCCTTCTAATATATTACAATCTATTTTTTCTTGTATGTAGGGTCTAACTACACTGGTCGCCAAGATTGACGAGCGAAACTGTACCTTGCCAGTCATCATCTCCAGCATCCACCAACAGCAGGAAGCAGCGGCCATGAAAGTCGAGTACATCGACGACCGCCGACAACAACTTCCACAATTGGTGCTTGGGGTGAAAAGCCAGCAAGGCGATCTGGCCAAGCAAGTCGAAAGGATTTCTATGCAAAATCAACCATTGCCAGACACCCTGCGCGAGCTTAAGTAGCAATAAATTGCTTTAAGCACGCACTTGGATGACATCAACACCACCCTCACACAACTCAATAACCGCCAAGAGGAGTCATCCAACAATGAAATCAACCAATTAAGAGGTCAAGTGATGGGCCTCTTTGCACGACTCCTCTCTGCCGAGGCTCGTTATTCAGATCTCAAAGAAACCCACGACGCACTGCTTGAAACAAATGAGCATGTGCCAGTGGCTTTCGATGAACTACAAGCACTCCACCAGCAATGCAAGAAGCCTCCACCAAAGAAGACCACAGATAAGGTGGCAGACGAAGACGCTGATGAAGAAGTAGATGAAGATGAGGATTCTGACTCCTCGGCTGACTCCAACAATAGCACCTCCTCAGACAATAAATCTGATGACCCAGATAATGTTGGGGAGGGTCCCAGCCGATGAGATGCACCAGAACAACCGAAAGATCACCACGAAGGTGATAAAGATCCCAAATCCCCTACGCACAATGACAACATTAACATGTCATATGGGGATCAATTTATTGACTATTCTACGTTGTGATCTCTGGGGGAAACTGCCAAAGAAACATCTTTTGCTGAGTTCCAACAATGCTTATTTGGAACCAATATGAGTCAACCACAACCACAACACTCCGCCCTGGAGAAATATTCACCCCTTCCCCCAGAAGAGGAAGAATTAGAAAGAGTCAGTTTAGATACATATGAAGATCTTGACTCTACTTCTGATTCAGAGGAAGACAAAGATCTGCAGCACTACATAGAAGATTTGGAGCAGACTTCTTCCCACCCTCCGCAAGAGCTTCCCCCACCGCCACCTCTACCTCACAAGATGCACGATTTAGACATGGCAGCCATCTCTACCCTAGATGCTCAAGATATCTTCATCCTAAACACTATCGTAGATGATGCCAAAGAAGGGGGAGATGTTATCTACTAAAATACAAAGACTCAACACAAGTTGACATGTTTTTTGAACCAATCTTGCATCCATCCCTACCCCTCCTACCAGCCATACCTATGTGGTGACTATTCTTCCTATACATACAATCACTTCAACCTGGCCCCTCCACTTACTACTTCCACTTCTACACATGTTGTTGATGGTGGACCTACCCCTTCCCCAGGAGTGCTTCCTTCTCTCACTCTACCTTCTGGCCCTCTATCTACCCTACCTTCTAGTCTTGGGACCTCTTCTTCCACCTTCAAGCATGCTCAAGAGTGACTTGCTCTTGGCATGTTTTGGGACGAGTAGAGTGCCAGATGGCCCAGTTGTAGTTTTGTTCCTCCTACAGATGAGGAGATGCCTGACCATCCTACTAAGGATGTTGCTGATGATGATGAGGGCACTTAGGATGATGGATTTGATGTTGGTTTTGGTGATGACTTTGTTGGTGCCTCTGGAGATGAAGGTGAAGATGTTGTTGTCTCTGTTGCACCTTCAGATGGAAATGAGGACTACGCGATGGAGGTCGACGATGATGATGCAGATGATGATGTTGTTGATATAGATATCATAGATGTTGCTTAAATGTTTTAGTTCCTTAGTCTTTAGGTGCTTATCATAACTATCTTCTTAGACTTTTATGTACTAAGACATTTGGGCATTGTATCTGAGGCTTACTATTTTATCATTTGTTGTTTTATCATTAGTTTGTAACTCATCCTCTGAGAACATCTTTTAATCTTAATTTTATGTACCCTAACTATTTGGTTGACTATATCTTATGCGTTTGTGGTATGTTATTAAATATTTTTATTATGACACTGGATTGCTAGATTCTCTTTAGCTCATCTCGGTTTGGTGTGTGTTATACGTGGTTGAATGCTTTAGCTTGTGTTTTTGGAGACACCATGTTTTTTAGCCCTTCTACCTCCCTACCTTTTTGAGATGACAAAGGGGTAGAAGTTCTCTCAAACATATTGCTTTAACGCTTATATGATCCTTTTCTTGTCAATTATCTACATATCATGTGACTTGTTATAGGACCATATAATATGTATATGAGCTATGGTTATTTGTGGATAGAGTAACCATGCAGGTTTAGGTAAGCATGAATTGAGGGGGAGCAATTCACATTGGTCAATCATGTATTCCCTTGAAATTCACAAGGTAAAGGTTTTAACTCCCACATCCTTTCTCAAAGGTAAATGTTTAAAATTTCATATTCTTTTCAATATGTTAAGGAATGGTTTGTCATTGTCACAAAGGGGGAGAATGTTGACCTAAGTGTTACACATCGTCCATATTTTGATAATGACTTAACCATTCCATTCATATGTATCTAATATGTTTGTTTAAGATTGATTTCAAGAATTAAGTACATGAAAAGGATCAAATTGATCAAACCTTACCAAGTCAAAAGCAATGCAAATGTGCAATTTGGGAAATCACTCCAAATTACCTTAGAACATTTTTTTAATCATTTGCATTGATTATATGACTTGTAACTAAGATGAGAAAAAATAAAGGACACATAAATCAAATCTTTGATCAGTTAAAAACCATTTTGAAAAATTCATTACAGGCACTTTATCAATCGAGTTTCAATCTCGATTGATTCTTAATGGATCTTGTGAATGATGCCAATTAGTTGAGTTATCTGATGAATGCATATTCATCCCATTTTTAGTTACATTTTCAGTCTACTTTAGCATTCATATAGATTAGTTTTCATTAGAATAGATTTGTTTTGATCTACTTAGGTTTTTATGTTAATTTGTAGGAATTGTATACTTCTCTTAACTCCCTTTGTAGGTTTAGAATTATATCACTATGCAGCAAGTTTGCATAGGGGGTCCACGACACACTCCCTACTCGACACACTCAATGCTCGACAACAATATGGACCTCCTTGGTTGACATCCATGAAGAACAACACTCAAAATCACCGATGATCAAGGTCGACATACAATCCATCGATAACTGAGGTCGACACATCATTCGACCCCTCTACTCGACAGCATCATCGACCAAGTGATAGACAAGAAATCAGTCATCGAAACAATGTTGTTGACACTCTCATCGATAACAACAACTTCAATTGATAGTCTTGTTGACCCTCAAGATCGACAGTCCTATTGAACTCCAAGACCAGCGATAGAAGTCCAAGTGTCAACACGTGTTGGTCGATAGTTCCATCGACTAATGGACCCATCGATCGACACTGATGGAAAAGTGGTCAACACCGATAGGAAACATAAGGTCGACAACGTAAATCCTATAAATAGGCCCCCAGCACAGTCGTACAACTCATCTAAGATTTTTTGGAGACAGAAATGCCAAAATTTTGTCACTGAGATCACAACAAGGATGACACCTATTGACCTATCTAGTTCAATTGACCTAGATGGTCGACGCCTATCAACCTCAAGCACAGATCGACATATCTCCTTCATCTGCAACTCCAGGTTGTCGATCTCCTTCTCCATGGCGATTGATCTCTTCCCGGAGCTATTGTTTCTCCACCTACTTCCGCTATAATCTTGGGTTAGTTCTTGGATGAGAGAGAAGGAAGAAAGTTCACCGTCGCACACCACACCGAGCCACTTCCGCCACCATCATGATCATGATGGCATCCTCTTCCTCTTCTTGTGATATTAATCTTACCATGTTGAGGGAGTTGTCTTTTTACTGGGGTGTGGGGACTAGCCCCACTACCCATTTCTTGCAATTTCATTCATGTTCCAGTTCTTGTATGAACTCATATAATTCATAACCAAACATTTATCACATGTTTTGTGGATTGATCACCCTCTTTATGTAATTTATTATAATCTTTTATTGCGAGAACTTCAACGTTTAAGATTTGAATACTGATTAACTTTGGTTGACACCCTAACGAGAACTTCTGACGAAAAGTATCTGGAGTAGTGGATAGAGGATCTGTAAGTAACAAGACATCAAGCTTATAGGGATACATACTCATGCAAGTTTCTGACGCCAAAAGGGGAAACATGCATAATTCCAACTATATCTTCATACATGTTTGGATTTAAATAATTGTGCATATTTGTGTAGTGGTGGTGAAACCCAGTTCCACCCTAGTGTTTCCAAACATTGATAACTAGAACCTTAATTTAGCTCTTCTCATTCTTGCAATTTTAGATTAGACAAACTAATCTCAAATTTTGTGATGAATACTAGTTCTTACTAAGTTACTTTGATTAGATAGTTCTTAAACAAGTTGTCCCTTGGGATTGGATCCTCAACTATACTATGATAAGATCCGTCCACTTGTGGGTGGTAACTATTGCACACTTGTTTTGGTAAACTCTAGGAATTCCATTCCTAGTGAATTTGTAGTGTGATAATATCCACATCATTGTCCATACACAAAACTCGACCTATGACCTCTCTGTCCAAGAATGATTTAAGTGGATCGGTTGAGTTTCCACAGGACAAACTCGAATGATGTTTCAAATTGGTCTTGTCACATAGTGTGAACAGTCGAGTTATCTTTATTAAAACCCAACCAAATGCACTGTATGGAAAATGCAAAAAAAGTTATTCTAATCGTTGGAGAGTTGCAAAACTTGAAAAAATATCTGTTGTAACCCTCCAAACAGCTAGATAACGTTCACAAGTATTCCCACACTCTACTGGACATCCCCAGCTATAAATAGGACCCCTTGGAGTTTATTCCAAGTTTGTTCATTCATGTTATTCAAGGTCGTTGCTATAGTTGAGTTCTTTCATCCACTTGAGCCCCTTTCTCTCTCTTGATTACACCTAAATTTGTTATTATGAGTGAGATAGGTCTTGTGTGAATAGAGGTACCCATTTGTATGCTTGTAAAGCTCTCAGGCCTTATCTTTCCCATCCCTTTCTTTAAAGATCTTGATTAGTGAAAGCTTCTCCAAGAGAAGGAGAAGGATCAATCCTTTTCAACTAGAGAAGAAGGTACTCAAGGCTACTCTGAGTGAAGGAGAAGATCAAGGCGGAAGATCCAAGGAGCTGAGTGGGTAAAGACTCAGGGCTAAAGACTCGTTGTGTGAATGGGAGGATCTTGGTGAAGGCATTCAACTGATTGTAAGAGTGGGTAAGACATTGGTCAGGTATAAGGCTAGCTCTTGGATAGGTAAGACTTTGATTGTAAGGTTGTTGGCTCCGTTGGCCTTAAAGGGAAGCTGGGTATCCTTGTCCCAAAAAAGGAAGGTCGTTCGATGTAACTCTTAGAAGTGAATATAAGGAGTAGACAAGCTTAATAAATCCTAGAGTTTGACCTCTCTAGGTAGTCTACCAACTCTCTCCTACTTTGGAGAGTGGAACCACTCTAAAACAGCTTGTCCAATTGGTTGCTTCAATTTCTCTCATCCTTGTTATGCATGTTTAGATTTGCATCAAATTGATTATTTGCAGTTATGCCTAATTAAAGTAAATTGAAGGTCTAACTAGTATTGTGAAAGTTTTGAAGCTCTATTCACCCCCCTCTAGAGCCCTTTGATCCAACAACTTACAGTATGACAACAAAGGCCAATTATGATGAATATCAATGGTCTTCATGATTTTGTAGTTTATTTCTAATTTAGGTTTATCATGCATGTATCACTTCTATGGTTACAAATTTATTATTTTTTGTCATTATTAGCCAAAAATAAAATGGATTGGAACCACATGAAATTCAATTGTCACTCGATATAAATCTTAGATTCCCACCAAGTAGTTCAATCCATTTTGTATAAGGATAGAGTGGCTAACAAATTTAGCCCTAGATTTCAGTAGAAAATATTGTGATGACTAGGTGGGTGATGGAAAACCATAAATGGATCCAACTAGTTTGTCAAATAGACATTAGTTTTTTTAGGAACACAAAACAAATCATAGAATTTGTATATATGAAAAAAGGAACAAGAGAATAATTGATGGAATGTCAACATACAGATGTACGATAAATGATATTTTTATGACATATATATTGATTAGGGTCCCCATTGTACCCCCTCAACTCTCTGTCTAGTACATATCTTATATTACATTTATTTATATTTTTTTCTAACCCTTAATGAGATCTCGAGTAGATAGAATATATGTAACATCCCAGGATTTGATGTCTCGGATAAAATGATCTTAAAAGGAATGATTAGACTACCAATATCCCCAAGGTACACCTCATTTTTAGGGAGTCCATTACTGAGAACTCTATGGTTAAGGGTGCTCTGTCTAAAATAACATTAGGATGGCTGACATGTTAGGAAGTTGATTCTACGTTGCGTGTGAGTGAGAAAAAATCACACAATCGATGGTAGTTGCCACCCTTACACTAGTAGCATCCAAACATGTATGCATTAAAGGGATATTTGAATTGATGGAGCCACCCTTGCCTTGGTAACCAAGAATGAGACATGGGTGTACATGAGCCATTCCAGGTCTATATTAAAATGAGTAAGTGATTACGAGGCCATAAAGTTGAGCCTATATGAGGAAGTCAAGAGTCTAAGTAGGGGAAATTATAACATTACAAGATTTAAAACCTTGGATAAAATAATCTTAAAAGGAATTATTATACTACTCGTATCACCAAGGTGCACCTCCTGTTCAGGAAGTCCATAACTAAGAACTATATGGTTAAACATGCACAAACCAGAGCAATGCCAAGATGGATGACTTGTTAGGTAGTTAATCTCGGGTTGTGCGTGAGTGAAGACAAAGCGCACAACTAATATTAGTGGTGGTATGTGAGGCCAGTCATCATCCCTAAAACTCTATTGGGGCTTTGGATAATTAAGGTTTGTAGAATGATACTTTATTTATAACTAGCATTTAGTTATATCTTTTACTGGAGTAGGATTTTCCATTGAGATTTACATAAGACGGTTGTGGCCTGAATATTTACTCTTACAATTTTTTCTCCTTGCCACACCTTACTTTTGATATTAACTTTATATTCAAATGTAACACTAATTGTGAAAAAATACACAACACAAACTTTTCATGTTGAATCAATTATTGAAATTTTGACTCCAAGAAAGATGATACAAATTCCAATAAAGATGTTAAAATAGTCTCAAAACACATTTTGTGGAACGAAAGAAAGAATAAACCAACTTGTCCATCAAATGATACTTGAAACTCAATTTGTGGCAATAAAGGGAGGATGTATAAGGTGAAAGAATAGTGTCACACATGATGAAACTTCTATTTATGTTCCAAGGAAAGGGTCAACACAGATTGCAAACTTTAATAATTTTGAAAAAGAAAAAATTTTCAATGATTTATGTTATCGTTGTTGATCTAGAAGAGGATGCTCATAGAGCTTGTTCCACTAGCTAATGATAATTAGTGTTATTGTTGAAGCTGATGGTCATTCTCAAACTCTAGAAACAACTCGGCTCTTTAAACAACTTGTGGTGGTCAAACTTTTAAGGTGAACGAGCATGAATGTGTAGTGATATGTTGTAGTTGCTAGAGAAGTTATAACCACACCTCAATACACATATTACCACATAATATTCATGGTGTTTCGGCCTAACATGCAAATTATCTCCTCTTTCTCATATAGTTTGGTTAATTGCACCGAACACAAGATACACTCAATGAAGTACGATACATGTAATGAAACAAAATCAATGTGTGGGGTCACATAATGATGATGGATAATCTAAACGTTACAACCGGTACGTAGTCCATAAAAGTACAAATCATCATCCCATACAAAAGTCGAATCTAAACTAAATGATACGTAATTTTTTTGACAAGTATTACTGAATCCTTAGATCTTGTTTAGATTGATTAAACTGTAGTTGTTAGATTGATTGAATTGAATCCTTAGATCTTGTTTAGTCCGAGACCGGGATTATGAAGTTTGGACTGTATTAGTCAATAAATCTAGATTAGTCTTATCCGGATTCGGTCCTATTTCATTTGGCAACCAATCTCATTGTAAGCACTCATTAAATTGGACTTACTTTGTCTATAATATTTTTTAATATTGTATAAAACAAAACAGCAGATATGACAACACTGACTTCATCTGAATAAAAATATTACGGAATCCGGAACGGACCATGTAAGTGATCAGTTTTTGCCAAAATAGGATCAAAGTTCGACTGAGTTAGTTTAGATTTACGTCTATGTGACGCAAAATGACAGAACCTTAGGACCTGTTTGGTTGTTCTGAGATTCAATTCGCGTGTTGCAACTGCACAGTGTTTTCTAACCCAAACGTTTGGTTGCTTGCGGGATCAACTCTGTCATTGAAATCCAACTGCACTATCCGCTGGACGGATACAAAAATTGGGGGAATCAACCGTGGCAAAACAGGGCACGGTTACTTTTCCACGGTCACTCGTACAGCTGAATATGTTTGCCACATACATCCCATGCCCAACAGCCATGTGAGGGCTACAGCTATTGGCCGAGTAAGCTACTAATCAGGTAATAGGTACGTCGAACCAAATGAAAACAAGTCATAGAGTAACAGCTGCATCTAACCAAACGATTACAGATGTACTTCAATTTCCTGAATTGCATTTCCTGTTTTCAAACTAACTGTTGCGTTGCAAGTACAAGCAACCAGACAAGCCCTTATTGCGATTATATCCCGAACCAAACAAGGACCAGTGCTGATCGGTCCAACCAATAGGCTTACGGACTCAATCCTTCTAAGGGACCCGAACCAAACAAGGGCCGGTGTTGATCGGTCCAACCAATAGGCTTACGGACTCAATCCTTCTAAGGGACCCGAACCAAACAAGGGCCAGTGTTGATCGGTTCAACCAATAGGCTTACGGACTCAATCCTTCTAAGGGACCCGAACCAGTTAATCGAGCGAAGGGTCATAGTAATAACAGTGACTTTTAGTTTTATAATCAAATCTAAAGCTTGACTTGCAATTTTTATTGACGATCTTTCTTGCAATCAACACGCATGCCTCCACCTTGTTAGCTAAAA
Organism: Alisma plantago-aquatica; assembly: GCA_963693085.1. NCBI lineage: Eukaryota > Viridiplantae > Streptophyta > Magnoliopsida > Alismatales > Alismataceae > Alisma > Alisma plantago-aquatica. Next base: position 521,912,567 of record OY856415.1, read on the forward strand.
ACAAATAAAAATTATGCGTATCATAACCATCTCGTGTGTTTATGTGGTCCACAAGAACGGTATGTTTGTCGCCAATACGAATTTATTTGTGCACCTTTGCCGTCCTTAGAATGTCAGGGCGTTGCTGTCGTTACGCTGTTGTCGGGTATGGTGTTCTTGCATTTATCAACAATTCTGTGCGTTAGCATTGGAAAATTGATCTGACAACTTCAAGCCTATCTAGATGCTGCCAAGGGTGTGTTGCCGGCTGACAATGAAGGGCGACCATGGATTGGTTAACGAAATTGATGGTAAATGATCTGCACATAAGGGTACAATCCTCCCCACTTATCTCTGGTCATATATCTTATTATAAATTGTTGTAGCGTTGTCAGCATTCGAGTGATCAATTATGTCAAACATGCTATCCCGACAATAGTTGCCAAACATGGTTGCTGTCTTCAATTCCAACGTCAAAGAAAGAGCGGTTAACTGAGCTTGAGATGACATTGTGTCTTCAATTCTACCACTGTTTTATTCCCATAAGTCCTTTTATCAATACAAGGAATATATTATAAAAAAAAAAACATTGTGGAGAAACCAATTCACATCGATACCAAATATTCTTATTATATGATGAAAAGACTAGAAGGAGCTCCACATTTGAACAGGTAGCCCATGGATCGGCTAACGAAATTGATGGTAAATAATAACTGATATTGAATATTGATCGTATATGCAAAGGACGCTGTTCTGCTTCAACGTCGTGAGTGGTTGTTTGTTTTATGAGTTTTTCCCTGCTCCCCCCTCCCCCCTATCTTTGCCATAATTCTATAAAAAATCATTTGTTATTCAAAATCCCTATAGCCCCCAACACCCCCCCCCCTCTCCTTTTCATCCTTAATTCATATAAACTCCCTCCAGCTAACTCCGTTAGAATGGGAGTTCACGGTTGGTGCTTCTTATAGTTTTTTTTTTCTAATTAGTTGCATATATTACTTTAGCACATATAATTATATATAATAATATTTAGCTATTTAAAGTAATCATTATAATTTAAATGCAAAGTTACAATAAAAAAATTATATTAGAAAATTTTCTTTTTGCTCATACCGGTTATGTCTGGAAATGGGCTGGATTTTGCTGGACACAACTCGAACAAACCCGATCCGAAATGTACCCGAACCCAAACAAGACCAACTAGAAATGGACCGAAATACAAAAGGACCCAAACTAGCATAGACCTCACCCGAAATCAACATGAGCCGACTGGATCCGAAAATCATAAAAAAATACTTTCCTACAAATATTAGCAAATCGAAAAAAGTATTGCAAACCTACAATTGAACCTGACCTGACGCGGCCTAAACTGGAGAAGACCCTACCTGAGCCGATCCAAATTAAATGGACCCGACATGAAAGTTGAGTAGCGTGAAACTGACATAGACCCAGATTCATCCAAACTTAGTACTAATTAGGCTTATTTTGTCCCTACCTGAGCCTAGTTAGTATTGATCGGATGAATCTGGGTATGTGTCAGTTTCAGGTTAGAAAATTCTTTTTCCAGGATCTGCTCAACATTTGGATTGGGTCCGGTCCATTTAATTTGGGTCGGCTCGGGTAGGATCTTATCTAGTTTAGGCCGGGCCAGGTTAGGTTCTATTTCATGATTGTAATATTTTTTGTTAATATATGTAGTAAAGCATTTTTTTTTATGATTTCGGGTCCAGTTCTCCTGTTATTTCGGGTCATGTCTATGCTGGTTTGGGTTCGTTCAGGTTTAGGTCCATTTTGGGTCAGTCTTGTATGGGTTCGGGTCCATTACGGATCAAATTTGTTTGGGTCGTGTCTAGTAAAATCTGGCCCATTACCATACGCAACTGGTATGAGCAAAAAGAATTTTCTCAGTATAAAAATATTTTTTGTTGTAACTTTGCATTTGAATAATAATTATTGTTTTAAATAGATAAACATTATTATACATGATTATATATCGTAACATAATATATATAACTAATTAGAAAAAACTAAAAGAAGCAACAACGGTTAACTCCCATTCTAACGAAGTTGGTTGGTGGGGGCTTCTAGGAACTAAGGATGAAAGGGAGGGTGGCTATAAGGGTTTTGGATAATAGAGGGGGTTTTTAGGGATTATGACAAAGACGAGGGGGGTTTGGAAAAAAAACTCTTTATTGTGACATTCTAAAAGAGAGGAGAAGGGGGCTTCTGGGTCGTGATAGCGAGGCAATTTAGGCTTCCGTGTAGGGGCTATCATGGGGAGGTGTGTTGTAGAGAAGCAGAATATCAAGGCTAAAAGGAAGAGTTTCGTTCCATATGGGTTACTTAGAGAGACTTCCCTCCTTATATAGGGTAGCGTATGGTGGGGCATCTTAAAAGGGTTTGGACTCTGTCATGTCGAAAATCTTTTAACTGAGCGCCCCACTCGCGGAGGGTGTAAATTCCACCTCACGGGACTTCGACACGTCCCGCTTGTAGAGGGAGTAAATTTTGCCTCTCGGGACTCCTTGTGTGGCTGCGGTCCTTGGCCCACTTAACATTTTTCAACAAGTCTTGCATCTCTTTAAGACTGTGGTTGCGATATATTTTGTTTGGTAACCCAACTGCTCACATCTTTTCATCCATGTCGTGTCCCTATTAAACAAAGACGCATGTGAATCTTTTTGAAATCTAAAAAATGGAGAACTATCTTGCTTTCTTTTCATCTCGCTTTGCTAATGCAGTCATTTTCATGCGTCTGTGTGTGTGTTCTCTAGAAGAACGATCAATTATTGTTCGTCTGGACACTGTGACTTGTATGTGCATGCTTCACTGCTCCAAGTGTTGTTGTATCCTAGGAGGGTAGTTGTAAGACCCCTAACCTGGCTTAGTGTCTAAACATACTTTTATATCTTAATTGGGTTCTTAACACCTTAATCAAACCCTAGAATGTGCTTTGGTATCATGATATTAAGGTATCTTACAAGTTTGGTCCAGTTTGGACATTATTTGATTGAGTTTTGCAATTTATGTGCTTATAAGGGCTTTTGTGCAATTTATCCAATTCTAGGATTTTATTTGTAATTTTCACACATGCATATTGTGCTTCATGCTATCCTTCATAATGTTTGATATGGTTGCACCTATGGATGCCTAGACGCACCATTGGATTGTCTACTCTATCCTCCTAAGGTTGAAAACTTAGGGTTTCTCACCAATGTGATGATTTTTCTAAGTATGGAAGGAATTTGATGGTTTCATCTTGTGGGTAATGTTTAGATGGTTTTTGTTTGTGATAGAAGATCCAATGGACTCCCCTTAAGGTTCAATCTTATGGAAACCCTAGTTGAAGTGTACAATCATGTTGGTATGTATGTCCAGAGAGCCAATCATATGATGATTGTGATGGCATATCATATAAAATATTCAATATATAATAAAGACAAGCTTCCAATTCATTCTATTTTACTCAGTTATGAGATTATGATGAAACATAATGATTGTCTAAAGAATGACAATTACTCAATGATGTATGTTTTCAAGTACGTGATTTAAACAATGAGGTCATACAAATCTTAAGAGTATGTACATTCTTATTATGTCGCTGGTCGGATATTAAGGTGGAAGGATGATAAATAGCAGTAACACTTAATACTAGAGTGTGTGTTGATTAATGACAACATCTCATTAGTCAGATATATGTGATATCAAACCAAACACATAGATACTTGTTAGGGAATAGTGTATAGGACAGACCCACCTTGAGAGTGACACATGGAAACCATAATCGGTGGTCATAATCATCTCTCATAGTGAAGGTGGTGATTTTGGTTCTTAGACATGAAGTCACTACACTCATCACATGTCATTTTATATGTTTTGACATCATCCAACATGATCCTGAATAAATATTTTCATAAAGGTGATGATCAGATGTGTTCTGACACATGGGGATGACTATGAGTGATGTAGATGGGATTTGTCCCTCCTACTGGAGTTTGATATCTAGGCCACTTGATAAGCGAGACTGATAAAAGTATGTGCATGCACATGTGAATTAATATATGATATTGAGGTCACATATATATCAGCCAGTCTACTCTAGATCAAGGATCATGGATTGAACATTGAGAGGATAACGATTCCATGCCTAGAGTTCATTCCAGATATTAGAGACAAAAGAATTAGACAATCAATGTCACATTTGAAACAGATGATAGGTTGAAGTTGTTCTCCAACTTTCTAGATTATTTAGGTGGCAATGATGTGTGATTAGTCACCGATCTTTGCTTGTGATGTCATAAATATATTATCGACATTCACTGCAAACATAAATAGGAACCTATGGGGTCACACACATAACATACATCTAGAAGAGGAGTTTAATCATGAATGATAATTAATTTTATTACTAAAGTTTTTACATATTCAATTTGAGCAACAAATCAACTGATTCAACTCCTAACTAGCCAGTTCAAGTGTAACCCGACCGGTTGGGAGTGCCAGGTTGATTGAAAATTGCAATGGTTGAGTTCTACATCAACTGGGACACGAACTGACCGGTTCAACTAGTGAACCAACTGGCTCAAGGTTTCCAACCGATCGTTTCAGTTCATAGAACAATTCAATTGCATGAAGGATTAGTAGTGGTGTCATGTTGTGTATTAATTGGACTAGAATTTCCAATACAATTGCGATTTGGAAATGTGACAAAATGATCGGTTCACTAAGTGAACCGATTGGCTGCATGCCAACCGATTGGTTCGCCTAGTCAACGACCATTTTGCCTATCATAGATTGCAAAATTTTGTGAGATTTTGGTCCCTTGTACTCCCACATAGACTGGGAACCCTAGCCCTGACCCTCCTAGAAATAGAGGGGTATTTAGGGCTTCCTAGAGACATAACTCAATTTCTTCCAACAATTATTGTCCTCTCTGATTGTGGTAACCAATAGAGAGCCCAAGCAAGTCCTACCCGATAAAGGGAGGGATAGCAAGGGAGAACAATTGTGGGAGAGCAAGTTGGTGACTAGTATACCAACGGGAGGAACAACTCCTTTCCATCTATTCTAGTAGAATGATAGGAGTTCTAGGTGGTCTGTGATGACCCGTCACGGAAAACGAGATTAACTAATGCGGAAGCAAATTATTAGCAGCGGAATTATGAAAATTTCTGAAAATTAAAACTTTTTGGAAAGAGATCTTTAAACCATAACTCCTTTATAAGAAAACAAGGTAAACTGTTTACATCATAGCTTGATATCACATCTTTGTGATTACATACATCCATTGCCTTATTATCTGAAGAAGGCAAGATACAAAATCTCGAGGCACTAAGCCAAAAACCTCAGACCTACTGACTCCTAGGACCTGAGAGTACAGAGACGACATAAGACACACTATCTACGAGACTCGACAGTCAGTATCTCCACCTGAGATTCACTGCTGCCCCTGGTGTTGCTGCTGTTGATACTGCCCACCTTCGGATTGGTTCCTCCGTCCTCGACGTCCACCTAAAAATTCTAAACCCACGGGGGTGAGACAATTTTAAATAATTGTCCCAGCGAGAGTTATAACTCTTCGCCAGAAGCTTTGTTATAGCAATAAAGGATTAACATAAGCAATATAATCTTTAAGGCATTCAACAACAGATTTGGTATTAAGTAAGACAACATTTACTTAAGCAATCATATCAATAAAGAATATGAAGAACATGTATACTAGTTACTTGACTAGAACATTTATAAACAATGTAACATCAATCATTGTTTCTCGTAGTTCAACCTAAGCAGTTATGCTACACGGCTGATTATGATTTTCAATCATTAGTATGCCCTGCGGAGATGAGGTATGCCGCTCATACTCCAACCGATCACTACTAAGTCGCATCGGTATCATACATAGGTCATCAAAAGAGTCGGATTCTTATGACCTCATCTTCCTTAGTCAGTGTGAGGATCAACATGCAGGACATCTCGTGTCTCTGCTACAATAGCTTACCAGGGTATTCTGGCACTTCGCTATTAGAGTCACAGTGGCGTTCTGTACTCTCTTCGTCATCGAAAGATCTCTTGTTTATCTCTCATCGATGCGGCATTAAAGATTCCCTCAGGAGATTAGTGATACATCATCCCGGCATAAACATATAGTGAAGGGTTGATAGATTTAAGATACATCTACATCAATTCCTACACTAGGACGTAAGGATATTCACGTCCATAATCCCCCACATACTCAAAAGTATGTGATCCAGGAGTTCCCTTAGGAAAACCTGTTTCACCATCATTTGGCTTCTGACAATGATGGATCTATGATCAGGGCTCTACATGATATGATTATATTTGATTATTTAGGTACATTTTAGAATTCTTTTAGCATCAAGCATGTTCTCAATCATTAATCATTAAAACATTACTATAAAATAAGAATACTAAATGTATCAAGTTTAACTCACATCAGTTATCATATGGATATTAATTCTTAACCATCTCATCATATGATTCAGGAACATGGTTATTCAAACCCTCAGATTATCATAACACTTGCTACCAAGTGACATATAAGCATCAAGTCATCTAACAACATGACCATGATTGAAGCAATGTATATACTTTTCACATATCATTACTCTAAAAGCTTATAATTGTTTTCAAGGAATATGACATCATAACTCTTACCTGGCTACGATCACCTCATAATATCAACCTGTATGACTTATACAATTAAGGACATGCATATATAACAATGTCAGCACAATACCAAATCTTTTCAATTTCTTTATAGGACACCACGGCCGTGCCACCTTGCACGGTCGTGCAAAGTAAGGCTACCACGACCGTGCTCCCTTGCACGGTCGTGCAAGTTAAGGCTACCACAGTCGTGCTCCCTTGCACGGCCGTGCTACAGAAGATCATTACATGATTCATATTTATATATATGTATTCTAATTTTTCATTCTTTCAACTTGATTAGGTCACATCAACCCTTCAATCAAGTACATACTACTATGGTTAACATAGTGTATCAAGCTATTAATCCTATAAACAATTAAGAATTCTCCCTTTAATTGGTACTAGTCACTTAGGTACTATTAGGGTTTCAACCTTTGTGCCTTCATTGTTTGTCATTACTAATCATCATTGGATCAATATAACATTCATCATCTTAATTCCCAAATATTCAATCACATTGGACCTCCACTTCATAAGGTATCCAATTGAATTAGGGTTTCCAATGTTGATTCGTTCAATCATTGAATTCATGTGACCAATCATCAATTGGACCTATACACATACCTCAATTGAGTTTAATAGGTCAACCTTCAACTGATTTGACCCTCAATTGACCCTCAATTGACCATCAATTAGGGTTTAAATCAATTGAATTAGGGTTTGGAATCAATAATCCTTCAACATATTTCAATGTGGGTCTAATTGATTTGAACCCATTGAACCATCATTCAATTGGGACATGACCTGACCCCAAACGGTCTTGGGATCGTTTGGATAACTTCCAAATGGTCTTGAGACCGTTTTCCCATCATATCATCAAAATCCAAGTCAACCAATTAAGGTTTGGATCATTAGATTGATCACCAAAACAACAATTGATTACACTCCAACTTAGTATCATTGGATCATCAATTGCTTAACCATACTCACCCCTAGACCTCCAAACGGTCTTGGGTGACCACCAAACGGTCTTGAGACCGTTTGGATGAGTTCCAAACGGTCTTGAGACCGTTTGTCTCACCCAACCTTTGGATTCTAGTGAAAAATCATTAGGGTTTGAGCTATTGAGTTGATCATCAAATCAGCAATTGATTGCTTTGTAATTTGGTACCTTTGGACCTTCAATTGGTCAACTATACTTAACCCCATACCTCCAAACGGTCTTGGGTGATCCCCAAACGGTTTTAAAACCGTTTGGGCCAATCAACCCAAAACAATCAACTCATCACTTGCAAAATCAGCACTTAGCCGATTAGGGTTCATACCACATCTTTGGATCTTCAAACACATATCCATACTTGACCCTAGACCTTCAAACGGTCTTGGGTGACCCCCAAACGGTATTGGGTGATCCACAAACGGTCTTGAGACCGTTTGGGTAAGAAAACCCAAAAAGTCAAATCAATCAAGTTGAAAGTCAGCACTTAATCCAATTAGGGTTTACCTCATTGATTAGCCTTCAACTCATGATTCCTTTGGAATTAACCTATAAAATTTGGTGGGTTATTAAATAACATAATTATGAACAGGAATATCAAACGGTAAATGCTTGGTCAACTCAATCAAATGGTTTTGAAACCATTTTCCCAAATAGGTCAATTAATCAAGCTCAAAAATCAGCACTTAATTCAATTAGGTTTGCCTAATTGATTAGCCTTTAAATCACGATTCCTTTGGAGTTAATACCTAAAATTTGGAGGGTTATCAATCAACATAATTATGAACAGAAATCTCAAACGGTAAATGCTTGGTCAACTCAACCAAACGGTCTTGGAGACCGTTTGCTCCAACCGACCTTGTGAAACCGTTTGCCCTTCAAACGGTTTTGCAAACCGTTTGCCCCAAACGGTTTTGCAAACCGTTTGGCCAAAAGGGGGGGGGGGCAAGACCGTTTAATAAAGTAGCATTGGTAATCACGCCCATCTTCTTCTACCTCCAGATCAAGGTCTGTTCTTCATGGTTTCAGTTGCAAGAAAGCAAGGAAGGATGGGGGAAAGAAGAACAAGCTACTTTTGCAAGAAAGAAAGATGCATAACAAAGTTTAAGGGTTTAGAGTTATAATACCCGCCTTAGAACCAGATCTAGATATCCAATCTTCTAAGCTTTAATGGTGGCTTGAGCTCCACAGGTCGTACAAGGTTCCTTCTTCAAGAATTGGTTGGAAAGGATGGCTAGAAAGAAGAACTAAATAAGAAAGACCATAGAACCAACCTTGCAACATGATTTCCTCCATGAATTCGAGCAAGATGATGATCAAAGCTTACCTAGAACTGCTTGGCCGTTCTCTTCTTCTCCAGAGCTCTATCCTAAGTCGGTCTAAGAAAGGGGATAAGAAGGGAAGTGAAGGAAACGATCCTTGCTAAGTGAGAAAAGGTGTATATATACTTTGGGTGAAATTCCAACATAAGGACAACTTGTTTCTCCATTTCTCATCTAGGTCCTTCCCTTCTTCTAAGACACGTTTCTACCTTCCATACTTAAGCAAAACTCATCTTAAACCCAAGGTCTAAAGGTGAAGAAAGCCAACTTCTTACGAAGTTGCACATATAGAAGGGTTATTAGGCTTATAACTTGATTATTTAATTTATAAGGGTTATCATTCTTATTTGATTATTCAATTGAAGTGCCATCTTCATCATTCTTACTCTAAATGATGCCAAGAGTCATAAAAGATACTCTAGAAGGTGTATTTTACAAGTTACACCCCATATTTTGGATAAATTGCACTTTACACCAAAACTAGGGTTTTAAGTACAAGGATTGCTCCACAAGTTGTATCTTGGTGCCCAAACTTGGAGAATCCATCATACTTCATCATATTCATTCTTATGATGTCTCAACATCAGAGGAACATCTAAACATGTGAAATTTGCAAGTTAACTCCTCTAATTGGGTAATTTTCACATAAGTCCCTATTAACAAAACAATATTATAACATTGTTCAAAAAGAGCAGAAATAGAATTATATGTTCCTTAGAAGCTTTAGTTACATACCAAAATATAATCACAAGTATCTAATTACATAATTAAGAAAAACACCTAGGGTTAGTTCATAACCCAGGTCAGGGATGTTACAAATTATCCACCCCTTACAAGGATTTCGTCCCCGAAATCAACAAAACATATTAAGAGAAAAGAGCAGGGTATTTCCTTCTCATCTCTTCCTCTAGTTCCCAAGTGGATTCTTCAACACCACGGTGATTCCAGAGGACTTTAACAAGACTTATATCTTTCTTTTTCAACTTTTTAATTCTTTTATCAAGGATTGACGCTGGTCCTTCCTCATAAGATATGTCATCATTCAATTCTACCTCCATAGGTTGTAGAACTGAATCAGTATCAGGGTGACATTTCCTCAGCATAGAAATGTGAAACACATGGTGTAACCTCTGTAACTCTGGTGGAAACTCTAGTTTATAGGCTACTTTTCCAATCCGTTCAATGATTGGATAAGGCCCCATAAACCTAGGAGCTAACTTCCCTTTCCTTCCAAACCTCAGAACTCCCTTCCAAGGTGAGACCTTGAGATACACTCTATCTCCAACCTGGAACTCCAAAGGGCTACGATGCTTGTCAGCATAAGATTTCTGCCTATCCTGTACAGTCTTGATCTGTTGTTGTATTACTTTGATCTTTTGTGTGGTCTGCTGCACAAGATCAGGACCTAACAATTGATATTCACTGGTTTCATACCAACATAGGGGTGATCTACAATGTCTACCATACAAAGCTTCATAAGGTGCCATGTCAATGCTATGTTGATAGATATTGTTGTAGGCAAACTCTATCAAGCTTAGGTGCAGATCCCAACTCCATGTAAACTGGAGAACACATGCCCTCAGCAAGTCTTCCAAGGTTTGTATAGTCCTTTTAGACTGTCCATCAGTATGAGGATGAAAGGCCGTACTAAACCTTAATTGGGTGCCTAAAGCTTTATGAAGTCATTCCCAAAAACGACTCGTAAACTGGGGACCCCTGTCTGAAACTATAGTGACTGGAACTCTGTGCAGTCGCACTATCTCCTGAATATACAACTATGCTAGCCTCTCAGCAGAATAGGTTGTTTTGACAGGTAAGAAATGCACTGTCTTTGTCAACCTATCAACTATTACCCAAATGGAATCATGCCCTTTGCTTGTCTTAGGTAGGCCAACAACAAAGTCCATGGTTACGTGATCCCACTTCCACTGTGGTATGGGAAATGGTTGCATTGTCCCTGCAGGCTTCTGGTGTTCAGCTTTAACTTGCTGACACACAGGACACCGCATAACAAATTCAGCAACATCCTTCTTCATCCCAGGCCACTAATACATATCTTTCAAGTTTCAATACATCTTGGTGCTTCCTGGATGCATAGCATACATCGAAGAATGAGCTTCTTCCAGGACTAACTTTCTCAAGTTATCCACATCTGGCACTATCATCCTCCCATGATAACAGACTACTTGGTCATCAGAGTCATGGAAACCATCTCATTTCTCATCACCAAACTCCGATCTGATCTGCTGAACTGCATCATCAACTTGTTGTGCCTCCTTGATCTGCTCTCTCAGAGTAGGTTTTATATGCATCTCAGCTAACTACCCGGCTAACAATGACACCTTCAATTGTACATTGTCTTTCCTTAAGGAGATAAGCATATCTCTCCTAGAACATACTAAAGAGTTTAGTTGTGCCCTATCTAAGGCTGGTGTTGCTGATTTCCTACTCAAAGCATCTGCAACTACATTGGCCTTCCCTGGATGGTAATCAATTGTACAATCGTAGTCTTTGATTAACTCCATCCAGCGACGTTGCCTCATGTTAAGTTCGTGCTGAGAGAAGATATACTTAAGGTTCTTATGATCAGTGAAAATCTGGAATGTCTCTCCGTAGAGATAGTGTCTCCAGATCTTCAAGGCATGAACTACAGTAGCTAGCTCCAGATCGTGTATCGGATAATTCTCCTCGTGTTTCTTAAGTTGTCAAGAAGCAAAAGAAATCACCTGTTTATCTTGCATCAACACACATCCGAGTCCATTCTTGGAGGCGTCACAGAAAACTATGTATCCTTTGCCTTGCTCAGGTAACACAAGTACAGGTGCACTTGTCAACCTCTCCTTCAGCAACATGAAGGATTGCTGACACTTATCACTCCAAACAAAAGGAACATCCTTCCGGGTCAACTTAGTCAAAGGTAGGGCTATGGAACTGAAGTTCTTAATGAACCTTCGGTAATAACCAGCCAACCCTAAGAAACTACGGATCTCTATCGGTGTCTTCGTCTGTTCCCATTATAGAACAGATTCTACCTTTTTAGGGTCAACACGAATACCCGAGGCAGATATCACGTGTCCAAGGAAAGATACTTCCGGTAACCAGAACTCACACTTGCTAAACTTAGCATATATCATGTGTTCTCTTAGCAAAGTTAGAGCCTGACGAAGATGTTGTTCATGTTGCTGAGCATCTCTACTATAGATCAGAATGTCATCTATAAAGACAACAACACACTGTTCGAGGAAAGGTCGGAAGATTCTATTCATGAGTTCCATAAATGCAGCCGGCGTATTAGTTAGTCCAAATGACATAACTGTGAACTCATAGTGACCATACCTCGTTCTAAAGGCAGACTTGGGTATGTCACTGTCCTTAATACGGAGTTGATGATATCCCGATCTCAAATCTATCTTTGAGAAGATAGTTACACCACACAACTGGTCAAAAAGATCATCAATCCTCGGCAGAGGATACTTATTCTTTATTGTTACTTTATTTAACTATCTGTAATCAATGCATAACCGCATTGATCCATCTTTCTTTTTAACAAAGATCACTGGAGCACCCCAAGGCAAAGTACTCGGTCGGATGAAACCTTTCTCAAGCAACTCCTGTAGCTATTTCTTGAGTTCTGCCATCTCAGCAGGCGCCATCCTATATGGTGTTTGTGCTATAGGTTGTGTGTCTGGGATCAAATTGATTTCAAAATCAATTTCCTGAGGCAGTGGTACACCAGGAAGTTCTTCAGGAAATACATCTTCAAATTCCCTGACTATAGGAACTTCAGCAGGGTTAGGACTTTCCATGGTACTATCTACCACATGGGCCAAGAATGCATAACATCCTTGCCTCATCAGCTTCTCAGCAACCATAGCTGACACAAGATAGGTGGGTAGAATCTTTCTCTCTCCTTAAAAGATCCATGTGTCACTTTCATCAGCAAACACAGCTTGCTTGGATTCACAATCCAAAACAACCTTATACCTTTCCAAGGTATCCATCCCAAGGATTATGTCAAATCCTTGCATCTCAAGTGGTATAAGATCCACTTGAATGCGGTGTTCAGAAAAGAAAAGGATGCAGGAAGAGCATACCTCCTGTAACACAGCAGACCCTCTCAACGGAGTCTCTAGCAACAGACTATATGCTCTATGACTGATTGTCATATTGCAGTTACGAATCATCCTTCGAGTGATAAAGGAGTGTGTAGTACCCGGATCAATCAAAACAGATACAATGCATGATGTAGACATATCAGAATATAACAACTTCATCTGACCTGCCACAACCCGAGGGTTGATCATTGCATTAGGTGGATTCATCGCATAGAATCTTGCTGTTGCTTGTGGTTGATTCGGTGCTGACGATCCAGCTTGGGATGCTTGGGACGCTTGTCCACGTCCTCTAGCTCCTCATGGAAACTGTCTTCTTTGCGATCCTTGCTGACCCTGCCTCTGTGGTTGAGTTACACTTGCTGGTCTAGCTCTGCAGTCTTTCATCAGATGCCCCATCTTGCCACATATATAACAACTTCTATCTTGTTGTTGTGGTCTGGGTGGTCCTGTTGTTGGCTAAATGGACATCTGTAAATCCCTTTGTTTTGATAATGACAAACATTTCATTCTTGTTAATCTAATGTGCTACTTGAGTGTTGCAGGAATAAGGTGGATGACAAAGCAATTAGGGAAATCCATATGCTTACATATTTATATTTTCATGAAATGTAATCACTTTGTAAAAACTTGTACAAATCTATAATGTACAAGTACTTAGATTTCATGTAAATCAAGCATTAGATTCTCCCTAGCTAAACATCACATTTAGATAGGTCATCCCCTTCAAATAAGTGTCACATATGCACACTCATACACACACTTAGTGCTTTAATTGAAAAATTGAAACAGGGTCAATCTCGGTCGACTAACTCCTCGACCGAGACACTTTCGGTCGACAGTCTTCTCGACCGAGAAAGACCCAAGTAGCCGTTAGACACATCTGACAAGGTAGTTGGCAGTTGGAGATAAACGTTGCAAAACACTTGATTCAGAGAGCCTGTCGGTCGACAAAAGTTCGACCGAGTAGGTGTCTCGGTCGACCATTTCTTGACCGAGATGGACTCTGACAGCAACTGCAGAATTAATTAATTAACCGTTGCTAAAGCAACAAACTTGTACCTAACGGCTAGTTAAGCACTTAGAAACCCCTAGAAGGTGTCTAGAACGTCCTTAAGCACTTGTAGTACATTCCTATAAACAGGACATGCCTTAGGACACCTAAACACACTTGTTACACTTGAGAAATCTTTGAGCATACTTTGAGCAACCTATTTGTGAGAAAATTGAGCAAAGTGACAATTGGCTACTTCTTCTCTTAGCTCAAAATTCGTGTCCTATAGGCTAGCATCTCCTATCCAATGCAATTACATTTCCATACACTTTGGTTAGGAGATCTACACGCTTGATCTAGGCAAATCAAGCCTTGTGCTACAAAAGGATAAGTTGTAATTTCTATTTTATTTCTTGTTCTCTGTTGTTGTTTGTACTCTCCTTGCTACTCCTAGGTTGGAGGCTGCGGATTGGAGAGGTTGAAGATCTTCTTGGTGAAGAAGGGGACCTTGAGCTACTTCAAGAAGCCTGGTGCAACGGGAGATTACTTCTAGAGAGGAAGGCTACTTCAAGGGGGAGCTTGGAGTTACTTCAAGAAGGCTACCTCAAGTTGGTGCATCTACTTCAAGTGAAGGCTGTTCAAGGGGTGTAAAGAAAGTATTGTATTTTGTGTAAATCCTTGTGAAGGTAATAAAATTAATACTTTCAAAATCCCAGTTGGGTAAGCAACCGGGTAGTGGACTGACAGCTTTAGTATTTGCTAAAGTTGGAACCACTCTAAACACCTGTCTCCTTCTTCCATTTTCAATTGTGGTTGTTTGAGTAAAATAATTGTTAAAATATTTAAAAACTCTATTCACCCCTCCTCTAGTGTTTTTCACCTGTAACCGACATAGATGCTGAACTACGAGCCCCTTGTAGCGGTAGGCTTCGTCCTCTACCTCTACTCGGTGTCCACTATGTCTGAGCACTAGGTCTAGGTGGTGGTGGTATAGGCGTAGAAAATCTAGGCTTCTTGAAGTCTCTAGATGAAGATCCCTGGAACTGAGGATATCTCTTATGGGTTTGCCTCTTCTCTGCTACGAACCTCTCTATCCTTCGGACTGACTCAACGAAGGTATCAAACCTCTCTCGGTTCTCTAGGGCAGACACGGGAGTAGTCAACTCAGTGTTCAACCCTTTCTCGAACCGCCTGATCCTTTCTTCATATGTAGCAGCCATATGCAGACAAAACCACAGCAACTCCATGAACTTAGCTTCGTACTCGCTAATGTTGATCAGACCTTGCCTTAACCTCTCGAACTGAGCGATTTTCTCATCCAAAAACATCTTAGGGAAATATCTATTGATAAATTCCTGTCAGAAGACTTCCCATACAACCTCCACACCAGGCCTCTTCTGCTCTTCCATGGTCCACCAATGACCAGCACTCCCTTTGAGAAGATAGACAGCATGTCTAACCTTCTCAGCTTTTGGGATGTTTAGGATTCTAAAAGCTTTCTCTAGTTCAGTCAACCACAGGTCGGCATCTGCGGGATCAGTCGTTCCAAAGTACTCGGTTGCTCCAACTCGGCGAATTCGTTCAAACGTCTTGCCGATTCCTTATCCTTCAGGTTGGGTAGGTGCCCTAGGTGCAGGCATGGGCATCCTATATGTTATGTGTGTCATGGTAGTCATAAACTGCCTAAACATGGTCTGGACAGCTGGATTCCCCATGTCAGTTGGATTGAACTGGGGTGGCTCAGGTACAGGTTGTTCTATCTCCTGGTTCCTTGCACCTTCTCGTGGTGCAGCAACGCTACTCTCTACCACATATTCCTCATGTGGTCCAGACATCCTTAACCTATCTTCTTCTCCTGAGGAGCAGAAGATACTATTAGATATATTGGAAAACACTAAGAATAGACTCGACATCCTAAGTCCTATGTCTATGTAGACTCAGCAAACCTAGGGCTCTGATACCACTAAATTGTGATGACCCGTCACGGAAAATGAGATTAACTAATGGGGAAGTGAATTATTAGCAGCGGAATTATGAAAATTTCTAAAAATTAAAACTTTTTGGAAAGAGATCTTTAAACCATAACTCCTTTATAAGAAAACAAGGTAAACTGTTTACATCATAGCTTGATATCACATCTCTGTGATTACATACATCAATTTCCTTATTATCTGAAGAAGGCAAGATACAAAATCTCGAGGCACTAAGCCAAAAACCTCAGACCTACTGACTCCTAGGACCTGAGAGTACAGAGATGACATAAGACACACTATCTACGAGACTCGACAGTCAATATCTCCACCTGAGATTCACTGTTGCCCCTGGTGTTGCTGCTGCTGATACTGCCCACCTTCGGATTGGTTCCTCCGTCCTCGACGTCCACCTAAAAAGTCGAAACCCACGGGGGTGAGACAATTTTAAATAATTGTCCCAGCGAGAGTTATAACTCTTCGCCAGAAGCTTTGTTATAGCAATAAAGGATTAACATAAGCAATATAATCTTTAAGGCATTCAACAACAGATTTGGTATTAAGTAAGACAACATTTACTTAAGCAATCATATCAATAAAGAATATGAAGAACATGTATACTAGTTACTTGACTAGAACATTTATAAACAATGTAACATCAATCATTGTTTCTCGTAGTTCAACCTAAGCAGTTATGCTACACAGCTGATTATGATTTTCAATCATTAGTATGCCCTGCGGAGATGAGGTATGCCGCTCATACTCCAACCGATCACTACTAAGTCACATCGGTATCATACATAGGTCATCAAAAGAGCCGGATTCTTATGACCTCATCTTCCTCAGTTAGTGTGAGGATCAACATGCAGGACATCTCGTGTCTCTACTACAATAGCTTACCAGGGTATTCTGGCACTTCGCTATTAGAGTCACAATGGCGTTCTGTACTCTCTTCGTCATCAAAAGATCTCTTGTTTATCTCTCATCGATGCGGCATTAAAGATTCCATCAGGAGATTAGTGATACATCATCCCGGCATAAACATATAGTGAAGGGTTGATAGATTTAAGATACATCTACATCAATTCCTACACTAGGACATACGGATATTCGCGTCCATAATCCCCCACATACTCAAAAGTATGTGATCCAGGAGTTCCCTTAGGAAAACATGTTTCACCATCATTTGGCTTCTGACAATGATGGATCTATGATCAGGGCTCTACATGATATGATTATATTTGATTATTTAAGTACATTTTAGAATTCTTTTAGCATCAAGCATGTTCTCAATCATTAATCATTAAAACATTACTATAAAATAAGAATACTAAATGTATCAAGTTTAACTCACATCAGTTATCATATGGATATTAATTCTTAACCATCTCATCATATGATTCAGGAACATGGTTATTCAAACCCTTAGATTATCATAACACTTGCTACCAAGTGACATATAAGCATCAAGTCATCTAACAACATGACCATGATTGAAGCAATGTATATACTTTTCACATATCATTACTTTAAAAGCTTATTATTGTTTTCAAGGAATATGACATCATAACTCTTACCTGGCTACGATCACCTCATAATATCAACCTGTATGACTTATACAATTAAGGACATGCATATATATAACAATGTCGGCACAATACCAAAACTTTTCAATTTCTTTATAGGACACCACGGCCGTGCCACCTTGCACGGTCGTGCAAAGTAAGGCTACCACGGCCGTGCTCCCTTGCACGGTCATGCAAGTTAAGGCTACCATGGCCGTGCTCCCTTGCACGGTCGTGCTACAGAAGATCATTACATGATTCATATTTATATATATATGTATTCTAATTTTTCATTCTTTCAACTTGATTAGGTCACATCAACCCTTCAATCAAGTACATACTACTATGGCTAACATAGTGTATCAAGCTATTAATCATATAAACAATTAAGAATTCTCCCTTTAATTGGTACTAGTCACTTAGGTACTATTAGGGTTTCAACCTTTGTGCCTTCATTGTTTGTCATTACTAATCATCATTGGATCAATAGAACATTCATCATCTTAATTCCCAAATATTCAATCACATTGGACCTCCACTTCATAAGGTATCCAATTGAATTAGGGTTTCCAATGTTGATTCCTTCAATCATTGAATTCATGTGACCAATCATCAATTGGACCTATACTCATACCTCAATTGAGTTTAATAGGTCAACCTTCAACTGATTTGACCCTCAATTGACCATCAATTAGGGTTTAAATCAATTGAATTAGGGTTTGGAATCAATAATCCTTCAACATATTTCAATGTGGGTCTAATTGATTTGAACCCATTGAACCATCATTCAATTGGGACATGACCTGACCCCAAACGGTCTTCGGATCATTTGGATGACTTCCAAACGGTCTTGAGACCTTTTTCCCATCATATCATCAAAATCCAAGTCAACCAATTAAGGTTTGGATCATTGTATTGATCACCAAAACAACAATTGATTACACTCCAACTTAGTATCATTGGATCATCAATTGCTTAACCATACTCACCCCTAGGCCTCCAAATGGTCTTGGGTGACCTCCAAACGGTCTTGAGACCATTTGGATGAGTTCCAAATGGTCTTGAGACCGTTTGGCTCACCCAACCCTTGGATTCTAGTGAAAAATCATTAGGGTTTGAGCTATTGAGTTGATCATCAAATCAGCAATTGATTGCTTTGTAATTTGGTACCTTTGGACCTTCAATTGGTAAACTATACTTAACCCAAGACCTACAAATGGTCTTGGGTGATCCCCAAACGGTCTTGAGACCGTTTGGGTGATCCCCAAATGGTTTTGAAACCGTTTGGGCCAATCAACCCAAAACAATCAACTCATCACTTGCAAAATCAGCACTTAGCCGATTAGGGTTCATACCATATCTTTGGATCTTCAAACACATATTGATACTTGACCCTAGACTTTAAAACGGTCTTGGGTGACCCCCAAACGGTCTTGAGACCGTTTGGGTGATCCCCAAACGGTCTTGAGACCGTTTGGTCAAGAAAACCCAAAACGTCAAATCAATCATGTTGAAAGTCAGCACTTAATCCAATTAGGGTTTACCTAATTGATTAGCCTTCAACTCATGATTCCTTTGGAATTAACCTATAAACTTTGGTGGGTTATTAACTAACATAATTATGAACAGGAATCTCAAACGGTCAACTCTTGGTCAACTGACTCAAATGGTTTTGAAACCGTTTTCCCAAAAAGGTCAATTAATCAAGCTGAAAAATCAGCACTTAATTCAATTAGGTTTGCCTAATTGATTAGCCTTTAACTCATGATTCCTTTGGAGTTAATCCCTCAAATTTGGAGGGTTATCAATCAACATAATTATGAACAGAAATATCAAACGGTCAATTCTTTGTCAACTTAACCAAATGGTATTTGAGACCGTTTTCTCCAACCGACCTTGTGAAACCGTTCGCCCTTCAAATGGTTTTGCAAACCGTTTGCCCCAAACAGTTTTGCAAACCGTTTGGCCAAAAGGGGGGGGCAAGACCGTTTGATAAAGTAGCATTGGTAATCACACCCATCTTCTTCTACCTCCAGATCAAGGTCTATTCTTCATGGTTTTAGTTGCAAGAAAGCAAGGAAGGATGGGGGAAAGAAGAACAAGCTACTTTTGCAAGAAAGAAAGATGCATAACAAAGTTTAAGGGTTTAGAGTTATAATACCCGCCTTAGAACCATCTCTAGAGCTCCAAGCTTCAAAGATTTAATGGTGGCTTGAGATCCACAGGTCGTACAAGGTTCCTTCTTCAAGAATTGGTTGGAAAGGATGGCTAGAAATAAGAACTAAATAAGAAAGACCATAGAACCAACCTTGCAACATGATTTTCTCCATGAATTCGAGCAAGATGATGATCAAAGCTTACCTAGAACTGCTTGGCCATTCTCTTCTTCTCCATAGATCTGTCCTAAGTTGGTCTAAGCAAGGGGATAAGAAGGGAAGTGAAGGAAACAATCCTTGCTAAGTGAGAAAAGGTGTATATATACTTTGGGTGAAATTCCAACATAAGGACAACTTGTTTCTCCATTTCTCATCTAGGTCCTTCCCTTCTTCTAAGCCACGTTTCTCCCTTCCATACTTAAGCAAAACTCATCTTAAACACAAGGTATAAAGGTGAAGAAAGCCAACTTCTTACTAAGTTGCACATATAGAAGGATTATTAGGCTTATAACTTGATTATTTAATTTATAAGGGTTATCATTCTTATTTGATTATTCAATTGAAGTGCCCTCTTCATCATTCTTACTCTAAATTATGCCAAGAGTCATAAACGATACTCTAGAAGGTGTATTTTACAAGTTGCACCCCATATTTTGGGTAAATTGCACTTTACACCAAAACTAGGGTTTTAAGTACAAGGATTGCTCCACAAGTTGCATCTTGGTGCCTAAACTTGGAGAATCCATCATACTTCATCATATTCATTCTTATGATGTCTCAAAATCAGAGTAACATCTAAACATGAGAAATTTGCAAGTTAACTCCTCGAATTGGGTAATTTGCACATAAGTCCCTATTAACAAAACAATATTATAACATTGTTCAAAAAGAGCAAAAATAGAATTATATGTTCCTCAGAAGCTTTAATTACATACCAAAAGATAATCACAAGTATATAATTACATAATTAAGCAAAACACCTAGGGTTAGTTCATAACCCAGGTCAGGGATGTTACATGGTCTGTGTGGACTATTATAGAGGCGTGGATACCTTTCCTACTAGAAGGACAACGTCAGCCTACTGTCTATGGTGGAGACCAGGATCCGTTGCAGATGTCGTCTGAGTGCAACTAGAAGAGAGTTGCACTATTGCAATGAGGAATAGTTGCTAGACTTGCTCCAGTTCCAGGTCTGAACTCGTGAAACCATCCTTTCCATTACATAGTTGTTGTCACAATCTTCTGTTTATGGGGAATATGGCAGACATTTTTTTGTTTTTGTTTCTTGTCTGATGTCATATTTCTCTATAGTGGTATCATAGACACGTTAATTTACTTTGTTTTAGGATAATCGATATGATCAGATTTTTGGTTTTCATCATTTATTTATTGTATACGATGTGAATAAATAAAGTTCTTAATATGCATATATGATTAAAGACCACATATGATCCCAAATAAAATATATATATGATATCATATATATGCAATTTACATGTGTCACCATAAAAGTGAGTTCTAATGGTGGATGTTTAGTATGGTATGGCCAGTAACACAAATATTTTTGTGTGGTTGGATGATTCTTTTGGTCTTGTTTTATCTCAGTTTGCATATCGTTGTTCTACCTCCTCCTTCCCAATGTAAAAGTATTATTCTTTCCTACCTTTGCTCCCCTCGAATGTAACTCAAGGTTTCTCATTACCATCTACTAAGTTTAGTAGCAATAGGATAGTTTGTTTTCTTCCAACGATAAATATGATGATCAAGCGTCAGGTGAGATGACTGTTTCATGTGACGAGCTGACCGGCTGGAAGACTGAGGAGGGAAGAACGCAAGAGAATGAATGGAATTCCTGGTAGACCCAACAAACCATTTGGAGGTTTCCAGACATTAGTTGGATAGGAG
Source organism: Alisma plantago-aquatica (assembly GCA_963693085.1). Classification (NCBI taxonomy): domain Eukaryota; kingdom Viridiplantae; phylum Streptophyta; class Magnoliopsida; order Alismatales; family Alismataceae; genus Alisma; species Alisma plantago-aquatica. The sequence continues at coordinate 521,934,235 of OY856415.1, forward strand.
GCCGGACGACTGCTTCAAACGACCAACCGACCGACCAAGAGGTGAGCTAACCGGTTGAAGGGTTAGGCCTATCAACCTGAATCAGCAAGCACAAATCTACACAAACAATAGGTTCATGGATGTGATGTTGACCTAGGTGGTACTAATTCCTTGTGGCTCCAAGGAATTACAGTAGTATGGCCATAACCATCACTAATGTTTTATATTACATGTTTACGTTGTGGGATATGGCATGTATATGAAACATACTATATATGTAGTTTTTGATAAAGTACATATATTTATAAATACAAAGTCCCTCAAATAATATATTAAGTCTTAGATACGTTCCATAAGAAACACACATGAAAAAATGATCGACTAAGCATGGGCACCCCAAGGGTGGTGCGCTGTCTATCTCGTAGAAGTGTGATGGTAATAATGTGGGCCTGTCAAGCGAGGTGCATTATTATCTGTTGGTATGTATGCCCTGAGAGCCAATCATGAGATGATTGGTGGGATACATTAAGATTGATTTGATAAACATCAAAGGCAAGCTTCCAATTCTTTCTGGTTCAGTCATTTGAGATAGTGATAGAACAGATTGAATGTCTAGAGAATGACAGTACTCAATGACGTATGCTTTTGGGTTGAGGACCTGAACGATGAGATCATACAGATGCTAAGAGTTTGTGCATTCTTGTTATGTCCCTAGTCGGATGTCATTGTGGAAGGTAGATAGACAGCAATGACACACAAGACTAGATTGTGGTGTTGGTTGATGACAGAATCTCATTAGTCATGATATAGAGATATCAAACCAAACACATAGGTACTTGTTAGAGAACAAGTGTACCGGACAGACCCACCGTGAGTTTGACACATGGAACCCTGATATGGTAGTCACAGTCAGTACTCACAGTGATGGTGGTGATTGTGATTCTTTGACCTGAAATCACTACACTCAACACATGTCGTTGGGCACACTTTGGCATCATCAAACGCAGTCCTGAAACATGGGTTGTTATAAAGGTGATGATTGGGTGGCTTTGACACATGGGGCTTTTGAGGGGTGAGTGATAGATATGGGATTTGTCCCTCCTGAGGGAGTTTGATATCCAAGTCCACTTGATGAGTAGGATTGAGATAGGCGTGCGCACGCATGTGTGAATCAGTATGTGATATTGATGTCATACATATCTTATTCAATCTACTCTGAGATCAAGAAAGTGAATGAACGTTGACAAGATGACTGTTCCATGCCTCGAGTTCATTCGGGATATCAGTGACAAAGGAATAATACATTCACTGTAATACCATTCACGGATTGTAGGATGAAAGTTGTTCTCCAACTTTCTACTTTCACTTGGGTAGCACTGATGTGTGACTAGGCACCGCTCTTTGCTTGTGAAGTCATAAGTGTTATGGACTTTCACTGCCAACGTGAAATGGACCTGCAGGGTCACACACATAGGATTTAACCTGGAAGAGGAGTTTTTTCCACAAAGCAATGTTTAGATTGATTACTAAAGGAGTTTAGTAGTTCAATTAAACACTCAATCAGTAGATAGCTCAATATCATATGGTTCAAGGTGTTGGATGCATTTATTGGAGTATCGGATTGATTGAAATCACAATTGACTGATTTTGCCCAACCTGTGCTCCCAACCGATCGGCTCATGTTATGAACCGGTCGGCTGAGGTGCTGAACCGGTCGGCTAGAATGTCCAACCGATCATCTCATGCCCAGGTTGAAATGGCCGGTTCAAAGGTTGAACCGATCGGCTCAACTGGTGCAACCGACCAGTTGGGAAAGTCATGTCGGCAAGAATTTTCCTTTGGTTTCGAATTGCCCAATTCGATTGGGAAATAAATTGGTATTTGATACCAATCGGGAAAGAAACAAGGAAAGTATTCTGGAACCATGAACCGATCGGTTCAGGGCACCAACCGATCGGTTGGAGTGCCCCAAATGGTCGGCTCAGGTCCAACCGATCGGCTCAAGGGCCGAACCGATCGGTTCAGTTGTGAACCGATCGTTTCAAGTTGTGAACCGGTTGCTTTTTGTGGAAAAATTCTCAAACCCTTCTACTCCTGCGTTTAGTCCCGTATTGTCGGGGCATGAGAACCCTGTCCCATGACCCTCCTATATATAGGGGTATTGGGGGCTTCTCATGGTACACTTCAGTGCAACCAGTTTCTCTGTAAAGTTGTCCATCTCTCTAGTTTTGGTAACCGAGAGAGAGCCCGAGCAACTGCTTCCCGCAAAAGGGAGGTGCAGCAAGGAAAAGACAACTGCAGTTGCAACTGGAGGCAGGAGAGTGTGTTGGCAACTAGTACGTCAACAGGAGGGTGCGACTCCTTCCACTTCCTTGTGGGACAAGGAGTGTGGAGTTCCAGGTGGTCCGTGTGGACTACTTCAGAGGCGGGAGGACACTACCGCTCAGGAGGACAATTGTCATCCGACAGTCCGGTAGGAGGAGGAGGAGTCAGTCCCGGTGCGACCAGGAGCTGCACAGACGCCATCCAAGACCGGAGGTGAAGACCGCGCAATCCGCGAGGTATTGTCGCCGAGCAAGCCTCAGGACAAGGTATGATTCCACAAACCATCCTTTCCTATTATATAGACGTTGACGCGTTTCCTCAGTATGGGTTTGGGGGAGAAAATTTTTTGTTTTCGCTGCCTTCTCTGCCTCCCCTAAAACCCAACAGTGGTATCAGAGCCACGTCAACTGCTCTATATTTTAGGAATATCGATATGATCGATTTTGGTTTTTCGCCTTTATTTATTGCATGCGATGCGAATAATATCAGCTTTATGCATGTCCAATCCTAAATCCACAAATCCCAATTACATATATGATATGTATTATTAATGCACTCGATACGCGTCGCCCTTAAACGAGTTTTGTGGTGGATGTGTGTAGCATGATTATGGCCAATAAACCCTATCTGTGTGTGGTTGTTTGTGGTTGCTTGCATCTCAGTCTGCGCACCGATCTTCCCTCTCTTATTCCTGATGTAACTCGAAATAATTCAAGATTCTTTCCTACCTTTGCTCCCCCCGAATGTAACTCAGGGTTTCCCCTTTTAAAGCAATGTAATAAATAGGATAGATTTTATTTCCTGTTATGTCGAAGACCGGCGGACATCAAGACAACAGCCGAAACGATCGGTTCAAGGCCTTGAACCGATCGGTTGACGTTCCAGATGGACGGTTCAAGGAGTGAACCGATCGGTTGGTGACCGGTTCGAGGAGCGAGACGAGCGGGTGGCAGCCATGATGAGATGCACGACGACCAGGCGAACCGATCGGTTGGAGGAGCCAACCGATCGGCTGGTGGCACCCATACGACCGGCCAAAGAGAGCAGATCATTCATGGGATGAGTTGATCAACTCGGATGGCAAGGCACAGATGTTCATCTTGTACAGGTTGCATGTGATGTTGACCTAGATGACCGTGATTCCTCTTGGCTCGAGGAATCAAATTAGGATGGCCATAATCATCACTTTTTATCGTTTGTGCATGTTTCGTGTGGGATATAGCATGTATATGATACGTACTATATATTGTGGTGATTGGATATGTATATGTATATAAACCAAATCCCTCATTAAAATATTAAGTCTTATATGCCTTCCATTAACGACACACATGAAAAGTTCGATCGACCAAGCGTAGGTTACGCCAAAGCGTGGTGCGCCGTCTATCTTGTGGAAGTGTAAAGGGTAGACATGTAGGTTCTGCCAAAGCAGGGAGCATGTTTACCGTGTCGGCTTTTGGGTTAGACTTAACTGGTGATTCTTAGAGCATCTAGGCCCAGAGGCAAGGAATGTTCATGGCAAGGTGTTGTGCATGTTCATTCAACAAGAGTTGCATATGATGCAATTGGCAAGGGTTGCCTACCTGAGAGATCTAAGTTGTGGGCAATCAGCCAAAGCTGACTCATGACTTAGAGGATTTCAGGATCTTGCCCACTAGAAGGTTGTACGCTGCAATCTTCCGAATTGATGGTGAGGGCTGTCAATTTGAACTAAAATAGTGGGAGTGATATTTAATTAAAGGCCTAATTATATCGTCAAATTTTCAAATCAATCAAATAAGTCAAAATGAGTTTTTGGACTAAAATTGCATATTTTCCTTTTTGTAGTTCAAATGGCAACAAATAACAACAACTTTTCTTTGCGATCGGTCCTTGACAAGGACAAGTTAAATGGGACAAACTTCCACGACTGGTATCGGACATTGAGAATTTTTCTCACTCAAGAGCGTAAGCTCTATGTCCTGGATACTCCAATTCCAGAGGAACCCGCTCCTAATGCACCAAGGCCAGAAAGGGATGCTTACAAGAAGCATGCTGATGATGCCATTGATGCTAAGTGCTTGATGCTATGTTCAATGAACCATGAGTTGCAGAGACAACATGAGAACATGGGTGTCATAGAGATGATTCAGCATCTCAGGACCATGTATGAAGATCAGGCACGACAAGAGAGATACAATGTTTCTAGGGGGCTGTTCAAGTGTGTCATGACAGAAGGAGATCCAGTTGGTCCTCACACACTCAAGATGATTGGGTATGTGGAGAACTAGCAAAGACTGGGATTTCCACTGAGCTAAGAGTTGGCTACTGACGTGATACTACAATCGTTGCCAGAATCTTACAGTCAGTTTGTGATGAACTACAACATGAACAACTTTGATAGGCCACTGTCAGAGTTGTTGGGCATGTTGAGGACAGCCGAGATACAGATGAAGAAGGACAAGCCCAAGTCTGTGATGGTGATCACGGGCAAGAAGGGCAAGTCCAAGCGTAAGGGCAAGGTCAAAGCTAAGAAAGGTTCTGATGCTAGCCAGGAGCCCAAGACGACTTCAACTCTCAAGGCCAGGGGAGGCGTGACCAAGAAAGGAAATTGCCACCATTGTCAAAAGCCAGGACATTGGAAAAGGAATTGTCCTCTCTATCTGGAAGAACAAAAGAAGAAGGAGGCGACTGAAGCCTCTACTTAAAGGTGTCATGAAAGTAAACGTGTAACACTTTTTGAGGTATATGATACCAAGATGTAAAGTGTAAAGCACTCATACTTAGGGAAAGTGTTGCCTTCATAGATAGAGTACTTTAGTTTATTTTCAGCCTACAAGGCATGTAATACAGTTGTGAACTGCTATTTCATATTTTCCAATAGATAGAAACAGTTTATTTTGCATATTGTATGACAATGATGGGAATTAATAAAGTTGATGTTTCAATCTTAAAGATATGATCTTTGTGGCAATGCCTTGTTTATCTTGCGATACATAGTATGCATAAGATAAAATGATACCTAAAGTTACTGATAACTCAAAAAATCAAATTAGCGTCAATCATCAGAAATTCATTTCTAGTTTCCATGTGATGGATAAATCTAGACTCTTTTGGTTAGAGAACCAGTAAGAGACATGAATCTCTTGTACATGATTAATCAATCTTCACTAATGGTAGTGGGAGAGTGATTATCCTATTTGGTATGATACATGTGATGTATCTACATACCTATTGGAACAAATGCTAATACTTCAAATGGTGTTTGGAGAAATACCAATATGAATATCTTGAAGTGTTCAAGAATATCATAGATGAAGTACAAATTTGGTAGTGTTAATTCTTGATGAGATCAATGAATAAAATACTTGAACCAAATATTTGAGATCCTTATGAGTGATTATGATAGTGTATCATAGTGAACTCATGATTATGGCATGGTGATGTCTAAATCAAGAAGGAGTCATACTCTAAGGAGTTAGAGAATGATTATCAAATAACTAAATTCTTCTTAAATAAAGAATACCCCACACTAATAAAGGACATTAAGAATCACAAGGAGTTGTGAATTCTCATATCCTTGACAGATACACCTCAATTATCTATGTGATGAGTTGTTCATATGATGAGTCAACCATCTAGATGAATATGAGGAATCGAATTTTGAGTTATGGTTTATGACCATTACATCCTAAATGACTTCCATGTAAACCATAAGGTATGACCTTGATGGTAGCACCTATAGGATCAAAATCCATAAGTGCAAATAAGTCTTAAGTGTTAAGACACATAGATAACATTTTGAGAAGGATGATGCTTGTTGATTGCAACTTAAGGACTGAGACATTTGGCATACATTCCTATGAGGAATAAAACAAGGATGTGTACGTGACACAACCTATAAGGTTTATGAATCCGCTAATGCAAATGAAGTCTATAAGTTACAATGGACTAATCAATGTGATTGATTGAGTACAAGCAACTCAGAATTGGATCTTTACTTTGATGATATAGTCAAAGGGTTTGACTGATATGTCAAAGATAAAGAAGGGATCTGTGATTTAGTGGGAGCGTGTTCACATTCCACATGTTGATGTGAAATGGAAATGTTCTAGATTGGAAATCCAAAAGTGGAAATTATCTTTAAGGAAGATAGAGACATTTCCTATATGATAGGAATAGAGATCTATAGAGATAGTTCTCGAAAACCTCTTGACCTGAAGAGAGAAAGCATACATTGGCAATCTGTACTGAAATGTTCAGTATGCATAGATTCAGTGGGAGAAAACTAGTCCATGTCACATGGAGTTAATATCCCAAAGCCAAGTGTCCAATTCTCATGAAGAATGTGAACACTAAGAATAGATATGGATCTATCATGTATGTAATCATCCCATTATCTTGCATGTATCGACATGGCAAGAACTAAATGCATTCATCATCTTGTATGTAGGACATGGCAATATGATGTGCTCATCCTGATAACTCGTATGTGGGACATGACGAGTGGATGTCTGTCTACTTCCAGCAAAGGTTACTGGAACACCATGAGAACTTGATAAGTACTTGTGAAGTACTAGTTCTGTGGTGAGGAGGAAGAGTTTGATGTAAAGAGTTACATTGATGCGAACTTCCGAAAGGACAGAAAGATTAATCGCAAAATATATATAAGATATATAAAAGTGAAAGTTTGTTGATAATTGGAAGTGTTCCAATGAAACCATTTAAAAGGAAATGCTGAGTATCCATGTGTTAGAAAACAGCAGTGGATACTATATGGATCTAGAAGTTCATGAGATGAACTTATAGATATTCCGCTCATTGATGACAAGTCTGGAATCCTTGATCATGCAATGTGGCTAAAGGTTAGAAAAGGAATACTAGATCGCATATTACGGCAACTCCATCTCATACGTGTGACGCACAGCGAAGAGATGTGAGACATGCAATTTATACTGACTTTGGCAAGGTGTTGCCATTACTCACTATATTGGCACTAGAGCACAGTAACATGTGGGACATGTTTGAAGATCACTATGAATATGATTCAAGGGTGATTGGCTCGCAGTGCAAGTGGGAGTCTGTTGGTATGTATGCCCTGAGAGCCAATCATGAGATGATTGGTGGGATACATTAAGATTGATTTGATAAACATCAAAGGCAAGCTTCCAATTCTTTCTGGTTCAGTCATTTGAGATAGTGATAGAACATATTGAATGTCTAGAGAATGATAGTACTCAATGACGTACGCTTTTGGGTTGAGGACCTGAACGATGAGATCATACGGATGCTAAGAGTTTGTGCATTCTTGTTATGTCCCTAGTCGGATGTCATTGTGGAAGGTAGATAGACAGCAATGACACACAAGACTAGATTGTGGTGTTGGTTGATGACAGAATCTCATTAGTCATGATATAGAGATATCAAACCAAACACATAGGTATTTGTTAGAGAACAAGTGTACCGGACAGACCCACCGTGAGTTTGACACATGGAACCATGATATGGTAGTCACAGTCAGTACTCACAGTGATGGTGGTGATCGTGATTCTTTGACCTGAAATCACTACACTCAACACATGTCGTTGGGCACACTTTGACATCATCAAATGCAGTCCTGAAACATGGGTTGTTATAAAGGTGATGATTGGGTGGCTTTGACACATGGGGCTTTTGAGGGGTGAGTGATAGATATGGGATTTGTCCCTCCTGAGGGAGTTTGATATCCAAGGCCACTTGATGAGTAGGATTGAGATAGGTGTGCACACGCATGTGTGAATCAGTATGTGATATTGATGTCATACATATCTTGTTCAATCTACTCTGAGATCAAGAAAGTGAATGAACGTTGACAGGATGACTATTCCATGCCTCGAGTTCATTCGAGATATCAGTGACAAAGGAATTATACATTCACTGTAACACCATTCATGGATTGTAGGATGAAAGTTGTTCTCCAACTTTCTACTTTCACTTGGGTAGCACTGATGTGTGACTAGGCACCGCTCTTTGCTTGTGAAGTCATAAGTGTTATGGACTTTCACTGTCAACGTGAAATGGACCTGCAGGGTCACACACATAGGATTTAACCTGGAAGAGGAGTTTTGTCCACAAATCAATGTTTAGATTAATTACTAAAGGAGTTTAGTAGTTCAATTAAACACTCAATCAGTAGATAGCTCAATATCATATGGTTCAAGGTGTTGGATGCATTTATTGGAGTATCGGATTGATTGAAATCGCAATTGACTGATTTTGCCCAACCTGTGCTCCCAACCGATCGGCTCATGTGATGAACCGGTCGGCTGAGGTGCTGAACCGGTCGGCTGGAATGTCCAACCGATCGGCTCATGCCCAGGTTGAAATGACCGGTTCAAGGGTTGAGCCGATCGGCTCAACTGGTGCAACCGACCAGTTGGGAAAGTCATGTCGGCAAGAATTTTCCTTTGGTTTCGAATAGCCCAATTCGATTGGGAAATAAATTGGTATTTGATACCAATTGGGAAAGAAACAAGGAAAGTATTTTTGAGTCGGACTGGAACCATGAACCGATCGGTTTAGGGCACCAACTGATCGGTTGGAGTGCCACAAACGATTGGCTCAGGTCCAACCGATCGGCTCAAGGGCCGAACCGATCGGTTCAGTTGTGAACCGATCGTTTCAAGTTGCGAACCGGTTGCTTTCTGTGGAAAAATTCTCAAACCCTTCTACTCCTGCGTTTAGTCCCATATTGTCGGGGCATGAGAACCCTGTCCCATGACCCTCCTATATATATAGGGGTATTGGGGGCTTCTCATGGTACACTTCAGTGCAACTAGTTTCTCTGTAAAGTTGTCCATCTCTCTGGTTTTGGTAACCGAGAGAGAGCCCGAGCAAGTGCTTCCCGCAAAAGGGAGGTGCAGCAAGGGAAAGACAACTACAGTTGCAACTGGAGGCAGGAGAGTGTGTTGGTGACTAGTACGTCAACAGGAGGGTGCGACTCCTTCCACTTCCTTATGGGACAAGGAGTGTGGAGTTCCAGGTGGTCCGTGTGGACTACTTCAGAGGCGGGAGGACACTGCCGCTCAGGAGGACAACTGTCATCCGACAGTCCGGTAGGAGGAGGAGTCGTCAGTCCCGGTGCGACCAGGAGCTGCACAGACGCCGTCCAAGACCGGAGGTGAAGACCGCGCAAGCCGCGAGGTATTGTCGTCGAGAAAGCCTCAGGACAAGGTATGATTCCACAAACCATCCTTTCCTATTATATAGACGTTGACGCGTTTCCTCGGTATGGGTTTGGGGGAGAAAATTTTTTGTTTCCGCTGCCTTCTCTGCCTCCCCTAAAACCCAACATTATCGTGTTGGCTTTTGGGTCAGGCTTAACTGTGTGTCCTTAATGAAATTAAGCACCAGAGGCATGCAAAAGACTATGATAAAGTGTTGCAATTATCATCTATCCAAGAATTTCATGTGATGCAATTGGAAAAAATTTCCTACCTTAATAATTGACTATGGATGTTGGCGTTGGCCGTGTAATAGTTGAATTATTTTGGATCTTGGCTCACTAGAAGGTTGTACGTTGCAATCTTCAGAATTGATATGTGAGGGCTATCCATTTGAATACAATAGTGGTAACAATAGTTAATTAAAGACCTAATAAACATAGTCAAATTTTATACAAATTAAATCAAATCAAATCAAAATGAGTTTTTTTTTAAAGTTGCAAATTTCCTTTTGAAGAATTAAATGGCAACACACAACAAAACCTTTTCTTTGTGATCAATCTTTGAGAAGGACGAGTTAAATGGGAATAACTTCCATTATTGGTTTAGGTTGTTGAGAGTTTTTCTCACACAGGAGCCTAAGATCTATGTCCTGGAGACACCAGAGCCAGATGAACATCCTTTGCAACTAAGGCTGACAGGGATGCCTACAAGAATCATCCTAAAAATGTCATTGATGTCAAGTGTCTGGTGTTGTGCTCCATGAACTATGAGTTGTAAAGACAACATGAGAACGTGGATGTAATTGAGATGGTTACACATCTTAAGAATATGTTCCAAGATCAAGAAAGACATGAGAGATATGATATCTCCTAGGAGTTGTTCAAATGTAACATGGCATAAGGAGATACAGTAGGTCCTCATGTGCTCAAGACCATTGGGTACGTGGAGAATCTGTCAATTTTGGGATTCCCCTTGGGTCAGGAGTTGGCCACTGATGTGATTCTACAGTCTCTTCCAGAATCCTATAGTTAGTTTGTCATGAACTAAAACATGAATGACTTTAACAAACCATTGACAGAGTTATTAGGCATGTTGAGAACAACTGAGGCACAAACGAAGAAAGACAAGATAAATTCCATAATGATGATCAGCAAGACAAAGGGAAATTCTAAGGGCAAAGGCAAATCTAAGAAGAGTTTTGAAGCTGGCCAAAAGCCCAATTCTTCAAATATCAAGGCAAAAGGAGGAGTGAAGAAGGGAGGCAAGTGTCACCACTATCACCAGGTTGGATACTGGAAGAGGAATTGCATACTCTACCTGGAGGAACTAAAGAAGAAGAAGTAGTAAATGGAGATCTTCACTTCATGTATATGAGTTACAAGATAATTTTAAATTACTTCTTTATCACTGGTACGTGATACCAGATGTAGATTTGGCATACATTGATGTGTAGGATCTGACAAGAAGTAAAGGCTTTATGAAAGGACAATGATGGACTATGCAAAGAAAAAATTGTTGCAACTTTAGTCTACATTTAGAATTTATCTTGGCCCGTTGAACATGTAATAGATTTCTGAACTGCTATTTCATTATGTCAATAATAGAAATATTTCATTTTCCGCATCTTGTAATGACACGGATGATTATGAATAAAATAGTTAATTTTCTATTTCAATGATGTGATCTTGTGTGGCAATACCTGAATATCTTATGATCTTTAGGATCAAAAGATAAATGTTCATAATGTAAATACCAAAGTATTGTAATTAGATAACTCAAAGAATCAGTATCTATAGCTTTGTCATCTAGAGCACACATATAAGAAATGCATATCTAGAATTTATATTTATGTTTATCTAGATTCTTTTGGTTATTGAATAAATAAGAGACATGCAAGTCTTATATATTAGCAACATGACAAACCATCTCTCACTAGGTGTAGTGAGAAAATAAGCATTATACAAGGACATGTACATAATGATGTGAAAAAACCTTTGGAATAAATGCTACATAAAGTTGTTTGCACTTCATTATATTAACTGATAATGTGGTGATATGTAGTCAGTAGAATATAAATCTCTTGAAGTGTTTAAAAAGATTACATGTATGAAGTACACAAATTCCTAAAAGGTATTAAGATACTTTGATATGATCAAATGTTGAAATACTTTACAGGAAATTTTGAGGCCCTTATGGAGAGAATGTGATAGTGTATCACAATTGAGTCCTCTTGCACATGATGATGTGTCAAAGTGGAGAAATCACATCCTGACAAGTCATGATATGATTATAATTTAATATAATCTTCTAACTTCCTTTAGAAACATGATTTACACTAAAACAATGTACCTTCCAAAATGGTTTTAAATACATCATATGATATGGGAATGTCTTGATATGTCTTAAGGATTTAAACCTAAATGCAGAAAGTAATTTCTTGGAAATGGTTTATCCACAAATCATATACTTATCTCAAACCAATAACATAAGTGTTTGTTGTTGGATGGTTTAGTTCCATTCGAATCAGTGGGAGTAAAGTACAACTCAAAAAGTTCAAATTCAAAAAAGAAAAAAAAACTGAACCATAGGAGGCACAGTGAGAAAGAAGTGAGTCACAAGCGGTTGTGGAATATCAAGTTCTTTAACACACAAAACTCATAGTTATGGTAGAATACGTTTGAGATTAAAATATTGTGAATCCTATTACTCATATAGTTATGAGTTGGTCATAAGATAATGATCCAACAATCAACTAAGAACTATTGAGGGACCAAAATCTGAGAAATGGCTTGAGGCCATTATATCCAGGTTGGAATCCATGAACACCAACAAGGTATGACCTTGATGGTACCACCTAGAGGGGTAAAACCTACAAGGTGCAGTTGGGTTTTCTCAATGAAGACCAAATGGATGACATAAAAGGACATATTGGTTTAAATGTTTTTCAAACCAGTTCAAAGTGTTGAACATGTTGAAATCCCTTTACTAATGAATGTACTTGATATTGCATCTTGTTGAGACTATGTGATTTGGAATATGAATTTTAAAACTGTATTCCTTAATAGGAATAATTAAGAGGATGTGTAAGTGACACAACTTGAAGGTTTTATGACTCCATTGTTGCAAATGAAGTCTATAAGTTACATTGTTCAATCTAGAGATTGAAACAAGCATCTCAGAACTGGAATCTTTTGATTTCACAAGATAGTCAAAGAGTTTGACTTGAGTCAAGATAAAATATGAAATCTATAATTGCAAAACATTTAGTGGGAGAATATATATAAATATACCACATATTGATGATGAATGACATTTCAACACTAAGTATTGAAACCTGGCATGGAAATCACCTTCAAAATGAAAGATTAGGTGAAACATCCTATGTGATAGGAATTGAGATAGTTCTGGAAAATTTCTTAACCTAAATACAAGCACATATATTGGCAAAATGTTGAAAGGGTTTAGCAAGCAAGGTTTAGTAAGAGAGAATCTATCCATGAAGATGGGATCAGTTTCTCAAGAATCCAGTGTTCCAATTCTTGTGAGCAATGGAAGAGATATGCCTTCGCATTTGGATCTATCTGCAATGTAATGTACTCATCCCATCATCTTGCATGTGTTGGACATGACAAAAATATATTAGTCATAAACAATGAAGGTCATTGGAATGACATAAGCAACACCCATTAGTTCTTGAGAAGCACTAAAGGAACAGTTGTTGCACTATGATATTAAGGAAGAGTTGGATGTGAGGGTTACATCAATGCAAACTTCTGAAATGATAGAAAATGATTGCAATACAAAAGTATGTGTTTAATCATAGAGAAGAGTTTTTAGTTGGAAAGAGTTCCACACTAATAGACCATTATTTTAAAATTCTACAATAGAAGGTGGGTATCCTTATGTTTAGAACACATGAGTGGATACTATATGGATGTAGAAGTTCATATGGATGAACTTAAGGATGTTCTGACCATTGATGACATGGTAGAAATACTATATCAACAATGGAGCTATTGGTTAAGGAAGGAATATCAGATAGCATACTACAGAAATTCCATCTCATATGAGATATCGTACATCAAAGAGATGTGAAACATGCAATATACCGATTATAGTAAAATATTGCTAACACGCTGGATTAGCACTTACACAATAGAAACATGATGGACATGTTTAGATCACTAAGAATAAGATTTGTGGGTGATTGGTTCTAAGAGCAAGTGGGAGTCTATTGGTATGTATGCCCAGAGAGCCAATCATATGATGATTGTGATGGCATGTCATATAAAAGATTTGATTAATAATATAGGCAAGCTTCCAATTCATTTCATTTCACTCTATTATGAGATAATGATGAAACATAATGTATGTCTAAATAATGAAAGCTACTTAATGATGTATGTTTTCATGTACATGACTCAAACAATGAGATTATATATATGTTAAGAGTTTGCACATTCTTATTATGTCCCTAGTCTGATGTTATTGTGGAAAGCTGACAGACAGCAGTAACACTTAAGACTAGAGTGTGTGTTGGTTGATGACAAAATCTCATTAGTCATGATATATGTGATATTAAACCAAGCACAAAGATACTTGTTAGGGAATAGTGCGTCGAATAGACCCACCTTGAGAGTGACACATGGAAATGATAATTTGTGGTCATAATCAATTCTCATAGTGAAGGTGGTGATTGTGCTTCTATACCTGAAGTCACTACACTCATCACATGTCATTTGGTATGTTTTGACATCATCCAGTGTGATCCTGAATAAGGGTTTTCTATCAATTTGATGATCAGATGTGTTGTGACACATGGGGATGACTATGAGTGATCTAGATGGGATTTTCCCTCCTAATGGAAATTTATATCTAGGCCCCTTGATAAGCGATACTGAGAAAATCATGTGCATGCACATGCAAATAAATATATGATATTCAGGTCACATATATATCAGATAGTCTACTCTAGTTCAAGGAACATGTATTAAACATTGAGAGGATAACAATTCCATGCCTTGAGTTCATTCTGGATATCAGAGACAAAGGAATTAGACAATTGGTGCCTCTGAGCCAGAGGTGCACACACTAACCAATAAGAGGTGACTAGATGTACCCTACAGAACTCGATCACACTGGATCTCTCAAAATTTATAATAACCCTAACAAGATTTGATCACAACACTAAATAGGTCACCCGCAAGTGTACGAGGTACTATTATAGTATAGGTGATAGGTAAGAGTAGGGGTCGATCCTCAGGGACCGAGGGGGCACTAGAGCTAAATTAGTGTTGGCTATGTTCCTAATGCAAAGACTAGGGTTGAAGGGTTTAAAATGGGTTGTTTGATTGTTAAACTAAGTGAACAAGCAAGTAAAGGCAATATGAAATCTAAGTTATCGCAAACCCTAAATTATCCTAAGTAGGAAAGTCTAAGGAACTAGATTAAGCAACTAGCTAGACATGAGAAAAGGTTAGCTACACTACACTAGCAGAGCAATTAACAACGAAGAACTAAATTAACCACTAGAGAGAGCAAAAACCTAAGTTAACCCAAAAGAGCAAGACTAAGAAATTAACTAGATTGAACAAAGGCAACTAAACTATATTAGCATGCACAAGCTAAGAAGGAAAAATAGTTTTAAACAATGAGATTAGTTAGGTGGGCCATTTGGGAATGTTCTTTGATATTAGTTGAGGGTGTCATCATAGCAAGCAATTATCACAATTCAATCTAGATTACCAAACCAAACAACAAGGCAAGTGCTATTAGAATGTACCCTATAATACTAGTTGGAGAACTAGGGTTAGGTGTAATTCTAGTAGGACTTGTCAAGTCTAGGTTTCTAGGGTAAGTGGTATTAGGGCATTTGAGAGCCAAGGGTAGAAATGGGAGTAGAGATGAGGGTTTTTCACCTCATGCCACTAGCCATCTAGCCTTTAGAAAGCTCTAGGCAATTGAACTAATCATACTTACACTAGCTACTTAGATTTCACACTCACTTGTAGAAGGAGGGATATGTATGTAGGAACAAAGGGGGCTAGCTAGGGATCCACTAATTGAACCTAGGAGCCATTCCTAAGATTGCTACATACACTCCAATTCCTCCTAGAAGCTAAGTGTCATCAAACATCTCAAAGCAAGCAATCCATGTCAAAAACATAAATCACATGCCATAAAATAGGAAATGAGATATAAGCAAGAGGCAATCATCATAGATATAAATCATGTTCATTACAAGTTATTTTCCCTAACATGGTATCAAAGTCACATTTTTACCCCAAACAACTCACCCCTAGGGGCTTAGCTAGACATAATCAAAGAAATGGCAAAAGAAAGGGGAAGAAGGGGATAGGACTCCATGGAGCTCGGGGTAGATCTTCCTTATTCACCTCCTAGTAGCTTGGGGATGACCTCTCTCCTCCAATGGTACAGATGGGCATGAGAATATGGGGGGATTGTGGAGGAAAACCTAGAAATCTAGGTTTCCAAGGTGGAAAATGAGATGGAAATGGTGGATGGAGAGCATAAATGCAAGGGAAGTGCAATGAATGCTCAAGGAGTGGGTAGAGGGGAGTATTGGCAGCTAGGGGGTGTAACCTTTGTGCTCCAACCGCCACCCATGTATATATAGGTGGTGGGAAAGCACTAGGGTAAGTAGGGGTAGAATAGGAAAAGCTGTGTAGAAAATGGGTAGGGTTAGTTGGTCACCACAGATGAGTTGATGTGAAACGGCGGTGTTGGGGTAGCATGGAATGGTTGTGGGAGTGTGGGTACGGCCAAGGAGTGAAAGAGAGTGGAAATGCTAAGTATATGTGGTGGCCACAACTGTGGTGGGGTGTCATGGTCGTGCTGGGTAAGGGGTGCCACGGCCATGGTGAGGTACTACGACCGTGTTGGAGGAGTAGATCATGGGTGTGGGGAGTGCCACGGGCGAGGCAGTCTTCAAGGGCCATAGACGTGGTGAGTGGCCACGACCGTGGTCATTTAAGCATAAAATGGGCCGCCTCCCTATTGATTTTGGGGGGCATTGTGCATAATTACAACGGCCATTGCGGGAGGCCACGGTCGTGATGTCTTCTGTTGGTTACGGCCATGCTGATGGCCACGGCCGTGGTGTCTTCAATGGGACACGGTCATTCTGATGGCCACGGTCGTGGTGAGTTTTGTGCAAAAATGTTGACTTCCCTGTTATTCTTGGACATAATTCACACAATCGTGGTGGATGCCCACAGCCGTGCTGGGGTCTTCAGTAGCTAAAATAACTTCAATCTTCATCATCAATGGACTTCTTTGCTTGATGTTAAATCTTGGCCATTAGGGATAGTTTGAGGGAGATTTGGGGCCTTCTTTGGAACCCTCCATGAGTGGAGGAACCCTATAACTCCTTCATTCTCTCTCATCCATCCAAAATATGGTCCAAGTACCTGAAAATAATGCAAAGAACATCCATAAGTGCATTTGATAGTAATACTCATATTGGGGGATTTAACTTGCATTCTACTATGTTTAGATGTGAATAAAGTACAAAATGGCACAAGATGGAGCCTTAAAATAGGGCTGCATCACCACCCCAAATTAAAACATAGTTGTCCTCAAGTATGCTCCAACTTAATCTCTCTTTTCAGTTTTCTTTCAATAAACAAGAGTGACAAATGCATAGCAACAAAAGATTATTGACTAAATGGTCTTCTAAGTGACTAAGTGTGTGTGTTCCACCTCTCTCCTCTCCTCTTTCACATACCAATCATGAAATGAGCACTGAGGATACAAACTTCAAATATAAAGCATAAAATACACAAGCTTTCCATATGTCCTTCATATCATGTTGGGTAAATCGTTTCATGTTGGCATTAATCAAAGATGACTAGGAGTGTTGTTTCACTTTCATGCATTCAATCTTATGCCTCAAACCACACCAAATGACCCACATGGTTGTAAACAAGGGTAAAGCGAGCTAGATTTGATGTTTTCTAGCTCAATGGGTATGAAAATAGAAGAAAGGGTTGTGGAAATATTTTTGGAGTGCTATTACATAAAGCAGTCATCTTTTCTTTAATTGAATGCTCTTAAATAGGAGCATCCTTTTATTTTATTTTTTCTTTCTTTTTCTTTTCTTTTCTTTTCCCTTGGTGTAGATAGGGCATATGGTAGATAGAGTGAAGCGGGGAGATGTAGGTATGGCCACCCCAAACTTTTGGAGGTGGCCAAAGCTGATTATGTGCACTAGGGCATCCTTTCATGAGGCAGAGAGGTATGAAGATGGTGAAAGAAGAGTCGGGTCAAAGATAGGTCATTAGTGTAGTCCTCAACATAAGATTTCCTGTATGAAAACTAATCCAACACTTCATCAAATGATATCACACCACATGATCGAACAACATGAGATTCACATTTATATCAAGTGATTCCATAGGCTCTAAGCGTTTGTAGCTTGCTCAATTCATAATTCAACTGAAACATTCACAAACTTGAGAGAAGTGGTGCACATGTAAAAAGTCAACAATCAAGACCATATAGCAATAACTCTAAGAAATGGCATGCATTTGTCAAAAGATTAAAAATTTCATTTCAAATAGTGGAGATTAAGTCAAAACATGCTTTTAGGAAAGAACATTCAAGTTTGGGAAAAATTGGCCAAAATGGTGCCAATTTGCCTTCAATCACATCTAAACCTACATTATTGAACTTAAAATAGTAAACAAGCAAATCCTAGCTAAAACATGCAAAAATTACCCAAAATCTACATGATATGCAATGCATGGAAAAAAGGTGCAAATTTTTTGAAAATTATGCAAAAATGCATGAAAGTAACTACATGATATGTAAGGATGCAACCAGGCACACATGGTCAGGATAGACAAGTAAGAAATTCAGTCAAACTGTTTGCTCAACTTGCAAAAATTTAGCACCAGGTACATAGATAAGAATGTGGTGAATGAAGGTCTTACCGCCTTACCAGCCTAAACTTTTAAATCATGTTGTCCTCATTGTGAAATATAAGTTTAGAATAGTAGGGGAAAGGGCATGGAGTCACGGTAGACAACCACCAGAGATGGAGTGATCAATGTAGTACTAGGTGAGTAGGGTAGGGCCACCATGGTTGTTCTAAGCAAACACGGCCATTCTATCTTTCCAGTCACATGGTCGTGCTACATTCTGGACTCCAACCTATATCACTTCTATTGATTTGCAATCTTCTCTTCAACTTTGATCTTCTCCTTGGCTAAACCCTTTATGCATCACCTTTTCTTCCTTGTGCTTGTGCTTGTGCTAACATGATTCACAAATAGAAAAACTATCAAGTATAGCGTGTGTGTGTGTTTGTTAAAAAATAAATGGAAGTGTGATAAAGCAAGGTTTAAGAATCTCAAACTATAGCCTTTAGTTGGGCTTGTTACTTTCTTCACTAAGTGTTGACACCCATGGTGTCTTCCTTTTCTTCCACAGTGATTCTTTCTAGAGTTATGATGACATGAGATTCATCCCAAGGAGTGTATATCGAACGGAAGTAAGGACTTGATCTCCACTGTTCTAGGGGTCATAGTAGCCTAGACTATCGCTGAGATCTTCTTCACCCAGCATGTACCTCTCTTCCTTAGTGAATATAAAGAAATCAAATTTTCTCCTTTTATAAGTGAACGTCAGAGTACCCGTACACACATTGATCTCCGCACCCACAGTGGACAAGAAGGGTCTCCCCAATATGAGGTATTCTTTTCTATCAATAGGTCTAGAATCCACAATCAGAAAATCAGTCAAGTATGCAATTTTTATCCTTTGATCCATTGCTACTGTTGCATTTAGAAATATCCCCAAGGGCTTCCTCTTAGTTCCATCACCCAAGATGAGGACACAATATACCGATTCCATTTTCTTAAGGCCAAGTCATAGATACATGCTCAATGGCATAATGCTTATCCCTGCACCTAGATCAAGGAAAGTGTGCTCAATAAGTTTTGCACCAATGTAGCATGTAATGAGAGGAACTCGGATCATCCCTTTTTTCTAGAAAACCAATGTCCATGATGAAATTCGCTGATTTTGCTGCAACGGTTTCCTTGGGTGCAAATAACACCAGTTTTCTCTTCCCCATGCAAACATCCTTCACCAATGAAAAGAATGCTTCGATGACTGATGTTTCTGAGCCAAAGGTGCACACACTAGCCAACAAGAGGTGACTAGATGCACCCCACGAAACTCGATCACACTGGATCTCTCAAAATTTATATTAACCCTAACAAGATTCAATCACAACACTAAATAGGTCACCTACAAACGCACGAGGTACTATTGTAGTATAGGTGATAGGCAAGAGTAGGGGTCGATCCTCAGGTACAGAGGGGGCACTAGAGCTAAGTTAGCATTATCTACGTTCCTAATGTGGAGACTAGGGATGAAGGGTTTAAAAGGGGTTGTTTGATTATTAAACTAAGTGAACAAGCAAGTAAAGGCAATATTAAATCTAAGTTATCGCAAACCCTAAATTATCCTAAGAAGGCAAGTCTAAGGAACTAGATTAAGCAACTAGATAGACAGGAGAAAAGTTTAACTATACTACACTAGTAGAGCAATTATCAACAAAGAACTAAATTAACCACTAGAGAGAGCAAGAACCTAAGTTAAGCCTAAAGAGCAAGACTAAGCAATTAACTAGATTGAACAAAGGCAAATAAACTAGATTAGCATGAACAAGCTAAGAAGGCAAAATAGGTTTTAAACAATGAGATTAGGTAGGTGGGCCATTTGGAAATGTTCTTTGATATTAGTTGGGGGAGTCATCATAGTAAGAAATTATCACAATTCAGTCTAGATTACCAAACCAAACAACAAGGGAAGTGTTATTAGAATGTACCCTATACTACTAGTTGGAGAACTAGGGTTAGGTGTAATTCTAGTAGGACTTGTAAAGTATATATTTCTAGGGTAAGTGGTATTAGGGCATTTGAGAGCCAAGGGTAGAAATGGGAGTAGAGATGAGGGTTTTTCACCTCATGCAACTAGCCATCTAGCCTTTAGAAAGCTCTAGTAAATTGCACTAATCACACTTAAACTAGCTGCTTAGATCTCACACTCACATGTAGAAGGAGGGATATGTATTTAGGAACAAAGGGGGCTAGCTAGGGATCCACTAATTGGACCTAGGAGCCATTCGTAAGATTGCTACATACGCTCAAATTCCTCTTAGAAGCTAAGTGTCATCAAACATCTGAAAGCAAGAAATCCATGTTAAAAGCATAAATCACATGCAATAAAATAGGAAATGAGATAGAAGCAAGAGGCAGTTATCATAGATAGAAATCATGTTCATTACAAGTTATTTTCCCCCAACATGGTATCAAAGTCACATTTTTACCCCAAACAGCCCACCACTAGGGGTTTAGCAAGACATAATCAAAGAAATAGCAAAAGAAAAGGGAAGAAGGGGATAGGACTGCATGGAGCTCGGGGTAGATCTTCCTTCTTCACCTCCTAGTAGCTTGGGGATGACCTCTCTCCTCCAATGGTGTAGATGGGCATGAGAATATGGGGGATTATGGAGGAAAACCTAGAAATCTAGGTTTCTAAGGTGGAAAATGAGGTGGAAATGGTGGATGAAGAGCATAAATGCAAGGGAAGTGCAATGAATGCTCAAGGAGTGGATAGAGGGGAGTAATGGCAGTTAGGGGGTGTAACCTCCATGCTCCAGCCACTACCCTTGTAAATATAGGTGGTGGGGAAGCACTACAGGTAGTAGGGGTAGAATAGGAAAAGCAGTGTAGAAAATGAGTAGGGTTAGTTAGTCACCACAGTCGTGTTGATGTGCCATGGCCATGGTGGGGGTAGCATGGAACGGTCGTGGGGGTGTGGACATGACCAAGGTGTAAAAGGGAGTGGAAAGGCTCAGTATATGTGGTAGCCACGGCCGTGGCAGGGTGCCACACTCATGCTTGGTAAGGGGTGCAATGGTCGTGGTGAGGTACCACGGCCGTGTTGGAGGAGGAGATCATAGGCATGGGGAGTGCCACAGGTGAGGCAGTCTTCAAGGGCCACGGCCGTAGTGAGTGGCCACAACCATGGTCATCCAAGCATAAAAATGGGCTGCCTCCATGTTGATTTAGGGGGGCATTGTGCATAATTACAATGGTCGCTGTGGGAGGTCACGGCTGTGATGTCTTATGCTGGCCATGGCTGTGGTGTCTTCAATGGGCCATGACTGTGCTGATGGCCACGACCGTGATGTCTTATGCTGGCCACGGCCGTGTTGGGGTCTTCAGTGGCTAAAATAGATTCAGTCTTCATCATAAATGGACTTCTTTTATTGATGTCGAATCTTGGCCCTTAGGGGTAGGTTGAGGGAGCTTTGGGGCCTTCTTTGGACCCCTCCATGAGTGGAGGAACTCTAGAACTCATTCCTTCTCTCTCATCCATCCAAAGCATGGTCCAAGTACCTGAAATAATGCAAAGAACATCCATAAGTGCATTTGATAGTAATACTCATATTGGGGGATTTAACTTGCATTCTACTATGTTTAGATGTGAATAAAAGTACAAAATGGCACAAGATGGAGCCCTAAAATAGGATTGCATCAAAAATCAATGTAACACCTGACACAGATGGTAGGTTGAAGTTGTTCTCCAACTTTCTTGATTATTTGGATACCAATGATGTGTGGCTAGGCATATCTCTTTGCTTGTGATGTCATAAATAGGTTATGGACATTCACTGCCAGCATAAATAGGAACCTATGGGGTCACACACATAGGATATATATAGAAGAGGATTTTAATCATGAATGATAATTAATTTGATTATTAAAGTGTCTAGGTGTTAAATTTAAGCAACAAATCAATTGATTGAACTCACAACCAACTGGTTCAAGTTTTGAACCAACTGGTTGGAGTGTCATGTTGATTGAAAATTGCATCGACTGATATCTGCATGAATTGGGGCACAAACCTACAAGTTCAACTAGTGAACTAGCCATCTTGAGGTCACCAGCCGACCATTTTGTTGAGAAAAACACCTGATTTGTGGAGTAATTCATGTGCATCAAGGATTAGTGTTGGCGTCATGTTGTGCATTAATTGGATTAGAATTTCCAATACAATTGCGATTGAGAAATATGATGAAATGAGCGGTTCACTAAGTGAACTAATTGGCTCACATGCCAACTGATTGGTTTGCCTAGTGAACTGACCATTTTGCATGTTGTAGGTTGCAAAAGTGTGTGAGCTTCTAGTCCCTTCCACTCCCACACAAACTGGGAACCCAGACCCCGACCCTCCTATAAATAGAGGGGTATTGGGGGATTCCTAGAGACACAACTCAATTTCCTCCGACAATTGTTGTCCTCTCTTGTTGTGGTAACTAATAGAGAGCCTGAGAAATTCCTACCTGATAAAGGGAGGGATAGCAAGATAGAATAATTGTAGGAGAGCAAGTTGGTGACTAGTAGTCCAACAGAAGGGGCAACTCCTTCATGTTTGTTCTAGTATAACAACAGGAGTTCTATGTGGTCTATGTGGACTACCATAGAGGCATGGATACCTTCCCTGCTAGGAGGATAATGTCATTCTGTTGTCTATGGTGGAGACTAGGAGCTGCTACAGATGTAGTCTGAGTGCAACTAGAAGAGAGATGTACCACTGCAATGAGGAATAGTCACTAGACTTGCTCCAGGACCAGGTATGAATTTATTAAACCATCCTTCTCATTGCATAATTGTGGGTGCGGTCTTCTATTTATGAGTAATATGGCAGACATTTTTTTGTTTCCGCTTCCTGTCTAATGCCATATTTCCCTATAAATTCGATGGGAAGTCAGTTTGTGTAAAATGGCTAAGTAAACCCAAGAATATGATGGGTTTTCTGATGATACATGGGAAAGATGTGATGGGATCTATGGTAGTAAATCTTGATAATCTTTTTAAAGCATGAAATGATGGAAAACCAATTAAAGATTTGATGGAAACTCTGACATGCATGGGTTAAGGATGGATTTTGAGTTTTCACACATGTCAATCTTATTTTTCAACCTTTTGACACATTTCTCTCTTTCCTTGGATATATATACTCTCCACACTCCCCCACAAACTCTTTGCCTCACTTATCTCTTGCTTTCTCTAGAGAAACCCTAAGGCCGTCATTTTGTTGAGGAGAAGCTTTTGCAGGCTGAAGCTTGGAGAGATCAAGGATGCATGTTTCCTTAGAGGATGGATCAAGCTTCTCTAAAGATGATTGAAGCTTCCTAACCTAGTTTATTTCCCTAAAAAAGTAAGATCTTATCCTCTACTCTAGTTTTTGTGCTTTTCTATTCCTTCTCTCCTCATGCATGGGCGGAACTCTAGAAGTTCTTAATGGAAGGTCGTGCGTGTGGCTAAAGAGACCCTTTCCTCCTCTCTTTTGACCTCGATCAACCTTGATCTTGAAGAAAGGAGCTACCTTGGAGCTTTGGAAGGGAAAATTTGGGGATTTTCTTGAGACACCTTGTTGTTTGAATGCACACCTCCATCTTGAGGCAAGTTATATAAGTTTCATCTTGTTTCTTGCCTGCTTTCAACCTGTTCCTATATCTTGTGTGCACTACTTTACATACATGCATGGTTTTTGTGTGGTGTTAAGTTACTCTTAGATCACATGAACGTTCCCTCTAGTATGGTTAGGGAATACCTTGATTTTGATGGTATGAAACAAGGTCTACTTAGTGTCAAAGTTGTTAGTTTTACTTGGTGTTGATTTGATAGTGATACTGACAGCGAATAACGTGCGTGTAATACGCAAGTGTACGTGTCGAAGTAATATGAGATTATGAGTCCTGAGTTATCGAACACGAGGAGTTGTGAGGTTAAAGACTATTACTAATTAGGATTGATCAACTAAGCCGAAAATAAGAGTTGATTGAAAAAGAAATAAAAATAAAACAAAACAAAACAATCGATTAAATGGTTGGTTTAATCAATTAAAAATGGAATCCTTAGGATTGCAGTTTCACCGTAGGTTCTCGTTATACTAATTCCTACACAATTATCCTAATTTGTCTCCTATTCTGGATAGTGGCTTGTAGTCAGAATTGCTCGCTTTCGCGATACAATTCACTACCTAAATCTAGGTCGGTTCCATGGTCGTAGTAACCTATACCCTAAACTAGGTGCATGAAGATTAGGGCTGGCAATCGGGTCCGGGTTGAGCGGGTTCTAATTCGGGTCATTTCGGGTCCGGGTTGAGCGGGTGGACCCGAACCCGACCTGAAATTAATTTTGGGTTCACTTTGGCTGACCCGAACCCGAAAATAAGATTTGCGGGTCTAACCCGAACACCCGAAAATCATTTTTTTCGATTACTTTCCTGTAACGGTGTGAGCTTCCCAGCAAAGAACTGATCCGGCGTCCCAAACTCCACACCAAGCTTGTGGCACACGCTGGACTGCACCAAGCACACCCTGACCCTCCTCCAAGTCGCGGACCCTTGCACCCTATCCCTAAGCCACCCGGAGTACCCTTGGAGCCGATACTCCCTGTACTCTCTCCCTGGAACCTCATAGGACCCATCGGGCCTAGTGACGACGAAGGCGAGCATGAGAAACACCAGTAGCACAATGATCAGTGCAACCATGACCAGAAGGTAGGTCGCTAGCAGCCTCCGCCGGTTCCAGTACGCACCAACGAATCCGGTGAGGGAGACTAGGAGTAGTAGAGCGCCGAGGATGAAGACTGGCCAGCGGAAGGAGCGGAAGCACTCATTGTCGCCCCGTGTGGCTACCCAGATGCCGGCGCCGATTACGGCCGAGGAGCAGACGAGGGCTAGGAAGTTGAGGAGGGCGATGAAGTTGTTGCTTACTGCCATGAGGATGGAGAAGAGGGGCGGGGATTAGTGTGGTGATGGTTCACGGCGCTGGTTGCGGTAGGGATTGAAGGAGCCGCGGGGGCGGAAAAGGAGGGAACGGACGGGAAAGGGGAAAGTTAGGGAGGAATGGCAAACAGGAAATCGAGTGGGAGTTGGGCGTTTCCGAATCAGCTATGTTGCTTTTTTCTCATCTTTGGTAGAAGTTTTCAAACCGCAGACGGTGGTGAGTAGGAATCAGTGAGCTCACACTTCTCCCGTTCTCACACGATCAGCTCGTTCCGGCTGGTGGAGGGAATCAGTGAGCTCGCGTTGATACTAGTATACAGTATGAGTGGGCACTGCACAACTATAGTGTTTTGTATTAATAACATGTCTTCAATTGAATACAGTCACACATGTTGTTGAATATCGGGTCTATCGGGTTTTTCGGGTCGGCAATGTTGAACCCGGACCCGACCCGTAATTACTTTTGGGTTTTTCGAGTTCGGGTCTTTTTCGGGTCGGGTCAAAAAATGCAAGACCCGGACCCGGTTTAGTCGGGTCGGGTCGAGTGGGTCGGGTCAGGTTTTGACATCCCTAATGAAGATCATACTCTGCGTTTCCACCATTAACTGTACATCGCCTTATTCAAAGGATTTATTAGTTAATGTGATTATCGTCTCTTTTCAACCGTTAATTCTTCTTTCAAAGTAATCAAAGGTATTAGATTATCATTAGGGTGATCAATCATAATGATATAATGGAGAAAACGACATCATACCACGGATTTGAGAGACAAATTATGATAAACTATGTAAAAATTATCATACAACGATTACTTGGGCTACTCCCGGGTCCTAAGGAATTACAGTTTTTAGCTGAAAATAGACGACATGGTATCACAGTAAGTCGAAAAGATGTAAAACATGAATTTTGAGATACAGTAAATTGGAGAAAGGGTTAAAGAGTGGATCTGGAGAAGATGGAGAGAATTTGCCATCGTTTCCGCCGCTAAAATGCCTCCGAGGTCTTCCGTGTAGGGTTCCTCTACTTTTCTCTCTCCGTTCGGCTGTCGTATCGTCCCCCCGTGATAGATCTCCTAATTGCAGTTCTAATGGTGTCTTTTATAGCCGTCGTACATGTTTAGGTCAAGAGGAAACCTAAAATGTAATTTTTAATACAATATGTGTTAGATTTAACACATTAAAATTTAGTCTGCAGCGTCTGAGTTGATGGTATCAAGTTGGAAGTCGATAGTATCGACTTCTTCACAGTAAAATGTCCTTTTCCTTTTTAATCTAGAGCAAAAAATATTCATACTCTGATGCCATGTCGCTACCATCGAGTTGCAAGTTGATGGTATCGACTTTGCTCCAGTAAATAATAATTATCTTCCATAAAATAATCAATGAATATAATCAAATAATTGTTATAATAATTAAAACATGTAAAATGCATGTAAAATACATGTAAAATTTAAGAAATGATGCAGAAGTGATGTTTACTAATTTGGTAAAATATGTATTAAAAAGATATTCAATTAAGCACAAATGAAAAAGAAAATAACCAAATTAGATATCAAAATAATGACAATTTGTGCATACATCAGATACTTAGCCTAAAATCTTATGGCTCTTCTTTGCCTTGTGATAATGTTTGGTTAGGAGAAAGAAATGATGGTTCTTCATGTCTTTCGAATAATGGTTTGTTTAAAAGAGTATATGGTGATGGTATTACCTAGAGTGAGAAACTTTAACCCTACTTGATATATGAACCGATGACTAAGCAAGTAAATAATCCAATAACTAGGTTAAGTAAATGAATCAATGGTTTTGTCAAACCCATCTATGAAATGATGGACATACCAGTTCCTGAACTGATTTTTTACTAAGTCTCCAAAAGATTCAATGGTTCTCTTTTGGTTAGGTACAAAAAAGATATGATGATCATATCCTTAGTTAAGTACTTCGACAAATCGATGGATAGATTAGGTGTAAGATTTTGAGTTTTTGACTAAGTCTAGGAATGAATCAATGGTCTTACCATATGTGAAAAGAATTGATGGTACTTCTATGTACACTAATGAAATGATGGTTTAACTTAGTTAATAAACCAATGATTTTCATTAAGTATTTTGAGCAACTGATGGATTTGACTTTGGTTGAGTGCCTTGATGAATTGATGCCTTTTATTTTGGTTAAGCATTCTAATTAACTGATGGTCTTGTTCTTAACCAAGTAATCTAATGATCTTATTTTAGACTAAGTATCCCAATGAACCAATGGGTTTACTTGGTGAATAGAATGATGATTCATCTAACACTTAAACCAATGATTTTGTTATCCCTTAAAGATCTAACAATCTTGATTTTGATTATCATAATGATTCGATGTCTTGATCTTGACTAAGTGTCTCAATGATCTGATGATACTATTTTTGGACAAGTTCTTCAATGATTTGATGGTCATCTTTTTTACTAAGTGTCTCAATGATTTGATAGTCTTGTTCTTAGATTGATCCATCAATGATACATTGGCTTTGAATTAGGTCAAGTGTTTCAATGAACCAATGGTTTCAAAATTGGTTAAGTGTTTCAATGATCCAATGGTTAGTCTTTGAGCCAAGTGTTTTACTAATATGATGACTTTGTATTTCCTAACTATATCAACAATCTGATGGTATTTCTAAGTATAAGAATTGATGTTTTGACTAAGTATAAAAATGAACCCATGGTATTGCTATATGAATTAAAAGAATCGAAGGGATACCTAAGAGGGATAAAGAAACAATGGTTTATCTATTTATTTACTCAAGTAATCTAATGAAATGACGGGCTACCTATGTGCCTACTTTAATGTGTCATAGAAATGATGTTTTCCCTAATGTGTACCTAAACATATGAATAAAATGATGGTTTTTCTATGAATTGGCCAAGGGTGATAATGAATTGATGGTTTATCTATGAATGTATATTGGTGATACAAACCCTATGTATAATTGTTGAATCACCCTAGTAATGGTGGAGTAGTGATAGTTTGATACCTCTATTATCCACTAATGTTGAAATGATAATGGACACACTTCATATTACTAAAGGTAACTTTGTTATCCTATCCTTGTGAATGGCATAACCATTCTTATGATTAATAAACCCTAATAATGGGTCTGAAGGTAATGAGTGTGTTGATGATATGTTGAGCCCTTTATAGGGCATCGAAGGATAATGATGTACCTGAGAAAGTGGTACTGTTTTGGTCTAAATGACCTTTGGGCATAACTTGATGCCCATTGAAGGTGCAATCCTCTTCATGAGTGACAAGAATGTATATATTGTAATTTTGTGAAAAAGAGTATTGTCTCATGGATAGCAATGAACTAGTATCATGTGATGTTGTAATGAGGATTATATCTCATACATTATATATCTTCTGGTGTTGTTATATACCAATGTTTTGTAAAAATGAATTAGGTTTGCATGTCAAACTTGGTTGATGTTGCCTTAATTCACTCAATTGGCAGTAACTATGCAAGTTAAACCCTAATCATGCACTACCCTATGCCGTAGAGCTATTCTAGTTTCAGAATTTGTTGGATAGAAAATGAGTATTCCATAAAGGAAAATTGGAGTCGTATATTGTTGAGTATATAGAGGTGAAGAGATAATATATCGTTGTCATCCTGATCCCAATATTATAGGATGACTGCGGTCATGCCTTAGATGGAGAGTGGTTAAGATCGTGTCTCGGATATAATCAAATGTGATATGATTGAGGACAACTACGTTTGTACCTTAGATGATTGAGTTTGAATACCCTAATTTCTAGTGTCGTAACATGTGTACCGAGGGTGGTGTCAGCTTATTGTAGCTTGACACATATGTCGTTGCAGTAGACTCATAATGATTGAGGGTGAAGAGATCTTAGGATTCTGACTCTCCTAGATCTTGTAGTGAACTGATTGTGCACTTCGTAGTGGTTAGTTGCAAGTTTCAGTGGTATGCCTCAAACTCTCAAGGGCTTAATAAAAGATGTAATCCATCCATATAGCATATATAATTTGGGTTATATATAAATTCACATTGGATGATAACCCTTGATTGCTCCTTTCATATATATATATGATGAATAATGCAATAATAGGAAGTAGAGATGTTGATGTTGTGAAGATATGTTTATTTTGTTAGGCAACATTTCTGTTGTTAAGATATGCTTGTGTTGTTAAGATATACTTATGTTGTTACACATGTTGATGATGATAGCAAGGCTATGAGGTTAGCTACACTTGATTTTTTTATTAATAATGTGAACCATTCAATCTTGCAATTAAGACTCTAATTATGACTACTCTTAATGAAGCTTTTATATCTGACATTTCATTCATGTCATGATATCTACTATATCTATTTAATTCTATAATATGTTGTGAGCAATAAATATTTTTCAGAGTTACACCTGTTGTTGGGACATGGGTCTCACCTTCTGGGTCACCACATCTTTTTAGGTGGTTGTTAGTAGTGGCAGTAGACCTATGGCGGAGAGGAGGAGTTACATTAGAGAATCCTAGAAGAAGGTTATTCGATGTCTAGTGTGTCCTAGAGTCATCCATGTATTCTCAGGTCAGACAGGAAAGTTTTGTATATGATGTTTTAACCGACTTGAGCTTATGATAGCTTTCTTATGTGAGAACATGATGTATATGTGGATAACTCTTGTTGTGTATCTGTTATGGCTGAGGTCACAAAGAGATTGTGAAGGAAACCTGGTTTGTTATTGTTGATTTAAGGGTTATACATTGCCTATATTTTGATAATGACTTAACCATTCCATTCCTATGTATCTAATATGTTTGTTTAAGATTGATTTTAGGCTTTAGATTCATGAAAAGGATCAAATCACATAAACCCTAGCTTGTCCAAGTTCAAGTCAAATGCAATGCAAGTGTGCTATTTGGGAAATCACTCCAAACGACCTTAGAAGAATTTTGTAATCACTTGTATTGATGATATGAATTGTAAATAAGATGAGAAAAATATGAGGGACACTTAATACCAAGGTTTAATCACTCAAAAGTCAACTTCAAAAATTTGTCACAGGCTGTCCATCAGTCGAGTTGGAAACTTGACCGATCCTATGATGGATTTTCTGAAGATGACCCATCGGTCGAGTTGTACACTCACAGAACTCGACTGACTGACTCACTGAACAAATCTAATTTTAGCTCATCAATCGAGTTTACCAGAACAAACTCGACTGATAATTTAAAAGTTGTCTTTGTCTTTTAGTTGATTGGTCGAGTTACCTTTATTGAAACTCGACTGAATGTACTGAATGGAAAATGTAGAAAAAGTGATTCTAACCGTTGGTGACTTGTTTTGGGTGAAAATAGATCTGTTGCACTGAGGAAAATGGCTATATTTTGGCCCTAAGTGATCCCCAACTCAAGGTAGCACCCTCAACTATAAATAGGACCCCTTGGAGTTCATTCCAAGTTGGCTCATTCAAGCTATTCTAAGTCCTTGTTATAGTTGAGTGTTCTACAACTCCTTGATCTCCTTTCTCTCTCTAGTTTACACTTCATTTTGTGATTATGAGTGAGTTAGGCCTTTTGTAAGAGAGCTCCACCCTTGTGCATGTAAAGCTCTCATCTTCTCCTACTTCCATATCCCCTTCCTACATGAAGAAAAGATGAAGCAAGCTTCCTCGAGTGAAGGAGTTGTAGCTGGTCCTCTTCAAGGTTGATGAAGAGGTGGTGATCTTCTCTAGGTGAAGGAGAAGGCAAAGGATGAAGATCCAAGAGGAGAGACAAAGTCCATGAAGGCGGAAGACTTGTTCTTGTGTGGGTAAGTCCTTGGTAAGGTGGATACTCCTTGTGCTTGGATGGGTAAGTCCTTTGGTGGTCTTGTGTTGTAACTCTAATTGGTGATAATATAGAGAAAAGCACTTGCAAAGTCCTCGAGGTTGACCTCTCTAGGTAGTGTACTGACTCACTTCTAGTTTGAAGTGTGGAACCACACTACATCACCTTGTCAAGTGCTTGCTATCATTTCCTCTCATCCTTGCTATGCTTGTTAGTTAGGACTTCAAATTTCACTTAAGCTTTGGTTTCAATTTGATATAATTTGAAGGTCTAATCCATCTTGTAAGAATTTTTGTAGCTCTATTAACCCCCCTCTAGAGCCCTTAGATACAACAGTTATATGAAATAATGAAAGATGTTGGGCTTTTATGTAAATGTGCTGGGACATGTTTGAAAAGTTCAAATCGGTTTTAATTTTTCCCATTTTTAGGGATGTGATTAATTCGTGATCAATTGTGTTTTGGTTTTGAGTGATCTCATTTAGCATGACGGCGTGTCACAAATTGTGGTATAAGAGCCTTAGGTTTGCTAAGTCTATAGGGACACTAGGACTTAGGACTAGGATTATAACTAAGTGATGAACATGACATGAGCATGATGCATACTGCCTGAACTTTGTACTTGGATGCCCATGCTAGGTATTTAATTATTAAAAAAAAGGTAAGTATGGAACTCTTTGATTGTTATCTTTTTTATTACTCTAATCAAGTAGTTAGTTGGAAACAATCTAAATAGCATAATAAATAAGAAATCATGGTGAATATGTCTTAATTGTACCCTAAAGGAAGATGAAAATCATATCTTAACTTATAAAAACTTGCGTGTTTGATGATTGATGAGAAAGATATGACAACATGAAGCTTAAATCTGAATGAAAATGAGTTAAAAAGGAGTTCTTGAAATTGTGATTCTAGAAGATAATGAGATAAAGGAAGATAAATCTCTGTTAACAAAATAATTTAGGTGTAAAATTCACATTAAA
This sequence comes from Alisma plantago-aquatica, assembly GCA_963693085.1. NCBI lineage: Eukaryota > Viridiplantae > Streptophyta > Magnoliopsida > Alismatales > Alismataceae > Alisma > Alisma plantago-aquatica. Next base: position 521,966,368 of record OY856415.1, read on the forward strand.
AAGAGAAGAACTCCAATGATAAGTATGATATGATATGATAAATAAGAACAATGATAGATGAACAAAGTGAAATCTGAGTTAATCTCAAACCAATCTATATGTATAAGAAGGTGTTAAGGTAAATATATCATGACATGTATAGAAGATTAAATGGAGACGTTCCATAATAAATGAAAAAAAAACGTGAAATATGATGAACTACCCCTTGATAAGTGATGAGAAACATGAAAGTATAAGATATACACAAGAATGATAAATAGTCAACATGGAAGACAATGAAGTATGATAATCATGTTAATCCCTATGCAGAAGGAAAAGAACCCAGATGAAAAAGGTAAATTATACATGAAATTTGTAACTACTATTAATGATGGGACCGATAACCCCTTTCTAGAAACCCCTTCTAGATATTGTTATTGTGTTGTAAGAGAAGTGTCCCTCTTATGTTCTCTCTTTCCTAGGATGTAGTTTTCAAGTGGACCTTATGCCACTTGGTATGTATGGATTCAATGAAATCTTAAGGGTGAATATCTTAGAGTAACACATGGTTGCTTTGGACTATAGTTCCAATATTGTGATGTTCTATGATGGAAATGTCTTTTGGGCTTTCCAGAGATATAGGAAGATTCTTCCTACATGTTTTTTGTTGACTATGATGGCAGAGAATTTGCTAGGACAAGAGTGTGAGGTTTTCTGAGTACATATAGTGGATAGGTGATGAGTCCTAGTATCTAGGGTTTACCAGAAGCATGTGAGTTTGAATGTCTTTTCAGTTGAGTTTCCTGCTAATCTACCCTCCCTAGAGAGAGTTTGGTTTCTAGATTTTCCAACATTATTCGTGAAAAAGAATGATGGTTCTATGAGTCTTTGCATATATTACTGACAGTTGAACAAGGTTATAGTGGAGAATAAATATATGTTGTCGAGGATAGATGAATTGTTTGATTAGTTGAGAGGTGATACGATGTTTTCCAAGATAGACTTGAGGTCAGGATATCATAAGTTAAGAATTAAGGAAAATGGCATATTGAAGATAATTTTAGGACAAGTTATGGTCATTATAAATTCCTAGTAATGCCATTTGGACTAACCAATGCAACAGAAGTATTGATGGATTTGATGAACATGGTGTTCAGACTGTATCCTCATCAGTTTAGGGTAGTGTTTATAGATGACACCTTGATATACTCTAAAGATAGTCAACAACAAAAGAGTATCTTAATCAGGTGTGGGAGTTGCTAAGACATCACTAATTGTATGCTAAAGAAAAATGAGTATGAGTTATGATTGATCAAAGTGTCTTTTCTGAGTTGTGTTATATCTACAGAGGGTAATGGTATAGATCTCAAGGAAGAGGAGTCAGTGCTAGAATGGGAGCAGCACAAGACATCAATGTAGATCTGAAGCTTCCCAAACCTAGAAGGACACTACAGGAGATTCATTTAGAACTTCAGCATAGTAGCTCTACCCTTGACCAAGTTGACTAGGAGGGATGTTCCTTTTGTTTGGGATGATAGATGAAAGTATTATTTTTAGTTGCTAAAGGAGAAGTTGACAAATGTTCCAGTATTAGTGTTACTAAGGCAAGGGAGAGGTTATGTCATTTCCATGATACTCCTAAGAATGACTTGGGATGTGTGTTGATGCAATAATGGAATATGATTCCTCTTGCTTTGTGACAGCTTAAGAGGGACAAGGAGAACTATCCAACCCATGACCAAGAATTAGTTGTGGTAGTTTTAACCCTGAAGGTTTGGAGACACTATTCAAAGAAAGATCTAAACATAGCACCATATAGGACTATATATATATATGGATGGTGATGTAGGTCACCCTTTTATTGGTAAAAAGTAGGTAAGTGTTATCTTTTGGGTGATGAGTTAGTACAACATATTTCATAGAAAGTTATGATGATTCAACAATAGTTGAACATGTACACGTTTAAAACAGTCATAAGGCATATGCTAATAACCATCATAAGCCATTAGAATTCCAAGTTGGAACCACAACCAGAGTTGAATAGGCTACATAGTAGTTTCTATGTTCCCTATTAAGGAAGTGCCACCCTAACACAGAACAAATGATATAACCATTGGAGGTTGAGCTAGATAAAGGTGTTTTTGATGTGGGGTAATCTATGTTGATCTTGGATATCATATATAGAAGTTGAGGTAGAAGGACTTAACCTTAGTAAATATAGTGTGACATCACCATGGGATATAAGAAACCATGGGGAGGTTAGAGAATGAGATTCGTAGGAAGTACCCATCCTTGTTTGCCTTGGATTTTTGGGGCAAAATCCCTGTTAGGGATTTATGGTTGTAAGACCCCTAACCTAGCTTAATGGCTAAACACACTTTCTTATCTTAATTGTGTGCTTAAAAATACAATCAAACCTTAAAATGTGCTTTTATATCATCATTCTAATCTATGTTTCAAGTTTGGTCCAATTTGTACATTGTTTGGTTGAGTTTTGCAATTTATGTGCTTATAAGGGCTTTTATACAATTTACCCAATTCTAGGGTATTATTTGTAATTTCCACACATGCATGTTGTGATTCATATTATCCTTCATAATGTTTGATATATTTGCTTCTATGTATTCCTAGATGAACCATTGGATTGTCTACTTCATCCTCCTAGTGTTGAAAACTTAAGGTTTCTCACCAATGCGGTGATTTTTCTAGGTGTCAAAGGAATCTGATGGTTTCACCTTGTGAATAATGATTCGATGGTTTCCCCTTGTAATATAAGATCCAATAGTATTAAGTTCCATAATCTGATGGAAACCCTAGTGGAAGTGCACAATCCAATGGGAGGTCAGAATGTGCAAAATGGCTAAGAAAACACATATGTATCCGATGGGTTTTTTGATGAGGCATGGGAAAGATCCGATGGGATATTTGATTGTACTCCTTGATAATATTTATAAGGCATGAAATGATGGAAAACCAAGTAAAGATACTATGGAATCTCTGACATGCATCGATAAGGATGGGTTTCGAGTTTTAACACATGTCAAGCTTGTCTTTCAACCTTTTGACACCTTTCTCTCTTTCCTTGGATATATATACTCCACCACTCCCACAAACAAAATATTTGCCTCCCTTATCCTATTCTTTCTCCTATAGAAATCATAATCCATATATTTGTGGAGGAGAAACTCTTGCAGGCCAAAGATTGAAGCAATCGTGGATGGATGTTGCCCTAGAGGATGGATCAAGCTTCTCTAAGGATGATCGAAGTGTTCTAACCTAGTTTCTTTCCCTAACCAAGTAAGATCTTCTACTCTACTCTAGTTTTCATGCTATCATCTTCCTTCTCTTCTCATCATGGTCTTAACTCTAGAATTTCTTGATGGAAGGTCGTGCATGTGGCTAAAGAGACCCTATCCTCCTCTCTTTTGACCTAGATCTACCTTGATCTTGAAGAAAGGAGCTACCTTGGAGATTCAAAAGGGAAAAGATAGGGTTTTTCTAGAGACACCTTGCTATTTGGATGTGCACCTCCATCTTTAGGCTAGTTATATAACTTTCATCTTGTTTCTTTCTTGCTTTCAACTTGTTCCATATAGATCTTTCCCTAAATATTGTTATTATGAAATATGTGCACCACTTTACATATATGCATGGCATTTGGGTGTTGTTAAGTTACTCTTAGATAATCTAAACGTTCCATGTAGTATGGACACAGAATACCTAGGTTCTGATGGCATGAAACAAGATCTACTTAGTGTAGAAATCGTTTGTTTTACTTGGTGTTGATTTGATGGTGATACTTACCCTATAATCCATGGCTCTTCTTTACCTTAAGATAATGTTTTGTTAAGAGAAAGAAATGATGGTTCTCCTTGTATTTGGAATAATGGTTTGTTTAAAATTGTATATGGTGATGGTATTATGTAGAATGAGAAACTTTAACCCTGCTTGATATATGAACCCTTGATTATGCAAGTTAATAATTCAATAACTAGGTTAAGTAAATGAATTGATGGTTTTGTCAAACCCATCTATGAACCGATGGACATAATAGGTACTAGAACTAATTTTTGAATAAGTCTCCAAAAGATTTGATGGTTCTCTTTTGGTTAATCACAAAAAAAATCTGATGGTCCTATCCTTAGTTAAGTACTTCAAAAAATTGATGGATAGGTTATGTATTAGATTTTGAGTTTTTTACTAAGTCTAGAAAAGAACTGATGGTCATACCATATGTGCAAAGAATATATGGTACATCTATGTACACTAATGAAATGATGGTTTAACTTAATTAATAAACCAATCATTTTCATCAAGTACTTTAAAGAACTGACATATTTGGCTTTGGTTGAGTGCCTTGATGAATCAATGGCTTTTATTTTGGTTAAGTATTCTAATAAACCGATGGTCTTGTTATTGACCAAGTACTTTCAATAATACGATGATCTTGTTTTATACTAAGTATCCCAATGAACCGATGGGTTTACTTGGTGAACATAATGATGATTCATCTAACACTTAATGCAATGATTTTGTTGTCCCTTAAAGATATGATGATCTTGATTTGTATTAAATGTCATAATGATCCAATGGTCTTGATCTTGACTTAGTGTCTCAATGATCCGATGATATTATTTTTGGTCAAGTTCCTCAATAATACAATGGACATATTTTTGACTAAGTGCCTCAAAGATTCGATGGTCTTGTTCTTAGATTGATCCATCAATGATGTGATGGATTTAAATTAGGTTACGTGTTTCAATAATCTGATGGCTTTGAATTTGGCCTAGTGTTTCAATGATCTGATGGTCACTCTTTGAGCCAAGTTTTTTACGAATCTACTGGTTTTATTATTTCCTAAGTATATCAACAATTCAGTGTCATTTGTAAGTATAAGAAGTGATGTTTTGACTAAGTATAAGAATGAACTGATGGTATTTCTATGTGAATTAAAATTGTAACATTTTGAAACCTAGGACCTAGTCCTATTCCAAGGTTAAGAGGTTAGATGCCTTAGTCTTTGGTCTTAGCCAAACAAGGATAAAAATATAAATATTAGTATCTAATTGAAACCCTAACATGTTAATGCATAAATAAATCACCTTAACATGTGGACATATAAAACCAATATGGCTTAGTTCTTTTATAATTAATTTTTAAACAAATAAAGGATACATAGAATATGTCACATGAGGTTAATTTTGATTAAGGTATGATGATAAGAGAGATAATATACATATGAGAACTATGTGTTTATAATTGATAGAAAATGTTTCATTATCCAAATAAATATAGAATTAATAAACTTAATGAGATAATGATAAGATAAATTTGTTCTAGAATTTCCTATAACCCTTTAAGAACAAAGAAGAGATAAAAAGATAAATAATAACTTTTTAAGCAAGATAATGCGACAACAAATTATTTAATATGAGAAATAGTGGTAATAATGATTAAAGGGCTAATATTTAATAAATAGAGAATCAATTGGTTAAGACAACTTCAGAATCATTTTTTATATGATTTGGCTTGGAGGTCAAGTTTCACAAAATTTACAATAATTCACACATATTTTATTCAGAAAAGAAAAGGTGATTTTTTCTTTGAAATATGAAATAAAATACTTAATGACTCCAAAAGTGGAAAACAATCTTAGATTCGTAATCTGCACATGAAAAATAGCCTTTGGGTGAATTTTCATTCAATTTGAAAGATATACAATCAAAAGGTGAAGTTAGGAGAGAGAAAGTGTGTAGAACCTTCAAAATATTAAACAAATGTAGAAACAACTTCAACATGTGAAATTAAGGGAAAATCCTATCCAAAATATTGAATGTGGCTTGTGGGTGAAGTTTCATCAAATTTGGAGAATCCTAGAGCATTAATGCATGAGGAAAGAGAAAATGAGATTTGCAGATTTAATGAATCAAACGTTTTCAAAATATAAAATCTAATTGAATAATCAAAATCTACATGCCTTAATTGTCCTCTGTGAAAATTTTCATTTAATTTGGGGTTCATTTGCACCTTCAAAAGAGGAGAGAAAGAGATAGAAAGTCAAATAATCAAATAAATCACTTTATTTTGAATAAGATTTTTAAAGTATATAATGTCACATTTTTCTCTGATTTTGGATTTAACGTGGACCGTTTGATCCCTGATCTAATAGTTGTGGGTTGTCTTTGACCTTGGGTAGGAGACTGATTCATGTGTGAACCGTGGTCTCGATTTTCTCCGCCATGAATATCCCTCATTTCTCAATCATTTCTCACGATTTTTCCTCCATCTATTTCCTTTTTCAGTTCTGCGCAATATCAACCCCCACACTAACCCTAACTCTCTTAATTGACAAAATGCCCAAAAGTGTCTTTGAGATCCAGTTTTATAGGCACATACTAACCTATAAAAACTACTACCTATCCACCCAGAAACCATTGCTAGCACCCTCACAACTCTCGTCTACCTTCAATTTGCCCCAATACCCTGACATAGTGCCCGACCTACTCCATCTTCCTCGAGTTGTTCCTAAGTTGTAGATTTGGTGCTAGCAACTACTCTATCCAATTTCTTCCCTACACACCATCCTCGAGGGTAATCTTTGTTGCGGGGGTGTTTTTGGGGGCTGCGACGACCTCTTCTTTCTCCTCAACCTCAGACCCCTAGTGCTTGTTGTCAGACCAAGGTGAATGGCCTTTGATTGACCTCTGTGTGTTGAAGTAGGTTGGGGAGAGTTCGTGGTGATCTTTTGAGATGCCTAGCATAATAATTCGCCTATTTCTAGGGTATGGCCCGACTTCCCCTTTCTTTACCTTCTTCCAAGAGCTGCACATGTTATGGGCTTGTTTCCTTGTGGTTTAGCATTCTCTCTGTTTCCCTAATGTCGTGGTGTTACCGACTCGCATTCTCTCTATTTCCCTAATGTCGTGGTGTTACGACAATGGAGTCGGGGATTATTTCCTGGTGTGAGGGAGCCATGATTTCCTGTTGACTGCTCCTCCTAGTATTTCTCTACATCCATGGTGCAAGAGTGGGACCGGATGATGAATCCCCAATGTTAATTCTCCACGTTGCCCTCCTATTTTCCTTCTTGATTTTGTTTTTCGACAAAAGACATTTTTTGTACTCTCCCCCTAGTTTTGTTTCTCGCCCTTGCATCTTTTGAGAATTGAATTTTTCTGTGGTATGGGCTAAGTTGTCCGCCCATGATTGGGCCAACTCAGTGCGAGCGCCCTCTCCCTCTCTCTTTTTCTTTCTCGCAGAGGTTTTTCTGACATGGATTTTTCTGATTGGCTAATTTTTGAAAATTCATAACTAATTATTTATAGCTTAGAAAAATATAATAAAATATGATCTAGAATCAAAACAATATAACATGTCTAATGGTGCTAAGCTTGTCTCTTAAATCTGATGTTTTAAAAATGTGATTTTAATGAATTTTCCTAAATAAGTAATAACTTGCAAAATTCATAACTAATAATTATTAAGTTAGAAAAATAAAGTATAATATGTTTGAAATCAAAAAATTATAATCTAAGATATGGCATGGTTTTGATAACCTAATTCACTAATATTAAAAAGGTTATATTTTTGGGGTTTTGAAAAATTAATGTGAACCTAACCCTTATTCTACATATATGCATCATAGGTGCTTTCGAGACCTAGACGTGGATCGTTTAGATCCTTAAGTGATGTATGTTTGTGTCTCCTATTATTCCTTTGAGCAATCAACCTATTTTCTTCTTTCTCTTGGTCCTATGGACAATAGGCTACACAATATATTTTCTTTTGAAAATTATGTTTCATGTGAACTACTTTATTTGGTACTGATTTTGTGATCATATTTGGACATTCTTGAGGCCTTTTCTTATACTTTGATCATGATGGAACTCTACTTGGTGATAAGTGCAACTTATGCCCACTTTTGTGGTGGATTTTTATATTTCCCATTGGTATTATGGCAACTATGCATAATATGACTATACTTTCTACTTGCCTCAACATTAAGCATGTTATGTGATTCAATAGCACTAGAGTAGTGTACTTACATTGGTTTTTGGGTAGTATGCCCCTGCTATTATTGGGATGGAGGTGGTGGTGCCCCATACATGGGTTTCAAGTTTGTGAGGCTTTTCCCAACACTTTTTGGGAGTCTGGCAGTACGTCATTCTCTATCAAGTTTCAAATTTGTGAGGCTTGGTCACCATTGTCTTTATATTGTTGTAGTATTATGCTTATGTCACATGCATGCATGTTGATGATTATGGGGTGTGTGCCCTAATTCTTTATATGTGCTAGTATGGCACAATTTCATTTGTTTATTTTATGGCAAGTATCTCTTTTATTGTGAATCGTTTCTTTTATTCCCGATTGGGTATTCCTTTACTTTTCTATGGGAAACATTCTTTACTTGATTACCTTTTATTCCATAAATTGCTAAACACTATTTTAGTATGCACATACCAGCTTTTTGTTGATGTCATCTTCTCTTTTCCTTTTGTGGGGTATGCATTCAACCCCATGTGTCGGACAAGGAGAGGACAATCAAGGTGGACCTGGACCACGTCAAGTGTATCCAAGACCTTATGGGACACTTGCTTGAAGTTGGTAGGTGATCCTCAGCTAGTCCTATGTTTAGTTAGTTTTTCCTTTATGTCACCATGTGTGGTGAAATACTAGTAATGATAAAAACCTTTATAAAGGTTAGATACATCTTTATATTCTGCTGCTACTTTAGTGTTATGATACATTCATGTTGAATAAATTTGTTATCATCCTGTTTTTAGAAAAAATTTATGTTAGTTTTTGGTTTGGGATGTTGCCTTTTTATTTTAGTAGGGAGTGGTTCCCCTCTGGGATCCCAATCCTTGCATCATGGTATCAGAGCCAGTGGTTGTCGGTTATCTAACTATTTCAATCTTGTCTCCCTTAGGAGGCTTACCTTTTTCATAGGTTGCTTATACCTAGTACCCTTGCCTTGTGCAGGTAAAACCCTCATGGCGGGAGATAACTCAACTATTGACAACCTCTCCTGTGATGAGACACCCCAAACACCTAGGTTTGGGATGCCAAGGATGAATCCACCCTTTACTACTCCAGTGACTCAAGGTACTCCTCCAACCGGAAGTGGACCATCAGTAGGTCAGGAAAACCCAGTCTCTACTGCTAATGCGGGCATAGTCATCTCTCATGAGCAAGAATTGGCCATGTTTCGACAAGTTTTTGCCACAACTATGGCAGCGAAGATGAACAAGCCACTTGTGACTGATAAGCCTAAGGAGTATTCAATAATGGAATTCATGAAGATGCAACCACCCTCCTTCAAGGGTAAAGGTGAAATAGAGATGGTCGACAAAGCTGATGAGTGGGTGCTAGCCATAGATAAGACTTTGATGGTATGGCATGTCCTCCACGCCATAAGGTTAGATTTACTTCATATGTTCTAGATGGACCCACTCGAGTTTGGTGGAATGGGATAGCAAGGACTCATGATGTCTCTACCATGACCTGGGAATAGTTTTTGGTGCTTTTTTGTGGGAAGTTCATCTACACTACTACTCTAAAGAAGAAGGAAGCTGAGTTCTATAGTCTGAAGAAAGGTTCATTGATTGTTTCTGCTTATGTGCTAAAGTTCATGTTGTGTGAGAGATATGCTTTTGGACTTAGTGAAGAATGTAGAGCTGACCTATATCTACAAGGACTCGACTACAATGTGGGACGTTCCCTTATCCCATAACTTCCCCTGACCTTTTAGTAGATGGTAGATATCTTTGGCTATGGAATCTTACCCAGGGTTTCAACCTAGGGAGTTTGACCAGAAGAGGAAGCCCTCAGGAGATGAATAGAAAATGGACAAGTGTGCTAAGTTCAATGGTTACGATCCTCCAAGAGGATAGACCTCGACAAGGCACTCCAGTGATATGTCATTATTGCAAAGAACCTGGACATATTCAACCTAAGTACCCCAAGCTTCATAATGGACTTGTACTAGCTCAACAACAACAACTTCAAGTACCTCCTCAAAATAATGGCAATAATAATAGAGGAAGACCTGTTGAGAGAGGTGTTGGAAGAGTTTTGCATTGGATGGTCAAGAAGTCTATGATGATGATCATGTTGAAGGCAACCCGTAGTCCCATAGTTAGACTTTAAAGTTATGTTTCCTTTTTGCATGATACCTTGTGGATGAAAGTAAGGAAGTTATCCTTGTACCTATAGAGTTTCTTGACTTATTAGGATGAACTTTTTAAGGGGTGGTAAATAATTGTTTGGTTAGATTTGGACGTTTAGATTTTGAGGACGAAATCCCTTTAAGGGGTGGTATGTTGTAACATGCTGAAACCTAGGACCTAATCCTATTCCAAGGTTAATAGGTTAGAGACCTTAGTCTTTGGGCTTAGCCAAACAATGATAAAGATATACACATTAGTAGCTAATTGAAACCCTAACATGTTAATGCACAAATAAATCACTGTAACATGTGGACATATAAAACCAATATGGATTAATGCTTTCATAATCAATCTTTATACCAATAAAGGAACATAGAATATGTTACATGAGGTAATGTTGATTAAGGTATGATGATAAGAGAGATAATATGAATATGAGAACTATGTGTTCATAATTGGGAGAAAATGTTACATTATCCAAAAAAATATAGAATTAATAAACTTAATGAGATAATGATAACATAAATTCGTTCTGGAATGAGAGATGGCAGGTGGAAGAGGGAGAGGTAGAAGAGGGAGAGGGTGGGGGTGAAACCCTAGGGGGCACATAAGTTTTAGGGAGGGTGTAGCTCTTGAATCAAGTTCTACGACTCATTCGGATGGCTCAAGTGTGACGGCTAGAGAACATAGTTCATCTCCTCATGCAACTTCAGAGTTGTTGGCTTTGATTCCTCTAGTCAGCTGAAGTGTGGAGGATGGAGATAGAGTTGTCATTGATCCAAAACAAGGCGTGCCAGAGGCTTCTCCACCCCCCGCACTCAAATCACTCCTCTTCTCCATCTTTTTCCTCACATCTTTCTGTGTAAGAGACGAACGCGTCTTCAACCTCCCCTATTGCAGATTGGCTGGTAGCTAGTCAGGATGGAAAGGAGATTGAAGAAGCATCTATTATCACATTCATTGATCCACATATATGTAATGGAGTTGAGTGGTTTTCAATCTCAAGTGAGGAAGAGGAAGTCCCGAGTTGGAAGGAATATATTTTGGTGTGATTCACAGGGAGGAAACCATTCTGCAACCAACTTCACTAATAGATTCGACATCATTGGAGGCTGAGTGGCATCTTCCAAATCATTGTAGAGGATCCTGAAGGATTCATCATCAAGATGCATACTTCCAAATAGTAAGAAACGATTCTGAAAGAGGCCCAATGGACAATGGACGGATCTCTCATCATCACCCAGGCTTGGGAACCCGACTCTATCCTATCCCCTCTTTCCTTCCTCAAAATCCATGTCTGGTTCATTATAGAGAATCAAGGTGTACCTTAGACTCTGGATCGACTAGCAGGAGTCTCCAGCTTAGTTGGAAAGCTAGATGACTTTGAGGATGTGTCCCTCACAACCAATTGTCTTAAGGAAGCAGTGGTGTGCGTTGAGATGGAGTCCAGTTCGAAGTTCCCCAAGGTGGTTACCATTGTAGTCAATGGGGTATCAAAGCTCTTGAATGTTGAGTTTATTACCAAACCTTTGAAATGCTCAGGATGCAAATGATTTGGGCATAAGCTATCATCTTTGTTGGCTAAATGGACATCTATAAATCCCTTTGTTTTGATTATGACAAACATTTAATTCTTATTAATCTAACGTGCTACTTGAGTGTGCAGGATGACAAAGCAACAAGGGAAAATCTACAAGCTTACATATTTATATTTTCATGCAATGTAATCACTGTTGTAAAAAACTTGTACAAAAATATAATGTACAAGTACTTAGAATTGCATGTAAATCAAGCGTTAGATTCTCCCTAGCTAAACACCACAGTTAGACAAGTCATCCCATTCAAATAGGATTACGTATGCACACTTACACACATAATTAGTGCCTAAATTGAAACCTTGAAATAGGATCAATCTCGGTCGACAAACTCCTCGACCGAGACACTCTCGGTCGACAATCTTCTCGACCGAGAAAGATCCAAAGTAGCCGTTAGACACAACAGACAAGTTAGTTGGCAGTTGATGAAAGACGTTGCAAATCACTTGTTCCAGAGAGCCTGTCGGTCAACAAAAGTTCGACCGAGTAGGTGTCTCGGTCGACCATTTGTCGACCGAGATGGTCTCTGACAGCAACTGCAGAATTAATTAATTAGCCGTTGTTAAAGCAACAACTTTGTACCTAACGGCTAGTTAAGCACTTAGAAACTTTTCTAGAACGTCCTTAAGCATCCTTAGGCCATTCCTATAAATAGGACAAGCCATAGGACACCTAAACTCACTTGTTTACACTTGCTACACTTGAGAAACCTTTGAGTATACTTTGTGCAATCTGTTTGTGAGCAATTTGAGCATTGTGACAATTGGCCATTTCATTCCTTAGCTCATAATTCGTGTCCTATAGGCTAGTATCTCCTACCCACTGCAATCACAAGTTCACATACTTGGTTAGGATATCTATACGCTTGATCTAGGCAAATCAAGCCTTGGGCTCTAAAGGATAAGTTGTAATTTCTATTTCCTTTCTTGTTCCCTATTATTGTTTGTACTCTCCTTGCTACTCCTAGGTTGGAGGTTGCGGATTGGAGAGGGTGAAGATCTTCTTGGCGAAGAAGGAGACTTTGAGCTACTTCAGAAGGCTGGTGCAACTGGAGGTTACTTCTAGAGAGGAAGGCTACTTCAAGGGGGAGCTTGGAGTTACTTCATAGAAGGCTACCTCAAAGTTGGTGCACCTACTTCAGGGTGAAGGCTGTTCAAAGGGTGTAAAAGGAAAGTATTGTATTTTGTATAAATCCTCGAGAGGTAATAAAATAAATACTTTCAAATCCCGGTTGGGTAAGCAACCGGGTAGTGGACTGACAACTATAGTATTTGCTATAGTTGGAACCACTCTAAACACCTGTCTCTTTCTTCTAATTTCAATTGTGGTTGTTTGAATTCAATAAATTGTTAAAATAATTCAAAAACTCTATTCACCCCCCCTCTAGTAGTTTTTCAATCTTATCCCTTGGTAACCAAAAGTAAGTCTGCTGTAATGGATCTACAGCTTCATGTTAGCAAGCCAGGTGTTTGATGAAATGTAAAAGCTAATGATGTCTTGCATTCTTCTCCTATTACTAGTAAGGAAAATGAGGTAGCCGTGACAACTACATATCAGGGTGTTGTTATGTTCATTGATGGCCAATCTAGTAAACAAGTGGAGGTAGAACTTTCTAATCTTCCTCCCTTACTGGATTCGGATATGTTTTGCAGTTCACCTATGCTGATAGAGGAGGGTTTGAAACTTAACTGGAAACTCTCTCTATCCATTTGCAGGAGCACACCAATGTGTGCTAGGCAGACAATGTAGAGCTCAGGCTTATCCATGGAGTATCAACAAGTGAATGTAATTGCTATTGATGATTAAATTTCTATCAGTTCTTATGATCTTGAGCTGGATCTAATGAAGAAGTTCAAGTCGAGTGAAGGTTCCAGACCAAAGAAAAAGAAAAAGAAACATAAGAAGAACAAAATGGAGGAGATTTCCAAGATAGAGTTTGATATATTGGTTGACTCTATTTGAGTTCCCTGTTTCTCTCCTTTTTCTGAGATGTCCCTATGTTCTGTTCCTTTTTGTTCTATATGTCTGGGAGGGTAAGTTTTCTATTTCTTTTTGCGAGAAGTGGGAGAAAATTCAGCTCCCCTGGTTTGTCTTTGTCATCTTTGATGTAGGGGGATCATCTTATGTACTCTAAATTTTTGGAATTAATATAGTAACAGACGCTTTTCGGACCCAAAAAAATCGTTCTAGAATTTCCTATAACCCTTTAAGAACAAAGAAGAGATAAAAAGATAAATAATAACTCTTTAAGAAATATAATGTGATAATGAATTATTTAATATGAGAAATAGTGGTAATAATGATTAAAGGGCTAAAATTAATAAAAGGAGATCCATTTGGTTAAGACAACTTTAGATTCATTTTCTTTGGATATGATTTGGCTTGGAGGTCAAGTTTCACAAATTTTAGGATAATAATTCACACCTATTTTATTCAAAAAAGAAAAGGTTATTTTCCTTAAAAATATGAAATAAAATACTTAATGACTCTAAAAGTGTAAAATAATCTTAGATTTGCAATCTAATAATTAAAAAAGACTTTGGGTGAATTTTCATCCAATTTGGAAGATATTTGATGAAAAGGTGAAGTCAGGAGAGAGAAAGTATTTAGAACCTTCATAATATTAAATAAATGTAGAAACAACTTCAACATGTGAAATTAAGATCAAATTAGTATCCAACATATCTAATGTGACGTGTGGGTGAAGTTTCATCAAATTTGGAGAATCCAAGAGCCATTAATGCATGAGGAAAGAGAAAATGAAATTTGCCAATTTTATGAATCAAAAGTTTTCAAATATAATATCTAATTGCATAATCAGAATCTACATGCATTAATTGGCCTCTGTGCAAAATTTCACTTAATTTGGGATTCGTTTGCACCTTCAAAAGAGGAGAGAGAAAAAGTTAAATAATCAAATAAATCACTTTATTTCGTATAAGATTTGGAAAGTATATAATGTCACACTTTTCTATGATTTTGGATTTAATGTGGACCATTCGATCCCTGATCTGACAACTATGGGTCATCTTCTACCTTGGGTAGGAGACAAAGTCATGTGTGAACAGTGGTCCTGATTCTCTCCGCCATGAATCTCCCTCGTTTCTCAATCATTCCTCACGATTTTTCCTCCATCTGTTTCCTTTTTCAATTCCACGCAAGATGAGCACTCACACGAACCCTAACCCTTTGAATTGACAAAATGCCCAAAAGTGACTTTAAGCCCTAATTTTACAAACACATGCTAATCTATGAAAACCCCTACCTATCCACCCAGAAACCATCGCCAACACCCTCACAACTCTCCTCTGCCTTCAATTTGCCCAAATATCCTGCCATAGTGCCTGACCTACTCCATCTTCCTCGAGTTGTTCCTGAGTCATAGACTTGGTGCTAGAAACCCCTCTATCCAATTTCTTCCCTATGAACCATCCTCGAGGGTACTCATTGTTGCGGGGGTGTTTTTGTGGGTTGTGATGACCTCTTCTTCCTCCCTGACCTTGGACCCCATACTGCTTGCTGTCAGACCAAGGTGGATGGCCTCTAATTAACCTCTGTGTGTTGAAGTAGGTTGTGGAGAGTTTGTGGTGATCTTTCAAGGTGAGCACAATCAATTGCCTAGTTCCATGGTATGACCCAACTTCCCCTTTATTTTCCTTCTTTCGCGAGCTGCACATATTCTGGGCTTGTTAACTTGTGGCTTTGCATTCTCTCTGTTTCCCTGACCTCGTGGTGTTACGGCGATGGAGTCGGGGATTGTTTCCTGGCACAAGGGAGCCATGCTTGCCCTCTAACTACTCCACCTGGTGCTGGTCTACATCCATGGAGCAAGAGTGGGATCGGAGGATGAATCCCCAATGTTTATTTTCCACATTGCCCTCCTATTTTCCTTCTTGCTTTTGTTTTTCAAAGAAGGGCATTTCCATACTTTCCCCCTAGTGTTGTTTCTCGCCCTTGTGCTTTTTGAGCATTGAGTTTGTCTATGGGTCCGGCTGAGTTGGCCGCATGTGATTGGGCCAACTCCGTACGAGCACCCTCTCCATCTCTCTCTTTCTTTCTCACAGACGATTTGTTGACGTGGATTTTCCTTATTGGCCCATTTTCAAAAATTTATAACTAATTATTTATATCTCAAAAAAATATAATAAAATATGATCTGGAATCAAAAAAAATATAATCCATCTAATGCTGCTAAATTTGTTGTTTAAATCTTATGTTTTAAAAAGGTTGTTTTAATGGATTTTCCTAAATAAGTAATAACTTGAAAAATTCATAACTAATAATTTATAAGTCAAAAAATAAAGTAAAATATGTTTTGAAATTAGAAAATTATAATCTAAAATATGGTGTGCATTTGATAAGTCTAATTCACTAATATTAAAAAGGCAATTTTTTAGGGTTTTGAATAATTAATGTGAACCTAACCCTAATTCTACATATATGCATCATAGGTGCTTTAGAGACCTAGACTTGGTTCTAGGACTGATTTTGGACTATTTAGATTCTTAAGTGAGTTATGTTTATTCCTTTGAGCAATCAACTTGTTTTCTTCTTTCTCCTTCTCCTATGGACAATAGCCTACACAATATTCTCTCTTTTGAAAATTATGGTTCATGTGAGTTACTTCATTTGGTACTGATTTTGTGATCATATTTGGACATTCTCTTGGTCTTTTCTTATGCTTTGATCATGATGGAACTCTACTTGGTGATAAGTGCAACTTATGCCCATTTTTTTGGTGAATGTTTATATTGTCCATTAGTATGATGGCAACTTTGTATAATCTTACTATACTTTCTACTTGCCTCTACATTAAACAAGCTATGTGATTTAGTAGCACTAGAGTAGTGTAATTACGTTGGTTTTTGGGCAGTATGCCCATGTTATTATTGGATGGAGGTGGTAGTGCCCCGTACCTGGGCTTCAAGTTTGTGAGGGCCCAACACTTTATATATTGGGAGTTTGGTAGTACATCATTTTGTATCAAGTTTCAAGTTTTTGAGGCTTGGCCTCGATTGTCCTTATATTGTTCTAGTGTTATGCTTATCTCACATGCATGAAGGTTGATGAGTATGGGGTGTGTGCCCTAATTCTTTATATGTGCTAGTATGGCACAATTTCAATTTTTATTTCATGGCAAGTATCTCTTCTATTGTGAATCATTTATTTTATGCCTGATTGGGTAGTCCTTTACTTTTTTATGGGAAGCATTCTTTACTTGATTACCTTTTATTCCATAAATTGCTCAACACTATTTTAGTATGCACATACAAACTTTTTGTTTATGTCATCTTCTCTTTCCTTTTATGGGGTACGCTTCCAACCCCAAGTGTTGGATAAGGAGAGGACAATCAAGGTGGACCTGGACCATGTCAAGTGTAGGCGAGACCTTGTGGGAGACTTACTTGAAGTTGTTAGGTGATCCTCAGCTAGTCTATGTTTAGTTAGTTTTTCCTTTATATCACCCAACGTGGTGAAAGACTAGTAATGATAAAAAGCTCTGTAATGGTTAGATATATCTTTATATTCTACTGCTACTTTGGTGTTATGATACATTCATGTTTAATAAATTGGTTATCATCCCTTTTTGAGAAAAAATTCAAGTTGGTGTTTGGTTTGGGATGTTACCTTTTTATTTTAGTAGGGAATGGTTCCCCTCTGGGATCCCACTCCTTACAAAAACTATTTATGGGGTACCAAAGAGGGACAAAGAAACAACAATCTATCTATGTATTTACTCAAGTAAGCTAATGAAACAAAGGGATGCATATGTACCTACCTAAATGTCTCATAGAAATGATGGTTTGCCCTAATCTATACCTTAGTATACAAATAAAATGATGGTTTTTCTATGTATTTCCCAAGAGTTATAATGAACTGATGGTTTATCTATGAATGTAGATCTATGATACAAACCCTATGTACAATTGTTGAATCACCCTAGTAATGGTGGAGTAGTGATATTTTGATACCTCTATTATCCACTAATGTTGAAATGATAATGGACACACTTCATATTACTAAAGGTTACCTTGTTATGTTACCCTTGAGAATGTCATAACCATTCTTATGATTAATAAACCCTAACGATGGGTCTAAAGGTAATGAGTGTGTTGATGATATGTTGATCCCTCTATAGGGCATGGAAGGATAACGATGTACCTAAGAAAGTGGTATTGTTATGATCTAAATGACCTTTGGGCATAACTTGAGGCCCAGTGAAGGTGTAATCCTCTTCATGTTTGACAAGGAACAATATTTGTAATGTTGTGATAAAGAGTACAGTCTCACGGATAGAAATGAACTAGTATCTTGTGATGTTGTAATGAAGAATATATCACATACGTTTTATATCTTCTGGAGTTGTTTTCAACCAATGTTTTTTTATAAATGAATTAGGGTTTGTATGTCAAACTTGGTTGATGTAGCCTTAATTCACTCAACTGGTAGTAACAATGAAAGTGAAACCCTAATCATGTAGTGCCCTATGTTGTAGAAGTATTCCAGTGTCAGAACTTGTTGATAGAAAAACAAGTATTCCATAAAGGGAACTCAGAGTCATATATTGTTGAGTATACGTGGGTGTAGGGAGAAAATATCCTTGTTATCCTAATCCCAAGATTGGAGGATGATTGTGGTCATGCCTCAGATGGAGAGCAGTTAAAGTTGTGTATTGGATATAAGCATATATGATACGATTAAGGACGACTACGGTTGTACCTCAGATGATTGAGTTTGAATATCTTAATTTCTAGTGTTGTAAACTATAACCAAGGGCGGACTAGGTTGATTGTAGCTTGACACATATGACAATGGAGCGCACTGGTTATGGTTGGGGGTGAAGAGTTCTTAGGATTCTATATCTCCTAGATATTGTACAAAACTAACTGTGACTTTGCAGCGGTCAGTTGGAAGTTTGAATGGTATGCCTCAAACTCCACAGGGCTTAGTAAAAGATGTAATCCAACTGTATAGCATATTTGATTAGGGTTATATGGTGATTCACATTGGATGATAACTCTTGCTTGCTACTTTCATATATAGATGATGAATAACACAATAAGAGCAAGTAAATATGTTGATATCATTAAGATATCTTTATGTTGTTAGGCAATTTTTATGTTGTTAATATATGTTTATGTTGTTAAGATATACTTAGGTTGTTACATATGTTGATGATGATAGTTACGTATGAGGTTAGATACACTTGATCTGCTATTAATAATGTGAACCTTTCAATCTTGCAATTAAGACTATGATTATGACTGCTTTTAATGGCATTTCATTCATGTCATGATATATCTACTATATCTGTTTAATTCTATAATTTGTTGTGAGAAATAAACATCGTTGAGAGTTATATCTCTCGCTGAGACATGGGTCTCACCTCGTAGGTCACCATATCTTTTTAGGTGGTCATCAGTAGCGGCAGCAGACCCATGGCAGCAAGGAGGAGTTGTGTTTGAGAATCTTGGAACAAGGTTATTTGATGTCAAGTGTGTCCTAGAGTCATCCTTGTACTCTCAAGTCTGGATGGGAAAGTTTTGTATATGATGTTTTAATCGACTTGATCTTTTGATAGCTTTCTTTTTTATGAACATGATGTATATGTGGATAACTCTTATTGTATATATGTTATAGATGAGACAACAAAGAGATTGTGAAAGAAACCTAGTTTGTTATATGAAATAATGAAAGATGTTGGGCTTTTATGTAAATGTGCATGGACATGTTTATGAAGTTCAAATCGGTTTTGATTTCTCCCCTTTTTAGGGATGTGATTAACTAGCATCGATGGTGTTTTGGTTTTGAGTAATCTCGTTTAGCCCGATGGCGTGTTACAGTAGCCGCTCTGTGCTACTACACTGACCTTTTTTGTCAAGTAAGGTGGAAATACTCTTAAGGATAGTGCATTTTGCACACCTCATTGAGTTAGTGACATAATTCTATTCCTAAATTTCTTACTTCCTCTACCCAGTATAAACAACAATCTTAAGAGTATCTTTATTATCTGATGGGTGTGAATATGGAAGGGTTTGAAACTACGTCTATGTTTGTGACGCAATCCACTTCTAATTATCAAATTGTGATTGACCGTCTATGTTTGTGACACAATCCACTTCTAACAATCAAATTGTTATTATTTCAATCATTTTGCAAACATCTATGTCTTATGTTATAAAAGTCAAACTTTTTAATGGACTGTATTACAGACATTGGCAACAAAAAAAACTATTGCTTTGGAAGTTTCTAATGTAGCATTTGCTTTATCGGAACTGAAACTAGAAATTGACTCTGTTGAATGGAAAAAAGCAAATTACATTTACCTTATGTAATTTTAAGTGGTATTACTAATCAGTTGTTTGATGCATACATTCCAATTAAAATTGCATCAAAAATTAAAAAAAAACATCAATAAGATATACATTCTGAAATAATCTTCTACCCAAAAAATTATTGTTGAGAACTATCTGAATTTTTGTATGTCTGAAGATAAAGAAATAACAACTTAAATTCATGATTTTTAGATCTAGACCGTTTGAAAATTGAAAAAATTGATCTTCCTGAGTCTTTCATTGTGGGGTCTTTTTGAAAAACTATATAGTTCTTGGAGACATTACAAGAATAACTTTAAAACACAAAAATAAGTCTATGTCGTTGGATGATGTTATAATAACACCTGAGTTGAAGATCAAAATTATACTAGAGAAAGATCTTACTTGAATAAAGAATTATTGTCTAGTGTTAATTTTGTTAACGATGAAGTTAAGAAAAATAATAATTCTTATTATTAATCAAAAAATCATTTGAAGAATAAGAAAGAAAAAAAACAAAGGCAACAAAGACATTTAGAAGAAGAATTTTTTTGTTGTGATTGTGGCAAAATCTGGCCACACCTCTCCTAAATGCAAGCATAGAAAGAAGAAAGTGGTCCATTATTCTAAGGAAACAACAA
This sequence comes from Alisma plantago-aquatica, assembly GCA_963693085.1. NCBI lineage: Eukaryota > Viridiplantae > Streptophyta > Magnoliopsida > Alismatales > Alismataceae > Alisma > Alisma plantago-aquatica. Next base: position 521,987,067 of record OY856415.1, read on the forward strand.
TTACCCTTGTTATAGAGAACATCTTTGTGGCATTCATCAACCTAGTCAGTATGGGATCATTTCAGCATCATGATTGGACAATCGACTTCAGGGATTCAGGCCACAATAGTGGCAATAGAGATGTCTTCTTGACCTACTCAGAAGTACGAGAGATGAGCATTAGTTTGTCATGGGCAACTCCAGTGCTTCCCTTATGGTCGAAAAGGGAAATGTCATGATCAATATGACTTTTGGAAAAATATTATTGATCAACAATGTGCTATATGTTCTAGACATTAGGGTTAATTTGAACTTCTTGACTCAACCTTTTAAGTTTGTAATCAAGGTGTCTTTTAAATCTAAAAAGGTCATTCTTTCTAAGCCATGGGACTACTTGGGCATAGGGTATTGTTCAAATGGCCTTTTTCTTCTAATGTTCCAGACTCTTATGCTAATGAAATTCCCACTTTTCCTTAAATTGTTGACTCCTTTGATATGTGGTACAATAGACTTAGACATGTTAATTCTAAATGTGTATGATTCATGAAATCTCTAGGTTTGCTAAAGGATATACATGGTTTTATTGATTTAAACAACATATGTCTTGTATTTGAAACTAATATACAAAGAAAATGTGTCCTCAAATTTTACATAGAGATTCTAATTTTCTAGATTTAGTTTACAGAGTTATAAATATTTAAAAGTACATTTTTTAAAAGTTTGGAAAATATTTTAGATCATATCTGTAGATTACATCTCACTCTACACAAAATTATATGTATTACATTCAAAATATGAAGCTTTTGACATATTTGTTAAATATATAACAAAAGTAGAAAATCAATTTAATAGGAAAATAAAATGTCTTCGCTTAGATAGGGGTAGTGAATATGATTGTTCTCCATTTAATGATTTATGTGTAACCCATGATATTATACATGGATACACTCCTCCATATTATCCTCAATCAAATGGATTGTTGAAAGTAAAAATAAAACTTTAAAAGAGATGATGAATTCTATTTTAATTAAATTGGGAGCACCCAACAATTTTTAGGGGGGTGATTTTATCATCTTGTTTTCTTCAAAGTCACCTTCCTAGTAAGAAGAAGAATAAGACTCCATCTAAATTATGGAAAGGATATCCTATTAATCTAAAATACCTTGAAGTGTGGGGTGTTTATATAAAGTCTAATTAACTAAATCTAAGAAATGGAAATTAGTATCTAGAACTATAGATAGTGTCTTTATTGGTTAAGTTCAAAATAGTGCACCATATAAAATACTAAAAATCATTTACTACACCACTATACTTACTAAATTCTTGATTCATATATTAATCCAACCAGCTAGGGTTTTCACTTCCCAAACCCTAATCATCAAAGCATGTATGAGGTATATGATCAAAGTAAAAATATCATAGTAAAACTACCTACGTTAATAAAATTTAGTCCGCTCAATCACCCATTTCCACATTTTCAGAGCTCACATATGAAAAGCAACTTTCTATGGATTTAGGTGGAATGTGTCCTTTAGTTCATTTATTTATAATCCTTCACAATAGATTTTCCAATCAAATTATCCTAACTATAATCTTAAATTTCAACCTCACGAGATATTCAACTGCTGTTATCTTAACAACAAATGAAAATTTGACAAAAGTATGTTCACAAAAGTGTAAGAAACAAATTTGGTTGCCAAACCTCTCTGGATAGAAAATTCTAAGATTTGAAGGCATATATATAAAATGTAGATAAACTATTGAAGTCGGCATAAGGGTCATATTGGTTTCGTGTTGAATGCGTTGTAGAATAATTTTCATGCCATCAACAAGTACTCCAAAAGTATCAAAAATAAAAGGCAAAAAATGATGGTGATATGGCATACAAGTTTCTCCATTCTTTCATACCTTTTGCAGAGTGGGTTTGCACACTTTCTAGTCTACTTAAAAGTTACTTAAAAGAGTGCATGTCAGGTGAGACTCTAGTGAGGTTTACACAGGTGTGCTTGTCATCTATCCAATAAATAATGCATGTCAACATGATGTTGGGATTGGAGACCATCAGGCCATGTACCAAAAAAGTTCATGCAATCTTCCTTTATGACCTCAAATCTAGATCAAGAGACAAGGTCAAAAAAACTATTACAAACTACTACATGTCAAATCTTATAACCATGTTTTATGTGGCAATGCACAACATGATTACCAAAGGCATTGAGGTCTGTAGTGTTGCAAATCTTTGGAAATGTTCATCGCTTGGGTACAAAAGAATTAGTAGTTCACTCAAAAAGTGACATTGAAAAACCAAGACCATATACGAGGATGACAAGTAGAAAGTCTTATGTATCGTTGGCTCATGGACAGCTAAGGATAGCTAGTTTCAGGTTGGGAGAGGCCACTTGTAGTAAATTGTTGGAGGATAACTTTTTAGTAAGTATTTTCCAAAATGCACTAGTTTTTGGGGTGGAAGAAGGTATACTTCATAAGTAGGACCAGCAAAAAGATGACAAGGTATTACAAAAGGGTGACATGTATAATAACAAAGGTGTAGATCTGGTAGAAAACATAGGTAAAATTGCTAAAATCATTGAAATATTTGATGCCCAAACCTCTAAGGTACATAGGAAGCATGGATAGGTGCCATTGTAGATCACCAAATCCTAGTCCATTACCAACCATAATGTGTGCAACATTGACAAAACTCGTAATAAAAATCATCAAGTACAAATCCAATACAAGTTGGGGGTATTGTTTGAAGAGCAAATAATAGCTTGTCATCCCAACACATGATTCGAAGAAGAAGCTCACATTTTGGGTCCTTAAGAAAAGTCAAGTGATCAATCATTATAAGAATTTTCATCACATGTTCCTTAATAAGCTCATGGGAAAACGTAAATATGTGGAAATAGGGCCTCCTAAAATTTTCACTCCACGCATAGGATAACATATGTTATCAGGGAACATAGCAAACTCTGAGTCTCTCTTAAGGTCATTTGAAGGCCAAAATATTCCTATCTTCTAAATATTGATATGATTACCAAAGTTTGGCCCTCATGCTTGGATAATAGTTAACACCTTGGAGACTTGAAAAGTGTCATCAATGAGGAATCCACAATCAAGATAGAAATCAAAAGGTTGATGTGGTATTCATCATTCAACTATAGAATAAGAGGATGATGAGCCAACAAAAAGGAGTGGCCCTAATAGATTTCCTTGTGGGACACTAGTTGTAGAGAGAAGAGGCTCACTCTAATCCATATAGAGAGGAACTAGGGAGCTATAAAAAAATTCAACCCAATGTGCAATTGATGGCATGAATACGGATGTCTTGAAATATGTTGGATCGATTAACTATGTCGAATGCATTAATGAAGTCAACAAGGGACATCATGATGGTGATACCATGTTGTTGGTCATGTACAAGGTGAGTGACAATGTGTACAATGGTTTCAACACATCCAAAAATGTCAACGCCAAACTGATGATCCTTAAGATAAGAGACCACTTTTGACAATACACCCTTCATTGCAACCTTGGAAACAAGGTGATACCAAATAGTACCAACCGTGATAGCTTTTTGACTTGATAAGAAGAGTCAAATGAGAACTAGAGACATAGGGTGATAGGGAGGTAGTGCAATGAAAAGAAAGTCAAATGTTGACCACAGTTGAGACAACATTCAAAAAGTCATTTTTAGTGGTTGTTGTTGCACCATGCACATCGTCAAGAAGGTGTTGAGCGTGGAGGCCATCATGTAAACAAGTGGTTCCTTTTGAAAAGGATAAGATTTCCTCTTAAACCATAACACATGAAGTGAAAAAGGGATAGCAAGAAATATCTAACATGGGTTGCACCATAACAAGCAGGGAGTTGGGGAGTGGTTTAAGATCTAAAGAAGTAGAAAAGTTAGAGGGAACAACATTACTAAAAGAGAGAACTCATATGACAACAAAAAATTGGCCATCCTTGGTCTTGGCATGGGAAACTTTGGCTTCAACAAAATTTTCACGCTCAACAGGATGATGGTGGGTTAGGATCTAAGTGAGAAATTTTTGGATATCACTAGGTCATGAATTCTAAGTTTTTGGGGCCTTAAGGATATATATTATTGGAGTGAGGTATGCTTTTATGCTAAGAATTCTTGAGTAGACTCGGGAGAAAGTGGTAGAGAAAGCACATAGGGAGAATTAAAAGACAAACTCAAGCATCAATGGAGCTAGGGCAACAAGTCACTTGTCATAGGACATCATGTAGAGTTTTAGAAAAGGGCACGCTACAAAGAAGCAGTATGCTCTTTACCATAGGGATACCAACAAAAAAGACAGAATCGATAAGATTTACATTGAGCTAGATATGGTTCATAGGAGATAGTCATGGTTCAATAAATTGACAGACCATCAAGGTCAAGGAACCGGATCCAAAAGACCAAACTTGATGGGGGTAGATAAGACAAAAACTACATCAATTGGGTCCTGACCAGGATGTCAGAGTAAAGTGGTAGTAACATCAAAAATTTTATAATTGTGGTGAGGATTTGTCTTGGACCAAGGTCAAGTGGCAAGACATAGTTACACATCCATCATTTCATAAAATTGAGCACAGTGACTAACCCTTTCCAAACGTTAGTGTATTCCAACATCTTACAGATATCTCTAACTTGAGTCAATGAAGACAAATGTACGTCTCACAAATGACTAGAAAAACTACATGTACATGGAGAGAAAGGCTTATCACAACATGTCTGGAGACTCCTAAAGGGGCATGTGATATGGGTACGTGTTTTGGTTGACTCACATTAATTATAGAGGAACTTGTCATTGTTGAAGATTCCTAATACTTTTGTGGTTGTTGTTGACGGTAGAAAACATAGATGAGGAGGATGCAACAGAAACCAACATCATTAACCATTGTTGGAATAGTCCCATACCACTGAGCTCTAGGGAGGTCTTGTTCCTTATAAGGCGTGTGTTCCCTTCACCCATTTCCAATTTGTTTCGGGTTGAATACCACACATTCTAATATGGTATCAGAGCAGACCCCATGAGACAAGTGTGAGGACCATACCCTACCTAAAATAATAAGTGCATGCACACAAAAGTGGCTACACTTGAGTGGGCATGTTGGAATAGTCCCATATCACTCAACTTTGGGGAGGTGCCTTATAAGGTGTGTGGTCCCTTCACCCATTACCAATTGGTTTTGGGTTGAATACCACCCATTCTAATATTTTCTCACCATGTCCAAATGTACCTTCGGGGTTCATCCAGGACTTACTATTGATAAGTGTTAGAACAAACATGAAAGACCTACCACGCCACCTATTGGGACATCCCACTTTACTGGAGGCAATGAGTCATCTGAACCGATTGCTACTATACCTACTTCGACTTCTGGAGACCCTGGTATCACTCTCATCAAGGAAGAATATGATAGATTTATTCTAACCACTCAGCATCGGAACATGGGAGCATATTCTTCAGTTCACTTGGCTTCTACCACTAGCAATCCCGCTTCTTATTTCCTGGATTCTAGTTCTTCTCCTTCCTAGGTGGTTGATTCTGAAGCTTCACAACATATGACTGGTATGAGGAAATTTCTTCACTCCATTGACTCATATATCATGCATTAGTCTGTGACATTAGTTGATGGATATGTGCAGAAAGTATTAGCCAATTGGTTTTGGATTGAATACCACACACTCTAACATGGTATCAGAGTAGTATGGTCTGAGGGAAGCGTAGTAGTCATCCCTAACCAGTAGTAGTGTCATCGCCCACCAGCCACCACAAAGGTAGGTTTCCGCTACCAATGGCAGTTACCACTAGGGCAATAGCTGTCGGGCAGGCCACCATTAGGACAAGCAACACAGCCGCCGCTGGGGCAGGTCCAACACTAGTGTCGTTGGTGCTGGTGGCCAATAGGATATTCGTCACTGAGGCCAACTGATGTCGGCTCTTTGGCTGAGAGGAGCGGGTGTCCTTGGATCTTTATGATGAAGTTCTAAAACTCTAATTTGAGTGTCCGTGTCTACATAAAGATTCCTAATCACATCTCCTCCATTTGTGATTAGCATATATTTTCTTGGAGGTCGTTGATGTGTCTTGTCTTTCTAAGAGTGACATGTATCTCTTTGTCAATCCTTTTCTCATCGTGATGTGTATCTCTTTGCCACTTATTTTCTCATCATGATGCGTATCTTTTTGTCACATCATTCGTCAATGGGATGTGTATCTCTCTGTCAGTGTCTCCTTATCCCAACTAGGTTATGGAGGATAATAAAGCTTAGTTGTCTACAATAAGGTGTCACTAATTCCTTCTATCAAGTTGAATGGAAAGAATTTTCTATTGTGTATGAATGTTTTCCATACCGTGCTAGAGTCTAGAGATAAGGTAGAGCACGTTGATTTTGATCTTCCACCCGCCAGTGACAAGGAATATGTAGAGTGGAAGTGTAATAATAGTCTAGTAAAGACATGGTTGTAGGGGAGTATGGAGCCTGGTATTGTTGCTAGGTGTAGAAATATATGACATCAAGTAGGCAGCGGAAACAAAAAAAATTACTACTATATTCCCCATTAAAATAGTGGAAAGCATCAATAACTTTATAATGAAAAGATAGTTTGAAAGATATGCCTGTTCTAGGAGTAAGTCTAGCGACAATCTCCTCATTGTTGTAGATGTGCAGCTGTCTTCTAGTTCCATCAGGACAATGTCTATGGCGACTCCTAGTCTTCACCACAAACAAGAGGTTGACATTGTCCTCCTAGAAGGAAAGGTATTCATGCCTCTAGAGAAGTCCACACAGATCGCCTGAAACTCATGTCGTCCTATTAGAATGGACAGGAAGTTGTCCCTCCTGTTGGTGCACTAGCCACCAACTTGCTCTCCCACAATTGTTCTCCCTTTCTATTTTTTCCTTTATCGGGTAGTACTTGCTCGGGATCTCTATCAGTTACCACAACGAGAGAGTACAATAATAGTCATAAGCAATTGAATTGTGTCTTTGAGAAGCCCCCAGTACCCCTCTATTTATAGGAGGGTTAGGGTCAGGGTTCCCAGTCTATGTGGGAGTAGAAGGGACTGGAATATCACAACTTTTTGCAACCTATAACAGGCATAACGGTCGGTCTACCAGTGAATCAATTGGATGGCATGTGAGCTGATCGGTTCACCCAATGAACTGGTCATTTCAACATGTTTTCTGATTGTAATTGTATTGGCAATATAATCCAATCAATGTATGACATGACGTCAGCACTAATCTTTGATGCAATTGAATTGCACATCTGAATTTTGTGGTTCATCTCATGAACCTATCATATCACGACCACAAGCCAATCAGTTCACTCAGTGAACCAGTCGGTTCGACCCCGATTCATCTAGAATTCAACCAATGCAATATCCAATCAATCTTGACACTTCAGCCAATTGTTTCATCACATGGACCGATCGGTTGGGAGTCCAATTAGTTGATTTGTTGGTTGAATTGAATAACTAAACACTTTAACAATCAATTCAATTACCATTTATCATTAAACTCCTCTTCTAGGTGTATCCTATGTGTGTGGCCCTATAGGTCCCACATTACATTGGCAGTGAATGTCCATAACTACTTAAGTCATTACAAGCAAAAAGTGGTGCCTAGTCACAAATAATTGCTACCCAATTAAATGGAAAGTTGGAGAACAACTTCAACCTACAATGTGTGATTAATGTTGTAGTGTTTGTATAGTTCATTTGTCACTAATATCTAGATTGAATTCAAGGCATGGAGTAGTCATCCTCTTCAATATTCAACTATATCACATTGTTTGAGATATATGTAAGCTCAACATCACATATTGACTCACATGTTCATGGCCATGATTTTCTCAGTCTCACTAATCAAGTGGCCATGATATCATACTCCCATAGGAGAGACAAATCCCTTTAACATCACTCACAGTCGTCCTCATGTGTCACGGTGCACCCAGTCATCACCTTTATGATAATCCTTATTCAGTTGAATGGTGGATGATGTTATAGCACACCAAATGACATGTGATGAGTGTAGTGACTTTAGGTCTAAGAACCACAATCACCACCAACACTATGAAAGCTAACTATGACTACCATTGTAATGTTTTTCATGTGTTACTCCCATGGTGGGTCTATTTAATACACTATTCCCCAACAAGTATCTATGTGACTGGTTTGATATCACATATCATGACTGATGAGATTTTGTCATCGACCAACACACACTCTAGTCTTTTGTGTTTTTGATGTCTATCATCCTTCCACAGTAGCATCCGACTAGGGACATAACAAGAACATCTATATTCTTAACATATGTATGATCTCATTGTTCAAGTCACACACTTGAAGACATATGTCATTGAGTAATATCATTCTATAGACATTTATTATGTTACTTCATTATCTCATAAATGAATAAAATAGAATAAATTGGAAGCATCATATGATAGGCTCTCTGGGCATACATACCAAAAGACTTCTACTTGAACTTAGAGTCAATCACTCATGAATCTCAATCGAAGTGAGCTAACATGACCATCATGCTTTTGTTATGAAAGTGCTTTAGTTAAGGGGTCAGCAACATTGTTCTCGGTTGGTACCCTACAAATCTTCACATCTCCTCATTGTACAATCTCTCAAATGAGATAGAACTGCCTTTGTATATGCTTGGAATGCTAATGCGATCTGGGCTCCTTAGCTTATGCAATATCTCCATTGTTGTCACAATATAGCTCAATTGCAACAACGTCAAGGGAACCACCCCAAGATCAAAAATGAACTTCCTGGTCCAAACAACTTCCTCTATTTCATTTGATGTAGTAATATACTCGGCCTCTGTTGTAGAATCAGGAGCTGTCTCTTGCTTGGAACTCTTCCAACTCACAACTCTATTATTGAGACAAAACATAAATCCTAATTGTGATCTATAATCAACTTGGTCAGTTTGGAAGCTTTCATCAGTGTAACCCTTTAACACCAACTCTTAATCTCCGTCGTAGACAAGAAATTGATCCTTAGTTATTCTCAAGTACTTTAGGATATTCTTGATAGCCCTCCAGTGAGCATCACCTAGATCTGACTAATATCTTCTCATCATGCTCAAGGCGTATGAGATATCAGGACAAGTACACAATATTGCATACATGATTGATCCAATTGGTGATGCATATGGAGTCATATTCACGTGTTCCCTTTCTTCACAAGAACTAGGATATTGAGCTTTAGAGATGGTAACTCCATGTACCATGGGTAGGCTTCCTCTCTTTGAGCTCTCCATGTTGAACCTCTTCAACACATCATCAATGTATGTGCTTTGACGTAGTCCTAGAATCCTTTTGGATCTATCTCTATAGATCTTGATCCCTAAGATGTAGGATGCTTCTCCCAAGTCTTTCATAGAAAATGTATTTCCCAACCACGTCTTTACCTTTATAAAGTAGGGATGTCACTCCACATCAATAGTATGTCATCCACATACAATATGAAGAATACAATCATGCTCCCACTAACTTTCTTGACCACACATGGTTCATCTTCATTTTGAGTAAAACCAAACTCTTTTACTGTCTCGCGAAAACAAAGATTCCAGCTCTAAGATGCTTGCTTCAATCCATAGATTGACCTTCGTAGCTTACATACTTTATTTTCATCCTTTGGATTCATAAAACCCTCAGATTGTGTCATGTACACATCATCGAGAAGATTCTTGTCAAGGAATGGGATTTTAACATCCATCTGCCAAATATCATAGTCATGATAAGCTGATATAGCAAGCATGATCTTCATGGAGCTAACCATGGAAACTATAGAAAATATTTCATCATAGTCAACACGTTGAACTTGTCTAAAACCCTTTGCAACCAATCTTCCCTTATAGGCTTGTACTTTGCCACTACTACAGAATACGCCTTTGGCGTCGGTTGTTTAACCCCCTTTGGCGACGGTTTTCAAACGACGCCTATGTGGGCGCCGCTAAAGGTCGAACTCTTCGGCGTCGGTTTTCTAACTGATGCCTATATGATCTATAGGCGTCGGTTATATATAGTTGGCCGACGTCTATAGGGTTCGCGCCACAAAGAAGGGCACCACGTAGGACACTTTCTGCGTCGGTTAACAACTAAACAACCGACGCCATACTCCCAGATGACACGACCGTGCTTCACTGCACGGCTGTGTTTAGTACTATAGGCGTCGGTTTTATACGAATAAGCGACGCCTTTTCCACCACGGCCGTGCTTTCATGCACGTTCGGGTTGTTTGTCATATTAGGCGTCGGTTTTTATCTAATAACCGACGATGTAGGCCTTTGATGACGGTATTTTATAAATAACTGACGCCTATACTTTAATTTTTTTTCTTATCAGTTTGCAGGCCTGCTGTGGCTGGTCAGCAGGATGAGAACCTACAGTTCAGTTTTCTGAACTACAGGTTTACGACATCCATTGATATCAGCCTACAAACAGGCCACAAACATGCAAAATCAACAAATATTTTTTCACACAAGTAGATACATTCAGACATCAATTCAATTCTCACATTCACACATGTAGAAACATTCAAATACATGTAGAAACATTGAGACATGTATAAACATTCAGAAATATTCATTTACAAAATATCATTCAGCATCGCTATCAGCATCCCAATTATATCTTACAATCTCCACTGCTTGTATGACTTTTGCCCATTCTTCTCTTACTTCATTTAATGCTTCCATCGTATATGGAGCATGTACATTTTTTAAGCGTTTACCTATAGTGTGGTCAGTTTTAAACACCTGCAAAGAGAATGATGTATATATATAAGTAATAATATAAAAATAAGATTGATATATTTCATACTAACTAATGAGACTATATATAATACCTCATGTATGGTATTAATATCCAATGCGGCATGTCGGATAATCATCTGCATAAATCGCATCACATAGTATGTGCATGCCCAACCGTTGTCTTGTGTAGCGCACTATAAATTGAAACATACAAAATATTAAAAAATACAATTAAGCACAATTCACATAAATAATATATACATTGGAGTTGGGAACTTACTTTTACGTTCTCCCAAATTATTGGCTGGTTCTTTCTCCTTGGGACATTTCCTCCAGCATTTTTGAATGCATCTAAACCCCTACATGTTAATGTAACATAGTAAATTGCATAATTAAATAGTAATGTAATAACATATGTTAATGGATATAAAAATGAAATATTTCTCACCAGAATAATGGCATTCTCAATATGTGTCCAATTTTAGTATTAAATGTACTTCCCGCAGGATCTAGATAATAAACAGTGAACGTCCCGGGGACAATAACTAGTAACTCCCAATGTCTACCGCTAGAGGTAAAAAAGTTAAAAATTAATAACTCAAAATGCACAATAAAAATGGAATTTTCTTAAGTCCAAATTATAAATAAAGTAAACTTACTTGACATTGAATGGAGCTATTATTATCGTCTTCTTTTGCTGACCAAAAATTGTAAAAGCATCTATACAGTATTGTTGAACACTATCAGGGTCTTTAGCTACCATACTAATCAATGATGGAATCAAAAAACCCACATGATCAAATGCAAATTGTTTGCATTGATCTTCGACTAAGTAAATGCAAAACATGTATTACGTATGCATTAATATATAAGAAACAAGATCACCAGATCTTACATAAGGTATATGGATGTATAAACAAGATCTCACCTTATACACGTCTCTATCATTGATGTATTCAGCCAATCATACATAAACAGCTCAATAATATCTTGAATAAATAAAGAGATATCGTATGATTGACCTACATAATCTGCTTCTAAAGAAACAATTATAGGGCAATGTCTATTATGTGCCCGTAGCCAACATGTCATTCCCCTACAAGTAGGACCTAACGGGTATTTTAGGTCAGTTGCAACCCAACTTGGTAATGCAGGAAGTGGAGGTGGAGGCCTAGGTGCTCCGGGTGTCTTCTTTTTAACCTGTATATATAATTTCAGATTAGTTGACCTCATATATACGCATTAACAATCTAAAGTAATGTAAATTTATCTTACAATTTCAGTAGTGTAGACGACATCTGCTTTGGGCCATAATATCACCCCGCCTTCTGCCTCACCAAGTGTATCAATATCTAGGTGGGCATATGGCAATGCAGCTTCCCTCCAATCGGGTAATACACATATCGGGCTCACACGAACGTAGCCCTGCGGCATTGGAGTCCCATGAAACGTTGCCCTAGGAAGGGACTGGTACGCCTGCGCCTCTGCAACAACATAGTCTTGCATTCTTAAGCGGCATGGCTTCAATGCCTACAAATTTACGTAAAGAATGTTATACATATATACATATCATCTTGAAAACATATCATCTTGAAAATACTAGCTACAATGTCATAAACAATACTTACAACAGACGTGTTAGGCGATGGGTCTCCAGGATTACTCGCAGTTTGTGCATCAGGAGAAGAGTGGGTCACCATAGGATGATTGGAAGCCTGAGATGCCTGCCACCGCACTATTTCTTCCTTGACCTTCTCAGCAACTATATCATTGACCTTCTTAGCAACTATATCCTCGACTCTCTTATTCTCCTATACATGGATAAAAGAAACATTAGCTTCTTATTATTGAATTCCCTTTTGCAGTAACATTCTAAAAAAAGAATAGGTTACCTCTTCTTGTGAAAGTCCCACTCTGGGTTTGCGCTGGGATGGCCCAAAGAATGCTTTGATGCCCACACCAGCGCCTGCACCCCTAACACGTCCAAGATGTTCTGGGTTACCTAGAGCAACTGTCAATTCATCCCTTGTGCCCTGAGGGATGAACGTACCTTGTTTCCTCTACTCGTGCAACTCCCGCTAATCACCATCAACAGAAATTGGTAAGTTAACACCACAAATAATCAATATTCAAATGATTTCTCTAAGAGTTGTATTTTACCATTTTTGCAGCCGCCTCAGCAGTTACGGGCTTCTTTATTTCACCCTTCTTGTTTTGCCTCCCAGCTATCCAGATATCATGGCGAGGCATGGGTGTGGCAGACTCATGAGTAGGAGCAGACTCCTAAGTAGCCGCAGACTCCGCCTATAGTCTTTGGCAAACGCTTGCATAGCCCTTTGGACCCATAGTGTGGTCATGCACATTCAGTGCACGCCTTGCTTTTTATGCATCACTAAGGGCCTAGTTAGTATGCACATTAATGATTTGGTTAGTAGCACTAAATGTTAATCTTGAATAGGTGAATACAACGTATATTAATTAAATTGGGAGTGACGCCTAATACCTTGAATTCTTCATATTTTCTTGAAGCAACAAAATTGTCCCAATCTTCTTTGTCCAAGAAGTTCCACTGTTCAAGGGCTGACTGCTTCTTCTTATCACCATCTTTTATGTATTCTCTGTTGAGATTTGTCCTATAGTTCCTAAGCATCTTTCCAGCGCGTTGCATCACGCTTTTACGATGCAGCTTCTCATCCAATGCAAACAGATTTTGTAAAATAGAATTCTTATTAACTAGTATCCAAAAATAGAATTGCAAATAATATAATTTGTAACCTACAAAATAGAATTGCAAATAATAATAACTCACGCATAAATCCTTCCATATCAAATCTTTCTTCCCCTGAGGAACTTTATGCCAATTATCATACTTAACACCACAATGGCTTCGAGTGACACACCCAAGATAGTTTACAAAATTATTGTGGTTCACTCCAATTGCATTTCCCCCATTATCAAACTCCACAACCAATTTGGATCCACTACCACTTAGCGCTATTAACTTCTTCAACAGAGTGATGCCCCTTTTCTTGTTAAGTGTTTGGTGCTGCGCATCAAGTTTCTCCAGTGCTTTAGTGGGTACATGTGCATCATCAATCTAAAATTTGACAAAAATAAACCCACTGAATTAGCGCAATATAGAAATATGGGATATATGACATAACTAGAAGATAATGAATTTTATAGAAATATAGGATATGTTTTTAGAACTTACATTGGTATCCTCACCATGCTCGTCATGGACAGCATGCTCATCATGGACTTCATGCTCATCATGGACATCATGCTCATCATGGTCAGCCATCTGAAAATGTCATTAAAAAGGCAAATATTTAGCATTTGTATTAACTAGAAAAAGGCAAACATTTAGCATTTGTATTAACTAGAAAAAGCCAAACATTAAGCATTTGTATTAACTAGAAGATAATGAAAAATCAAATCTGAAAATGATATTGATATTAAAAAAGCAAATATTTAGCTTCAATAAAAAAATATAAACATACATGCCTCTAAAATTGTGATCTTTTATCAATTAACAATCCTTCATTGTGATCTCCACGCACATATAAGTCATCATTAGCTTCAATATTTTGTGGAGTTGGCAACCCAACTGAGAATGGACTGGATTCATCATACTTATCATAGTACTCTTTTTCATCTATAGGATCTTCAATGAACTGTCTTTTACCATGAAGAACAACCGACCATTTATCATTTACAGGATCATCGATATAGAATATTTGTTTCGCCTGTGATGCCAATATGAATGGTTCACCCTTCTCGCCAATCTTTTCAAAGTTCACCAAAGTGAAACCCAATTCATCCACTATAACTCCTTTGGTGTTATCAACCCAATTACATTTAAAGAGCGGAATTTTGAAATATATGTAGTCAAACTCCCATATGTCTTCAATGACACCGTAATATGACATTTTAGCTTCACGTGGACTCTTATCCTTTGCAATTGCAAAATACATTGAATGTTTTGTGCTTCCTACGATACGGATGGAATTTTGAAAGAAACCTTCGATGATCAAGATATACAGTCTTGCCGCCATGTTTTAGTCTTATTGAATCAGTGTTTTCTTCACATATAGGACACGCTTTATCTCCTTTGACACTATATCTAGAAAAATTCACATATGCTGGAAAGTCATTAATAGTGCAAAACAACATAGCGTGCAAATGAAATGTCTCTCTTCCTGAAGCATCATAGGTCATCACACCTTCAGCCCAAAGTTTCTTTAAGTCATCAATCAGAGGTTCAAGATAAACATCAATATCATTTCCGGGTTGTTTAGGGCCCGATATCAACAACGACAGCATAACGTACTTATTTTTCATACACAGCCAGGGAGGAAGATTGTATATAACAAGTGTTGGTATGTATGCCCTGAGAGCCAATCATGTGATGATTGGTGGGATACATTAAGATTGATTTGATAAACATAAAAGGCGAGCTTCCAATTCTTTCTGGTTCAGTCATATGAGATAGTGATAGAACAGATTGAATGTCTAGAGAATGACAGTACTCAATGACGTATGCCTTCATGTTCATGACCTGAACGATGAGATCATACGGATGCTAAGAGTTTGTACATTCTTGTTATGTCCCTAGTCGGATGTCATTGTGGAAGGTAGATAGACAGCAATGACACACAAGACTAGATTGTGGTGTTGGTTGATGACAAAATCTCATTAGTCATGATATAGAGATATCAAACCAAACACATAGGTACTTGTTAGAGAACAAGTGTACCGGACAGACCCACCATGAGTTTGACACATGGAACCATGAGATGGTAGTCACAGTCAGTACTCACAGTGATGGTGGTGAGTGTGATTCTTAGACCTGAAATCACTACACTCAACACATGTCGTTGGGCACACTTTGACATCATCAAACGCAATCCTGAAACATGGGTTGTTATAAAGGTGATGACTGGGTGGCTTTGACACATGGGGCTTTTGAGGGGTGAGTGATAGATATGGGATTTGTCCCTCCTGAGGGAGTATGATATCCATGGCCACTTGATGAGTAGGATTGAGAAAGGCGTGCACGCATGTGTGAATCAGTATATGATACTGATGTCATACATATCTCTTCCAGTCTACTCTGAGATCAAGGAAGTGAATGAACGTTGACAGGATGACTGTTCCATGCCTCGAGTCCATTCGGGATATCAGTGACAAAGGAATTATACATTCGTTGTAACACCATTCACGGATTGTAGGATGAAAGTTGTTCTCCAACTTTCTACTTTCACTTGGGTAGCACTGATGTGTGACTAGGCACCGCTCTTTTCTTGTGAAGTCATAAGTGTTATGAACTTTCACTGCCAACGTGAAATGGACCTGTAGGGTCACACACATAGGATTTAACCTGGAAGAGGAGTTTTGTCCACAAAGCAATGTTTAGATTGATTACTCATCAGTCGATGGCTCAATATCGTATGGTTCAAGGTGTTGGACGCATTGATTGGAGTATCAGATTGATTGAAATCGCATTTGACTAATTCTGCACAACCTGCACTCCCAACCGATCGGTTCATGTGATGAACCGGTCGGCTGAGGTTGCTGAACCGAGCGGTTCAATTATTGAACCGATCGGCTCATGCACAGAGTGAAACGACCGGTTCAAGTGTTGAACCGATCGGTTCAATTGGTGCAATCGAGCAACTTGGGAAAGTAGGATTGGTGAGAATTTTCCTTTCGTTTCAAATTGCCCAATTCGATTGGGAATAATATTGGTATTCGATACCAATTGGGAAAGAAACAAGGAAAGTCAATCGGGAACCAAACTGGAACCCCAACCGACCAATTCATGAGTGAACCGATCGGTTCAAGGGTCCCAAATGATCGGTTCAGTGGTGAACCGATCGATTCAGGTCCCCAATCGACCGGTTCACTTGTGAACCGATCGGTTCAGGTTGCGAGATGGTTGCTTTTGGTGGAAAATCCCGAACCCTTCTACTCCTGCTTTAGTCCCGCATTGCCCGGGATGGAGAACCATGTCCCATGACTCTCCTATATATATAGGGGGTATTGGGGGCTTCTCACAGTACAGCTCAGTGCAACCAGTTGCTCTACAAGTTGTCGTTCTCTCTGGTTTTGGTAACCGTGAGAGAGCCCGAGCAAGTGCTTCCCGCAAAAGGGAGGTGCAGCAAGGGAAGGACAACTACAGTTGCAATAGGAGGCAGGAGAGCGTGTTGGCGACTAGTACGTCAACAGGAGGGTGCGACTCCTTCCACTTCCTTGTGGGACAAGGAGTGTGGAGTTCCAGGTGGTCCATGTGGACTACTACAGAGGCGGGAGGTCACTGCCTCTTAGGAGGACAACTGTCATCCGACAGTCCGGTTCGAGTAGGAGTTGTCAGTCCTGGTGCGACCAGGAGCTGCACAGACACCGTCGAAGTCCAGAGTTGAAGACCGCGCATTGCGCGAGGTATTGTCCCCGAGCAAGCCTCGGGACAAGGTATGATTCCACAAACCATCTTTTCTTATTATATAGACGTTGACGCGTTTCCTCGGTATGGGTTGGGGGAAAAAAATTTGTTTCCGCTGCCTTCTCTGTCTCCCCTAAAACCCAACAGTGGTATCAGAGCCACGTCAACTGCTCTATATTTTAGGAATATCGATATGATCGATTTTGGTTTGTCACCTTTATTTATTGCATACGATGCGAATAATATCGGCTTTATGCATGTCCAATCCTAAATCCACAAATCCCTAATTACATATATGATATGTATTATTAATGCACTCAATACGCGTCGCCCTTAAACGAGTTTTGTGGTGGATGTATGTAGCATGATTATGGCCTATAAACTCCTATCTATGATTGGTTGTGTGTGGTTTCCTGCATCTCGGTCTGCGCACCGATCTTCCCTCTCTTATTCTTGATGTAACTCGAAATAATTCGAGATTCTTTCCTACCTTTGCTCCCCCCGAATGTAACTCGGGGTTTCCTTTTTTAAAGCAATGTAATAAATAGGATAGATTTTTATTTCCTGTTATGTCAAAGATCGGTGGACATCAAGACGACTGCTCAGACGATCGGTTCAAGGAGTGAACCGATCGGTTGACGTTCCAGACGGTCGGTTCAAGGAGTGAACCAATTGGTTGATGACCGGTTCGAGGAGCGAGACGAGCGGGTGGCGGACATGACGAGATGCACGACGACCAGGCAAACCGATCGGTTGGAGGAGCCAACCGATCGGATGGTGGCACCCAGACGACCGGCTGGAGAGTACAGATCATTCATGTGATGAGTTGATCTACTCGGATGGCAAGGCACAAAGTTCATCTTGTACAGGTTGCATGTGATGTAGACCTAGATGACCGTGATTCCTCTTGGCTCGAGGAATCACATTAGGATGGCCATAATCATCGCTTTTTATCGTTTGTGCATGTTTTCTGTGGGATATAGCATGTATATGATACGTACTATGTATTGTGGTGATTGGATATGTATATGTATATAAAACCAAATCCCTCATTAAAATATTAAGTTTTAGATGCCTTCCAAATGCGACACACGTGAAAAGCTTGATCGACCAAGTGTGGGCACGCCCTAGCGTGGTGCACCGTCTATCTCGTGGAAGCGTGAAGGATGAATGTGTGGGTCTACCCTAGCAGGGTGCATATTCATCGTGTTTGCTTTGGGTCGGACTTAATAAGGTGATCTAGATGGGATCTAGTACCTTGAGGCATGAAGATGATCATTGCAAGGAGTTGTAGATGACATCTTATCAAGAGTTGCATATGATGCAATTGGCAAAAGTTGCCTACCTGAGAGATCTATGTTGTGGGTGACAGCCCTAGCTGGTCCATGGCTTAGAGGATTTCAGGATCTTGCCCACTAGAAGGTTGTACGCTTCAATCTTCCGAATTGATAGTGAGGGCTATCAATTTGAAGTAAAATAGTGGGAGCGATAATTAATTAAAGGCCTAATAATATCGTCAAACTTTCAAATCAATCAAATAAGTCAAAAATGAGTTTTGGACTAAAATTGCATATTTTCCTTTTTTAGTTCAAATGGCAACAAACAACAACAACTTTTCTTTGCGATCGGTCCTTGACAAGGACAAGCTAAATGGGACGAACTTCCACAACTGGTATCGGACATTGAGAATTGTTCTCACTCAAGAGCGTAAGCTCTATGTCCTGGATACTCCAATTCTAGAGGAACCCGCTCCTAATGCACCAAAGATAGAAAGGGATGCTTACAAGAAGCATTCTGATGATGCCATTGATGCAAAGTGCTTGATGCTATGTTCAATGAACCATGAGTTGCAGAGGCAACATGAGAACATGGGTGTCATAGAGATGATTCTGCATCTCAAGAACATGTATGAAGATCAGGCACGGCAAGAGAGGTACAATGTTTCTAGGGTGCTGTTCAAGTGCGCCATGACAGAAGGAGATCCAGTTGGTCCTCACACACTCAAGATGATTGGGTATGTGGAGAACCTGCAGAGACTGGGATTTCCACTGAGCCAAGAGTTGGCTACTGACGTGATACTGCAATCGTTGCCAGAATCTTACAGTCAGTTTGTGATGAACTACAACATGAACAACTTTGATAGGCCACTGTCAGAGTTGTTGGTCATGTTGAGGACAGCCGAGTTACAGATGAAGAAGGACAAGCCTAAGTCCGTGATGGTGATCACGAGCAAGAAAGGCAAGTCCAAGCGCAAGGGCAAGGGCAAAGCTAAGAAAGGTTCTGAAGCTAGCCAGGAGTCCAAGCCATCTTCAGCTCTCAAGGCCAAGGGAGGCGTGACCAAGAAAGGAAATTGCCACCAATGTCAAAAGCCAGGACATTGGAAAAAGAATTGTCCTCTCTACCTGGAAGAACAAAAGAAGAAGGAGGCGACTGAAGCCTCTACTTAAAGGTGTCATGAAAGTAAACTTGTAACACTTTTGAGATATATGATATCAAGATGTAAAGTGTAAAGAATTCTTATTTGGGGCAAGTGTTGCCTTCATAGATAGGAGTACTTTAGTTTATTTCCAGCCAATAAGGCATGTAATATAGTTATGAACTGCTATTTCATACTTGCCAATAGATAGAAACACTTTATTTTTGCATATTGTATGACAATGATGGCAATTAATAAAGAGATGTTTCAATTTATAAAGATGTGATCTTTATGGCAATGCCTTATTTATCTTGTGATATTTGATATGCATAAGATAAGACGATACCTAAAAGTTATAGATAACTCAAACAATTTAATTAGCATTAATCGTGAGAAATTCATTTCTAGTTTCCATGTGATGGATAAAACTAGACTCTTTTGGTTAGAGAACCAGTAAGGAACATGAATATCTTGGATATGATTAATCAATCTTCACTAATGTAGTGGGAGAGTGATTATCCTATTAGGTATAATACATGTGATGTATTTACATGCCTATTGGAACAAATGCTAATACTTCAAATGGTGTTTAGAGAAATACCAATATGGATGTCTTGAAGTGTTCAAGATCATCATAAATGAAGTGCAAATTTGGTAAAGTATTAATTCTTGATGAGATCAAAGAATGAAATACTTGGACCAAATGTTTGAGATCCTTATGAGTGTTTATGATAATGTATCATAGTGAACTCATGATTAAGGCATGATGATGTCTGAATCAAGAAGGAATCATACTCTAAGGAGTTAGAGAATGATTATCAAATAACTGAATTCTTCTTAATAAATGAATACCCCACACTAATAAAAGAAATTAAGAATCACAAGGGTTGTGAGTTCTTATATTTTTAACAGATACACCTCAATTATCTATGTGATGAGTTGTTCATATGATGAGTCAACTATCAAGATGAATATGAGGAACTGAATCTTGAGTTATGGTTTATGACCATTACATCCTAAATGACATCCATGTGAACCATAAGGTATGACCTTGATGGTAGCACTCATTGGATCATATCCATAAGTGCAAATGAGTCTTAAGTGTTAAGACACATGGATAACATTTTGAGAAGGATGATGCTTGTTGATTGCAACTTAATGAATAATACATTTGGCATATGGATACTAAAACCGCATTCCTATGAGGAATAAAACCAGGATGTGTACATGACACAACCTATAAGTTTTATGAATCCACTAATCCAAATGAAGTCTATAAGTTACAATGGACTAATCAATGTGATTGATTGAGTACAAGCAACTCAAAATTGGATCTTTATTTTGATGATATAGTCAAAGGGTCTGACTGATATGTCAAAGATAAAGAAGGCATCTGTGATTTAGTGGGAGCGTATTCACATTCCACATATTGATGTGAAATGGAATTGTTCTAGAATGGAAATCCAAAAGTGGAAATTATCTTTAAGGAAGATAGAGATGTTTCCTATGTGATAGGAATAGAGATATATAGAGATAGTTCTCGAAAATCTCTTGACCTGGAAAGAGAAAGCATACATTGGAAATCTGTACTGAAGTGTTCAGTATGCACAGATTCAGTGGGAGAAAACTTGTCCATGTTACATGGAGTTAGTATCCCAAGGCCAAGTGTCCAATTCTTATGAAGAATGGGAACACTAAGAATAGATATGGATCTATCATCTATGTAATCATCCCATTATCTTGCATGTATGACATGGCAAGAATAAAATGCATTCATCATCTTGTATGTAGGACATGGCAATATGATGTGCTCATCCTGATAACTCGTATGTAGGACATGACGAGTGTATGTCTGTCTACTTCCAGTAAGGGTTACTGGAATACCATGAGAACTTGATAAGTGCTTGTGAAGTACTAGTTCTATGGAGATAAGGAAGAGTTTAATGTAAAGAGTTACATTGATGCGAACTTCTGAAAGGACAGAAAATTAATCGCAAAATATATATGAGATGTATAAAGAGAATGTTTGTTGATAATTGGAAGTGTTCCAATAAAGCCATTTAAAAGGGAAATGTCGAGTATCTAGGTGTTAGTGAACAACAGTTGATACTATATGGATCTGAAAGTTCATGAGATGAACTTATATTCCACTCATTGATGACAAGTCTGGAATCCTTGATCATGCAATGTGGCTAAAGGTTAGCAAAGGAATACTAGATCGCATATTACGGCAACTTCATCTCATACGTGCGACGTACAACGAAGAGATGTGAGGCATGCAATTTGTTCAGACTTTGGCAAGGTGTTGCCATTACTCACTATGATGGCACTAGAGCACAGTAACATGTGGGACATGTTTGAAGATCACTATGAATATGATTCATGGGTGATTGGCTCGCAGTGCAAGTGGGAGTCTGTTGGTATGTATGCCCTGAGAGCCAATCATGTGATGATTGGTGGGATACATTAAGATTGATTTGATAAACATAAAAGGCGAGCTTCCAATTCTTTCTGGTTCAGTCATATGAGATAGTGATAGAACAGATTGAATGTCTAGAGAATGACAGTACTCAATGACGTATGCCTTCAGGTTCATGACTTGAACGATGAGATCATACGGATGCTAAGAGTTTCTACATTCTTGTTATGTCCCTAGTCGGATGTCATTGTGGAAGGTAGATAGACAGCAATGACACACAAGACTAGATTGTGGTGTTGGTTGATGACAGAATCTCATTAGTCA
The DNA here is from genome assembly GCA_963693085.1 of Alisma plantago-aquatica. NCBI lineage: Eukaryota > Viridiplantae > Streptophyta > Magnoliopsida > Alismatales > Alismataceae > Alisma > Alisma plantago-aquatica. The sequence continues at coordinate 522,009,442 of OY856415.1, forward strand.
TGATATAGAGATATCAAACCAAACACATAGGTACTTGTTAGAGAACAAGTGTACCGGACAGACCCACCGTGAGTTTGACACATGGAACCATGAGATGGTAGTCACAGTCAGTACTCACAGTGATGGTGGTGAGTGTGATTCTTAGACCTAAAATCACTACACTCAACACATGTCGTTGGGCACACTTTGACATCATCAAACGCAATCCTGAAACATGGGTTGTTATAAAGGTGATGATTGGGTGGCTTTGACACATGGGGCTTTTGAGGGGTGAGTGATAGATATGGGATTTGTCCCTCCTGAGGGAGTATGATATCCATGGCCACTTGATGAGTAGGATTGAGAAAGGCGTGCACGCATGTGTGAATCAGTATATGATACTGATGTCATACATATCTCTTCCAGTCTACTTTGAGATCAAGGAAGTGAATGAACGTTGACAGGATGACTGTTCCATGCCTCGAGTCCATTCGGGATATCAGTGACAAAGGAATTCTACATTCGCTGTAACACCATTCATGGATTGTAGGATGAAAGTTGTTCTCCAACTTTCTACTTTCACTTGGGTAGCACTGATGTGTGACTAGGCACCACTCTTTGCTTGTGAAGTCATAAGTGTTATGAACTTTCACTGCCAACGTGAAATGGACCTGTAGGGTCACAGACACAGGATTTAACCTGGAAGAGGAGTTTTGTCCACAAAGCAATGTTTAGATTGATTACTCAATCAGTCGATGGCTCAATATCGTATGGTTCAAGGTGTTGGACGCATTGATTGGAGTATCGGATTGATTGAAATCGCATTTGACTGATTCTGCACAACCTACACTCCCAACCGATCGGTTCATGTGATGAACCGGTCGGCTGAGGTTGCTGAATCGAGCGGTTCAATTGTTGAACCGATCGGCTCATGCACAGAGTGAAACGACCGGTTCAAGTGTTGAACCGATCGGTTCAACTGGTGCAATCGAGCAACTTGGGAAAGTAGGATTGGTGAGAATTTTCCTTTCGTTTCAAATTGCCCAATTCGATTGGGAATAATATTGGTATTCGATACCAATTGGAAAAGAAACAAGGAAAGTCAATCGGGAACCAAACTGGAACCCCAACCGACCAGTTCATGAGTGAACCGATCGGTTCAAGGGTCCCAAACGATCGGTTCAGTGGTGAACCGATCGGTTCAGGTCCCCAACCGACCAGTTCACTTGTGAACCGATCGGTTCAGGTTGCGAGATGGTTGCTTTTGGTGGAAAATCCCGAACCCTTCTACTCCTGCTTTAGTCCCGCATTTCCCGGGATGGAGAACCATGTCCCATGACTCTCCTATATATATAGGGGGTATTGGGGGCTTCTCACAGTACAGCTCAGTGCAACCAGTTGCTCTGCAAGTTGTCGTTCTCTCTGGTTTTGGTAACCGTGAGAGAGCCCGAGCAAGTGCTTCCCGCAAAAGGGAGGTGCAGCAAGGGAAGGACAACTGCAGTTGCAACAGGAGGCAGGAGAGCGTGTTGGCGACTAGTACGTCAACAGGAGGGTACGACTCCTTCCACTTCCTTGTAGGACAAGGAGTGTGGAGTTCCAGGTAGTCCGTGTGGACTACTACAGAGGCGGGAGGTCACTGCCGCTTAGGAGGACAACTGTCATCCGACAGTCCGGTTCGAGTAGGAGTTGTCAGTCCCGGTGCGACCAGGAGCTGCACAGACACCGTCGAAGTCCGGAGTTGAAGACCGCGCATTGCGCGAGGTATTGTCGCCGAGCAAGCCTCGGGACAAGGTATGATTCCACAAACCATCTTTTCTTATTATATAGACGTTGACGCGTTTCCTCGGTATGGGTTGGGGAAAAAAATTTTGTTTCCGCTGCCTTCTCTGTCTCCCCTAAAACCCAACAACAAGCATGACTGGCCAAGTGCTATGTTGGCTTCTCAATGTCCCGTACGGATTCATCCCATCTGTACAAAGCCTGAGTCTTAGATTCCTATCTTCTTCACCAAATTTGGGGTACAATAGATCAATCTTATTCCACTGTGGGGAATCAGACGCATGTCGTAGGATCCCATCATTATTTTTCTTAACATCTGCATGCCACCTCAAATTCTTCGCATCTTTCGGATTTGCAAACAAGCATTGAAACCATGATATTATAGGTAGATACCACAACGCCTTGGCAGGAGAACCAGTTTTGGACTCCCCTGAAGTCATCAATTTATACCGTGACGCACCACATTTTAGACAATCTTTCAAATCTACATAGTCCTTTTGAAATAATACACAATCATTCGGGCATGCGTGTATCTTCTTGGCCTCCATTCCCATTGGGCATAACATTTTCTTTACCCGGTATGTTGAGATTGGCAGCTCGTTTCCTTCAGGAAGCATTTCTTTCAACAAAGTCAACAATGAAGTGAAGCTTTTGTCACTCCATCTATTGTTAGCTTTCAACTTATACAATCTCAACACAGCACTAAGCTTCGTAAACTTAGCACATCCTGTGTATAACGGTATCTCAGCATCATGCACAATGTTTCTAAAGATAGGAGGTGGATCGGTGTGCTCTACCCTACAACTATCCAGCATCGCATCAATGATGTCTACTAGAACTGGTTCGTTCACATCTACGTCATCGGAGGCAATTTCTTCTTCCACCCAAGCACTGCTATCGACATCTACTGGTTTCGAGTTTGAAATCTCTCCATGCCAGTGCCATTCTATATAGCCTTGTACAATCCTGTTGCACATGACATGACTTTTGATTTCCTCACCAGTGTTGACTTTCAAGTTGTTACCGCAATGCCTACATGGACAGTAGAAACTATCTGTAGGTTTTATCCTATGTTCCTAAGCAAATCTAATAAATTGATCAAGACCAGATATAAACTCTGGGGTGCAGCGATTGTGAATGGACATCCATGATCTATCCATTCTATGATCAAAGAGAAAACAAGTATATATTAAGACAAAATTAGGGTATACACTTACATCCTATCCAAGATTTACTCCTATTATTTACTCCTTACATCCTAAGTGAGATTAGGTGTTCAAGAACAGTCCCAAACCGGGGACTATCCAAGATTTACTCCTAATGAGTAAATCTTGGACGGGATTCTAGGCCAACAAACACATGTGATGTCATTCTTATATATAATAAATGTGTACCACCTATCCCATCCTTGAACACCTAATCTCACTAGTAAGTGTATAATGTGTATTGGGTTTTCGAGAAAATTTCGGCAGCATTTCCCCGCTGTTCTCTAAGTACATATGTACTTAGAGAACAAACGGGGAAATGCTGCCGAAATTTTCTCGAAAACCCAATACACATTATACACTTACATCCTAAGTGAGATTACGTGTTCAAGAACAGTCCCAAACTGGGGACTATCCAAGATTTACTCCTAATGAGTAAATCTTGGACGGGTTTCTAGGCCAACAAACACAATAATATATATGTACATGTTAGGGTTTCATCACAATTAATGTTAGGGTTTCATCACAATTGATGTTAGGGTTTCATCAATGTTAGGTTTAATCAAATCAAATTAGGATGCTAGAATTGACAAGTTTAAATCTTATTTCAACACGCATCAAAATTTACTGAATTAAGTCAAACATTAGGATTAGAAGCACAAATATATGCAAGCAAAAAATTTGTTCATATCCTAGGATTTACATAAAGCATTACATAAAAATTTGTTCATATCCTTACCAACAGCAAGCACGACCGTGGCTGTGTTGGCCTACCACGGCTGTGCTGGACAGCACGGTCGTGGTAGGCCAACACAGCCATGGTCATGCTGGCTATTGGTAAATAGGTCCAGCACGGCTGTGGTAGGCCAATACAGCCATGGCCGTGCTTGCTATTGGTAAATAGCTAGGGAGAAGGAAGCAAAGAGGTAGGGCTACCTGGAGCTAGCGTGGAAAGCGTGGCGGCGCGCGGCGGCAGCAGTGGTGGCGGAAGAAGAGAGAGCAGAGCGGCGGGCGGTGAACAGCAGTGGCACCAAGAATGAGCAGAGCAGCGCGCGGCACACCAGCAGTAGCGGCGGCGGCGAGTAGAGGTGCACCAGCAGCAGCGGTGCACCAGCAGCAGTGGCAGCGGCGAGCGGAGAAGCACCAGTAGTAGCGGCGGCGAGCAGCAGCGGGGTCGTCGGGTGATTTCAGGAGAGCGGCGGCGAGCAGCAGCACAACAATATCGCGATGAAACAGGAAGAAAGGGGGAAGAGTCGGGTGATCGGGTTTATTAAGTTGGTCAACGGCGTCGGTTATCTACAAAACTGATGCCTATTATGATTTAGCGTCGGTTGATAGTAAACCATCGACGCCCAACTAGACAACCTTTACCCTAAATTATTTGGTGGGAACCATTATCAGCGTTGGTTATCGAAGGATAACCGACACTGAAAGTGGGACTTTTCACGCAAATTTTCATTTTAAATAGGCGTCGGTGAATAGTTACAAAACCGACGTTGTAGGTGACCTAAAATGTTTTCACTCGAAAATTGGATTTCGCGAACGATTTTAGGCGTCGGTCTATTATAACCAGCCGACGCTGAATACAAAGCGGTACCCATGTCTGGATGGTCTTCGAATATAGACGTCGGTTTGCATAAATAACCGACGTCTAATATTATAGGCGTCAGTTTTCCTAAATAACCGACGCCCAGAAAAGCGACATTGAATGTTGTTTCTATAGTAGTGTGCCAGCCATGTCGGTCTTCTTCTTGAAGACCCACTTGCACCCTATGGGTTTTACCCATTCAGGTGGATCCACCAAGGTCCATACCTTGTTGGCATACATGGATTCCATCTTAGATCTCATGGACTAAAACCATTTCTTAGAATCTGGTCCTTTGTTAGCTTCTATATAGGTTGTTGGCTCATCATCTATGACCAACTCATCGCCTTCCTGAGTCATAAGATATCCAAATATTTCAGGTTCATGGTGTGTCCTACTAGATTTATGGGGCCCTTGTGTTACTTGAGGATTTTGAGATTTCATAAAACTTTGTGATTCTCTTTGTTCCTCATGTACATATGTTGGTTGAATGCTTTCTTGTTGGTCTCTAACCCCTTCGAGTTCCACTTTCCTTCCATTCATTCCTTTGGAGATAAATTATTTTTCTAGGAATGCAACATCTCTGGCAACAAACACTTTGTTGTCAGATAAGGAATAAAAGTAATATCCTCTGGTCTCCTTAGGATATCCAACAAAATAATATTTATCATACTTAGGGCCAAGCTTTTTAGAAAACATTTTCCTTATATTGGGACGCTTCCCAGTCCATATCTCATATGGTGTCTTTTGAACCAATTTAGATGGTACTCGGTTTAGTGTAAACGTGGCAGTTTCAAGAGCATAACACCATAAGGTAGTCGGAAGCTCAGCTAAACTCATCATTGATCACACCATATCCAGCAATGTCTGATTCCTTCTTTCTGATACACCATTATGTTGTGGTGTTAAGGTCCTCAAACTCTTGGCTTAAGTATTCTACACCTCGATCATAATGAAATGCCTTAATACTTTTTCCAAGTTGGTTCTATACTTTGTTCATAAACTCCTTTAACATTTCAAGATTTTCTGACTTATGTTTAATCAAGTAAACATAACCATACCTACTAAAGTCATCAGTGAAGGTAATGAAGTATTGATACCCACCTCTGTCAATTGTTCTAAAAGGGCCACATACATCAGTATATATGAGTCCTAATAGATCATTAGACCTCTCATTGTTACCAGTGAAAGGATTCTTGGTCATCTTGCCCAAAAAACAAGATTCACATGTCTCTATTGATTTGAAATCAAAAGAGTCCAGATAACCATTTTTATGGAGTCTAGATATAAATTTCTCATTTATGTTCCCTAGATGACAATGCCAAAGGTATTTTTTGTTTGAGTTGTAGAGTTTTAGTCTCTTGGTATTTACGTTATAAACATCAATCTTTAAGTCTAGCTAATAAGCACCATAAGACATTGGGGCATTGCCATAAAAGATCTCATCTTTAGAATAGAGCATCAACCATTCTTAATATGAAATTCATATGCATCCTTGTCCATAAAGATATATAAATGATGTTTCTATTTATGGAAAGTACATAATAGAAGTTTACTAACTCTATTACACATCCTATGGACAGACATAAACTACATGTTTCAACTGTAGTGGCAGCAACTCTTGCTCCATTTTTGACTCACGGTTCAACCTCACACTTTACCAAAGGCCTACTTCTTTTCAGATCCTGCATATTGGAGCATATGTGAGATCCACATCTGGTATCTAGTACCCAAGATGAGAAGTATATAAGTTTATCTCAATAACATATATGTTGGGTTTTACATGGTCGGAGTAGGCAGCGGAAACAAAAAAATTACTTGACCATAAACCCATAACCAGCAGATCGCATCAACATCTATGTAATGAGAAGGATGGTTCTAGTGAGTTATACCTGGTCCTGAGGCTTGCTTAGTGACTATACCTCACAATAGGTGCAGTCCTCAACCACCTATCTTCAACGATGTCTGTGCAGCTCCTGGTCTTGACCCAAACTGCGGTTGACTGTCGTCCTCCTGAGCAGCAGAAGTCTCCCGCCTCTTTAGATAGTCCACATAGGTTACCGGGAACTCTACTCATCCTCAAGAATGAAATATAAGGAGTTGTCCCCTTCTTTTGGAGTACTAGTCACCAACACACTCTCCCATAACCAGTTGCTTTTCTACAGTTGTCTTTCCCTCATTGTTCCTCCCTTGACAGGTAGAACTTGCTTGGGCTCTCTCGGTTACTCACACTAGAGAAGACAACAACTGTCAGAGCAACTGATTCTCATAATATCTGAGTTGTTTTCTGAAGAAGCCCCTTGTACCCCTCTATTTATAGTAGAGGACAGGGTCAGGGTTCCAAATCTGTGTAGGAGTAGAAGGGTCTGGATTTTCCATGAATAATTTGCAATGCAGTAGGCAAACCAATTGGTTCACTAGTGAACCGATTGGTTGGCATAGTGAACCAGGTGGTTCACAAGCCAGACCTTCTTGCAATTGACTTTCCTAATTTGTTTCTAATTAATGCAAAGATTAATTCTTGTCCCAATTGAATTGAACAAGTAAAATGGGAAACTTTTTCGCACGAACCGGGAAACCCAACACATGCTTATTTGGTCCAAGTGAACCGATCGGTTCACTAAAGTGAACCAGTTGTCCCACTGACCATGATCTGATCTATTCACCCAGTGAACCGGTTGGTTGGTGGTCTAGATTGTGCATAACTCAGTCAATTTAGTTCTCAATCAATCTGACACTCTAGTCAGTTGGTTCAACACTTGAACTTGATGATTCTGAGTCAAGTCTATTGATAGAATGTTTTATTGAGTACCTAAACACTTTAGTAATCTATCCAAACACCATTCATGGATAAACTCCTCTTTCAGGTGAATCCTATGTGTGTGATCCTATAGGTCCCATATCACGTTGGTAGTGAATGTCCATAACTAGCTTATGACATCACAAGCAAAGATAGATGCCTAGTTGCACGTCAGTGCTACCCAAGTGAATGGAAAGTTGGAGAATAACCTTCAACCTACAGTTTGTGATTGGTGTTCCAGTGAATGTATAATTCCTTTGTCTCTAGTATTCTGAATGAACTCAAGGCATGGAGTTGTTATCCTTTCAATGTTCATTCATGTTTCTTGAACGAGAGCAAATTGTATGAGATATATGTGAACTCAATATCATATATTGATTCACATGTACATGTGCATGCTATTCTCAATCTCGCTTAACAAGTGGATTGGACATCATACTCCCATAGGAGGGACAAATCCCATATCTATCACTCATAGTCTATCTCATGCATCAAAGCCACCCAATCATCACCTTTATAAAAACCCACGTTTCAAGACTGTGTTTGATGATGTTAAAGTGTACCCAATCACATTCGACGAGTGCAGTGATCTCAGGTCTAAGAATCACAATCACCACCATCACTATGAGATGATTCTGACTACCATGTCATGGTTCCATGTGTCACTCTCATGGTGGGTATGTCTGATACACTATTCTCCAACATGTATCTGTGTGCTTGGTTTGATATCATATATCATGACTAATGAGACATTGTCATCAACCAACACACACTCTAGTCTTTATGTGTCATTGTTGTCTATCAAACTTCCACAATGACATCTGACTAGGGACATAACAAGAATGTACATACTCTTAGCATCTGTATCATCTCATTGTTCAGGTCCTTAACCCGAATACATACGTTATTGAGTATTGTCATTCTTTAGACATTCATTCTACTCCATCATTTATCTCATAATTGATTGAACTAGAATAAATTGGAAGCTTGCATTTGATATTTATCAAATTAATCATGACATATGCCAATCCAATCATCATATGATTGACTCTCAGGGCATACATACCAAAAAACTCCCACTTGCACTTAGAGCCAATCACTTTTGAATCATATTCTTAGTGATCTCTAAACATGTCCAACATGTTTCTTCTACGCTAGTGCTAATCCATTGAGTTAGCAACATTTTGCTTTAGTTGGTATATTGCATGTTTCACATCTCCTTGTTGTACGACATTTCATATGAGATGGAGTTGTCGTAATATGTATCTGATATTCCTTGCCTAACAATTAGATCCATTGTTTGACTTAGTATTTCTACTTTGTCATCAGTGGTTGGAATATATATATAAGTTCATCACCATGAACTTCTAGATCCATATGGTATTCTCTGGTATTCTCAACAAAAGGATACTCGGCATTCCTTTGAGAATTAAATAGCCTTTTAATTTTACTCAGAACATTTCCACCTAACAATACTTGTTCACTTTACAATTGAATATAACTTTTATATTTTTGTATTTTACAATCAATTTTTGTCATTTCAGAAGCTTGAATTAGTGTAACTAATTTACACTCAACTCTTCCTTTAATTACCATAGAACTAATCATTTAATACTTTATAAGTACTTAAATAAGTTCTTTATGGCATTCCAGTGACTTTCACTGGAAGTAGACATACATCCACTCGTCATGTCCATTACATACGAGATAAATGGATGAGAATATCATATTGTCATGTCTAATACATACAAGATGATGAATGGATATATATTTTCTTATCATGTCTGATACATACAAGATAATGGGATGATTACATACATGATATATCCAATTGTGAATGCATAAGGCATCTATCTATGTGTTCCTATTCTTTATAAGAATTTAGGACACTATGCATATAAGAGACTAACTCCATGCAACATGGATAAGTTTTCTCCCACTGAATCTTTGCCTACTGAAACCTTCAGCATAGACTCCCAATGTATGTTCTCTTTTATCAAGTTAAGAGGTTTTTTAGAACTATCTCTATAGGTTTCTATTCCTATCACATAGGACATTCCTCTTCATTCCTTAAAGAAGGTATTTCCACACCAGTTTCTATTCTTAGAACATTTCATTCCTCATCATCATGTGGAATATGAATATGCTCCCACTAAATCTTTGTAATCATTGATCCCTTCTTTATTTCAATATACCAGTCAAACCTTTTGACTATATAATCAAAGTAAAGACTCCAGCTCTGAGGTGCTTGTATTTAATCGATCATCTTGATTAATCTCTTGTAACTTATAGACTGCATTTGCATTAACGGAATTATAAAACCCTTCAAGTTGTGTCATGTACACAGCCTCATGTTATTCCTTCTAGGAATGAGGTTTTAATATCCATATGCCAAATTTCATAGTCTTCAAGTTCCAATAGCAAGCATGATCCTTTATGGCCTATAGCCACTACAATTGGTTAAATAAATTCATCAGGTTCAACACTTTGAACTCACTTGAATTCATCCCAACCAATCAACTCTTCAAATGTCATCCATGTAAGTCTTAAAACTTAAGTCCCAATTGCACTTATGGGTTTTATCCCTATAAGTGCTACTATTAAGGTCATACCTTATTTGGTTCACATGGAAGTTATTTTGGATCTTATGGCTTCAAGCCATAACTCAAAATTTGGTTCCTCAACACCATCTAGATAGATTATTGGCTCATCATCATATGACCAATTCATCACCTCTAAGTTTGTAGTATATCATTATCCATCAAGCTCAAGGTGTTTTCTACTGAATATAAGAGGTGTATCTGTTACATAAGGAATTTATGATTCCACAACACTTGTGATTCTTAATCTCCTTTTGTACCTTATCACATTTCAATGTTATTATGTCGATCTCAAACATGTCGAGTTATACTTCTCTCCAATTGATTCTTTTGGAATTCAGATATCCTTATAATAAACACTTTGTTATTGGATTGAGATTAGTATTCAACTAACATTATGTGATTTGTGAATGAAGCTCTTTCTAATAAACTAGTTTTCTTATATGAGTATTCAATCACTAAAAGACATATTGGAACATTTCCAATACCATATCTCATATGGTGTCTTTTATACCTTTTGAATGGTACATTTATTTAGTGTAAAGCATGTTCTTTAGAAGAATTCTAGAAGATTAGTTATTTGTTTGATGATGATGCTCTTACTATTTAGAGTATGATTCCTTCTTTGATTTAGACATTATTATGCCTTAATCATGTGTTCTCTATGATACACTATCTTAGTTACTCACAAGGTCCCCAAACATTTGGTTTAAGTATAAATTGATCATATCAAAGAATTAATACTTTTACCAAGTTTGTTCTTCATTTATGATATTCTTGAACATTTCAAGATATTCATATTTGTATTTCATTAAATACCATATATGAAGTATTAGCATTTATTCCAATAGGTATGTATATACATCAATATGTATTATACCTAATAGAATAGTCATTTTCCCACTCCATCTAGTAAAGATTGACTTGTCATCATGCCCAATAAATAAGACATTCATATCTCTTAATGGTTCATTAACCAAGAGAGTCTAGTTTATCCATCAACATGGAACCTAGAGATGAATTTATCATTCATTTGTTTAGATGATAATGCTAATTTATTATTTGAGTCATCAATAACTTTTAGGTATTAATATTTTATCTCATGCATACCAAGTACCACAAGATAAATAAGGCATCGCCAAAAAGATCATATATTTGAAATTGAAACATAAATTTTATTGATAGACATCCTTGTCATTACAAGATGTAGAAATAAAATGTTTCAATTTATTGGCAAAATGAAATAACAGTTCATAACTCTATTACATGTCCTTTGGACTGATGTAACTAAAAGGTACTTCTATCTATGGCAACAACACTTGTTCCAATGTTTATGAGTGTTCCTTTTTGGTCCTTTCATAAAGGCCATCATTTCTTTTCAGATCATGCACATCATATATGTCAGATCTATATCTTGGTATCATATACCTAAGATAAAGAAGCATTTTAAGTTTATTTCACGATATATGAGGTGGAAACTTCCATCCCCTCCTTCTTCTTTAGTTCATCTATGTAGAGAGGGCAATTTCTCTTCCAATGTCCTGACTCATGACAATGGTGACATATGCCTCCCTTGGTCACCCACCCCTGGCTTTGAGTGTTGAAGATGACTTGGGTTGTTGTCTAACATTAGAACCTTTCTTTGATTTTCCCTTGCCCTTACTTTTAGACTTTCCCTTCTTTCTGTTGATCATCATCATAGATTTGGGTTTGTCTTTCTTCATCTATGCCTCAGTTATCCTCAACATGCCCAACAACTCTGTCAATGACTTGTCAAAGTTGTTCATGTTGCAGTTCATCACAAACTGACTGTAGGATTTTGGCAACGATTGCAGTATCACATTAGTAGCCAACTCTTGTCTCAGAGGGAATCCCAGTCGAGTTAGGTTCTCCACATACCCAATCATCTTGAGTGTGTGAGGGCCTACTGGATCTCCTTCTGTTATGACGCACTTGAACTGTGCCTTGGAGACATCATATCTCTCTTGTCGTTATTGGTCTTGATACATGTTCTTGAGATGTTGAACCATCTCAATGACGTCCATGTTCTCATGTTGTCTCTGCAACTCATAGTTCATTGAGCACAACATCAAGCACTTCACATCAATGGCATCCTCAGTATGCTTCCTGTAAGCATCCCTTTCATCCTTTGGTGTGGTGGGAGCGAGTTCTTTTGGTTCTGGTGTATCTAAGACATAGAGATTTCACTCTTGAGTGAGAACAATTCTCAATGTCCTAAACCAGTCGTGGAAGTTTTTCCCATTTAGCTTGTCCTTCTCAAGGACCGATCGTAATGAAAAGTGATTGTTGTTGGTAGCCATTTATTCTACAAAAAGGAAATTTGCAATTTTAGTCCAAAACTCTTTTGACTTGATTTGATTTGAAAATTGATGATGTTTAATTAGGTCTTTAATTAATGTTCACTTCTCACTATTTTATCTTAAATTGACAACCCTCATTATCAATTCAGAAGATTGCAGTGTACAACCTTCTAGTGAGATAGATCCTGATTTTATCTAAGTCATGGACCAGCGAGGGTTGTCACCCACAACTAGAATCTTTCAGGTAGGAAAATTTTGCCAATTGCATCATATGTAATTCTTGATAGATGTCATGCACAACTCCTTGCCATGTTCATCTTTATGCCTCAAGGTGCTTGATCCTATCAAGGTCACCTTGTTAAGTCTAATCCAAAAGCCAACACAATGATTATGCATCCTACGAAGGCCGACCCACATATTCATCATCACACTTCCATGAGATAGACAGTGCACCATGCAAAGGCATGCCCACACTTTGTCAACCAAGCTTTTCATGTGTGTTTCTTTTGGAAGGCATCTTCAACTTAATATGTTTGTTGAGGGGTTTTAATATGCTTATATATGCATATATGTATCCAATAACCACATATATAGTGTGTATCATATACATGCTATATCCCACAAATGAAAACATGCAATAATGACAAAGTGATGAATATGGCCATCCTATTATAGTTCCTTAGAGCCACAAGGAACTACGGTCATCTAAGGTCTACATCACATGCAACCTGTTATTGATGAAGATATGTGTTTGCCAATCCGGGTTGACTGGTTCAACCTTTGAATCAGTCGACTCACCTCTTGGACGGTCGGTTGGTCTCCTCCAGTCGGTCGTCTAGATCCTCCAGATGGTCGACTCGTTTGGTTGTCTGGGCTTCTCGTCAATCCACCAACTAGTCCTCAGTCAGACGTCTCGGTCCATCAAGCGGTCATCTTCAATCTTTGTCATAACAAGAAATAAAGCTAATCCTATTTTACATAATATTTGTGTAACCTCAAGTTACATTTGAGGGGAGCAAAGGTAGAAGAGAATCTTGAGTTATATCAAGTTACATTTAGGATAGAAGAAGAGGGCTCAGTACACAGACTGAGATGCAAACAACCATAACCAACCACACACATGAACATAGGGTTTATAGGCCATAACCATGCTACACATCCACCATCAAAAAATTGTTTTAGGGCAAGGTGTATCGATTGCATATATAACATACCATATATGTATATATTAGTTTGGGATCATGTGGAATTAATTGGATATTCACATTAGTCATTTAAATATTTGCATCATATGCAATAAATAAAATATGGTAAAACCAAAATTCGATCATATCGATTATCCCAAAATATAGATTATTGATGTGGATGTGATACCACTATTGGGTTTTATGTGGTTGGAGTAGGTAGCGGAAACAAAGAATTTACTTGACCATTAACCCATAACCAGCAGATCGCATCAACATCTATGTAATGGGAAAGATGGTTTTAGCGAGTTATACCTGGTCTTGAGGCTTGCTTAGTGACTGTACCTCGTAGCAGATGTAGTCTTCAACCACCTGTCTTCAATGACATTTGTGCAACTCCTAGTCTTGACCCAGACTGCGGTAGACTGTCGTCCTCCTGAGCGGCAGAAGTCTCCCGCCTCTATAGATAGTCTACACGGACTATCGGGAACTCTAGTCGTCCTGAAGAACGGACTAGAAGAAGTTGTCCCCTTCTGTTGGTGTACTAGTCACCATCACACTCTCCCACAACTAGTTGCTTTTCTGCAGTTGTATTTCCCTAGTTGTTCCTCCCTGGACGGGTAGAACTTGCTCGGGCTCTCTCGGTTACCAAAATAAGAGAAGACAACAACTATCAGAGCAACTGATTCTCAAAAGATCTGATTTGTGTCTATAGAGAATCCCCCTATACCCCTATATTTATAGCAGAGGGTAGGGTCAGGGTTCCCAGTCTATGTGGGAGTAGAAGGGTCTAGATTTCCATGAATAATTTGCACTGCGGCAGGCGAACCGATCAGTTCACTAGTGAACTGGTCGGTTGGCATAGTGAACTGGTTGGTTCACTAAGTGAACTGGGTGGTTCACAAGCTAGACATGCTTACAATTGACTTTCCTAATTCATTTCTAATTAATGCAAAGATTAATTTTTGTCCCAATCAAATTGAAAAAGTGAAACGGGAAACTTTTTCTCACAAATTGGGAAACCCAAAACATGCTCGTTTGGTCCAAGTGAATCGATCGGTTCACTAGAGTGAACCAGTCATCCCACTGACTATGAGCCAATTGGTTCACCCAGTGAACTAGTCGGTTGGTGGTCCAAATTGTACAGAACTCAGTCAATTTAGTTCTCAATCAATCTGACACTCTAATCAGTTGGTTCAACACTTGAACTTGATGATTCTGAGTCAAGTCTATTGATTGAATGTTTGATTGAGTACTTAAACATTTTACTAATCAATCCAAACATCATTCATGGATAAACTCCTCTTCCAAGTGAATCATATGTGTGTGACCCTATAAGTCCCATATCACGTTGGCAATGAATGTCCATAACTAGCTTATGACATCACAAGCAAAGATAGGTGCCTAGTCGCACGTCAGTGCTACCCAAGTGAATGGAAAGTTGGAGAACAACCTTCAACCTACAATCTGTTATTGGTATTCCAGTGAATGTATAATTCCTTTGTCTCAGATATCCTAAATAAACTCAAGGTATGGATTTATCATCCTTTCAATGTTCATTCATGTTTCTTGAACTATAACAGACTGTCTGAGATATATGTGAACTCAATATCATATACTGATTCACATGTGCATGTGCATGCTATTCTCAGTCTCACTTATCAAAAGGTTTGGACATCTACTCCCTTAGGAGGGACAAATCCCATATCTATCACTCACAGTCTATCTCAAGCGTCAAAGCCACCCAATCATCACATTTATAACAACCCATGTTTCAGGACTGCGTTTGATGATGTTAAAGTGTACCCAATCACATTCGACGAGTGTAGTGATCTCAGGTTTAAGAATCACAATCTCCACCATTACTATGAGAGATGATTCTGACTACCATGTCATGGTTCCATGTGTCTCTCTCATGGTGGGTCTGTCTGATACACTGTTCTCCAACATGTATATGTGTGCTTGGCTTGATATCATATATCATGACTAATGAGAGACTGACATCAACCAACACACACTCTAGTCTTTATGTGTCATTGTTGTCTATCAACCTTCCACAACGACATCTGATTAGGGACATAACAAGAACGTACATACTCTTAGCATTTGTATGATCTCATTGTTCAGGTCCTTAACCCGAAGACATACATTATTGAGTATTTTCATTCTTTATGAATTCATTCTTCTCCATCATTTATCTCATAATTGATTGAACTAGAATAAATTGGAAGCTTGCCTTTGATATTTATCAAATCAATCATGACATATGCCAATCAAATAATCATATGATTGGCTCTCAGGGCATACATACCAACAGTATGTACCTGAAGTGTAGATCACCATCCCCATCGCCTACAAGTACAAAGGATAGGTTTCTTTTGCACTTTTCTTTCTCCTTGTCTTGAGTGTTGAAGATCTGGATTTGAGCTTAGCCCTCTCTTCATGGCCTTTCTTTCTTCCTTGGACTCATTTCTTCTTATCACCATCATGGAATTGTCCTTCTTCATTCTTGCTTTGGCATTTATTAGGAAGCCAAGCAAATCTGATAGCGGTCTGGCCATATTATTCAAGTGATAGCACTCAACAAAATGGCTATATGATTCATGCAATGATTATATAATCATATTTGTAGCCAACTCTTAGCTTAAATAGAATCCCAGTTCTTCTAGATGTTCCACATGTCCAATCATATTGAGCACATGGGTCTCTACTGAGTATCCCTCTGTCATCTTACACTCAAAGAGTGCCTTTGAGACTTTGTACCTTACTTTCTTTCTGAGGTAATGGTTCACATTCATAAGATGTGTTACCATCTCAATAATCCATGTGTCCTCACATTGCTCATTCAACTGATAGTTCATGCAACTTAGCATAAGGTACTTTATGTCTAGGGAATCATTGGCATGTTTCTAGTAAGCATTCACTATATCCCTAGGCGCATCTGGAGCTGGTATTTCTGGCGCTGGTATTTCTAGGACATAGAGCTTGCACTCTTCATTGAGAACCCTTCTCAAAGTCTGAAATCAAATGTGGAAATTTGTCTCATTAAGTGTGTCCTTCCTAAAGACCGATCACAATGATGATTTGATTGTCATTTGATTATACAATAGAAAATTTTGCATTTTGTTAAAAACCCTTTTTAATTTTATTTGGAAAATATTTGACAATATTTAATTAGGCCTTTAGTTGATTATCAATCCCACTATTTAATTCAAATTGATATCCCTCTACATCAATTCAGAATATTGCAGCATACAACCTCCTAATGAGCTAAGATCCAAAACAATTGAATTATTACTCGGCCAACACCAACACCCATAGTCAATTATTAAGGTAGACAACTTTTTCCAATTGCATCATATGCAATTCAAGGATAGATGATATGTGCAACTCCTTGCCATAGTCATATGTATGCATCTGGTGCTTAATCCCATTAAGGACACCAGTTAAGCCCTGACCCAAAATCCAACACGATAGATATGCACCCTTCTTGGGAAGAACCTACATATTTGCCATCACACTTCCACGAGATGGATGGCGCACCACGCTTGAGCGTAACCGACGCTTGGTCGATCAAGCTTTTCATGTTTATTGCTTATGGAAAGCATCTAAGACTTAATATGTTATTTGAGGGAGTTTGTATTTTATAAATACATATACATTATTCAATCACCACATATATATAGTATGTATCATATACATGCTATTACCCACATGAAAATGTGCAATAAAACAAAAGGTGATGGTTATGTCCATTCTAATGTAATCCCTTGGAGCCACAAGGAATTATCACAACCTAGGGTCTATATCTCATGTGGAAACTTGTTGTTGATGAAGATTCATGCTTGTCAATCAAGGTTGATCGGTTCAACCCTTAAACCGGTCGGCTCTCCTCTTAGTCAGTCGGTTGGTCACCTCCTCAGTCATTTGGACTCCGGTCCACCACCTTCTGGTTCCTCCAATTGATCATCTGGGCCTCTAGTTGATCGGCCCTCATTGGTCCTCCAACTTGTCAGCTCATCTTCTTCATAGTATCAAGAATATAAAGTATCCTACTATTACATGATTACAGTGAAACCTTGAGTTACATTTGAGGGGAGAAAGGGTAGGAGAGAATAATACTTTTACAATTGGAAGATAAGGTAGAGGCTTGGTATGCAAACTGAGATAGAACAGATAATAAACACACAACCACCATGCACAGATAATTAGGGTTATTGGCCATAACCACACTATAGATCTACCATCAAAACTCATTTTTAGGTCAAAGCATGTAAATTTCATATATATATATATATATATATATAAAAAAAATTTTGGGATTTATGTGTGGTATTTGATTGGACATTAATATTTGCATCATATGCAATAAATAAATGATAAAATAAAAATCCAATCATATCGATAACCCTAAAATATAGTAAATTGGCATGGCTCTAATCCCGTTCTAGGGAAATATGGCATTAGGTAGGCAGCAGAAACAAAAAATTTACTGTCGTATTTCCCATTAAACCAGCAGATCACGTCAATAATTATATAATAGAAAAGATATTTTTGAGGATATTACTGGTCTTGGAGCAAGTGCAGCTACAATCTCCTCATCGTTGTAGTCATGCAGTTGGCTTCTAGTTGTACTAGGACGACGTCTATGGTGGCTCCCGGTCTTCACCATGGACAACAGGCTGGCGTTATCCTCCTAGCGAGAAAAGTATCCACACCTGTAGAGAAGTCCACATGTACCACCTAGAACTCATGTTGTCCTACTAGAACAGACATGAAGGAGTTTTCCCTCCCGTTGGTTCACTATCCACCAACATGCTATCCCACAATTGTTTTCCCTTGTTATCCCTCACTTTATCGAGTAGCACTTGTTCAGACTCTCTATTGGTTACTACAACCAGAGAAGACATCAATTGCCAGAAAAAATTAAGTTGTGTCTCTGGGAAGCTCTTAGTACCCCTCTATTTATAGGAGGGTCACGGTTAGGGTTCCCAGTCTATGTGGGAGTGGAAGGGACCGGAATCTCATGAATTTTCACAACCTACAATAGGATAAATGGTTAGTTCACCAGTGAACCGATCGGTTGGCATGTGAACCGATTGGTTCACCTAGTAAACCAATCTTTTCAACATGTTTCCCAATTGCAATTGTAGTGTCAATTCTAATCCAATTAATGCACGAAATGATGTCAGCATTAATCCTTGATGCAACTGAATTGCACATCTGAATCGGGCAGTTCATCTCATGAACATGTCATCTCACGACCATGATTCGATCGGTTCACTCAGTGAACTGGTCGGTTCGACCCTGATGTTGGTAAGGTGTGCCCATAGAGCCAATCATGTGATGATTGATATGGCATATACCATAAAGGATTTGATAATTAATCATAAAGGCAAGCTTCCAATTCATTATGTTTCATTTAGTTATGAGATAATGAGGAAACATTATGAATGTCTAAAGAATGACAATACTCAATGACGTATGTCTTCAAGTACGTGACTTGGAAGAATGAAATCATATGAATGCTAAGAGTATGTACATTCTTATTATGTCCCTAGTCAATTGTTATTGTGGAAGGTAGATAGATACCAGTAACACATAAGACTAGAGTGTGGGTTGGTTGATGAAAAAATCTCATTAGTCATGATATGGCTATATCAAACCAAGCACACAGATACATCTTAGAGAACAGTCTATCGAAAAGACCCACCTTGAGAGTGACACATGGAAACCATCATTGGTGGCCATAGTCATCTCTCATAGTAAAGGTGGTGATTGTGATTCTTAGACCTGAAATCATTGTACTTGTCACATGTCGGTGGGTACGCTTTGACATCATCAAACATTATCCTAAAATATGGGTTGTTATAACGGTGATGATTGGGTGACTTTGACACATGGGGATAGATTATGATGATAGAGATGTGATTTATCCCTCCAACTGGAGATTGATATCCAGGCCACTTGATAAGAGAAACTGAGAAATGCATGTGCATGCACATTTGAATCAATATATGATATTGAGGTCACATTATCTTAGACATCTACTCTTACTTCAAGGACTTGGATTGAACTTTGAGAGGATGATGATTCTATGCCTTGGGTTCATCCTGGATATCAGTGACAAAGGAATTATACAATCACTGCAACACCTTACATAGATTGTAGGTTGAAGTTGTTCTCCAACTTTCCATTCACTTGGGTAGCACTGATGTGCGACTAGGCATCACTCTTTGCTTGTGATGTCATAAGTTATTTATAGAAATTCACTTCCATGGGACCTATAGTTTCACACACAAAGGAACTCATCTAGAAGAGGAGTTTAATCTTGAATGATGATTAGATTGATTACTAAAGTGTTTAGGTACTCAATTCGCACAATAGATTGGCTGATAGTAGTGCCAAAAGACCATATCACAGGGTGAGACGGCCGTCTAGAGTGTCAGACAAGTGTCTCAAGTGTTGAGACGGCTGTTTGGATTGTCAGGATGATCAGAAATCAAATTGGCTAAATTCTGCCCAAACTGAGGTCTGAACCGACCGGTTCGATCTAATGAACTGACTGGCTCAGTCCGGCTCACCAGACAGCCGTCTAGGTGAGCGAGACGGCTAATTTGGACTGAATGAATGTTCTAGAAGTTTCTTGAACTTGTTTCAATTGCAAATTACTTATGGTGCAAAAAAATAATGTCTAACATTGATGGGAATTGAATTGCCAATTTTGGATGTGATTGGGAAACTACCAAACAACCATTTGGAAGTGTGAAACAACCGTCTCGTGTGACCATATGACCATATGGGTCACCAAATGAGCATTTTGTGGTTTGTAGATAGTGAAAATTCAAGATCTTTTAGTCTCTTCCACTTCCACAAAGATCATGAACAAACTGGGAACCCTGGCCCTAACCCCGCCTATAAATAGAGGGGTCATGGGGGCTTCCCAGAGAACAAAAACATTAACTATGAATCAGTTGATATAACAATTATTGTCCTCTCTAGTTGTGGTAACCGAGAGAGCCCAAGAAAATCCTACTTGACTAGGGAGGGATAGCTACGAGATAGAACAACTGAGCAACATTGTTGTGGGAGAGCACGTTGGTGACTAGTAGGCCAACGGGAGGGACAACTCCTTCCTGTTTGTTCTAGTTGAACGACAAGAGTTCTAGTTGGTCCGTGTGGACTACTCTAGAGGAAGGATCCTTTGGTTGCTACTAGGAGAGCAAAGTCAGCCTGTAGTCTGTGGCGAGACCATAAGAGTCACTACATAAGTTATTTTGCTCATTTTTCATAGTGAAGACCAAGAGTTGCACAACCACCATCCAAGAGCAACTAGTTGAAAATTGCATTGAAGTGAGTTGTTGTCACTGGACTTGCTTCATGACCAATTATAACTCGTTAAATCATCATTCCTATTTCATAGTAATTGATACAATCTTACTATTATGAGAAAACAGATAGATAAAAATTTTGTTTCGGCAGCTATACTCTATGCCCGCATTTACCAACACTTGATTCATCTAGAATTCAGCAAATGCAATATCCAATCAACCCTGGCACTCCAACCGGTCATTTCATCACATGGATCGGTTGGTTGGGAGTATAGTCAGTTGATTTGTTGCTTGCATTGAATACCTAAACACTTTAACAATCAATTCAATTATCATTCATGATTAAACTCCTCTTCTAGGTGTATCCTATGTGTGTGACCCTATAGGTCCCATATTATGTTGGCAGTGAATGTCCATAACTACTTATGTCATCATGAGCAAACAGTGGTACATAGTCACACATCATTGCCGCCCAAGTAACTGAAAATTTGGAGAACAACTTCAACCTACAATCTATGATTGGTGTTGCAGTGTTTGTATAGCTCCTTTGTCACTGACATCCAGATTGAACTTGAGGCATGGGGCAGTCATCCTCTTCAACATTCAATCTTTGTTCCTTACTATAGCATATTGTTCGAGATATATGTAAGCTCAATATCACACATTGACTCACATGTGCATGGTCATGCTTTTCTTAGTCTCACTAATCAAGTGACCAGGATATCATACTTCCATAGGAGGGAAAATCCCATTAACATCACTCACAATCATCCCCATGTGTCACAATGCACCCGGTCATCACCTTTATGATAATCCTTATTCAGGACTACAGTGGATGATATTAAAGCACGCCAAACAAAATGTAATGAGTGTAGTGACTTCAGGTCTAAAACCACAATCACCACCAACACTATCAAAACTAACTATGACTACCATTGTAATGGTGTCCATGTGTTACGCTCATGGTAAGTCTGTTTGATACATGGTTCCCCAACATGTATATATGTGCTTGGTTTGATATCACATGTCATGACTGATGAGACTTTGTCATCAACCAACAAACACTCTAGTCTTATGTGTTATTATGTCTATCAGCCTTCCACAATAACATCTGACTAGGGACATAACAAGAATATATATACTCTTAACATATGCATGATCTCATTGTTCAGGTCACGCACTTGAAGATATACGTCATTGAGTAATATCAATCTTTAGACATTTATTATGTTACTTCATTATCCCATAACTGAATAATATAGAATAAGTTGAAAGAATGCTTATAGTATTAACCAAATCATTTACAAGTTATGTCATTACAATAATCATATGATTGGCTCTCTAGGCATACATACCAACATTAGGTTCATGTTCTACTCCACTACAAAGGAAATATGGGTTGTTATTAAGAAGTGCTACTCTCAAGGGAAGAATGCCCTACGTCAATTCATGATATATGATCGTCATTTTGCAAAGTGACAAGAAGACTGGTCATTGGAGGAATACTTTGGGACAATTCAGTCTATTGTCCAAGAGTTGAGTTTTTATCATCCTATTACTATTCAAGAGTAGATCAAAGATAGAGATGACCTAGTTACAGCCAAGTCGTTGTCTGAGTTGAGCCCTTCTTTCAGTTCTGGACGGAGTGTTATTTTCATTGTTGATAAACTTCCTAATTCGGAGGAGATCTACTCCAAGATTATGCAATCCAACTTTGAACTTGTTCAATAGTGCAACTCCTTCCTTTGGTGAATCTCGGGCATCTGTTACTGCTGCATTTAGAGGAGGACATACAAATGTTGGACGAGGAGGGTCAACCATGCCCAAATGTACCTTCTGTGGTTGTCCAGGACATATTGTTGAGAAGTGTTGGGACAAACATGGAAGACCTTCTACGCCACCTGTTGGGACAACCCACTTTACTAGAGGCAATGATTCATCTAAACCTACTGCTACTACACCTACTTCTACTTCTGGAGCCCCTGGCATTACTCTCACCAAGAAAGAATATGAAAGATTTATTCTGGTCACTCAGAATCTGAACATGGGAGAATCTTCTTTGGCTCATGGCTTCTACCACTAGTAATTCCGCTTCTTCTTTCCTGGCTTCCAGTTCTTCTCCTTCTTGGGTGGTTCATTCGGGAGCTTCACAACATATGATTGGTACAGGGAAACTGTTTCACTCCATTGACTCATATATCCCACATCAGTCTGTGGCATTAGCCGATGGATCTTTGCAGAAAGTATTAGCCAGTTGATTTTTATTGAATACCATACATTCATGAAAATCTATGTTTCTTTATAGAAAGGAAGACTTTATCACAAATTTTATTTATTTTTCTTCCCTTTTCAATTGAGTTTTATTCATTACATGACTCAATATTATGATTGAGCAGCCTAAATCGTGCGTCCTAAAAATGGAGGCGGATTTGAGTTAGTCGAGCTTTTACATTTATAACCTGAAACCTTCTAGGCCCCCACAACTTTGTTTATGGGGTCGAAGTAGATAGATGGGGTCAAACACAGGGACAAGGGTGGTAGTGTTGAGAATGTTGAATCGACACGCTACACTCCGGCAAGGATAAGAGATGATAAAATTCCCAAAAGGGAACAGCAGAACAAGATCGATAAAACAAAAGAAAACCCTATCTCCAACTGGAGTTACAAGGAAAACTTAGGTTTTAGGCATTTATCAGTTTTTAGGGATTTTCATGCAATGGAAACAGAGAGATAATACTAAAGCTAAACAAGGTACCAAGGAGAAAACTTCGGTAAAACAAGAGGCAGCAAAAACATCATGTACCCCTCCTCTCAGAGCGGGTACCTCTAACCAAGCATCAACACCCCTCTCGAGGCTGTTGGACTTAAATTAGAGTGGAAAAGTTACTACTACAACTCCGATTCTGGGCACTCTCGTACTCCAGAAGTGGACCAAACACTAGAGCCACAACACCTCTCTCAAGGCTGTTGTGACAGGAAAACATGATTCGGTAGCTAATCATCCAACAAGGGTACCAAGTATAAAGCAGTAGATAATTAAACTCTTCCATTTCCATAAACAATAGAGTGTCTTAAGTAAAGTGCATAAGTACAGAATTAAATAACAGAAATAAAGATAGAGGTCGCCTTCTTGATGTAGAAGGACGACAGACTATAGCGGCTCTCCAGCCCGATACTGGTCAGAAGCCTAGCCCGATACATCAGTGTCGGGCGGTGCACCCTCTCGGGCGGCACACTGTGACGGCCGATTGTATCGTTCAAGGACCCTGGCCGATACACTCAAGTCGGGCGGCACCCTCTCGGGCGGCAGGCCATGACAGGCGAAGCGTATCGGGTTCGATATCGTGTCGGGCTCGGAGTGACGCATTCTAGTGTCGGGCACTTGTGTCGCTCCTCCACGTTGGCCGATATCGGCCTGCAGTGTCGCCCGGGACAGTCCTAAGTGAACCATCCCCTCCCTCTCGGGACGGGGAAGAGCTCACCTAGAGTTGCCCGGCACGGACACTCAGGCGTGATACTTCTGCTCTCGCAGCTTCCTCTGAAGATTTGCTCAGGGTTCCCCCGACCTGTTCCCCTCTTCCGACCTCTCTTTTTGGCTTCCTGTAGCTGCTATTTATAGGTAACTGTTGGGGGAAGTTATGGTGCTCGAAGCGCCACGTGTCCTCCCTATTCGCGGGTCAGTGGTCGACCGATACTGGTATCGCCCGGCACAGGGTGTCGGCTGTCGGTCACGTGACGGGCGGCGCCTGCCGGTGGGTGGCCTGTGTCGCGCGACAAGCTTGAGTTGTTGTGGCGAGTGCGGCTCCCTGTCGTGTAAGAGATGTGTCGCCCGTCAGCTTCTTCTTGCGCGGCGTCCCCATGTCGCGCATCGTTGTGTCGTGCTACCCTGTCGGGTGGCGATCGTATCGGGCGTCTGGAAGGCCGATGCAGGTGGAGCTTATTCGTGGGCCGGGACGGCCTCATTGATGACAAAATGGGTCAAAATTGTAGGAAAACTCTGCAAAAGTTGGAAATATTGGATTAAGAGCGTCGTTTGGCCAATTATTGCGAAAGTACATATAAAAGAGAGGAAAATAGTTAAAAAGGGCAGTTTTGGTAGCAGAAAAACAATCTAAAAGATCACAAAATTTGGTGTTATCAACTCCCCAAACTTAGCATTTTGATTGTCCTCAATCAATATTTAAACTTTATTTAGTGATGCTTCTTCTTGCTCAGTGTAGCTTTCAGGCCAAGAGGTAAAACAAGTATCATAATGCCTTTAGAGATAATGCTGCCTCACTACGAACAAAAGACCTTGCGTTCCCTACCTTATTATTTCAGTAAAAAATTTCTCTACAGCTTCAGCGAGACTTTGGTGCATGATTCCGAAGTTAGCTTCCACACCAAACAGCTTTATTTTTGGGGCAGAAAGTTGTGTATAGGGTAGGCTAAGGATTTTTGGGTTTTTCTTCTTGTTTCCCATCGGTCCATCCAGGTAAGGGTTCGTTAACGGACAAGTGGTCCCTGCAGTCTAAGCTAGTTGGCTTTAGAGCAGTGATTTCACATCCTACATACCACTGCCCCGGATCTACCATGCCTAAAGATGGGTACTTTTGGAAAACAAGTGTGTATATATATATATTTTTTTTTCTTTTTCTTTTATTGTGCACAACACTCATGCTTTTATTCACCCTCATAAGGTTGCTTTCACTTTTTGGGATTTTTGTTGGGTGAGGGGAAACAAGAGAGATTTTTGGCTATTAGGGCAGCTTTTTCCTTCTCCATACACGTCTCTTAGCTGTTGCGAGATTATTCCTTTTTCGAAATTTTGGCGTGGATAGACGTAGTCTTTTGTCTTTTGAGGCAGCATTATCAGAAAGATATAACAAAACTTACATCTCGTAGGGCACATAGAGAACAAACTTGGCAAGAAGTCACATCAGGTTTTTACTAAAATAGCGACTTTGTACATATGTATGGAGATGATATAAACAGAAAATTTTCAAAATTTGGTATGAGCATATGTATGTACACTAAGAACAAAAGAATAAAGAATTTGAGTCAGAAAAATCAGAAAATTTTCAAAAATTTTGTACCTCCCTCACTGGTACATGGTACCCCCCCCCCCAAACTTACTCCCCACTCTGTCTCAGAGTTGTGAGGTAGATAAGGTGAGGTAATGTTACTCCGGTGAGGTTAGCTGATGAGCGCTCCTGCGTCAGATAAAAGCTCCCACACATATTCTCCTCTTTTGCTGTGATAATCGATGTGGTGGAGCTGGTCAGGCGTTTCTTTATTTGCTATCCATTCCAGGACAAAGATGCCATAGTCGTTAGAAAGGGGAAGCTATTGCGGACTACGGTGGCAGAACTGGAGTTCGTGCCATTTGCTTGCTTGCGTGTCTAGGAATGGTTGGATCATCTTTGACACCTCGTCGTAGTATTTTCGAGATAAGCGTTCGACAGATGTCAACGGTTCTGATGTACACGGCACTGGATGGCTTTTGTTGCTGTCCGAGCTGTTGTAAAAGATTCTTGCTCGTTGCCGAGTGTACATTGTCAGGAGCGTCCAATGATTATAATGCAGGAAGGGCAGAAAAATTTGGCTAGGGACCCCGCTCTTCAACTCTGCCAAAAAATGCTGCTTTGATCATGTTTCATCGGCGAGGCAGATGTCGTTGAACAACATAGGATGAGCTATGTATGTGTGTTTGAACCTCGGCTGTAATATTTGGATGCAAGCCGCCGCCACAGATACAGCTAAGCATCCTCCTTCTTTTACCATGTCCCTTAGATCATCTACTGGGACTACGACATCGCCTGCCTTGTAAATGACATCTGCCGGGGTGGAATTTGTTAACTTCAGAAGGATTTCATTTACCTGCTCTTGTGTGAGTGTAACGCACGAGAAGCGGTCAAAATTTTTGATCAGGCCTTCTGTAGTTTCAGGCGAAGCAGTGTCTTCCATCCCGTGCACTTTCCGCATGGTCTCCAACTGCTTGCCTGCCCCGTAGGTGTCAGTTTCTATCTCCGCTTCTCTCTCTGGGGAGCTGCTGGATTGTGAAGATTTGTCTTCTTGTTCGCTGTCCAGCAGCCTATCAGGTACTCCTGCGTCTAGGAAATAGCGTCCGTCTTTAATCAGCTGCATGGCGTATGTGCCCCTGCGGCGATAGAAACATGTGCCCCTAAGGGCCCCCAAGTTTCCAATTGTGTTGAGCACCTATATGGCACTTAAGACAATGAGGGCGCTGTTTCCGCTTCCCTCTTCAGCCTGGATGGGGAAGTCGCGGATAGAATAGAAGTTCCAAATGCCACCGTGACGTTTGGCTCCTTGCTTGATAGCTCGTAGAAGATGCACCAGTAGAAGCCTCAGATTTTTGTCCTCCGGGCGGCTGAAAACATTCCCGGAGTGTGGCACCTCATTATTGTTGCAGTTCAGTAGCATGACGTCATGGTTCCTTAGGACTGCCACGCAGAGGAACCATACGTTACGGTGCTTGTACGGTGCTAACACGAGATTTGGGTTATGCTCGTTAATGTGCTGCAGCATGTTGGCCACCGCAGTGGAGTCTGGTTCTCCCCACATCAGCCTTCTTGCCAAGGTTGGGGTGGCGTTGTATATTGTCTTCCGACCTGTCCTGTTGCCGATATTTTCTATTATCACATTTTCAAGGACTCGAAACAGTCTTTTGTCGACGACGGCAGGCGAGCGGAACATCCTGCGGAGCGCTCCCCGTCGTACGGAGAAGTAGCCGTCGCTCCAAACGACGTCTTCTTCATCTGTCTACGATCTTAAGACCTTGTTTAGCAGTTTCTGGTCTCTGATCGTCAGGCAGCCGATGGCCCTTCTGTCGAGGTCGGCCATTTCAAAGGAGGGTATCTCGGATGGCTCACGGAACCTGTCTGCCATCGAGCGTCTTCCTCGGGGGAGGTGTCTTTCATTATCTGCATAGACGTCCCCCTTTTCTCCCTCTGATTCATCAGAAGAGTCCGCCCCGATGCTGATATCTCCGTTATCATCTTCAATTTTATCCAGGGGGACTGAGGGATTTTCTTCCTCCAGACCTAGGGAGCTCTCCTGTCCTGCTGGAGCTCCTTCGGCTGACCTTTGTTGCGTCCTCTCCTCGGGCGTTGAGGATCGCCCGTTGGAGGAGGAGGAGGAGTTGTTCCCGAGGGGGAAACTGATGAGGAAGGAGGAGAGCCACGGCTAGGGGTGACGGGGACCTTCTCAGCTGCCTTCGGCGCGGATGGTCGTCACTCTTGTCCAGTCTCTTTTCGATCCTGTCGAGGCATTGGAGAACTTGTTGAAGCGTCGAATTCAAGGCCGCTAGTCTGCCGGGAAGGCGAGCCAAAGTCAGCAGCTCTTGTTCTTGGCTATTCAGCCTGTCTTGGAAAGATGCAAACTTGCGGGTTAGGGAAATACAGATAGCTGAGTTGATATCCGTTACCTCCCGCAAGTAGTCGAACTCGTGCCCGAGCATCTTTTCGAGCGACGGAGGAGTTCCGGTGGGTCTCCCTTCCGTCCTCGCGACATCTTGCTTGCGCGATGGTCCACCGGGCGAGGTAGAGTCTATCTGAATCGTTCGCGATGCAGATGCCGCTAGGCGAGGCGACGACGCTCAAAACGTTGACCGGCCTAAATCGCGCGTCCTAAAAATGGAGGCGGATTTGAGGTAGTCGAGTTTTTACATTTATAACCCAAAACCTTCTAGGCCCCCGCAACTTTGTTTATGGGGTCGAAGTAGATAGACGGGGTTGAACACGGGGACAAGGGTGGTAGTGTTGAGAACGCTGAATCGACACGCTACACTCCGGCAAGGATAAGAGATGATAAAATTCCCAAAAGGGAACAACAGAACAAGATCGATAAAATAAAAGAAAACCCTATCTCCAACTAGAGTTACAAGGAAAACTTAGGCTTTAGGCATTTATCAGTTTTTAGGGATTTTCATGCAATGGAAACAGAGAGATAATACTAAAGCTAAACAAGGTACCAAGGAGAAAACTTGGGTAAAACAAGAGGCAGCAGAAACATCATGTACCCCTCCTCTCAGAACGGGTACCTCTAACCAAGCATCAACACCCCTCTCGAGGTTGTTGGACTTAAATTAGAGTGGAAAAGTTACTACTACAACTCCGATTCCGGGCACTCTCGTACTCCAGAATTGGACCAAACACTAGAGTCACAACACCTCTCTCAAGGTTGTTGTGACAGGAAAACATGATTCGGTAGCTAATCGAAACGCGATCCAACATACAAGCTAGAGTTTAGATATTAAACATAGCAATCATCCAACAAGGGTACCAAGCATAAAGCAACAGATAATTAAACTCTTCCATTTCCATAAACAATTGAGGTCTTAAGTACAGTGCATAAGTAAAGAATTAAATAACATAAATAAAGATAGAGGTCGCCTTCTTGATGTAGATGGACGACAAACTATAGCGGCTCTCCAGCCCGATACCGGTCAGAAGCCTAGCCCGATACATCAGTGTCGGGCGGCACACCGTGACGGCCGATTGTATCGTTCAAAGACCCTGGCCGATACGCTCAAGTCGGGCGGCACCCTCTCGGGCGGCAGGCCATGACGGGCGAAGCGTATCGGGTTTGATATCGTGTCGGGCTCGGAGTGACGCATTCTAGTGTCGGGTACTTGTGTCGCTCCTCCACGTTGGCCGATATCGGCCTGCAGTGTCGTCCGGGACGGTCCTAAGTGAACCATCCCCTCCCTCTCAGGACGGGGAAGAGCTCACCTAGAGTTGTCTGGCATGGACACTCAGGCGCGATACTTCTGCTCTCGCAGCTTCCTCTGAAGATTTGCTCAGGGTTCCCCCGACCTGTTCCCCTCTTCCGACCTCTCTTTTCGGCTTCATGTAGCTGCTATTTATAGGCAGCGGTTGGGGGAAGTTATGGTGCTCGAAGCGACACGTGTCCTCCCTATTCGCGGGTCAGTGGTCGACCGATACTGGTATCGCCCGGCATAGGGTGTCGGTTGTCGGTCACGTGACGGGCGGCGCCTTCCGGTGGGTGGTCTGTGTCGTGCGACAAGCTTGAGTTGTCGTGGCGAGTGCGGCTCCCTGTCGGGTAAGAGACGTGTCGCCCGTCAGCTTCTTCTTACGCGGCGTCCCCATGTCGCGCGTCGTTGTGTCGCGCTACCCTGTCGGGCGGCGATCGTATCGGGCGTCTGGAAGGCCGATGCAGGTGGAGCTTATTCGTGGGCCGGGACGGCCTCATTGATGACAAAATGGGTCAAAATTGTAGGAAAACTCTGCAAAAGTTGGAAATATTGGATTAAGAGCGTCGTTTGGCCAAATTATTGCGAAAGTACATATAAAAGAGAGGAAAACAGTTAAAAAGGGTAGTTTTGGTAGCAGAAAAACAGTCTAAAAGATCACAAAATTTGGTGTTATCAATGATCCAAACAAATCTTATTCAAGATATCATCAGTTAATTTCCAAGAAATTTAGAAACTCAATTGTAAATTTATCTTTTTCCTACCAAGGGACATCTGACAAAATCAAGCATTCCTCCAGACACCACATTGAGGAATCTCACATTCCATCTGTGGTTGGCCCCACAAAACCCAATGTTCAACCAAAATTGTTCCAGAACCTTCTGCCTAAAACCTGTTTTTTCAAGTAATGTTGGAACTATGGAGAGTTGTTGGATTTTGTGATTACAGAGGGAGGTTTGAAAAATTCTCACTCATTGATTTGTTTTCTAAGTAATGTGTGATTCGTGATGGCTAGATCTAACAGGAGGAAAGGATGAGATTTCACTTCTAGAAAGCAAACTTTAGCTAACACCAAACTGAATTTTGACACACAACCTGAAGAACTAAGATTGTGTTTGATACATGGTGAATCATGGAGAGGGAATGGTGGGGAAATAGAAAATATTTTTTCTTTACCATGAAGATGGGGAATGAGAAATATTCCATAAAGAATCCATGGGAAATCTGACATTTTTGTCCTCATGAAAAAACATAGTGTATCATTGAAGGTTCGGTCAAAACTCAGACTAGTTATTTAGACAATATGTAAAAAAAATCCAAATAAATAGGCCTCATACATGTGTAGGATACTTTTTTATAAAAAAATCATCTTATCCCCATACCATGTAACAAACTTTTTTTTTAAAGTTTTACTCCATCTTTCCTTTTCGCAACCATTAACAATTTTCCCTTCCCCAACCCCGTCCCCATCCTCCTGTCCTTTTTCCTTTCCCCATCTATTTGTTTTCACCACGCAGCCCAAGATTGAGCTCCTTGGTTATGCGAGAATCAAACCCAGAATATTAATATAATTGCGTGAGTGGAAGTGCTTCAAGGGAAGAGTCAAGACCATCCATGACTACCAAATGAGATGACACGTTCCTCAAGCCGTGGTTTTAAGGCGCTGCCTGCTGCAGTATAGAACCAACTGCACATATGCATTTCTTGTGCAAATATTCCTACTGGTATTGGGCGTAAGTAAAATAGTATTACAGGCCTGATCCATCACGGTATGAGGATCTACTGAATGTTAAAGGCAAGGAAGCATTGGTAGCTTTGCTTGTTTTCCGTCACATCTAAATCTAATAAGAAACAACGGTGTTTGAAGGTAAACGACCTGAAAAGAGTAGAAAAAAATGAGATTCTTTTTCCCAATAGATATATGTGTTAGCATTGTTTTTCTGTTTTAAGAATTTTTTGCATTTTCAGAAAGCATCTGTATACAGCAGATAGAGAATAACGAAGATAATCGGTAGATACCAGATGAATGATTTAGGTATTGTAAGAGAATTAACACGCTTGGCAGCCAGATAAAATACAGTTGCACAAATCATAACTATCAGCATTATTCAGTTACAGGGGTCATCCGTGGTCCCGTGGATTATACACCCACCGTATCCACCATAATGGTTTTATATGGCACAGCTCTCTCCACAGTCAAAACCCTCAAAAAAATAGAGTAACGCTACCCACACCCGACAGCCCCACCCGGCTGCCCACTCAGTTCCTTGATAATCTGTAAAAAGACTTCATTCAGCCATTTTTAATTAATGTCAACCTTCTGCGTAGTAGTTCAGGACTCCCAAGCTTCTCCCAAGAGCTGTCTGTCGTCCAATTTTTTTTAAAAACAAAATTTTTTATTATTTAGGTTCAACACCTCTACATTCTCGCGGAAGTACAGTACAAGAATAAGTTATAAAGTGAATCCATAAGTATCGCACAAACTATTTGTTAGTTTCAACTTAGTTACTGACGCATAAGTACAGTACCTAGCAAATTACAAAATCAAGCATAACTATATAAGCGATCTAAAAGTATAAGCACAGTACCTACGGAATCAAATAGCAACATTTGTCATATGGACATTTTTTTTTTACAAAATGTAGATATAAGTTGAGTGTCCACTTGTTAATGATCTTAAAAGTATGGTGCACATTAGATCAAAAATCAACTATAAAATACATTTATAAGTACGGCACCCACTTGTTAATGGTCTCAAAAGTACAGTGCACACCAGCTCAAGCATCAACTATAAAATTGCATCCATAAGTACGGTACTCCACTTGTTAATTTTAACTCAGTTACTCAAGCATAAGTACAGTACCTAGTAAATTTAGTTCATAAGTACAGTACCTAGTAATATAAAGGATAAAAATACAGTATTCACGTATTTGTAAAAGAACATAAAGTGAATATGTATTTATACAGTACTCAACATGAACAAATGATATGTACAATACTTACTCAGTGTTTGGCAGAAAATGCATCCATAAGTACAATAGTCCACTTGTTAATTTTAACTCATTTACTCAAGCATAAGTACAGCAAATTTAATCCATAAGTACAGTACCTAGCAATATATACGAGAATGTACCACGTGGGTGACTAATGGCTTGTTGAATAGCGTAATTAGGTTTATTACTGATATGAGAATAATAATTAGGTATTGTACTTATTGTTGAATTGTATAAGTGAACAAATAGTATTAATTCAACATGAACAAATAGTACGTACAATACTTATTCAGTGTTGGGCAGAACTGGTTCAACATGAACAAATGGTACGTACAGTACTTACTCAGAGCTGGGCGGAAATGAATAAGGAGGGGGGTGATTGAGGGGATTTGCAACTATATACGAAATTTGAAATAAAATAGAGGGAATCATTAGAGGAAAATCGAAAATTGAGGTGGTAGATTTGTATTTGGTGGCGAGATAATCATTTCATGCATGGTTTTTGCATGTAGAAACATGGAAAATTGGTGCCGCAGATATTACTTTAAATATGCATGGTGGCGTAACAGGTAGTTGGGCGAGCATGTGGGCATTACCGATGTCCGGGTAAGGCCCCGCGTATGTGGCCACCTAGAATTACTCAAAAAATATTGGGCAGAGTGGAGCAGTGTGAAGAGTGGGTCAGGCAATTTGTCATTCCTAGATCGATCAACTTTGGAGTTTTGTCCTGCTTATAATCGTCAGTGCACGGAAACTCTCCTAGTGCAGAACGAAAACAAAATAAATATGAAGATCTTTTATCAGAAAAAAACGTGGCATTACCTCAAAATCAATTAATTCAGGTCATGGGACAGATTTTTCTTGTACAGAGCACCTCATCATCCTAAATTCATCATATTTCATAAATAGACAGTTCCCTGACCCATGTGATTGAAAGTCAGAAATAAATTTTAAAAAAAAAAAAACAGAGAATTCTGTGGTGCAGATGCATGTGGAATAAAATCTTATTTTGATGCCACAACCAAGTACAACATGTCAGCAGTCTTTCTACAAACAGAGTGTATCAACTAGGAAATTGCTTCTATTGGGGGAAAGGAAAAGCCAAAATCAACTAGGAAACTATGAGTAGTGCACCAAAATTTATGTTACAACATTAGAAAGAGCCCACACTTCATACTTTCAGAGAAGATAAACTTAAGATAAGATCCCTAATCTCGTCGCTACCAGCTCTATCTAAAGCGGTCCTGCCGTCACAATCTTTGACATCACATTTAGCTCCAGCTCTTATCAACTCCTCAATTTTTGGTTTGTCACATTCAGTAGCAGC
The DNA here is from genome assembly GCA_963693085.1 of Alisma plantago-aquatica. Lineage (NCBI taxonomy): Eukaryota > Viridiplantae > Streptophyta > Magnoliopsida > Alismatales > Alismataceae > Alisma > Alisma plantago-aquatica. The sequence goes on from OY856415.1 coordinate 522,043,259, forward strand.
CATCAATAGTAAAATGTCGACTGGGTGTATGTTTTGGTTCAATAGAGCATCCATCTTATCATATGTGCCCTCAACAGCAAGCATTCCCATATAGTTGAAATACTGGAATATTGAAAGAGAGAAGCAAGGTCAGTTTTAGCAGTGGAAAAAAAAGGTGACATATTCATGAAAAGCCAAGAATGGCAATAATATATTTCTGAAAAGAATTGGTTGTGATAAGGTACCACTACCAGTGGAGACTCCTAGGTGTGCCAAGAATGACATAATAATTTAGCACTTCCAAGTAATAGTTAAGTTTTAAGAGCATAGAACTGTACTTAAAAGAAAATGGTAGCAGATTCAGACATAGATTCACCTCTCACAATTGACTTGTCATTTGGCACCTACATTGATTAATCTCTCAAGACATCCATTTCATCCTATGGAGATCGTCACTAGCATGTAGAGAAGAAAAAAAGTTCTATCCATTAAAGATCTAGGCCCCATAAAGAGACCATTACTTGCTATTAGGTCCTTATACCCTTAATATCAATATATTGGACACCTTGGTGAGCACCCTGACTCTGATTTCTAAGTTAATAATCATGTAAATCTTACCCGGGCTGTTGTTGTAATGCAAACGATTATAGTATTGACTTTAGAGCCTCTGTTGTCTAATATAGGAATGCATAGACCCATAATAAATATATACATATATGGGGTGAAGAACCATGAAATGCTAAAATGTTTGTTGTGCCATGTGACAGCAAGATCACCAAGGTCCTCAACTGGGCACCTTAATGCCTTTCCACCTTGGCATGTATGCTGTTTTCATATTATGGATCTTCATAACATATTTCTGGTTCCATCACTGAAGATCTTAACGTGTTCTCTCTCTTTTCCCTTGTTTGTAATCTTTTCAAAAGTTGTAGATGAAGAGAATTTTTGAATGTGACAATAGGGTGGTCCGAATATAGGCACTCTTAAGAAAAGTGTACTTGGAATTTCAAATCAAATGATAGCAGGGAGTATCTTCCAAGGTCTCTTGGTGATATAGATGACATTACATTCTGTAATAGCATCTTAAAAAATATTCATCATGCAAATGATATAGCTAAAAGAAAAATCACCATCATTGAAAATTGCTACTTCTCTCACTTTTAGGACAAAGTATTATAGAGATATGCAGTGTTGGCACCAAAGTCATTAATAGCATGGTCATCTTGAACCTTACATTAACACATCAAGACTTCATTCTACATCTTACTAAATCTTTTTTTTATAAGCCAAAAATCTTTCTGCATTGGTTCATTCAGAAACTTGTATCCAAAAGGAAAAACTTAATCAACATATATAGGATCTTACTGGGTTAATCTTCTGTACAGAAAAATCAACTCTAATACTAGTAAGAGTATATCATTAGAGATATAAGTTTTAGAGGACCGATTACTCTAGAGGTCATTCCCTTCTTTAAAGGAAGAACTTTAAAAAAGAAAAGATTTTTTCTCATCATTATCTTTATTTTGATTGTCCCCTCTACGGGAAGAATGACAGTGGACAGGAGGAAAGTTGAGTCGTCAGTCTCAAATATCAGAGAGCAGCAGTGGGAATTCAATTAAGGAAACTTACACTAGAGTATGACAAAGGCTTCTCAACACTTTCAGAGAGTGATGCTACACCAAGTTCCACAAAAACCCACTAGCTTGATAAGCTGTCTCCAAAATCAATCACTTTTATAGCCTTAAAGATTATAATACAAGTATATCAGACAATAATGTCTTCATTCCTTTATGGGAAGAAAGCTTTCGCCCTCTATCCTATAGTTTATAGATACAGAGGTCACTCTTGAGACACACTTATATGTCTGTCTCCCTTATATTCTTTTGTTAATTGATTTATCTATATTCTACTAATATTATTCCCAGGATTTTTTTCTGACCCTTTTCGGGATTTCGAGTAAGAAAAGTTATAGATTTTGTTTACTAAAAAAATGAATATCATCCAGGATCCAGGAGGAACAAATGGTTAAAAAGAATGACACTTGGAGTACAATTTCTATGCTCTTTAAGGATGATGTGGTTGGCTCTAATGAGTTTTCACTATGAAGCATAAACATAATGGAATAATGGAGAGATCCAAAGCAAGACTTGTGGCAATCAGACTAATGGCATCAGTTATCAGAACGCAATTGCATCATTAGATAAGCTAAAGTTTGTTACAGTCCTCTTGTAGTTGTTAATTAGTTTGACGTGAATAATGTTTTTTATAGATCTTAGAAATGAGGTCTATATGTAGTTCCACCTGGTTCCTCTGTAGAGTGCAAGAATGCAAGCTAACAAGAGCACTCTAGGGGTAAGAGCAGTGCACTAGAGCTTAGTTTGATAAAATTGTACTTGAAAATATATGCTTAGAAGGTAATACTGACCATATTTCTTTTATTTCAATAACACGTGAAACGGTGAAAGCTACTATTATACTGGCTTTTGTTGATAATATTATTTAACTAGTGAAGCTAAAAAAGTTGTGGCAAACTAAAGGCAATTTTACACAAAAAACTAGAACCTGGAGCATATATAATACTTTCTTCAAAGTGAAATGGTCAGGTTGCCGGCGAGCAGTAGCTGGGGTGGTCAAGCACGGGTGCCCCTCATGAAGGGTCCGCACAGGTTCCCCTGGGTTTTACCATCCCTCCAGGGGGGTGGCTTCCCCGGTCATCAAAAAAAAATGGTCAGGTTGAAGGCTACACTACGTGTCTCTCAATGTTATATACTCATGCTCTACCTAGTTGAAAAAGTGCTTGAACTCAAATGCAAAGTGTTCAGAAATTCAAGCACCAAGAACATATGAAATATTTTCTTGAGATTGTAATGGCCAGGTCAAAGACAACACTTATGTCTCTCAATTTAATGGTACTCATGATCTACCACAGCAGCCTAGAAAGAGGATGCAAGCCAAGCAGGATTTCCTGTGAGCAGAGCCAGAAAAGTATTGACAGCTCAGTGATCCATGCATCTACCCTGAAAATAATAGATAACAAAAACTTATTCAAAACTTCTCTACCTTATCCTCATTCACCAGTAACATTACATATATATTCCAGTCTTTATATGCATACGCCAACTCTTGAACATATGAGAGTTCCTAATCAATTTATTATGCCTGTCAAAGGCTTGGATAGGGAATTCTGCATTAGAATAGAAGTTATGAACTTAAAAGGGAACAGTGCTGTTGAAAGTGTATGATCCATCGACAATAGAAGAGATGTACGAGGTAGTGCATAACCTTGGTCAGGATCACAGTACTTAGAGAAGTAAAAGCAGATAATGGCAGCCATGTCTGGAGCAGAAGCTGAATCCAGGGAAACCAGTTCACAGACTCCACCAACTTACTGTGTTTAACTTCTAAAATATAATGGATACATACATTTGAATCATCCTATGAAATTTTTATTGGCGATACAAATTTGCAATTAATCATGCTAATCATCTTGTTTAGCATGATAAAATGAAGAAACTAGAGATGGACTGGTGTTGCCTCAGTGAAAACATGGGTGAAGGAGATTCATGTATTTTACATATTCAGTATGAAGATCCGACGGATAGTATCATCAATAAAGGCTTCTCTAAGGCTTTCCTTGAGAGGAGCAATTTTATGGCAGGTCGTCTGTGCATGAAATCTGACAAGTTGACGAAAAAAATAAGAAACCATAAATTATGACATCATGGTAGGAAAGCCAATTGTACCTTGGTATTAATTTGTACTGAAGGGAACTCACACTAGGAAATCCTCACGTATAAGAAGGTTACAAGATGGGGAAATATTCCTAGGCTTTTTCCTTCCCTCATACAACCCAACTGCCTTGTCAAGTTCGGTTGTCCATGATATGAAAGCATTAACTAGAACAAGTTACTAGAGTTTTTTTTTTCAACAGGTTATAGAATAATGAGCTATGGATCGCTAACTCGAACGAATGACTTGAGTATCTCTTCAAAGTGATGTAAAATATTGGCTTGTGGATTAATAATATCTTATTATTTCCAAAATTTCAATAAGGTTCCAGGCAAGTACAGTTTATCAGGGTTTTAGATACAGAGTGCTACTAGCACAAGCAGCAGCCAACAGAGAAAAAGAAAAAACGAGCTTCGCAGCGATAAATATTGTAAGCCTTATGAATTAGTTTATACTCCAACCACTTCGCAACAAACAAGCGGAAGGAAGACCACAAATCAGAATAAGCCCCTGCGCTCGTGGAATCCCAACAAAAAAAGCCCTAAACTTTTTCTCTAGAATGAAGGAGTATTAATCTGCCGACAAAAAAGGGGAAGAGGAAAGGAAACAGTTGGAGCAAGGGAGGGAGAGAACACGCCCCCGCGGAATTCCTTCCACAGCCCCTTCTACCAAACAGCAGAATCAGCTCACCTGCTCAACGTCGTCGCGGTCGAAGTCATCCCTGGACTGGCTTCCATAGATACCCGCGCCCTCAGCGTCCATGCCATTCTTCCCGAACTTAAAGAAGCAAGTGGCGCCTCCTCGTCGGGAGGAGCATCTCCGCAAGGCCGCCCTAAGGCTCGAAGAACCCAGCCACCCGAGATTCCTGGCAGACACCAAGAACGGGGACTTGAGCCCACCGGACAAACCAGCCGAGCAGGAGGACGGGGAGCGGAGCTGCAGGTGGGATGCGCATGGGACGGAAGCCATGACGTCTCCGCCTGTAATGAGCTGGAGGAGACGGAGGACGGAGAGAAGTGCTCTCCGGAGGTGGCTAGCTTCCTTGGTGCTCCGCTTCCCCTAGCTCTGCCCAGAGAGTTTGGACTGGGCGCGTAGTTTTGGTTTATTGATGGCGGAGGAGCGAGCCAATAATGCGCGGTGGGAATGCTCGGTGGCAGATAAGAAGCTGGAGATCGATTGCGAAGGAGAGCTTTCCGGACATATTGGGGCCGGGGGATTGCAGGGATAACAGTTTGGATAAGCCACAAGCAGATGACTTTTAAAATTTGTAAGGATATTACTAATCTACTCTTCTGCCAGCCCAACTTGCCTGGTGCCAAAATTGAACAACAAAGGATATCAACCTTGGCATCCTATAAAGTGATTTAACGATAATTAGGAATAAGGTTGTGTTTGGGATTGAACATTCGAGATTAACGGCAGTTTAGGTGGAATATATGATAATCATCAATATAATGTTGTGTTTGAATTTTCAACATTCGGGATGAACGGCAGTTTATGTAGAGTATATGTACAACAGCCATAAGTTTGAAACTTGCAACTACCAAAATCTATTTGGTCCGACAAAGATTGGTTTATTTCAAAATGACATCAAAACGGGTGGATTTAGAATTCACAAACTCCCCTTCCATCCTAACTTTTTGTAAGAAAGTTGTCACGTAGGACCACTCCCTCACTTGCCACTCCAACCAGACAACGCCAAAACTATTTCACATATAGGTAGAATACTAGAATTAAAAAAGAAGCCATCCTAATCTAATCTAAGGGTAGGAGGGTAAAGAGTGATTTCACTTTTATTACAATAATTGTGTTGGTAGATGAATAAGGAATCATGTACGCATTAAGATGGGACTTTTTAGGATATCAACGTGCTTAATAAAAGATGTTATCAATCTCATATCTTATAGAGAGTAAGAACAACTTCCACATCATACTCCCTTGTGTGTAAAAATACAGATTGCTTGTGATACTTAAAATATGTGCATATTTAATGCTCAAATAAATGAATTATGCCTAAACCCATCTGAAAAATGGCACTCTTGGATATTCATATGCCCTATGGTGTTTCGATTGATAGCTAAAGGTGTAAGTGTAATGAGTGGTACTCAAGAGCGGCGGCAAATCGTATAAGAGTAAACAAAATGTGCCAAACAAACTGTAATTTTTAGCAAAATGAATATATCATTATTTATTGATGTAGGTATGTTCCCATAATTACCAATGTGAAGCAGCAACTTAAAATATATAACCATTCGGTATCTCAACTTAGCTAGATTCAATGCCATGATGGGGGAATACATAAAAGAAACCATATAACAAACTATAGTTGGTTTTGGAGGGCAATGGAAACCACTTCAACTCTATCTCTCAAGGAACAACTACATTGTGAAGGTCCTGCTCAATTAGCTAGGTTAACTCTTCCTTCTTTTTCACCTAAGGGTTTGGAAGAAAAAACCCCAATACATTAATAGATGGAAACTATTAGCAAACATCGATATCTGTAGATAAAGAGGGATTGGGCGATACAAAGAGAAAAAATGATAACATTTAAGATAACAAGGGATTCATCAAAGAGAGAAAAAACAAATCCTCTAAATGGGTAATAACAGGAATTGTTAAACAAATGATAATTTGTGCATAAAATAAGTTGTATCTTTCACTTAAAAAATTCCACAACAACAAGTAACAATTCATTGTATGCATATTATTATAAAGACTAGCTCTAACTAACAACCGTGTTGGAACGCCATCAATTCGAAGCCATAATATGAGGTCTAAAACCTCAGTAACCAAAGTAAAAGTATGGCAAAAGGAATAAAACTTTAGAGTTTGACAGAAGGAATAAAACCTAATCACACATGAGTACTCGAGTAGGCAAGATGTGGTTTACTCAAAAACATAACAAAAGGATCCAATTAGGGTCACGCCACAAAAATTGGATGCAATAATAAAACTCTACAAGTAGCATGTGACTTGAGATACAAATATGACCATCACATGGTAATTAGGGTTTCCAACACAAAAATGGATCGGCAATAGTTCACAACCACAAATAGGGCACAAACTAAGATAAGAAGAATGTGATACTAAATTTAGATTTCAATAGGAAATTACAACAATTCAAGAATATCATAGGATAAGCTACAAAATGTTAGACCCAAATAGGCCAATAAGACATGAAAATAGAATATCAATGTAATAATGTCTCAATAAGGTCCAAGGGAGATAATAAAGACTAATTGACCAATGTTGACTCACAAAGAAATGCAACTTACATGCCTTACAGTTGACCTAGGTCAACTAGTCCAAATCCAAGGATGACAGAAACCTAAGTTAAACATTAACACGACTTATATTAATTCCATCACATTTCATGAACCCTGAAAGTCAACATCGTATTTTATTGATTTTAGTTACAAATCTCAAGCCATATTGTATAAAATGTTTTGATGATTCCAAAATTTATTCTATTTCATACTTATGACTCATCATTAATTTAATATGAATTTTCTAAGTTAAATCTAAATTAACTAATTATTAAATCAAATAATCTTGGAGAACAAACCATAATACCCCCACCTGAGTTTTAAACTTTTATGCATGATAAGGGTAACCTAGTAATATCAACCACTTAGAATATATGTGTAATGGACAAACAAAGAACCTAAAAATACCAATACACCGACCCTAACTTGGTCAAAAGGAAAGAATATAGGGGTTAAAGGGAAGTTTCATTACCCTAGATTTTCTTCCCTTCCTCATGGTTAAACAATAGTACTAGTTTGTTGTTGTTACGGACACATCTCACAATATCCACTAACAATGGGATTAGGGGACTAAACATCATACAAAGATCACTCTTAACTTTTCCAATTTCAAATTCTTTGTTTCTCACATTCATTCACATAAACTGACTTTGCAAAAGAATTTGAACCTTGATTCCTCTACTGATTTCAAACATAGTGAGACATATCTAAACATTGATTCTAATTCTCTCACTTACATGTACATAAGACTTGATAATTGGATACATACTATGTTAATTAAGAATCAATGTTACACATCATTATTTACAACTCTCTTATTCCCTTACAAGGCCCTAGGTTGACAAGGACCAAATTTGCATGGCTAATCTGATACATCACACTTGTGGCATATTGACTCTAATGTACGAACATCTTCAATTCACATGGTTTTCCTAAAAATCTGTGAGCATAGGGGTGTGCTACTCGCTCGGTGAATGAGTAAAACAATAAGAAAGTTTAAAACATTGAATTAGACATTTAATTTTCTTGAATAATTGAAATAAAAGTAAAGTAGTAATGTAGATTAAAAGACTATATACAAATTTACAAATAATTTGAAGTGTGCATGACTAGAAATATGCATGTATCAAAATAGTTTCCACATTATTCTCTTTCGGGTCTTTAATTAGCTTTCACTTGACTTGACTACTAAATAGACTACTACTATGTTGGCCAACTAAACATAACCGACTAATATGACTAACTAGACTCTTTATTTTATATACTTGACTAAACTCAATTAACGTTTACTTTTACTTTGCCCCAGAAATATCTTAGATCATACCATCCAAGTGAAATCCACAACTATGTGGCTCATTGTACAAATGTTAAGGTAAACCCAGAGACCTTAAGGCTTCTACTACTGCCTCAGTCTACATCTGAGGGAGGCTTATAAGGCCTGATGGTAGCCAAATAGTTGGTTGTATACATGTGGCCCCTTGTCCAAGGTACTCAAGAGGGGTGCTTATAGGTTGAAAAGCCTTTATCTCCATATAATGTGGTTCGATAAGGGCTAGCATACGATATTAAGTAATTTCTAGAAAGAGTAGGTCCACGAGGACCATATACTCTAACTGGTGGGTTCCACCAAAATCCCTGGTCATTGTTGGTACCCCTACTACTAAAATAGTACCAATAGAATAAACTTAAGTATCGTCAATACCTAGTTGGTTAGCTTTGGATACTTAGTATCTGTGAGACCCATGATCTTGGTTTTTGGTTAAACATGCTTGCTTACCATAATTAGATGTTTTAAACCTTAATAAAACATTAATATGTTTTTTGATATCATGTGACAAAGTTATGTTTCAAGTTTGGTCCAGTTTGGACATTGTTTGAGCAAGTCACACATTTATATGCTTGTTTTGGGCTTTTATGAAAATTTACCCATATCTAGGGTTTTTCTTGAATGCTTGTTGTACCTCACATGTTTTCATATCATGTTGATGTATTTTTGCCTTGGGGCACCTTGTTACACCTTGGTTTGAGCACTGACATCTAGCCTTGTGTTGAGACTAGGGTTTACTCTCATAGATGCCCTAACTCGATGGTTGACCCTTGAGTGTTGGGACCCAATCAGCCACCTAGTGTTGGCGGTCGCTAAGATTTGTATGTGGTCATTTGGATTTCTGACACATCTTGGTTGCCTAGATTTGTATGTGGTCATTTGGATTTCTGACACATCTTAGTCACCAAGATTTGTATGTGGTTGATTGGATTTTTGACACATCTTGGCGGTCGCTAAGATATCATGTGGTTGATTGGATTTTTGAACAACATAGTCAGCATGATTGCATGTACGAGATGTTTTGACCTTAGACACATGGCATGCATGGCTTGACACCTCTCGCTTCCTCTCTCTCCCACCCTAAGCTTTATATACCTCCCTCCTTACATGCAAACAAGTTCTTTATACACCTAGATCTCTCTCTCTTCTTCCTTGATACTTGGAGCATGCCCATCTTGCTTGGTGAAGAAGAAGGAGCCAAGTAAGGAGAACTTGGCCAAGCTTGCTTGCATGTGCACCTAGGGTTTGGATCTACCCTTGTTGAGGTTATTTGGAGCTTCCTTGCCTTTCTTCTTGGTCTAGATGAGTGAGACCTTCCTCCCTTTCTTTGTTTTCCTTGCTATACTACCTTCCTCTCTCTTCTTCTTGGTTTGATCCATGGTGGATCTTGATCTAGTGGTTGAAGATGTTTCCTTTCTTGCTTTCTTGACCTAGGGTTTGCTTGCCTTTGGAAAAGGAGCTAGCTTGGCCGAGTGGAGTGCTCAAGCTAGGGTTTCTTACTTCTTTCCTCAATCTACCTTGTTGATTGGAGCTTCTTCGTCATCTCTAAGGTGAGTTATAGAAGTTTCTACATGTTTATTGTTTACTCTTATCTTGCATGTACATGATCTTGCCCTAAAACGTTGTTCCAAGTAGAGAGATGTTATCTTTGCCTAGGGTTGAGTTTAGATGGTAGACCTTGAGTGGATAATCCTTCTTGATGCACCTCTAAACCTGGTGAGCATTTCTTCCTTGAAGATAGAAAACCTAGACCTTGCATATGTGTGTGAAACAATGTGGTTGCAAGATTTTGAACTCAATGTGGTTGCCAAGATTTTGAACAAAATGTGGTCGCCAAGATTTTGAACTCAATGTGGTCGCCAAGATTTTGAACTCCATGTGATCACCAAGATTTTGAACTCAATGTGGTTTCCAAGATTTTGAGCTCAATGTGGTTGCTAAGATTTTAAACTCAATGTGGTCTCCAAGATTTTGAACACATTGTGGTCACCAAGATTTTGAACTCAATGTGGTCTCTAAGATTTTGACTCCATGTGGTTGCCAAGGTCTTGACTTCGTGGTCGATGAGATTTCTAAATTTATGGTTGCAAAGATTCCTAACTCTATGGTTGGTAGGATTTTTGACCCTATGGTCACTAGGGTTTATAACCCTATTGTGACACCTCGTCACGCTAAATGACATTACTCAAAACATAAAACACGATCAACTACTAATGAATCACATAGTCAAAATGCGGAATAATTAAAACTAATTCCAACAATGTAAATAAACTCTAGAACATTTACAAAAGGTCCATCATTCCATTCTCATATACTGTAACAAGTATTTACATATGGGTCCAAAGACCTCAGTCACATCATGCATACAAAAGATATTTCACATGTACATGTCATATATTTACAAACATTGGCATACTACCAAAATCTCATGAAAATACGAGTATATCATCTAGAAAACACATCCCATACCCAGACCTGAGAGTACAGGGAAGACACTAGGACTCTACTAATAACATCTACAACTAACCAACCTTCTGAATCTATTGATCACCAGGTTGGTTGTTGTAACATCCCTGACCTGGGTTATGGCTTAACCCTAGATGTTTTGCTTAATAAAGTTAATTATATGCTTGATCTTATTTCTTGAAAAGTAATTAAGGCTCCATAGGAACTTATGTTTCAATTTTAGTCCTTTTTTAATAATGTTGAAATAATGTTTTGCTTATTTTGGACTAAAGTGCAAATTACCCAAATTGAGGGGTTAAATTACAAATGTTACATGATAAGATGTTTCTCATGTGTTGAAGCATCATAAGAATGAAAACGATGCAGATGAATGGCTTGTGGAAGCCTGAGTACCAAGAAAGAACTTGTTGAGCAATGTTTGTGCATTAAAATCTAGTTTTGGTGTAATGTGCAATTTACACAAAACCTAGGGTTCAATATGCAAAATGTCACTTCAAGAGAGTCCCTAATGTTTCTTGGCATCATGTAGAGAGAATAAAATGAGAGGGATGTCTCATTTGAATCACTTTGAAGGAGAGAGAATCTTGATATTAAAATAATCAAGATTTAAGCATAATTGAAACCCTAATTCAATTTAATGCAAAAAATAAATATATTAATTGAAGTGCCATCAACCAAAAATGAGATGGTTGAATTTTCATAAGTGTGGACGTACTTTTGCCTTGCAAAGGCACCAAAAATATCTCAAGTGAGTGGAGAACCCACTCACATTAGTTAAAGGGAAAGTAATATCCACCAACTTATGGATATTATTATTATAATGATTAAGGTGCTTATTTCTTTTCCTTTAATTCATGGATAAAGAAGATTATTGCAAAGGGGAAGAGGATGGCTTAGTGGGAAAGGAGTTGAGGGGGAGATGTGGCATGAATTTAAGAAATAAAGGAATTAATTATTACTTTCTCTCTCATTGAATTTCTTTATAAAAACATCATTTACAACTCAAATGAAAGGATTTTTCGACCCTTCTTTCACTCTTTGCTAAAACAACAACCAAGGGAGCTTAGGAGCAGGAGGATGACGATCCCCAACCTGTAGGTAAGCTCCATGGTCTTCTTTCACCTTGATTTCATGGTGGAAATCAAAAATCAATGCTTGATTTCTTTTTTTTTCTCCATTCAATCTTCAACTTTGGCCATTCTTTTCACTCAAAGACTTGAGCACGAGCTTGGGATAGTTGAGAAAGATTCTTCCACCATTAAAGACGTGGAGTTTGGAGCTTTGAAGCTTCTTTGATGGCAGGTTATATAACTTGAACCTTCAAACATTGTTATTGATTGCACTCTTTTATCAATTGTTGATTCTTTCTTCATTCCCAAAATTTTATTTGGTTGATTGATGAAATCACCATGAAGATAACAACAACTTTCGAAGGTTTGTAGCTTGAAGATGATGGTAATCTTAAGCACACACCTCAATTAATATCTTGGGCAAACGGTTTCAATGACTTGAGACCAAATGGTCTCAAGACCGTTTGAGGTCAAACGACCTCAAAACCGTTTGAGGTCAGGTGTTGTTATAAATTGATGATGATCCAATGGTTTTCAATTGAATTAATTTCAAAATGGGTCAATACTTTAGGGCTTCTTGATTGCAAACCCTAAATCAATTTGTTGAAGAATCCCTAATTGAATTCAATCAATTTCAGTGGTTGGATGGGTCAAACACCAAATGGTCTCAAGACCGTTTGAGGTCAAACAACCTCAAGACCATTTGAGGTCAGTTGAGGTCATGATTGAATGGTGATTCAATTATTTCAATTGAAGTAATTCCAATGATTACAATAATTGATGGGTTGAATAATTAGAACCCTATTTGATTGATTGAAAGTAACCCAAAATGATTCATTCAGTTTCAAGATGTTTTGGACCAAACGGTCTTGAGACCGTTTGAGTCCAAATGGTCTTGAAACCATTTGGAATCAAATGGTTTCAAAACTGTTTGAATGACCAAGTGGTTTCAATTTTCAAACGGTTTCAACTATTGGTTTGTCCAATCGATCTTAGTGATGAATTATGCAAACGGTTTCTAATGTTGAGTGCCCAAACGGTTTCAAAACCGTTTGGAGGGAAAATGGTCTTAACTCTAGATGCCCAAATGGTTTCAAAACCATTTGGAGGGCAATTGGCTTCAAACCATTTGGAGATTCAAAAGTCAAAACCGAATGGAGGTTCAATGTATACAAAATTGATTGAAGACTTAAAGTGATGAAAGATCAGTTGATCCCATGATTGATAATGATGATTATCAAAGATAAGTACAATGGTTGAATCCCTAATGTACTTAGATGATTGGTACCCTTAAAGGGGTTAACCTTTGATGCTTATGGAAGTAATGGCTTAATACACTATGTCAACCTTTCATTCAAGTTGAGTTGACCTAATCTAATCAAGTTTGAAGTAAGTATTATCCTAAAGAGGATGAAAGAGAGAGAGGGTCCATACATGTATAATAATCATGTAAAGGTTAAATCTCAATACTCATAACATGAATAAAATATGTAATTAGGGTATGATCCTTGATAAAGAGATCATGAAACCCTAATTGAGAAGGTTGATGAACCCCAACCCTAATTTAGGGCAATGCTTGGTGTAACCCTAATCTAGGGTGATGATGTGAGAAATCTTAATTAAGGGTGATGACATGTGAAACCCTTATCAAGGGTGATGACATGTAAAACCCTAATCAAGGGTGATGACATGTGAAACCCTAATTGAGGGTGATGTCAAGTGAAACCCTAATGCAATGATGTGATGTGAAACTTTAACCTAAGGTAATGATGTGTAATGATATGTGACACCTTGATATGAAATCCTAACCCTGATACAGAGTAAAGGCATGTGAAGCACAAATCATGGGTTATAGTGTATGAAACCCGAATCTTGGGCAATATGATGATAAACCATAACCCTAATCTGGGTAATGAGATGTGTTATAACCCCAATTTTTGGGCTTAATTAGTGAGAAATGTAATTTATCATATTAAAGCTAATTAAACAAATAATGATATGATTTGTTTTGATTAAATGGATTCCATTCACAATAGCCTTGATTGGTTGCTTTGTGGGCTTTATTGGCTATTGGGCCCAATAAAAAGGGAATTTCAATTAATTAATGGATAATTGAATTTTTAAGAAAAGAAATATGTAGAAACCTCTAGAACGCAAATCCAAAGAGGATTTCGTGCCTCTTGGGTTCCTTGGGTTCCAAGGAGACCAAAGTTGCAAAAAGAAAGCAAAAAGAAAAGAAAAGATTAATTAAGTATTTCTTTAATAAGAAAGAAATTGAAAACAATGGCAAAATGTGGAAAACAAGTGAAAGGACGTATAACGGAGTTATCCTTGGTGGAAATTTCGTATCCCAAGGATTCCTAATGATAAAAGGAATACCAATGAGGAAAATAAAAGAGAAATAAGGAGAAATCCTAAAAAAAGATATTTTAATAAGAAATGAAGAAAGATATAAGATAATGGATATTAAGCAAAAATATTTATGGAAAATATTTGGAAATCTCTAGAACTGATGGCCACATTTGTTTGGATTTCGTTTACATGTGCTTACTAATGGAGAGAGAAGTCAAAATAAAGGAAAATAGAAATAAAGGAATAGAGAAATAGGCATGTTGCCATATAAATACCTACCACCTTTACACGGTTTGGTGTACATTAAAGATGATATATTGATTAGGTATATCAAGTGATATGTTGGTTACATGTGACTATAACAAAGGAGTATGATGGGAATATCTCTTTCCTTAGTGGGTATTAGGATAAAGAATCGTATTTTTCTATCTAAGGAAAGAGAGGAGACGTAGAGATGGGTTGGAAAAGTAACGATGCTTAACATGATTACTATTTTTCCTTGTAGGATCGTGATGCATCACAATAAAAGAAGAAAACTAGAACATAAGAGAGAGGGAGAGAGAGTGCTGGGAGAAATCCATATATATATATATGGTGACCCCTTGCACGAGGCACACACACCCCTCACCTTCCTCCATCTTCTTCCTCTGCCGTTTCCTCCTTAACCCTAAGTTTACCCCAAGAACGGTGGGTTCTAGCAAGAATAACTCACACTGAGGTTTCTATTCTTCGCATGCACTCACCTACAGACTGATTCGTGGTGACTCTTCTTTGCTCAGGTGCGGTGCTTGGCACCAGCCTGTCATCGGAGAAGGTAGACCGGGATGAGAGGGGGGGTCAAAGCAACGGGCCTGTCGGGAAGACATAACCCTCCTCACCGACCCTGACGTCTGTTCTGGGTCCTTTCCTGCCTCGGAGGGTCGACGGATAGACATGGGTGTTCTCCCCGTTCACATCTTTCCCCTGGAAGCAGGTCACTCCGCAGCACCAGAAGGCGGCTACGGTAGGTCGAGGATCGACATTGGCAGGGCCTCTGGGCGGCTGGAGGGACGTCGCCATGGCGTCTGGTGGCTGGGAGTGCGAGCAGCAAAGCTGGCTGCGGTAGGCATGGTGAGCGGCGGTCGAGCGGCGCTGCAGCAGGGAGCACGGGTCGCGCATAACGTGATCGCGAGGTAGGGGATGAGATAGAGTCAAAAGACTCTATTACCCCCATTCACATGTACATGACCCTAGGGAGGCCCAGTCTTTTCCTCCATATTCTGCACCAATTTTTGGTAAGTTAACAATGTTGACGTGTCAGTTCTCAATTGGTCAAATAAGTGATTAACTTGCAAAAATCCTAGAAATTGCTAGGAAGCTCCAATGGATAAACTTAAATTGACTAGAAAAAAATGAGGAACCTAATAAAAATAATTTTAGAACCTGATTTCGTTCCTATTTGCAAAAGTATATTAATTTGTTAGAAAAGTGCATTACAAGTTAATTAGAAAACCGTAACTGTACATAAAGGATGATTCTTTGTAACTTAATAGGTTAAATTGAGGATTATCAACCTGTTAATTAATAACATGGAGTTTTCATCCGTTTTGAGTACAAAGATGGTTAATTTAGGGTTTATGTCTATAAATGAATGATAATGTACATGAAAACCCTAATTTAGGGTAAAAGAAGAAGAAAACCTTGTTATTTTGATAATTTACTAAATAATGATCCGAAGACTGTTAGGAATATTAAAAGGAGAGAATTTGAAGGTTTTAAGTGATTTTGATGAATTAGGATTCATAATAATTAAGAATGAAGGCAAAACTCTAATTTCCAAGGAAACCTTAAAATTGGGATAGAAACCCTAAGGGATATGATCAAATTGGATAAACATTAATAAAAGTAAACTTGTACTTTTATTTCAGGGTTTCTGTGCAATTTGTTTGGTTGATTGGATTTTCTCTCTCTACAAATTAATTTTGTATCTGAATCTGCATGACTCATCAAATCAGGTATGTGGTTACGATTATGAATAACCGCTTTAGTTTCCCGATTGTTTCCCGGATGTTTAATCGCATTGAATGCAACTAAACTGTTTGGATGTTTATTTATTTCATGCCACTATAAAGTGACTATGATTATCACCATAAATGTGCATATATAACTGGCTAGATCCGGGTCCACCTCTGTTACTTTGAAAAGGCTAAAAAGGGGTAATCTTAGAGTAAGGTCTAGGTTACCGTGAGTTAGAAACTGGGCTACCTACGTGTAGTGCCATGAGACTCTTTAGCATATCCTGAGTTAAGGAGTGGTCTACTTACGAGTAGTGCCATGTGACTCAACCCTAGAAACTAGTTCACTTATAGGTGGATCATGAGGGGTTTAATGGGGACAACACAGAGGATAGGGTACTCTTAGATCGCGGAGTTATATCTAAAACGTAATATTGGTTGTTAAATAAGTAATTGAATGATTACATTGTTATCATAGTTGCATGTTTATTGTTTCCCCCACATACCATCTACGGCAGACCGACGTTTTGTTTTTCGGCGTTTTAGGTACAATGAAAATAACAAACAGTAAAGTGGCACATGTGATACTAAATGAGAATTAATGTGCAAAGGAGGATTAGATAGATTAGTATCAGTGTGGATAGAAGTTTAGAGATCCAAGTTTTCAAAAGGTATGCAATTTTTTTTCTTACAGCTTTCAGTATAGTATGTTAAAATTTGATAATTATTCTTGGTTAATTGTCGAACCTTTGATCCGGAAGTCATGGGTGCGGCTTCGACCTCTCGGTCTCCCTTAATTGGGGGTTATCGGGAGGTGGGGTCGTAACACGATGAGTGTTCGTAATTGACATGAAATGGGAAATCCTACTCTAATGAGGAGATAGTGATGTACTCTTACACTACATAGTGCTGATATGTGATTGATATAACTGTTATCATATGCATTAATCATGCAGGTATAATGAGATGTTGGACATAGCCATGTATGAGCTATGATGTTTTATTAATGAAATTGTTTATGGGTCTTGTAAGCCATAATATGATGTGTTGCCTAGTGAGAGGTAACAAGAGGTTAATCGGATTTAAGATCCATGTGAAACACCTATATTGCAAGTATCATGTTTACCTTGGTCAGATGACCTGAAGGTATTAGTTACCTAATAAGTGGTAACAAGTGTTCTTGATGAATTGAGAGTTTGAATACCCATATTACATAATCTTAATGATGAGATGTTAAGGGATGAGAATGCTCCTAATGTGACAAGGGATTGAGATCCCAATGTTTCATAAAGCTTGAAAAGTACTTGATAGAAGTATTACTTATTCTGAGTAGCAATTGTTAGAATGATTTATGTTTGAAAACATGACTGATGCTAAAAGAATATGGTAATGTACTTAATTAATCAAGTGAAATCTTATCATGTAGATCCCTGACCATAGATCCATCATCGTCAGTAACTGGTGATGGTGAAACATGTTTTCCTACAGGAACTCCTGGAGGGCATACTATTGAGTATGTGGGGGTTATGGGCATGAATATCCTTATTCCCTAATGGAGGAATTGATGTGAGGTAAACATTAAATCTCTCAATCCTTCATTATATATGTCGGGATGGATGTATCACTAATATCTCGAATGTCGGGATGGATGTATCACTAATCTCCCGATGATGTTAATGCCGGATCGATGTGAGATAAATATGAATTCTCTCGATTGCAAAGAGAGTATAGCATGCCACTGTAACTCTAATAGCGAAGTTGCCAGTATACCCTGGAAAGCTATTTAGCAGAGACACAAGATGTCCTGTAATTAGTCCTCACACTGATTGAGGAAGTTGAGGTCATGGGAATCCGGCTCTTCCATTGACCTATGTATGGTACCGATTTCGATTTTGCAATGGTCGGTTGGAGAATGAGCGGTATACCTCATCTCCTTAGGGCTTAAGTATGATTGTAAAATGTAATCAACCGTGTAGCATATTTGCTTAAGGTTGAAATATGAGAATTATTGGTTGATGATATCTTGCTTAGTATATCTTAGATGGATAAATTTTATACATGTTCTTCATATTCCTTATTGAATAAGTGACATGCTGCTTTATCAAGATATAGCTGAAATGACTTGAATAGAGAATAATGCTCTAATCTATTTAGACATTGACTTATTTGTTGTTGAATACATATGATTCTTCTACTCAATTTTATTCTATTAATTGCAATAATAATGTTTATGGAAGAGAGTTATATCTCTCACTGGGGCAATTTCAATTATCTCACCCCCGTGGGATCCAACTTTTTAGGTAGATGCAGAAGAAGAAGCAGAAACCCTACAGCGGGTGAAGAACAGCAGCAGCAGCAGTAGGAACAACAGTGACATCTAGGTGGAGACACTGGCTGTCATGTTTGTATATAGAGTCATATGTGTCATCTCTATACTCTCAGGTCCTTGGAGTCAGTAGTTAGTTTAATGAACCGATCTGAGATTTTGGCTTGATGCCTCAATATTTTTATGCTGCCTATGTACAGTTTTAACTGGGCAGTTGATGTATATGATCCTCGAGAAGGAATGATACAAGATATGTACTTGTGAACCAGAATGTAATAGAATTACTTTGGTTCTTTTTGAAAGAGTTTTCCAATGTACGGATCTCTTTGTAAAAAGTTTTAATTTTTAGTGATTTTCAGTAATCCGTTGTTAACGTTCACTTCCGCTTAAGTAAATTATGTTTTTGTGAGTTCGATGCCACAATTAGTTGGTATTAGAGCTCTAGGTTCGCTGAGTCTACAAAGACATAGGATTAAGGTTGTTGAGTCTGTTTTAGGGTCTTCCAGTAATCTGATAGTGTCTTCTGCTCATATAGGAGGAGAAGAAGAACTTAAGATGTCTGGATCGCATGAATAACATGCTGCTGAGAGCAACATTGTTGTACCAGGAAGAGGTGCAAGGGACCAAGCTAGGGAAGAACCAGAACCTAAACACCCCCAGCTTAACTAGGTTGTACTAGAGAACCCAGCCTTCCATGATCTGTTTGGATAGTTCATGGCAACTATGACGCATATGGCGGATAGGATGCCACCACCTGCACCTAGGGCACCAACTCGCCATGAAGGACAGGGCACCGGCAAGACTTTTGAACGACATCGCTGGGTTGGAGCCACATAATATGTTGGAACAGCTGACCCAGCAGATGCGGACATGTGGCTAACTGAGCTGGAAAAGGTCTTCAGAATCCTTAATATCCCAGAAGCTGAGAAGGTTAGACATGCAATGTACCTTCTTAAGGGGAGTGTTGGCCACTGGTGGACCATAGAAGAGGGCAAGAGGCCAGGTGTTGAGATTAGATGGGAAGTATTCAGACAAGAATTCGTCAATAAATACTTTCCTAAGACGTTTCTAGATGAGAAAATCTCTCAGATTGAGAGGTTAAGGCAAGGACCAATGAACATTAGTGAGTATGAGGCTAAGTTCATGGAGCTTTTATGGTTCTATTCGCATATGGCAGCTACTGATGAAGAAAGAATTCGGCATTTTGAGAAGGGGTTGAATGCTGATTTGACCACTCTTGTGTCTGCCTTAGAGAATAGGGAGAGGTTCACCACCTTTGTGGAGTCCGTGAGACGGATAGAAAGGTCAGTGATTGAGAAGTGATAGACTAAGAGTAAGAAGGTGTATACTCAATTTCAAGGACAAGGATCCAAAAGTTTCAAGAAAATGAGATTTTCTACACCAATAGCACCACCAAGGTTCAATACCCAGACGCAATGGACGTCGAATAGGGGTAGAGGCCATAGTTTACCACCAGAAGTGTAACATCCCTGACCTGGGTTATGCTTTAACCCTAGGAGTTTTTCTTAAGAAAGTTAATTAAATCCTTAATTTTATCTTGTGAAAAGTAATTAAGGCTCAAGAGGAACTTATGTTTCAATTTTGGTCCTGTTTGAAAAATGTTGAAGCAATGTTTGCTTATTTTGGACTAAAGTGCAAATTACCCATCATCTTCATTCTCATGATGCCTTAACACATGAGGAACATTTATCAAGTAACATTTTCAAGTTTGCAAAGGCACAAAAATATCCAAAGGAGTGGATAACTCACTCACATTAAAATAAAGGAAAGTAATATCCACTCACTTATGGATATTAGTATAATATGATTTAAGGTGCTTAGTTTGATTTTCTTTAAATCATGGATAATTGAGAGGAATAATAGGCAAAGAAGATATCCTCGTATCCAAGGAATTGAGGGGGAAGAGGCAGAATTAATTTTGGAATTAAGAGATTTTTATAAGGCATTTTCTCTCTCATTAATTTTCTTATAAAAACACCCTTTACAAGCCAAATCAAAGGCTTTTCCGAATCACCTTCTTCCCTTTGCTTGGAAAACGACCAAGGGAGCTTTAGAGGACTTGGAGGACGACCCCCAACCTGTTGGTAAGCTTCTTGACCTTTTTTCACCTTGAATCCATGGTGGAAATCACAAATCAATGCATGATTTCTTCTTATCTCGATCCCCTCTTCAATTCTAACCATTCCTTTTCACTCAAAGCTTGAGGACGAGCCTTGGGATAGTGAAAGGAGTTTCAACCACCATTGTTGACGTGAGATTGAAGCTTTGGAGCTCAATTGGAGGCGGGTTTTATAACTTGAACCCTTAATATTGTTATTTCATTCAATTCCTTATCAATTGATGATCCTTTCTTCATTTTCAAAGTTTTGTTTGGTTGATTGATGCAATCACCATGAAAATCACAGCAAGTTTTGTGGGTTTATATATTTATGATAATGACATCATCATAATCACACACCTCCCCAAATATCAATTGCAAACAGTTTCAACAATTTGGTCCAATCGGTTTCACCAAACCGTTTGGAGACCAAACGGTTTGCAAACCGTTTGGAGGTTTGGACCCCAAACCGTTTAGAGGAGTTGACCATTTGGATGGGTTGACCATTTGAGTTCAGAACCCTAATACATGTTGTATGATGATCTAATGGATCCAATTGATTGACTCAATACATAGACAATCATCAAGTAGCAAACCCAAATCGGGTTAAGTGCTGATTTTGCAATTGATTGTTTTAGAACTTTGGGTTGATTAACCCAAATGGTTTCAAGACCATTTGGAGATCACCCAAACGGTATCAAGACCGTTTGGAGGTCAACCAATACCTTTTTGAGGTCTGGGGTTGAGTATGGTTGAGTAATTGAAGACCCAAAGATACTAAATTGAAATGCAATCAATATATAATTTGATGATCAATCCAATGATGCAAACCCTAATTGATTTTCACATATTTCAATGACAAGTTGGGGAAATGGTCTCAAGACCATTTGGAGGTCATCCAAACGACCTCAAGACCGTTTATAGGTCCCCCAAATGACCTCAAGACTGTTTGAGGTCAGGTCATATCATAAGTTGATGATAATTCACTGATTTCAATTGAATTAGTTTCAAAATGGTAACCATTGAAGGTTCCTCGATTTCAAAACCCTAGTTGATGGTTTCTTGATTATAAACCTTAGTTTAATTGGTTTCAAAACCCTAATTTATGGTCAAATTGAGGGGTGATTCAATGGTTCAATTGATGAACGGATCAAAGATCCAATGGATAGTCGATTCATTGATTGAAACCTTGAAATTGGTTAAGTGTGGGAGACCTTTTTTGTAACATCCCTGACTTGGGTTATGACTTAACCCTAGGTTTTTTGTTTAATAAAGTTGATTAGATGCTTGCACATATCTTTTGAAAAGTAATTAAGGCTCTTGAGGAACTTATATTTCAATTTCAGTCCTTTTTGAATAATGTTGAAACATTGTTTTGTTAACCTTGGACTAAAGTGCAAATAACCCAAGTTCAGGGGTTAACTTGCAAATTTCACATGATAAAATGTTCCTATAATGTTGAGACATCATAAGAATGAATATGATGTAGTGGTATGGTTTCCACAAGCTTGAGCATCAAGATAAAGCTTGTAAAGCAATCCTTGTGCATTAAAACCTAGCTTTGGTGTAATGTGCAATTTACCCAAAATCTAGGGTTCATTATGCAAAATATCACCTATAGAGGGTCCCTCATGTTTCTTGGCATCAAGAAGAGCAAAGAAAATGATAGGGGCGCCTCATTTGAATTATCTTGGAGGAGAGAGAATCTTGATATTAAAATAATCAAGATTTAAGCATAAATGGAACTTTAATTTAATTTAATGCAAAAAGAAATAAATTAATTGAGGATCCCTTCAACCAAAAGTTGAAGGATGTATTTGCAAAAGTGTTGGAAGAGCTTGTGCCTTGCTATGGCACAAAAAGATCTTGGTTGAGTGGAAGCCCACTCACATTAACATAATAAAAAGTAATATCCACTAAAAGATGGATATTAGTATAAAATTCATTAAGGTGCTTAATTTCTTTTCCATTAATTCTTGGATAATGAAGAGGTTTTGCAATGAAATTAAGGTGGCTTCGTGGCCAAGGAATTAAGGGGGAAGTGGTGGAAATAATTTCGGAAATTAAAAAAAATAATTTCCTTTTTCTCTTTCCTTGAAATCCCTTATACATATCCTTTTTCCAACCACTTAAGGATCTTTTCCTTGGAATTCCTTTTCTCATTTGCTTTGGCTGACCACGGGAGAGACCAGGAGCATGAGAAGGATGACTCTAACCTGTTGGTAAGCTTTTGATCATATTCCACCTTGGATTCATGGTGAAAACCCTAAATCAATGCTTGATTATTGGTTTTCTTCACTCGATTTCCAATCCTAGCCAACTTGTTCACCCAAAAGCTCAAGAATGGACCTTGGGCAGTTGCTATAACTTCATCCACCATTAGAGCCGTGGATCTTGGAGCTTGGAATCAGATTCAAAGGTGGGTTTTATAACTTTAACCCTTAAACATTGATATGACATCAAACTCTCTATATTTTGTTGATCATTTTCTTCTATTTGGAACTTTTTTGATGCATTGCTGAAACTCCCATGAAAAACGGTTGTTGTTCTTGGATGCACGAAGGAAGATGATGATGACATCATCATGGAAATATTTCCCAATATTTTATTAGGCCAAACGGTTTCCATAAGTTGCTCAAACGGTTTCCCAAACCGTTTGAGAGGAAACAGTTTCATCAAACCGTTTGAAAGGAAACAGTTTCAAACCGTTTGGAGGTGTTGACCAGGGTTGACCGTTTGGAGATTTGTTCATAATTATGTTTGTTAATAACCCACTAATTATAATTGATCAGTTCCAATTGGTTCATGAGTTGAAGGTCCATCAATCACCAAACCCTAATCGGGTTAAGTGTTGATTTCACAAGTGATTGAGTTAGAAACTTGGGTTGATTGACCCAAACGGTTTCAAAACCATTTGGGGATCACCCAAACGGTCTCAAGACCGTTTGGTGGTCACCCAAGACCATTTGGAGGTCTAGGGTTAGGTATGGTTGAGCAATTGAAGATCCAAAGATACTAGGTTGAAGTACAATTCAATGTTGATTTGATGATCAATCTAATGATCCAAACCCTAATTGGATGACTTGGACTTTGATGTTGAGATGGGAAAATGGTCTCAAGACCGTTTGGAGGTCATAAAAATGACCTCAAGACCGTTTGGGGTCAGGTCATGTCCAATTTGGATGATAGTCCAATAGTTTCAAAGTAACTAGTTTCACAATGATCAACATTGAAGGATCATCGATTCCAAACCCTAATCCAATTGGAATCTAAACCCTAATTGATGATTAATTGGAGGTTGAATCACTTGAAGGATAATTTACTTAAGTCCAATTGAGGTGTGAAGCTTAGACTCAATTGATAATTGGATACAAGAATTCAATCAATCAGGGGATCAACATTGGAAACCCTAAATCAGCTTGAATGGTTGAGACCATAATTGGTCCATTCGGTTTTGAGGAAGTTTGGACCAAATGGTCTCAAGACCATTTGAGTCCAAACGGTCTCAAGACCGTTTGGGACAAAATGGTCTCAAGACCGTTTGGGACCAAACGATCCCAAACCGGTTGAGTCTCATGTGGTTTCAAAATTTTACTTTAGCAAACAGTTTCAACAGCAACTTTAGCAAACAGTTTCAACATCAACTTTACTAAATGGTTTCAAGTATGCAACCAAGACCATTTGGAGGTATATCAAGCAAGACCGTTTGAGGTCTGATTTGGTCAAGACCGTTTGGGGTCTACGTGACCAAGACCGTTTGGAAGATAATTAATCAAAACTGCATGGATACTTAAAGTGGTTGAAGGTTAATTGTTTAATTGAACAATTATATAATGCAAACCAAGGATGACTATAATAATGGTACCCTTAATAAGATAGGGTGATTTGTACCTTATGAATAATTAATCTCTAATGATCATGAAAGTAATGACACAATGGGATTAAGTGTCAATTCTTCTTTCAAGATTGAGTTGACTTAACCTAATCAAGGCTGAGGTAAGTCTCATCTTATAGAAGATGAAAGAGAGAGAGAAGACTCCCTACATGAATGATAATCATGTAGTGGTTAAGTCACAACACTTTCAATATGAATGAATGTGTGATTGGGGTATGATCCTTAATAGTGATATCATGAAACCCTAATTATGAAGGTTAATGAATCATAACCCTAATTGAGGGCATTGATAGGTGAAATCCTAATACCTGATGATGACATGAACCTAATTCAAGGTAATGACATGAGAAACCCTAAATTAGGGTATTTTGATGATTAACCCTATTTGGGATGAATAGTAAACCCTAATTGTGGGTTTTGGAATATAAACCCTAATTTGGGGTGATGTAATGTGAATAGTAAACCCCAATTGTGGGTTATGGAATATAAACCCTAATCTGGGGTGATGTAATGTGAATAGTAAACCTAATTATGGGTTATGGAATATAAATCCTAATATGTGGTGATGCAATGTGAATAGTAAACCCTAATTCCAAATAAGGTGAAGGAATATGTGAAACCCTAATTCTGGGTTATACTTCATAGCATGAAGCTCTAAGGTTGGATAATGAAATGATGAGTCATTAATCCTAATTGAGCAAAGGGGATGTAACCCTAATTGAAATGAAAAGGGAAACCCTAACCCTAGCAAGGGAATAGTGGTGTAACCCCATGGATAGTGATGTTATAATTGTTTTTCATTGTGCTGATATGAAATTGATGTATATGTTATCATTTGTACTAATCATGCAGGTTTTATGGGATAATGAACATAGTCGGGTATGAGTTATGATGCTTTGTTTATTGAAAGTGCTTTATGAGCCTTGTGAGCATTGATATGCTATGTTGTCTTGTGAGAGATAACAAAAGAGATTAATAGGTTGTAAGAGCCATGTGAATTACCTGCACTGCAATTATCATGTTTATACTATCAGTTGACCTAATGGAAATAAGTTACATGTTAAAGTGGTAACAAGTGTTTTGATGATCTAAGGGTTTGAACACCCATATTCTTGAATCATGATGATGAGATGATGAGGGACTGAGATCCCAATGATAATAAGTTGTGAAATGAACTTGATAGAAATAGTGCTCATTCTTTATAGCAATTGTTATAATGATTTATGTTTGAAAACATGCCTGATGCTAAAAGAATGTTGTAATGTACTTAAATAATCAAGTGAAATGATATCATGTAGAGCCCTGACCATAGATCCATCATCGTCAGTAGTTTGGTGATGGTGAAATAGGTTTTCCTAAGGGAACTCCTGTAGGGCATACTTTTAAGTATGTGGGGGTTATGGGCGCGAATATCCTTACACCCTAATGGAGGAATTGATGTGAGATAAACATTAAATCTCTCAATCCTTCATTATATGTATATGATGGGATAGATGTATCACTAATCTCCTGATGATGATGTTAATGTCGAATCGATGTGAGATAAACATGAAATCTCTCGATTGCGAAGAGAGTACAACATGCCACTGTAACTCTAATAGCGAAGTTGCCAGTGTACTCTGGAAAGATATTTGACAGAGACACGAGATGTCCTGCATGTTATTCCTCACACTGACTGAGGAGGATGAGGTCATAGAAATCCGGCCCTTCTATTGACCTATGTATGGTACCGATTTCAATTTCGCAATGGTCGGTTGGAGCATGAGCGGTATACCTCATCTCCTCAGGGCATAAGTATGATTGTAAAATGTAATCAGCCGTGTAGCATAATTGTTTAGGGTTCAACTACGAGAATCAATGGTTGATGATACATTGTCTAATATGTCCTAGTTGGATAAATGTTATACATATTCTGCATATCCCTTTTTGAATAAATGACATGTTGATTTATCAAGTTATAATTGAAATGAACTGCCTAGATAATACTGCTCTACAAAGTCTAATCAATGATTTACCTACTGTTGAATATTATAATTCTTCTGCTCAGTGTTATTCTATTATCTGCAATAACAATGTTTCTGGCGGAGAGTTATATCTCTCGCTGGGGCAATTTTTCAATTGTCTCACCTCCGTGGGATTAAATTTTTAGGTAAACGTTGAGGAAAAGGTAGAAACCCTACAGCGGGTGAGCAGCAACAACAGTAACAGCAAGGATAGCAATGATCCTCAGGTGGAGACACTGCCTGTCAAGTCCTGTGTATAGAGAGTCCTATGTGTCATCTCTGTACTCTCAGGTCCTAGGAGTCAGTAGATAGTTTGATATAGATCTGAGATTTTTGGCTTAATGCCTCGAGATTTTTTTTGTATATGTGATAACCTAACCTTTTTCTCTCTCCTCTATTATACTCCTTTTCTCTTATCAAGTGTCCCTTACTCAATTTGATATTAATTTCATAATTGGATAGTTATGATGTTCCAATTTGGCGACTACACTGGTCAATTTTGCATTTGGTGATTTTAATTTGTACTTTTAAACTAAGTATCTTGCCATATCACGTCACCTTCTTGCATCTAATTTTGGACCTCAACTCCATGATCTTTTGTCAATATGATATACACCACATTGTAGGGGACTCAATTATGAATTCAACGACACAAAAATCGCCTCAATCGAAGGCTCCTAGCCCAAGATATGATAATTTGAAACTAACTTATTTTTTTTTTGCACATGTTTTGATCAATTTCATTTGGGTTTTGCAATCTTATTGGGCCCAAATACAAATCGAGGCCCGATTTCTTGCCCCTTCTTCCTATTCCGTTTTTGGAAAAAAAATCGCAAGATCTGGGAAGCATATATGCCGCCTTTAGCCAAATCGGGCAATGGGGGAAAGCTCTTAATTGCTTGTAATCCAAACCCTAGTGCTCTTGATCTGATTATAAACCCCTCTCATCAAGCCTTTGTTCATATTTGGTTTCTTCTTTCCTTTAGCCGCGTTTCCCCTCTCCTCCCTGCCTGGCGGCAAGGGCTGCGCCGCAGGTGGCAAGGGCTACCAAGGTGGTTGCCCCTCCCGATCTATGCCTGGAGGCCAACACGGTGGCGAACCCTGGTGGCCGATGTACCCAGATTCACAACCCCCGCCTCGAGCCTCTTTCCACTGCGGAAGGTGCCGATGAGGCAAGGCTAGAGCTGAAGCCGTCGACCTGCCAAGCCGGTGGCTAAATCCCCACGGCAGGGTCTTGTCCTTGAAGATGAAAACAGGCCGCAACAGCGCGCCCAAGACCATGCCTACCCCGAGCTTACCTTGCCCCAAGCTTCTGGAGGTGCCGTGGTTGCTGAGGGAGACCTGAGCGTCGTCCCATGTTTCCACTCTGTTCCTGCGCAAGAACAGGGGTCATGCGGATGGGGAAGATGAACAGTAGCCGCCCGGGGCCTGGGTCAAGAGAGGAGTCTGGACCGGATGTCCATGGGCCAAGGAGTGGCCGGCCCAACTGCGACTCACACCTTGGGAGGGTGTAGATGATGCCCAGGAAGGCCGCCCGATCTTGCATCAACGGCCAGGATCCTCTGCATAATCATGGTAACGCTATCAATCATAATCCATATGGTTTCGATGTGGAATTTACAAAAATCATAACCTCCTCATTTTAAGGCCAAATATAGCAAAATTATATATCAAATCGATCAACTCGAAAAGACCTACAACATGAGCTTATTTCCAAAACCTGAATCTTCTTATAGTTTCCTTATATTGCTAAAGATGTAACATTTGACTACTTTGAATACGCTTAACACATGATTATGATTAATGATTGGATCTTGATGCTCAGTTTACCCCCGATCCTTAAATCAGTGCTCGTGATATATACTTGAACTAAATGAAGGCCTACTCTCCCTATTGTTCATCATGACCCTTTTTGTACATATGTGCCTACTTTGGACTATAATGTTGAACTTTGCCGAGATTGCTAATCTTGCTTCTAATGGATAAACACCTATTTTGGAATATATTTCTTATGACCTTATGTTGCTGATCTAAACCATCCCTTATGCTTGGATCTTTTTCATTGGTGATCTTTGACCTTGTTTGCTCTATTGTGAGTCTTTTGACCCTAGAATGCAAGTAAATACCTTAAACCTTGTTATGTTTATAGAAAGAGCATGGAACGTCATAATGGCATGAAACTTGAATCACACCATCATGATGACCTCTAGATCAGTACAATGTCATATAATGAACCAATAAGCAACTTGGAACCTATCTTGGCCAAAACTCTAAAAATGAATCTAATTAGGGTTAATAATGAGAATCTAATGCATATATGTAATCTTGTTCTTAATCAGGTTGGTATGTGGCTAGATGGTAATGGATGTGTCAAGTTAAGAATCTCTGAATCAGGTATGGGCCTTATCTAGTTATATGACTACTGCTTTCTTGCTTGAAAAGACATATATTGTATGCTTGTTTGTCTATTTTATCAATATTGCCATGTAGTGTTATGTCATACTCGATGTTTGCTTTGTCGGTTTTATAACTTGAACACATATATATATGAAACTCCATTATAATACTGTTGATAAAGGGCTCTTGGTTACGACCTTGAGGTCCCTCTCGTATAAAAGGGTTAGCTAAGCTTGAGCACCCTTATGGACCCTTCCGACGGGAAGATGGTCAAAGGCCTTAAACATGTTTGATATTGATATTGTTGGTATAATGGAGTGAAATGACATAAAATATGGTTTCACATTTGTTAAACAATTAACTTGTTTATTCTTGTTCGTTTAGTCTTAAAATCTTTTCAAAATTATGCAAAGTTTATATATATGTGTATCTTTCGGCCCCATACTCAACACCTCGTGTGTTGACCCATTTCTCGTATGTTGTTTTTAGGTTCAGAGATGGCTAGAAGGTTGATGGGCTTGGTGAGCTATGCTAGGTGTACTTGTTGTAAGATCCAGATATAGTATACATGAGCAGAATTGTACAAAGTGACTCTGGAAATATGTAATCGAATTCATGAATATAATGCATTTTGTATAATTACATTTGTTGAATGTTGAGACTATGTTGGTGCCTTTATCTTGTTATCTGTTCATGTGTGTTAAGCTTTACGCTTCCGCATATCGCCTTTGGTATACATTTGGTTCATGGGACTGGGATTCCGGTTTCGTGACAGATGGTATCAGAGCATGAACAATAACTACACCAAACATTGCTCACATGAAACACAAACTAAACTCACCTTACATATCAACCCTAGAAACTTAAGGAAATATCCTTGTGGATTAGGTTGACTTAGCCTCTAGGTTAGAACCTATATGTTCTAGAACTAGGTGTAGACTTGTGTAAGTTACCTCCCTAGACATGACTCGCGACATGTGCTTAGGATGTCTACACAAGTGTTCACCATGTTCTTGCTAGTTCTCTAGGTGTCATGATACTATACTGCCTAATGAGTGTGGTAACTCGTTTTGGTTTTGGTTTTATTCGAATGGAGTATGGTGGTTTTCATCGCCTGTTTAAACGTTGGAGAAAACATATTTCAAGTATTATTATATGTACATATGAAAAATGTTACCACACTCAGAAAGGCAGTGAGTTTCCATGCAACCTAGAAGAAAGAGATGTAACATAGAGTCTAGATGAGAGAGTTTAGATGATAGTGATAATCTCTAGAGTTGTCTAGAGCCATGATATAGGTTAGACAAGTGAACAACCTAGAAACCTAAGATGATGATTATGATATTGATGATGATGTTGATGTTTTATAGGACCCAAGATGCTTGAGGAAGGTTAAGTATGTTTGACGATATGAGATGAGTTTGACCATGCAACCCTAGCTAAACCTAGCATCTTGTATGATACATAGCACTTGGTTGATGTGCTAAACATAGCTAGTGGTTGGACATGCTTGCTTGTGCCTAGTCTTATATGTGTGGAGATATGATATATGGTTCGAGACCAACACGGGCCTCAATCTCTTTACAAAGGAAGACCTCTAGCATGGGACATATGAATAGGAAGACATGTTGATATGAGTTGACCCGTACCGGGAAAAGGTTAGAGTACCTAAACTCCAAAATATTTGAAATGTTGAATATTATGAATGATGGAATACTTGATGATGAGTCCCTAGCTAGAATACTTCTAAGTATATGAGTTGAGTGACCTAGTGGATGGTTTCCTTGAAAATGTTGAACCCTAGATGTCCTATGAAAATATCTAACCCTAGAGAAAGAGGCAATTGAATATTTGATGCTTGATATATATATAGGTGAGGGAGATGTCCCAAGACCTAAGATGATATGCATGATGTGTGATGTCCATGATGAGCCTCATACTCGGGTTACAGTTGTATATAAAGGAATCTAGCGGTTACCCTTGTTTCTCGAATGATGGGTAGAAACTTTTGTTATGGGTAGATGGTTGTGGTTAACATGTCTTGTTGGACACATATATCTTAGCTTGAGTGGCTTGAACTTGTGAAGCTCTTTCTAGATACAAGTGAGAAAGTTACAAAACCTCAATATTGATGACAATGTTGTTCCTTGAATGATGCTTGATACATGAAATATCTCACTTATGTTTAAAAACTGGTATATGCTAGATGATCACTCGCATAACATGAAATCATACCATACATGAAAGATATAGCTTTGAAATCATGATCTAGATATGATGACGTCATAAGATCTTAGCTTGAACAATCAGAGGTAACATACCTAATATCACACCCAAGTGAAAACAAACCAACTCAATATGTTACTCTTGGGGTGATACCTCGAATAAATAGAATGAATAAATTGCTTAATTTCATATCCAAAAATGAGAAATGGTGAACATAACTGATTAGATTTGGTAGAAATCTAGAGTAAATAAGAGATACACACTCTATGATAGTCTTATTTGAAGTCATGTCCATAAGCATTATTCTTTTAAAAAGTGATAACATAGATTTTGATAGTAAACCCTGGTCGTGTATGCAACTTAGTACCAAAACCCTGATATATGGATAATAAGGATGGGTAAACCCTAATACCATGATGATGTCACATTATGATGGAACACTAAGTAATATGTATACAATCGAGACGAGTACACCCTCAATATTGTAACCTAGCATGCATCCCATTGTGGGGAATTTTTGTGACAACCATGGTAGGATACCTAGGTATGATGAGTATGAACTTTGACTTTCGACTATGATCTTGGACTAATTTTGAGGACGAAGTTTTTTTTAGGAGGGAAGGATGTGATAACCTGACCTTTTTCTCTCTCCTCTATTATACTCCTTTTCTCTTATCAAGTGTCCCTTACTCAATTTGATATTAATTTCATAATTGGATAGTTATGATGTTCCAATTTGGTGACTACACTGGTCAATTTTGCATTTGGTGATTTTAATTTGTACTTTTAAACTAAGTATCTTGCCATATCACGTCACCTTCTTGCATCTAATTTTGGACCTCAACTCCATGATCTTTTGTCAATATGATATACACCACATTGTAGGGGACTCAATTATGAATTCAATGACACAAAAATCGCCTCAATCGAAGGCTCCTAGCCCAAGATATGATAATTTGAAACTAACTTATTTTTTTTTGCACATGTTTTGATCAATTTCATTTGGGTTTTGCAATCTTATTGGGCCCAAATACAAATCGAGGCCCGATTTCTTGCCCCTTCTTCCTATTCCGTTTTTGGAAAAAAAATCGCAAGATCTGGGAAGCATATATGCCGCCTTTAGCCAAATCGGGCAATGGGGGAAAGCTCTTAATTGCTTGTAATCCAAACCCTAGTGCTCTTGATCTGATTATAAACCCCTCTCATCAAGCCTTTGTTCATATTTGGTTTCTTCTTTCCTTTAGCCGCGTTTCCCCTCTCCTCCCTGCCTGGCGGCAAGGGCTGCGCCGCAGGTGGCAAGGGCTACCAAGGTGGTTGCCCCTCCCGATCTATGCCTGGAGGCCAACACGGTGGCGAACCCTGGTGGCCGATGTACCCAGATTCACAACCCCCGCCTCGAGCCTCTTTCCGCTGCGGAAGGTGCCGATGAGGCAAGGCTAGAGCTGAAGCCGTCGACCTGCCAAGCCGGTGGCTAAATCCCCACGGCAGGGTCTTGTCCTTGAAGATGAAAACGGGCCGCAACAACGCGCCCAAGACCATGCCTACCCCGAGCTTACCTTGCCCCAAGCTTCTAGAGGTGCCGCGGTTGCTGAGGGAGACCTGAGCATCGTCCCCTGTTTCCACTCTGTTCCTGCGCAAGAATAGGGGTCACACGGTTGGGGAAGATGAACAGTAGCCGCCCGGGGCCTGGGTCAAGAGAGGAGTCTGGACTGGATGTCCATGGGCCAAGGAGTGGCCGGCCCAACTGCGACTCACACCTTGGGAGGGTGTAGATGACGCCCAGGCAGGCCACCCGATCTTGCATCAACGGCCAGGATCCTCTGCATAATCATGGTAACGCTATCAATCAGAATCCATATGGTTTCGATGTGGAATTTACAAAAATCATAACCTCCTCATTTTAAGGCCAAATATAGAAAAATTATATATCAAATTGATCAACTCGAAAAGACCTACAACATGAGCTTATTTCCAAAACCTGAATCTTCTTCTAGTGTTCTTATATTGCTAAAGATGTAACATTTGACTACTTTGAATATGCTTAACACATGATTATGATTAATGATTGGATCTTGATGCTCAGTTTACCCCCGATCCTTAATCAGTGCTCGTGATATATACTTGAACTAAATGAAGGCCTACTCTCCCTATTGTTCATCATGACCCTTTTTGTACATATGTGCCTACTTTGGACTATAATGTTGAACTTTGCCGAGATTGCTAATCTTGCTTCTAATGGATAAACACCTATTTTGGAATATATTTCTTATGACCTTATGTTGCTGATCTAAACCATCCCTTATGCTTGGCTCTTTTTCATTGGTGATCTTTGACCTTGTTTGCTCTATTGTGAGTCTTTTGACCCTAGAATGCAGGTAAATACCTTAAACCTTGTTATGTTTATAGAAAGAGCATGGAACGTCATAATGGCATGAAACTTGAACCACACCATCATGATGACCTCTAGATCAGTACAATGTCATATAATGAACCAATAAGCAACTTGGAACCTATCTTGGCCAAAACTCTAAAAATGAATCTAATTAGGGTTAATAATGAGAATCTAATGCATATATGTAATCTTGTTCTTAATCAGGTTGGTATGTGGCTAGATGGTAATGGATGTGTCAAGTTAAGAATCTCTGAATCAGGTATGGGCCTTATCTAGTTATATGACTACCGCTTTCTTGCTTGAAAAGACATATATTGTATGCTTGTTTGTCTATTTTATCAAATATTGCCATGTAGTATTGTTATGTCATACTCGATGTTTGCTTTGTCGGTTTTATAACTTGAACACATATATATATATGAAACTCCATTATAATATTGTTGATAAAGGGCTCTTGGTTACGACCTTGAGGTCCCTCTCGTATAAAAGGGTTAGCTAAGCTTGAGCACCCTTATGGACCCTTCCGACGGGAAGATGGTCAAAGGCCTTAAACATGTTTG
Organism: Alisma plantago-aquatica; assembly: GCA_963693085.1. Lineage (NCBI taxonomy): Eukaryota > Viridiplantae > Streptophyta > Magnoliopsida > Alismatales > Alismataceae > Alisma > Alisma plantago-aquatica. The sequence continues at coordinate 522,077,360 of OY856415.1, forward strand.
ATATTGATATTGTTGGTATAATGGAGTGAAATGACATAAAATATGGTTTCACATTTGTTAAACAATTAACTTGTTTATTCTTGTTCATTTAGTCTTAAAATCTTTTCAAAATTATGCAAAGTTTATATATATGTGTATCTTTCGGCTCCATACTCAACACCTCGTGTGTTGACCCATTTCTCGTATGTTGTTTTTAGGTTCAGAGATGGATAGAAGGTTGATGGGCTTGGTGAGCTATGCTAGGTGTACTTGTTGTAAGATCCAGATATAGTATACATGAGCAGACTTGTACAAAGTGACTCTGGAAATATGTAATCGAATTCATGAATATAATGCATTTTGTATAATTACATTTGTTGAATGTTGAGACTATGTTGGTGCCTTTATCTTGTTATCTGTTCATGTGTGTTAAGCTTTATGCTTCCGCATATCGCCTTTGGTATACATTTGGTTCATGGGACTGGGATTCCGGTTTCATGACAGATGGTATCAGAGCATGAACAATAACTACACCAAACATTGCTCACATGAAACACAAACTAAACTCACCTTACATCTCAACCCTAGAAACTTAAGGAAATATCCTTGTGGATTAGATTGACTTAGCCTCTAGGTTAGAACCTAGATGTTCTAGAACTAGGTGTAGACTTGTGTAAGTTACCTCCCTAGACATGACTCGCGACATGTGCTTAGGATGTCTACACAAGTGTGCACCATGTTCTTGCTAGTTCTCTAGGTGTCATGATACTACACTGCCTAATGAGTGTGGTAACTCGTTTTGGTTTTGGTTTTATTCGAATGGAGTATGGTGGTTTTCATCGCCTGTTTAAACGTTGGAGAAAACATATTTCAAGTATTATTATATGTACATATGAAAAATGTTACCACACTCAGAAAGACAGTGAGTTTCCATGCAACATAGAAGAAAGAGATGTAACATCGAGTCTAGATGAGAGAGTTTAGATGATAGTGATAATATCTAGAGTTTTCTAGAGCCATGATATAGGTTAGACAAGTGAACAACCTAGAAACCTAAGATGATGATTATGATATTGATGATGATGTTGATGTTTTATAGGACCCAAGATGCTTGAGGAAGGTTAAGTATGTTTGACGATATGAGATGAGTTTGACCATGCAACCCTAGCTAAACCTAGCACCTTGTATGATACATAGCACTTGGTTGATGTGCTAAACATAGCTAGTGGTTGGACATGCTTTCTTGTGCCTAGTCTTATATGTGTGGAGATATGATATATGGTTCGAGACCAACACGAGCCTCAATCTCTTTACAAAGGAAGACCTCTAGCATGGGACATATGAATAGGAAGACATGTTGATATGAGTTGACCCGTACCGGGAAAAGGTTAGAGTACCTAAACTCCAAAATATTTGAAATGTTGAATATTATGAATGATGGAATACTTGATGATGAGTCCCTAGCTAGAATACTTCTAAGTATATGAGTTGAGTGACCTAGTGGATGGTTTCCTTGAAAATGTTGAACCCTAGATGTCCTATGAAAATATCTAACCCTAGAGAAAGAGGCAATTGAATATTTGATGCTTGATATATATATAGGTGAGGGAGATGTCCCAAGACCTAAGATGATATGCATGATGTGTGATGTCCATGATGAGCCTAATACTCGGGTTACAGTTGTATATAAAGGAATCTAGCGGTTACCCTTGTTTCTCGAATGATGGGTAGAAACTTTTGTTATGGGTAGATGGTTGTGGTTAACATGTCTTGTTGGACACATATATCTTAGCTTGAGTGGCTTGAACTTGTGAAGCTCTTTCTAGATACAAGTGAGAAAGTTACAAAACCTCAATATTGATGACAATGTTGTTCCTTGAATGATGCTTGATACATGAAATATCTCACTTATGTTTAAAAACTGGTATATGCTAGATGATCACTCACATAACATGAAATCATACCATACATGAAAGATATAGCTTTGAAATCATGATCTAGATATGATGACGTCATAAGATCTTAGCTTGAACAATCAGAGGTAACATACCTAATATCACACCCAAGTGAAAACAAACCAACTCAATATGTTACTCTTGGGGTGATACCTCGAATAAATAGAATGAATAAATTGCTTAATTTCATATCAAAAAATGAGAAATGGTGAACATAACTGATTAGATTTGGTAGAAATCTAGAGTAAAGATGAGATACACACTCTATGATAGTCTTATTTGAATTCATGTCCATAAGCATTATTCTTTTAAAAAGTGATAACATAGATTTTGATAGTACACCCTGGTCGTGTATGCAGCTTAGTACCAAAACCCTGATATATGGATACTAAGGATGGGTAAACCCTAATACCATGATGATGTCACATTATGATGGAACACTAAGTAATATGTATACAATCGAGATGAGTACACCCTCAATATGGTAACCTAGCATGCATCCCATTGTGGCGAATTTTTGTGACAACCATGGTAGGATACCTAGGTATGATGAGTATGAACTTTGACTTTCGACTATGATCTTGGACTAATTTCGAGGACGAAATTTTTTTTTAGGAGGGAAGGATGTGATAACCTGACCTTTTTCTCTCTCCTCTATTATACTCCTTTTCTCTTATCAAGTGTCCCTTACTCAATTTGATATTAATTTCATAATTGGATAGTTATGATGTTCCAATTTGGCGACTACACTGGTCAATTTTGCATTTGGTGATTTTAATTTGTACTTTTAAACGAAGTATCTTACCATATCACGTCACCTTCTTGCATCTAATTTTGGACCTCAACTCCATGATCTTTTGTCAATATGATATACACCACATTGTAGGGGACTCAATTATGAATTCAACGACACAAAAATCGCCTCAATCGAAGGCTCCTAGCCCAAGATATGATAATTTGAAACTAACTTCTTTTTTTTTTGCACATGTTTTGATCAATTTCATTTGGGTTTTGCAATCTTATTGGGCCCAAATACAAATCAAGGCCTGATTTCTTACCCCTTCTTCCTATTCCGTTTTTGGAAAAAAATCGCAAGATCTGGGAAGCATATATGCCGCCTTTAGCCAAATCGGGCAATGGGGGAAAGCTCTTAATTGCTTGTAATCCAAACCCTAGTGCTCTTGATCTGATTATAAACCCCTCTCATCAAGCCTTTGTTCATATTTGGTTTCTTCTTTCCTTTAGCTGCGTTTCCCCTCTCCTCCCTGCCTGGCGGCAAGGGCTGCGCCGCAGGTGGCAAGGGCTACCAAGGTGGTTGCCCCTCCCGATCTATGCCTGGAGGCCAACACGGTGGCGAACCCTGGTGGCCGATGTACCCAGATTCACAACCCCCGCCTCGAGCCTCTTTCCACTGCGGAAGGTGCCGATGAGGCAAGGCTAGAGCTGAAGCCGTCGACCTGCCAAGCCGGTGGCTAAATCCCCACGGCAGGGTCTTGTCCTTGAAGATGAAAACGGGCCGCAACAGCGCGCCCAAGACCATGCCTACCCCGAGCTTACCTTGCCCCAAGCTTCTGGAGGTGCCGTGGTTGCTGAGGGAGACCTGAGCGTCGTCCCCTATTTCCACTCTGTTCCTGCGCAAGAACAGGAGTCACGTTGTTGGGGAAGATGAACAGTAGCCGCCCGGGGCCTGGGTCAAGAGAGGAGTCTGGACCGGATGTCCATGGGCCAAGGAGTTGCCGGCCCAACTGCGACTCACACCTTGGGAGGGTGTAGATGATGCCCAGGCAGGCCGCCCGATCTTGCATCAACGGCCAGGATCCTCTGCATAATCATGGTAACGCTATCAATCAGAATCCATATGGTTTCGATGTGGAATTTACAAAAATCATAACCTCCTCATTTTAAGGCCAAATATAGCAAAATTATATATCAAATCGATCAACTCGAAAAGACCTACAACATGAGATTATTTCTAAAACCTGAATCTTCTTCTAGTTTCCTTATATTGCTAAAGATGTAACATTTGACTACTTTGAATATGCTTAACACATGATTATGATTAATGATTGGATCTTGATGCTCAGTTTACCCCCGATCCTTAAATCAGTGCTCGTGATATATACTTGAACTAAATGAAGGCCTACTCTCCCTATTGTTCATCATGACCCTTTTTGTACATATGTGCCTACTTTGGACTATAATGTTGAACTTTGCCGAGATTGCTAATCTTGCTTCTAATGGATAAACACCTATTTTGGAATATATTTCTTATGACCTTATGTTGCTGATCTAAACCACCCCTTATGCTTGGCTCTTTTTCATTGGTGATCTTTGACCTTGTTTGCTCTATTGTGAGTCTTTTGACCCTAGAATGCAGGTAAATACCTTAAAACTTGTTATGTTTATAGAAAGAGCATGGAACGTCATAATGGCATGAAACTTGAACCACACCATCATGATGACCTCTAGATCAGTACAATGTCATATAATGAACCAATAAGCAACTTGGAACCTATCTTGTCCAAAACTATAAAAATGAATCTAATTAGGGTTAATAATGAGAATCTAATGCATATATGTAATCTTGTTCTTAATCAGGTTGGTATGTGGCTAGATGGTAATGGATGTGTCAAGTTAAGAATCTTTGAATCAGGTATGGGCCTTATCTAGTTATATGACTACCGCTTTCTTGCTTGAAAAGACATATATTGTATGCTTGTTTGTCTATTTTATCAAATATTTCCATGTAGTATTGTTATGTCATACTCGATGTTTGCTTTGTCAGTTTTATAACTTGAACACACATATATATGAAACTCCATTATAATATTGTTGATAAAGGGCTCTTGGTTACGACCTTGAGGTCCCTCTCGTATAAAAGGGTTAGCTAAGCTTGAGCACCCTTATGGACCCTTCCGACGGGAAGATGGTCAAAGGCCTTAAACATGTTTGATATTGATATTGTTGGTATAATGGAGTGAAATGACATAAAATATGGTTTCACATTTGTTAAACAATTAACTTGTTTATTCTTGTTCGTTTAGTCTTAAAATCTTTTCAAAATTATGCAAAGTTTATATATATGTGTATCTTTCGGCCCCATACTCAACACCTCGTGTGTTGACCCATTTCTCGTATGTTGTTTTTCGGTTCAGAGATGGCTAGAAGGTTGATGGGCTTGGTGAGCTATGCTAGGTGTACTTGTTGTAAGATCCAGATATAGTATACATGAGCAGACTTGTACAAAGTGACTCTGGAAATATGTAATCGAATTCATGAATATAATGCATTTTGTATAATTACATTTGTTGAATGTTGAGACTATGTTGGTGCCTTTATCTTGTTATCTGTTCATGTGTGTTAAGCTTTACGCTTCCGCATATCGCCTTTGGTATACATTTGGTTCATGGAACTGGAATTCCGGTTTCGTGACAGATGGTATCAGAGCATGAACAATAACTACACCAAACATTGCTCACATGAAACACAAACTAAACTCACCTTACATCTCAACCCTAGAAACTTAAGGAAATATCCTTGTGGATTAGGTTGACTTAGCCTCTAGGTTAGAACCTATATGTTCTAGAACTAGGTGTAGACTTGTGTAAGTTACCTCCCTAGACATGACTCGCGACATGTGCTTAGGATGTCTACACAAGTGTGCACCATGTTCTTGCTAGTTCTCTAGGTGTCATGATACTATACTGCCTAATGAGTGTGGTAACTCGTTTTGGTTTTGGTTTTATTCGAATGGAGTATATGTTGGTTTTCATCGCCTGTTTAAACGTTGGAGAAAACATATTTCAAGTATTATTATATGTACATATGAAAAATGTTACCACACTCAGAAAGGCAGTGAGTTTCCATGCAACCTAGAAGAAAGAGATGTAACATCGAGTCTAGATGAGAGAGTTTAGATGATAGTGATAATCTCTAGAGTTGTCTAGAGCCATGATATAGGTTAGACAAGTGAACAACCTAGAAACCTAAGATGATGATTATGATATTGATGATGATGTTGATGTTTTATAGGACCCAAGATGCTTGAGGAAGGTTAAGTATGTTTGACGATATGAGATGAGTTCGACCATGCAACCCAAGCTAAACCTAGCACCTTGTATGATACATAGCACTTGGTTGATGTGCTAAACATAGCTAGTGGTTGTATATGCTTGCTTGTGCCTAGTCTTATATGTGTGGATATATGATATATGGTTCGAGACCAACACGGGCCTCAATCTCTTTACAAAGGAAGAGCTCTAGCATGGGACATATGAATAGGAAGACATGTTGATATGAGTTGACCCGTACCGGGAAAAGGTTAGAGTACCTAAACTCCAAAATATTTGAAATGTTGAATATTATGAATGATGGAATACTTGATGATGAGTCCCTAGCTAGAATACTTCTAAGTATATGAGTTGAGTGACCTAGTGGATGGTTTCCTTGAAAATGTTGAACCCTAGATGTCCTATGAAAATATCTAACCCTAGAGAAGGAGGCAATTGAATATTTGATGCTTGATATATATATAGGTGAGGGAGATGTCCCAAGACCTAAGATGATATGCATGATGTGTGATGTCCATGATGAGCCTCATACTCGGGTTACAGTTGTATATAAAGGAATCTAGCGGTTACCCTTGTTTCTTAAATGATGGGTAGAAACTTTTGTTATGGGTAGATGGTTGTGGTTAACATGTCTTGTTGGACACATATATCTTAGCTTGAGTGGCTTGAACTTGTGAAGCTCTTTCTAGATACAAGTGAGAAAGTTACAAAACCTCAATATTGATGACAATGTTGTTCCTTGAATGATGCTTGATACATGAAATATCTCACTTATGTTTAAAAACTGGTATATGCTAGATGATCACTCACATAACATGAAATCATACCATACATGAAAGATATAGCTTTGAAATCATGATCTAGATATGATGACGTCATAAGATCTTAGCTTGAACAATCAGAGGTAACATACCTAATATCACACCCAAGTGAAAACAAACCAACTCAATATGTTACTCTTGGGGTGATACCTCGAATAAATAGAATGAATAAATTGCTTAATTTCATATCAAAAAATGAGAAATGGTGAACATAACTGATTAGATTTGGTAGAAATCTAGAGTAAAGATGAGATACACACTCTATGATAGTCTTATTTGAAGTCATGTCCATAAGCATTATTCTTTTAAAAAGTGATAACATAGATTTTGATAGTACACCCTGGTCGTGTATGCAGCTTAGTACCAAAACCCTGATATATGGATACTAAGGATGGGTAAACCCTAATACCATGATGATGTCACATTATGATGGAACACTAAGTAATATGTATACAATCGAGACGAGTACACCCTCAATATGGTAACCTAGCATGCATCCCATTGTGGGGAATTTTTGTGACAACCATGGTAGGATACCTAGGTATGATGAGTATGAACTTTGACTTTCGACTATGATCTTGGACTAATTTCGAGGACGAATTTTTTTTTTGGAGGGAAGGATGTGATAACCTGACCTTTTTCTCTCTCCTCTATTATACTCCTTTTCTCTTATCAAGTGTCCCTTACTCAATTTGATATTAATTTCATAATTGGATAGTTATGATGTTCCAATTTGGCGACTACACTGGTCAATTTTGCATTTGGTGATTTTAATTTGTACTTTTAAACTAAGTATCTTGCCATATCACGTCACCTTCTTGCATCTAATTTTGGACCTCAACTCCAAGATCTTTTTTCAATATGATATAAACCACATTGTAGGGGACTCAATTATGAATTCAACGACACAAAAATCGCCTCAATCGAAGGCTCCTAGCCCAAGATATGATAATTTGAAACTAACTTTTTTTTTGCACATGTTTTGATCAATTTCATTTGGGTTTTGCAATCTTATTGGGCCCAAATACAAATCGAGGCCCGATTTCTTGCCCCTTCTTCCTATTCCGTTTTTGGAAAAAAAATCGCAAGATCTGGGAAGCATATATGCCGCCTTTAGCCAAATCGGGCAATGGGGGAAAGCTCTTAATTGCTTGTAATCCAAACCCTAGTGCTCTTGATATGATTATAAACCCCTCTCATCAAGACTTTGTTCATATTTGGTTTCTTCTTTCCTTTATCCGCGTTTCCCCTCTCCTCCCTGCCTGGCGGCAAGGGCTGCGCCGCAGGTGGCAAGGGCTACCAAGGTGGTTGCCCCTCCCGATCTATGCCTGGAGGCCAACACGGTGGCGAACCCTGGTGGCCGATGTACCCAGATTCACAACCCCCTCCTCGAGCCTCTTTCCGCTGCGGAAGGTGCCGATGAGGCAAGGCTAGAGCTGAAGCCGTCGACCTACCAAGCCGGTGGCTAAATCCCCACGGCAGGGTCTTGTCCTTGAAGATGAAAACGGGCCGCAACAGCGCGCCCAAGACCATGCCTACCCCGAGCTTACCTTGCCCCAAGCTTCTGGAGGTGCCGTGGTTGCTGAGGGAGACCTGAGCGTCGTCCCATGTTTCCACTCTGTTCCTGCGCAAGAACAGGGGTCACGCGGTTGGGGAAGATGAACAGTAGCCGCCCGGGGCCTGGGTCAAGAGAGGAGTCTGGACCGGATGTCCATGGGCCAAGGAGTGGCCGGCCCAACTGCGACTCACACCTTGGGAGGGTGTAGATGACGCCCAGGAAGGCCGCCCGATCTTGCATCAACGGCCAGGATCCTCTGCATAATCATGGTAACGCTATCAATCAGAATCCATATGGTTTCGATGTGGAATTTACAAAAATCATAACCTCCTCATTTTAAGGCCAAATATAGCAAAATTATATATCAAATCGATCAACTCGAAAAGACCTACAACATGAGCTTATTTCCAAAACTTGAATCTTCTTCTAGTTTCCTTATATTGCTAAAGATGTAACATTTGACTACTTTGAATATGCTTAACACATGATTATGATTAATGATTGGATCTTGATGCTCATTTTACCCCCGATCCTTAAATCAGTGCTCGTGATATATACTTGAACTAAATGAAGGCCTACTCTCCCTATTGTTCATCATGACCCTTTTTGTACATATGTGCCTACTTTGGACTATAATGTTGAACTTTGCTGAGATTGCTAATCTTGCTTCTAATGGATAAACACCTATTTTGGAATATATTTCTTATGACCTTATGTTGCTGATCTAAACCATCCCTTATGCTTGGCTCTTTTTCATTGGTGATCTTTGACCTTGTTTGCTCTATTGTGAGTCTGTTGACCCTAGAATGCAGGTAAATACCTTAAACCTTGTTATGTTTATAGAAAGAGCATGGAACGTCATAATGGCATGAAACTTGAACCACACCATCATGATGACCTCTAGATCAGTACAATGTCATATAATGAACCAATAAGCAACTTGGAACCTATCTTGGCCAAAACTCTAAAAATGAATCTAATTAGGGTTAATAATGAGAATCTAATGCATATATGTAATCTTGTTCTTAATCAGGTTGGTATGTGGCTAGATGGTAATGGATGTGTCAAGTTAAGAATCTCTGAATCAGGTATGGGCCTTATCTAGTTATATGACTACCGCTTTCTTGCTTGAAAAGACATATATTGTATGCTTGTTTGTCTATTTTATCAAATATTGCCATGTAGTATTGTTATGTCATACTCGATGTTTGCTTTGTCGGTTTTATAACTTGAACACATATATATATGAAACTCCATTATAATATTGTTGATAAAGGGCTCTTGGTTACGACCTTGAGGTCCCTCTCATATAAAAGGGTTAGCTAAGCTTGAGCATCCTTATGGACCCTTCCGACGGGAAGATGGTCAAAGGCCTTAAACATGTTTGATATTGATATTGTTGGTATAATGGAGTGAAATGACATAAAATATGGTTTCACATTTGTTAAACAATTAACTTGTTTATTCTTGTTCGTTTAGTCTTAAAATCTTTTCAAAATTATGCAAAGTTTATATATATGTGTATCTTTCGGCCCCATACTCAACACCTCGTGTGTTGACCCATTTCTCGTATGTTGTTTTTAGGTTCAGAGATGGCTAGAAGGTTGATGGGCTTGGTGAGCTATGCTTGGTGTACTTGTTGTAAGATCCAGATATAGTATACATGAGCAGACTTGTACAAAGTGACTCTGGAAATATGTAATCAAATTCATGAATATAATGCATTTTGTATAATTACATTTGTTGAATGTTGAGACTATGTTGGTGCCTTTATATTTTTATCTATTCATGTGTGTTAAGCTTTACGCTTCCGCATATCGGCTTTGGTATACATTTGGTTCATGGGACTGGGATTCCAGTTTCGTGACAGTATACTTCTTATGTACAGTTTAACAGGGCAGTCAATGTTTGTGACTCTCGAGATGAGATGATACAGAGATGTACTGATGAATCAGAATGTAAATAACTTACTTTGGTTCTTTATGAAAGAGTTTTATAGTTTGTGGATCTCTTTGTAAAAAGTTTTAATTTTTAGTGATTTTCAGTAATTCCTTTGCTAACGATCGCTCCGCATTAATCTTAATCGATGTTTGGCAACATACGTCACATTTTGGTCCATTCGGTTTTGAGAGGGTTTCGACCAAACGGTCTCAAGACCGTTTGGGTCCAAACGGTCTCAAGACCATTTGGGACCAAACGGTCCCAAACTGTTTGGAGACCTAAGCTCATTCAGTTTCAACATATTCCTTGCTTAAACGGTTTCAAGGGCAATATGCCCAAACGGTTTCAAACCGTTTGAACTCTGAAGTCCAAGACCATTTAGGGTCTAAGTAATCAAAATTGGTTGAGGTTCAACATGGTTAATCCTTTTAGATACCTAATGTAATTAAAGACTCAATTGGTTAATCCACTTGGGAACCTATTGTAATTGAAGATTCAATTGGTCATTTCATTTGTATACCTTATGTAAATAGAGGTCCAATCTGATCAAATCTTTTGGGGAATTAAGATGATGATTGATCCAGTGATCCAATGATGATTATTAATATTGGGTCCAAAGGTTTAAACCCTAAAATACCTAGATGATCAGTACTTTTAAGTTATTTAATAATAAAAGGTTATTAAAGTAATGTCCTAGTACACTATGTCAATCATAGTTATATGTACTGGATTGAAGGGATGATATAACCTAGTCAAGTTGAGAGGATGATATAGAGGAATTCTTACATGATTATTAATCATGTAGTGATTAGGGTATGATCCTTAGTGAAGAGATCATGAAAACCCTATTTGAGAAAGTTAAATGAACCCTAACCCTATTTCAGGGCGATTCTGAGTAAAACCCTAATCTAGGGTAATAGTGGAACCCTAATTGAGGGTGATGACTTGAGTAATCCTAATTTAAAGTTATGAAATGTGAAACCCTAAATTAGATGAATAGTAAACCCTAATTATAGGTAATTGATTATGAAACCCTAATTGGGATGAATAGTAAACCCTAATTTTGGGTTATTGAATGTGAAACCCTAATCTAGGGTAATGTCGTGTGAAACCCTAAATAAGAATGATATTATGTGGAACCCTAAAGAATGATGTGATGTGAGACTCAAATCTAGGGTGATGCCATGTAATGATATGTGAAACCCTAGTGATGGTATAATGGTCAATACACTAAAGTAGGGTGTGGCTAATATAATCAAGTAAGATGAGGATGTTATATCCATGAAGGATAAAGTTGATGAACCATATGAATGGTAATGTTGATACTCTAATGAATAAGGGTATAAGGGACAAGATGATGCCTACATCATTATATATCTAACTCCATGCATGTGTAACAACCCTATACACCTTACAAAGATGAGAACATGAAACTCTTAGGAATAATGTATGCAACACTAATTAATGATGTGGATAAACATCCTAAGAGTTGAAATACCTAAAGTAGTTGATAATGGGTTATTCTATATCAACAATGCCTAACCATTAGATAAGTCCATATCATTAAAGATAGCTGGACAATTCTAATGTGTAACCTATGCACTATATGATGAAAAGTGGTAGGTGAGTGGCTAAAAGTATTAAGAGGGAAATACCTTAATACAAGGTTAGTTGATTAATTAAGTAAGTTGGAAGTGATGAGAAAAGTGATACATCAAGACATGATAGATATCACATTTAGCATTTCAGGGTTGATATACCTTGATGCATCTCAATCCAACATACTTGGATAAGAAACACATGAAGTGTGTGTTATGTAGTTGTTACAATAAGATTGTAATGAGTTTGATATACTTTTATAAGTATAAACTAATATATATTGTGAAAGGGAGTAAGCCAAACTAATGAGTATGATGTAATCATACCATGATAACAATGAGAAATGAACGTATACCTTGTAGTGATAATCCTTAAATGATATATGATGAGAGTAACGAGCATGGGTGAATACTTGTGATATCAATAGATGCTCCTAGAGGAGTGGAGAAATATATTAGGGTTGGATAGATAATATAAACATGAAACCCTAATTAATGTGAAAAGGGGAAATCCTAACCCTAAATTGGGTAATGGAATGGAAAATCCTATTTGATAGTAAACCCTAATCCTGATAAATGAATGGTGGTGTTACTATTGTATCACATGATGTGATAAATGATTTGTATGGCTGTTATCATGTTTATTAACCATGCAGACATCATGAGATGATGAACATAGCTAGATTTGAGCTATGACATTTATATAATAAAAATGTTGATTGGCCTTATGTGCCTTAATGTTGTTGTTGCTTAGTAAAAGTAACAAAATGGGCATGGACTTTATGAGTCATATGAGTAAGTTGTTGCCTAGTGAAAGGCGACAAGACACTTAATGGGCCTTGTGAGCCATGTAAGATGCTTGTGTAACAAGTATCATGTATACCTCGGACTGAGGACCTAGAGGTAATAGTTACCTAGCAAGTGGTAACAGTGATAGTGATGAACTGAGGGTATGAATACCCAGTTTTGATAAGTATGATGATGATGTTGTTGAGGGATGTGAACTTTCAAGAAATGAAATGAGGGATTAAGATCCCAATGTATTACAGTTCTGGTAAAGCTATAGATAAGAGCTTACATGTTTCTTTGTAGCAATTGTCATAATAATTACTGTTTGAGAACTTGACTGATGCTAAAAGAATATGCTAATGTACTTAAATTATCAAGTGAAATCATATCATGTAGAGCCCTGACCATAGATCCATCATCGTCAGTAATTTGGTGATGGTGAAACGGGTGCTCCACGGGAAAACCCAGAATGCATATTTTGAATATGTGGGGGTAATGGGCGATTATATCCTGACGTCCTAATGAGGGAATTGATAGAAGGTAAACATTAAACCTGTCAATCCTTCATTATTGTACCGGGATGGATGTATCACGAATCTCCCGATGATTGGGATAGATGCAGTACACATCTCCCAATGATATTAATGCCAGATCGATGGAGGTAAACATGAAATCTCTCGATCGCAAAGAGAGTGCAACATGCCACTGTAGCTCTATAGTGAAGTTGCCAGTATACCCTAGAAAGATATATAGCAGAGATACAAGATGTCCTGCATGTGATCTCACACTGACCGAGATGTGGGAGGTCTTGGAAGCTGGCTCTTCCATTGACCTTGTATGGTACCGATTTTGACTTCGCAGTGGTCGGTTGGAGTATGAGCGGTATACCTCATCCCCTCAGGGCATAAGTGTGATTGTAAAATGTAATCATCCGTATAGCATGTTTGCTTAAGGATTGAATATGGAAATTCATTGGCTGGTGTTACATTTCTTTTATGCATCTCTAGTTGATAGATGTTATTCATATCTCTTTATACTCATTGCAAGTAGATGGATGAATTATGATTCTACCATGGATAGATGCAATGCTATCCTTAGGAAAGGAGATTACTTTACTCTGTTCATTCAATGATTAATATTGTTGTTAATATATAAGAAACCTACTTAGTTTTATTATAATTAACTGCTATAACAATGTTTTGGCAGAGAGTTATATCTCCCGCTGGGGCAATTTACAATTGTCTCACCCCCGTGGGATCCAATGTTTTAGGTAGACGCGGATGAAGAGGCAGAAACCCTATAGCAGAGAAAGAACAACAGCAGCATCAGGGACAATAGTAATATCTCAGGTGGAGATACTTCCTGTCAAGTCATATAGATAGTAGTCCTATGTGTCGTCTTTGTACTCTCAGGTCCTCAGAGTTTATAGTTAGTGTTTTTAATAAATCAATCTAAGATTTTGGCTTGATGCCTCGAGGTTCTTATGTTGTCTGTATATAATGTTAAAAGTGCAGCTGATGATGTAATCCTAGAGAAGAGATGGTACAAGTAATGTACTTATGAACCAGGATGTAAATGTTATACTATGGTTCTTGATGAAAGAGATTTCCTATGTTTGGATCTCTTTGCAAAAAGTTTTAATTTTTAGTAATTTTTCAGTAATCCGTTGCAAATGATTCACTTTCGCTTAAGTAAATCTTGTTTTTTTGAGTTGGATGCCACAAGAAGGAGCCCATATCTCAACATCAGTATCAGTAACAGGACCACCAAGCCACAGTCAGGGAACAGAGGTTGTTTTATATGTGGAAAGATGGGGCATTTGATGAAAGATTGTCTAGCTAGAGAAGCAAGTGTGACTCAACCCTAGAGGCAGAGTCAGCAAGGCTCTCAGAGGTGATAGTTTCCAAGTGGCGCTAGAGGACGTGGACAAGCATCCCAAGCTCATTCATCGGCACCCAACAACCGAGCATCGGGTCAATAGCAAGCAATGGCTAGATTCTATGCGATGAATCAACCCAAAGCAGTAGTTAACCCAAGGGTTGTGATAGGTCAGATGGAACTATTTTATTCTGATATGTCTACATCCTGCTTCGTATTTCTTTTAATTGATCCGGGTGCTATGCACTCTTTTATCACTAAAGAGGTAATTCTTGACTGTAATATGATAGTTGGTCATAGGGTAGAGAGTTTGATGTTGCAAACTCCTTTGCTGGGATCTGTAGTGCTGCGGGAGGTGTGTTCTCCCTGCACTCTTTCCTTTTCTGAACATCACATTCAGGTGGATATTATACCACTTGAGATGCATGGGTTTGACATAATCCTTGGTATGGACACCCTAGAAAAGTATAAGGTTGTCTTGGATTGTGAGTCCAAGCAAGCTGTATTCATAGATGATAGTGACACATGGATCTTTCAGGGGGATAGAAAGATTCTTCCAATCTATCTTGTATCATCTATGGTAGCTGAAAAGCTGATGAGACAAGGATGATTTGCATTCTTGGCACATGTGGTAGACACCACAATGGAGAGCTCTAATCTTCTTGAAGTTCCGATAGTTAGGGAGTTTGAAGATGTATTCCCTGAGGAACTTCTAGGTGTACCTCCACCCCAAGAGATTGATTTTGAAATTAATCTAATCCCGGGCACGCAACCAATAGCACAAACACCATATAGAATGGCACCTGATGAGATGGCAGATCTCAAGAAATAGCTGTAGGAGTTGCTTGAGAAAGGTTTTATCCGACCGAGTACTTCACCATGGGGTGCTCCGGTTCTCTTTGTTAAGAAGAAGGATGGATCGATGCAGTTATGCATTGATTACAGACAGTTGAATAAAGTAACTATAAAGAACAAGTATCCTTTGCCAAGGATTGATGACTTGTTTGATCAGTTGTGTGGCGCAACTATCTTCTCTAAGATAGATCTGAGGTTAGGATATCATCAGTTGTGTATCAAGGAGAGTGACATACCTAAGTCTACCTTTAGAACAAGGTATGGTCACTATGAGTTCATAGTTATGTCGTTTGGACTAACTAATGCACCAGCTGCATTCATGGAACTCATGAATAGAATCTTTCGACCTTTTCTTGATTAGTTCATAGTAGTCTTCATAGATGACATCTTGATATATAGTAAAGATGCTCAACAGCATGAGCAGCACCTCTGTCAGGATTTAACTTTACTAAGAGAGCATAAGTTGTATGCTAAGTTGAGCAAATGTGAGTTCTGGTTACTAGAAGTTTCTTTTCTAGGACACGTAATATCTACCTCAGGTATCCGTGTTGATCCTAAGAAGGTAGAATCTATCCTACAATAGGAACAGCCAAAGACACCAATGGAGATACGTAGTTTTCTAGGACTGGAAGGCTATTACAGGAGGTTCATTAAGAACTTCAGTTCTATAGCTTTACCCCTAACCAAGTTGACCAGGAAGGAGGTTCCTTTTGTCTGGAATGACAGGTGTCAACATTCTTTCCAGATGTTAAAAGAAAGGTTAACAAGTGCACCTGTGTTGGTGTTACCTGAGCAAGGGAAGGGGTATATAGTTTTCTGTGATGCATCTAAGAACGGTCTAGGATGTGTGTTGATGCAGGGTAATCAAGTGATTTCTTTTACCTCTCGAAAACTTAAGAAATACGAGGAGAATTATCCGACACATGATCTAGAACTAGCTGTTGTGGTCCATGCTTTGAAAATCTGGAGGCATTATCTCTATGGAGAGACATTCCATATTTTCACAGACCATAAGAATTTAAAATGTATCTTCTCAAAACATGAGTTGAACATGAGACAACGTCGCTGGATGGAGTTAATCAAGGACTATGATTGTACAATTGATTATCATCCAGGGAAGGCTAATGTAGTGGCTGATGCACTAAGTAGGAAAGCATCATCACCAGCCCTAAATAAAGCACAGTTGAACTCCTTAGTGTGCTCTAAGAGAGAGATGCTTATTTCTATAAGGCAAAACAATGTACAACTTAAGGTATCGTTGTTATCCGGGTTGTTAGCTGAGATGAAAGTGAAACCTACTTTGAGATAGAAGATTAAAGAAGCACAACAAGATGATTCTGTGGTTCAGCAGATTAGGTCAGAGTATGGTAGTGAGAAACGGGATGGCTTTCATGAGTCAGAGGATCAGGTAGTATGTTACCATGGTAGGATGGTAGTACCTGATGCTAATGACTTAAGGAAGTTAGTCTTAGAGGAAGCTCATTCTTCTATGTATGCAATGCATCCAGGGAGCACCAAAATGTATCATAACTTGAAGGATATGTATTGGTGGCCAGGATTGAAGAAGGATGTAGTTGAGTTTGTTATGCGGTGTCCGGTGTGTCAGCAAGTTAAAGTTGAACATCAAAAGCCCACAGGAACAATGCAACATTTTCCTATACCACAGTGGAAATGGGATCATGTGACCATGGACTTTGTGGTTGGTTTGCCTAGAAAAACCAAAGGTCATGATTCCATATGGGTGATAGTTGATAGGTTGACTAAGACATCACATTTTCTTCCTGTCAAAACAACCTACACTACTGAAAAGCTTGCACAGATGTATGTAGATGAGATAGTGCGGTTGCACGGGGTTCCAGTTACTATTGTTTCTGATAGAGGTCCCCAGTTCATGAGTTGTTTTTGGGAATGACTACATAAAGCTTTAGGTACGCAGTTAAGGTTTAGTACAACCTTTCACCCACAGACAGATGGACAATCTGAGAGGACAATACAAACTTTGGAGGATTTGCTTAGGGCATGTGTCTTTTAGTTTGTAGGGAGTTGGGATCTACACCTGAGCTTGATAGAATTTTCTTATAATAATAGCTATCAGCACAGTATTGATATGGCACCATATGAAGCATTGTATGGTAGATGTTGTAGATCTCCTTTATGTTGGTATGAAACTAGAGAATATCAACTTTTGGGTCCTGAACTAGTGCAACAGACAACTGAGAAGATTAAAGTAATACAACAACAGTTAAAGACTGCACAGGATAGACATAAGTCGTACGCCGACAAATGGCGAAGACCTTTAGAATTCCAAGTTGGAGACAGAGTGTATCTCAAGGTCTCACCTTGGAAAGGTGTTCTTAGATTCGGAAAGAAGGGGAAGTTAGCTCCAAGATTTATGGGGCCTTATCCAATCATTGAACGGATTGGAAAGGTAGCCTATAAGCTGGAGTTGCCACCTGAGTTGCATAATTTGCATCCAGTGTTCCATATCTCCATGCTGAGGAAGTGTCACCCTGACACAGAGTTAGTTCTGCAACCTATGGAGATAGAATTAAATGATGATATATCATATGTTGAAGGACCTGTGATGATCCTTGATAAAAGAATTAAAAAGTTGAACAAGAAAGACATATGTATTGTGAAAGTTCTCTAGCATCATCATGGCATTGAATAAGCTACGGGGGAGCTATAGTAAGAGATGAGGAGGAAGTACCCTTCTCTTGTCTCTTGATGATTTCAGGGACAAAAACCCTATTAGGGGTGGATAATTTGTAACATCCCTGACCTGGGTTATGCCTTAACCCTAGATGTTTTGCTTAATAAAGTTAATTATATGCTTGATCTTATTTCTTGAAAAGTAATTAAGGCTCCATAGGAACTTATGTTTCAATTTTAGTCCTTTTTGAATAATGTTGAAACAATGTTTTGCTTATTTTAGACTAAAGTGAAAATTACCCAAATTGAGGGGTTAAATTGCAAATGTTACATGAGAAGATGTTCCTCATGTTTTGAAGCATCATAAGAATGAAAATGATGCAGAGGAATGGCTTGTGGAAGCCTGAGTACCAAGAAAGAACTTGTTGAGCAATGTTTGTGCATTAAAATCTAGTTTTGGTGTAATGTGCAATTTACCCAAAACCTAGGGTTCAATATGCAAAATGTCACTTCAAGAGAGTCCCTAATGTTTCTTGACATCATGTAGAGAGAATAAAATGAGAGGAATGTCTCATTTGAATCACTTTGAAGGAGAGAGAATCTTGATATTAAAATAATTAAGATTTAAGCATAATTGAAACCCTAATTCAATTTAATGCAAAATATATATATATATATTTATTGAAGCGCCATCAAACAAAAATGAGATGGTTGAATTTGCATAAGTGTGGACGTACTTGTTCCTTGCAAAGGCACCAAAAATATCTCAAGTGAGTGGAGAACCCACTCACATTAGTTAAAGGGAAAGTAATATCCACTAACTTATGGATATTATTATTATAATGATTAAGGTACTTAATTTCTTTTCCTTTAATTCATGGATATAGAAGAGGATTGCAAAGGGGAAGAGGATGGCTTCGTGGGCAAGGAGTGGAGGGGGAGATGTGTCATCAATTTAAGAAAATAAATGAATTAATTATTACTTTCTCTCTCATTGAATTTCTTTATAAAAATACCATTTACAACTCAAATGAAAGGATTTTTGGACCCTTCTTTCACTATTTGCTAAACCAACAACCAAGGGAGAATAGGAGCAGGATGAGGACGATCCCCAACCTGTAGGTAAACTCCATGGTCTTCTTTCACCTTGATTTCATGGTGGAAATTGAAAATCAATGCTTGATTTCTTCTTTTCTCCATTCAATCTTCAACTTTGGCCATTCTTTTCACTCAAAGACTTGAGCACGAGCTTGGGATAGTTGAGAAAGCTTCTTCCACCACTAAATACATGGAGTTTGGAGCTTTGAAGCTTATTTGAAGGAGGGTTATATAGCTTGAACCCTCAAACATTGTTATTGATTTCACTGTTTTATCAACTATTGATTCTTTCTTCATTCCCGAAATTTTATTTGGTTGATTGATGAAATCACCATGAAGATCACAGCAAGTTTCGAAGGTTTGTATATTGAAGATGATGATTTCATCTTAAGCACACACCTCAATTAATATATTGGGCAAATAGTTTCAATGACTTGAGACCAAACAATCTCAAGATCGTTTGAAACCAAACAGTTTCAAAACCGTTTGGGATCAAACTGTCTCTAGACCGTTTGAGGTCAGGTGTTGTTATAAATTGATGATGATCCAATGGTTTTCAATTTAATTAATTTCAAAATGGGTCAATACTTTAGGGCTTCTTGATTGCAAACCCTAAATCAATTTGTTGAAGAATCCCTAATTGAATTCAATCAAGTTCAGTGGTTAGATGGGTCAACCGGTCTCAAGACCATTTGACACAAAACGGTCTCAAGACCGTTTGAGGTCAAATGACCTCAAGATCATTTGAGGTCAGTTGAGGTCATGATTGAATGGTGATTCAATTGTTTCAATTGAAGTAATTCCAATGATTACAATAATTGATGGGTTGAATAATTGGAACCCTATTTGATTGATTGAAAGTAACCCAAAATAATTCATTCGGTTTCAAGATGTTTTGGACCAAATGGTCTTGAGACCATTTGAGTCCAAACGGTCTTGAAACTGTTTGGAATCAAATGGTTTCAAAACCGTTTGAATGACCAAGTGGTTTCAATTTTCAAACGGTTTCAACTATTGGTTTGTCCAATCGATCTTAGTGATGAATTGTTCAAACTGTTTCTAATGTTGAGTGCCCAAATGGTTTCAAAACAATTTGGAGGGCAAACGGTCTTAACCCTAGATGCCCAAATGGTTTCAAAACCGTTTGGAGGGCAATTGACTTCAAACCGTTTGGAGATTCAAAGGACAAAACCGAATGGAGGTTCAACATATACAAAATTGATTGAAGACTTAAAGTGATGAAAGACCAGTCATCCCATGATTGATAATGATGATTATCAAAAATAAGTACAATGGTTGAATCCCTAATGTACTTAGATGATTGGTACCCTTAGAGGGGTTAACCTTTGATGCTTATGGAAGTAATGACTTAATACACTATGTCAACCTTTCATTCAAGTTGAGTGGACCTAATCTAATCAAGTTTGAAGTAAGTATTATCCTAAAGAGGATGAAAGAGAGAGAGAGGGTCCATACATGTATAATAATCATGTAATGGTTAAATATCAATACTCATAACATGAATAAAATATGTAATTAGGGTATGATCCTTGAAAAAGAGATCATGAAACCCTAATTGAGAAGGTTGATGAACCCCAACCCTAATTTAGGGCAATGCTTGGTGTAACCCTAATCTAGGGTGATGATGTGAGAAATCTTAATTAAGGGTGATGACATGTGAAACCCTAATCAAGGGTGATGACATGTGAAACCCTAATCAAGGGTGATGACATGTGAAACCCTAATTGAGGGTGATGTCAAGTGAAACCCTAATGCAATGATGTGATGTGAAACTCTAACCTAAGGTAATGATGTGTAATGATATGTGACACCTTGATATGAAATCCTAACCCTGATACATAGTAAAGGTATGTGAAGCCCAAATCATGGGTTATAGTGTATGAAACCCTAATCTTGGGAAATATGATGATAGACCATAACCGTAATCTGGGTAATGAGATGAGTGTTCCTGATTGACATGAAATGGGAAATCCTAACTCTAAGGAGGAGATAGTGATGTATTCTTACACTGCATAGTGTTGATATGTGATTGATATAACTGTTATCATATGCATTAATCATGCAGGTATAATGAGATGCTGGACATAGCCATGTATGAGCTATGATGTTTTATTAATGAAATTGTTTATGGGCCTTGTAAGCCATAATATGTTGTGTTGCCTAGTGAGAGGTAACAAGAGATTAATGGGCTTTAAGAGCCACGTAAAACACCTGTATTGCAAGTATCATGTTTACCTTGGTCAGATGACCTGAAGGTATTAGTTACCTAATAAGTGGTAACAAGTGTTCTTGATGAATTGAGGGTTTGAATACCCATATTACATAATCTTAATGATGAGATGTTAAGGGATGAGAATGCTCCTGATGTGATAAGGGATTAAGATCCCAATGTTTCATAAAGCTTGAAAAGAACTTGATAGAAGTATTACTTATTATGAGTAGCAATTGTTAGAATGATTATGTTTGAAAACATGACTGATGCTAAAAGAATATGGTAATGTACTTAATTAATCAAGTGAAATCTTATCATGTAGAGCCCTGACCATAGATCCATCATCATCAGTAATTGGTGATGGTGAAATAGGTTTTCCTACGGGAACTCCTGGAGGGCATACTATTAAGTATGTGGGGGTTATGGGTGTGAATATCCTTATGCCCTAATGGAGGAATTGATGTGAGGTAAACATTAAATCTCTCAATCCTTCATTATATATGTCAGGATGGATGTATCACTAATCTTCGGAATGTCGGGATGCATGTATCACTAATCTCCTGATGATGTTAATGCCGGATCGATGTGAGATAAATATGAATTCTCTCGATTGCGAAGAGAGTACAGCATGTGTTACGATCCCACCTCCCGATAACCCCCAATTAAGGGAGACCGAGAGGTCGAAGCCTCACCCATGACTTCCGGATCAAAGGTTCGGCAATTAACCAAGAATAATTATCAAATTTCAACATACTATACTGAAAGTTGTAAGAAAATAAAATTTTGCATACCTTTTTGAAAACTTGGATCTCTAAACTTCTATCCACACCGATACTAATCTATCTATTCCTCCTTTGCACTTTAATTCTCATTTAGTACCACATGTGCCACTTTACTGTTTGTTCTTTTCATTGTACCTAAAACGCCGACAAACAAAACGTCGGTCAGCCGAAGCTGGTATGTGGAGGAAACAGATAATGTTCAACTATGTTAACAGTATAATCATTCAATTAATCATTTAATAATCAAGATTACATTTTAAGCCATACAACTCAATCCATACATATTCTCGAACTCTGGGTTGTCCTTGCAGTGGACATGGATATCACCTCTCTTTTAGGTAATAGAGTCGCATGGCACTATCTGAAGATAGCCCAATATCTAACTTATTATGACTTGATAGTCCTACCTCAATGGTAGCCATGTACTAAGTCAACCATAGACCTGATGGACCTACCCAATAGGTAGCCATGTACTAGGTCATCCATAGACCTGATGGACCTACCCAATAGGTAGCCATGTACTATGCCTTTCTCTAACCTGATAGACCTACCCATAGGCAGCCATGTACTAGGTTAGCTATAATGCCACAGAGAGAACCAGGATCTGAGTTTGTAGGCATATATCCTTTGTGATAGTCATAGCCACATTATAGTTTGCAATATGAACATCCAAATAGTTTAGTTGCATTCAATGCGATTAAACATACGGGAATCCATCGGAAAACTAAAGCGGTTATTCATAATTAACCACATACCTGATTTGATGAGTCATACAGTTTATTCAACACATACTTCATGTATATATCATCAAACCAATCAACATATCCAAGCAAGTAACTCAATCATCACATAGTTCCTGAAATAAATATGTACTCTATTTATTACACACTTTATCAAGAAACTACTTTATTAACTTGGATTCACTTTCTTTGGTTTCTAATCCACATTAAGGTTTCATTAATATTCATTAGGGTTTCTTAGATTAATTTCTCAAACTTCATCCTTTTTAAGTTAACAAACCCTAAAATACTCTTTTCCATTTATATGAACCTTAATTGCTCAACTATTCATTTTAATAGTCTTTTATACCCAAATTGACTTAGGATCATCATATCCCTATTTATTCATGGATTTGAACCATTAAACAATTAAAATACATACTTAGGGTTTTCAAGCTCGTTAATGCATAATCATGCATGAAACCCTAAATTAAGCCAATTATATAAAAAGATCTTCTCTTTAGATCCTATTTCCACTTTTATTAACAACAGATTAATATCAGCTTGATTAACATCATTAAATCCATCTATCATCAAAACTAAGAGTTTTTCCTTAATTAAATCATCAAAGATGATAACTTTATGTACTTTTCCCATTTCAAGCATATTTATGCATATAAACTCTAAATTAGACTAATCACGTGCAAAGTTCTTCCTTTTTGAACATAATGTACCTTTTTACATTTAACAGGTTAACATCAATTAGAATGATCCATTAAACCCTATTAAACTCATTAATCATATCAACATAGGGTTTCTTAATCTTTAATCCATTAAGGATGATGATTTACACTACTTTTCGAACTATGATCAGATTCAGGCTATAAAACCATTTTTAATGGGTTCCTTGCATTTTTCTGATCAAAATTCATATATTACTTGTCCTAATCGGAGTTATGAATATCGAGATATGAATTTTGTATATATTACCTGTCTGAGCCAATGGCACGATGCCACGTCATCAAAACCATGCAAAGCATCCCGTTGCGAATTATAACCAAAAGACAGATATACCCCTCCACTTAAACGGTCGTCTTTACAACAGGGAGGGGCAGAACGGTCCAACGGGACCTCTGCCTTCTTCCACCTCGCGTAGGCGTCGCTGCCTCACCCTAGACGCGCGGGGCGCTGCTGCTTCTCTTCCTCCCAGAATCTGTTGGCCGCCGCCGAGTCCTTTCTTGACTTCTCTGCCCTCGGCCGCCCTTGGGCACCAAAACAACCACGACTAGCACGGCTAGCCTGGGCTGGAGAGAGCTGCAACCCGCGGATGAGTTGCAGCCGTGCAGCTGCTGCTGTGGATGATCGTACAAGGTCTGGGATAGGGAAGGATGGTCGACCTCTCCTAGGTCGTCGTGGGTGCCTCCTGCCTTCATCCAGATCACTAACAACTCCTTGGGGTCCCATGGCCAAGCTACTCCCCCATACTAGGGTTTACATGATGAAGAACAAGAAGAAGATAGGAAAGATGGTGGAAGGTGCAGAAACTCTCTGGAACTCGTCCCAAAGGGTCCACCCCTTTATATAGGGTGAGAAACGAAGACATGAGCTGTATATACACGGCTCAAAGATCCCCTTTCCCAAAAGGAATCATATTCCTTCAAGGATAAGAAAACCTTCTCTCTCTTGATATTCTCTTTTCTTCATATATTAGGAATTCGAAATTCCTCTTAATTAATCTCTTTTACACTTGCCTTCTATCCCAAAGGCACGAATTTCTATTTCCTTTAATCAAAATTACTTTCTTTTAACAATACCTCATAATTCATTAATAATGCAACACATTATCTTCTTATTTTGCCTTTTTAGTATTTTCTCTTTCTTTCCTCTTTATCGGGACTCCTTGGATCCCAAGAAACTCTATGATTTCGAAATTACTTTATAAGGATACTTATTATCCTTCTAGATGCATCTAAATGCATTATTTCACATTATCTTGTTTATTTCTCATTAAATTATTTCTTTTTGAGGATTTCTCTTTTATTTTCCTTATTGGTATTCCTTTTATCATTAGGAATCTTTGGAATACGAAATTCCACCAAGAATAACTCAATTATACCTCTTTTCTCTTATTTTCCACATTTTAAACATTGTTTTCATTTTCTTTCTTAATAAAGAAAGACATAATTAATCTTTTCTTTTCTTTTTGCCTTCTTTTGCAACTTTGAACTCCTTGATACCCAAGGAACCCAAGAGGCACGAAATCCTCTTTGGATTTTCCTTCTATAGGTTTCTACATATTTCTTTTCTTAAAAATTCAATTGTCCATTTAATAATTGAATTTCCTTGTTATTGGGCCCAAAAGCTAATTAAGCCCACAAAGCAACCAATCAAGGCTATTGTGAAAGGAATCCATTTATTCAAAACAAATCACATCATTATTTGTTCAATTATCCTTAATATGAGAAATTGCATTTCTCACCAATTGAACCCAAAAATTGGGGTTATAACATCCTTCCCCTCTTATAGGAATTTTGTCCTCAAAATTCAAACAAGCAAACAAACAATTCAGGATAAGACTTTTCCATGTCCATCATTGGCCCCTATGTGGCTTTGCTGTACTCATGGCATTTTCAAAGAACCTTTATTATCACATATTATTTTCTCTGAGTTCTTTTCTCCTGGCGTCTATAAACTACACAGGTGACTCAGGCCATTTCAGCCTCCCTTGGGGCTCACTAGGTTCATTGTTCAGCACATGGCAGGGTACCTCACATAGTGCTCTGAATTTGACACATGGAGCTCATCACACATTACTTTACCCTGAGGGGTACGATCTTCTCCACCAAACCATGTCAAAAGAACCCATGCATCGGGGACTCAGCTCTCTTAGTTATAACTTAGAGGGGTCGGATTTTCATGTCACCTTTTCTCCCACAATAACTTATATGTCAGTCTACTTTGCATCTGCTCACGACTCTCATCATCTCTAGGCTCTTTTCAGCCCTTGCACAATCAAAGTGACTTCATCTACACGCACTGTGGTCCTTTTCTAACCATCATGTGGTCCTTTTCTAACCATCATGTGGCCCCTTTCACCAACATCACCTTACTGAAGTGGTGACCGACACAACCTCCCTTACAGAGCTTCCCATAGAACCCGACACTAGCTATGGTGGTCATTGTCACATCTTTCATAGGACAAGAACTGTCTCTAGATATCACCCTGAACGAGCACACATGCCCTCATCAAACCCTTTAGTCTAGATCATACTAACCATGGTTAGGGGTGATAAACTATACTAACATTGAGTTCTTCATGTACCTACTTCCACTTTATGGAAGTGGACCTCTAAGTCAAACTCAAGATCCTATGAACTCACATCATGGTGTAGTTGGACCATCTCTCTCATGGATAGTTCAACCAGACCCATCCCTTAACCAAACTCTTCCTTTCTCATATTATCTAGGTAAGGTGACCTACCATAACCCATATTGTATCTCGACCTTCTTTGGCCCAGGGAAGACCTATCACAACATCCATAGTGTTGAGCTCCCATTCCCTCTCAGGGACTCTTTTGTCCTCTATATCGATACACTGGGTTACTGGGGTTCGTCCTTTACCTCATGGCTTGCATGGCCATAAACCACATGCAACTTCATCTTAAGCATCCAAAGTGCTATTGCCATTTCCCACGATGTATGGTGATCTTCAACCATGATTTCCTGTATGTCATGATTCTTCAAGATCGATTCCTCTGAAACCCTAAACCACTCTAGTCGGGGTTTCATCACCTTCTTTTCCAAAGAAGTGCATCTGAGGTTCTACCACCATCCTTTCATTGCATCAAGGACTAGACTGGCTAACCAACCAACCCTTAACTTTTCAATGTATCTTGTTACATCTGAGTGTTATCCAAACACTTCTCCTTTTCAAACTTAGGGTTAGCCAAACAACCTCTTCTAGCTTCTAGTCAAACAAGTCAACTGTATCTCAACCAGAGCATCCATTACCACTTCACATCCTTAGGTATTAGGTAACATTGAAGACATACACTTCCATGTATTTCACTTATCATCTCACCTCAAACTCTATGTCTATTTTCATTAAGAACACTCTCTGATGATCAAACTCTACCTGGTATAACTCGTAAGTTCCACATAGCTCATGATAAAAACATCCTCATAAGGTGACTACCTCATTCCTCTTAGTGTTTGCAAGCCATCCATGTATCATTCACTTTACCAGGGTAGGTTATCTTCTCTATCCCCATTTCTCATGGTAACGTTCCAACCTACATCATCTCTTATCCTTGGTGTATGTCATGCGTAATGTCCCATCTCTCACTCCCCTAACAAGAGGAAATAAGCATTTGGCTACAGTCCAAATACAGAGTTCTTCCTGTTCCAAGAGTAGAGATGGTACATCCCACCTTGCCAATACACCTTTACATCTAAGTTGCAACGTGCCACATATGTCTCTACATCATGATATCAAACTAGTCTTGAACCTACTAAGGTTTATACACATCCCGTGGTCATCTCCTCTAGGTCTATAGGGTGCCGGCACTTTTGGGATCATCCCTTTTCCATCATGCATCAAGAGAGTGCCCTACTCATCTGCCCTTTGGGTCCCATGAGTTCATGAAGGTGATCAATCTCCTAACCCATGGCCCTCAGACAATGATAGTTGTTACCTCCCGACCCTATGGTCATGTGCATTTGGGGAATTAGGCAACTCCTATTTTCATCGGTCTTATCCCTACCTGACCCTAGGTTAGACTTAGGATTCTCCAATATAGTACATGTTCACTTAGAACCTTACCCAAGTCTTAATCATCTCTCCTTCTGCATTTAGGGGTTGGCTCCCATCCTTTCATAGGGATCATGGCAACCTGCCTACCCTGGTCAAGCCCCATATCAGTTACCTCCATGGTAACACATTCATATGCAATTAGAGATGGATATCTATGGGTCTACAGGTTCATTCTCAAACCATGTACTTTTCACTTAGCTTCTCAAGATCCTATGAGACCTCTTTAGGTTACCTTAAACCAACCAAAAAGAAAACACACCCTACCAAAGGGGTCCCTCTCCCAAGATGGGAGGAAAAAACTATCTCTTGACAACAAGGTCACAAAAACTCTTAGGTCTAGGGTTTACATCCACATGAGCCTACTTAACCCTAGCGAGCTATTAAGGCACATCAGATCACCTATCAAACCATGCTAGGTCATACTCATCCTCTTTCATTCATGCTGGATCAAGATCATACCTTTCTTTATCATCGACCTAGCTGTGAGGGGTTCATCCAACATACCTTAAGATTAAGGGGATTCCCTTTTCCTCTATACCTGAGGAGTACCATGCTCGAAACTATAGCAACTTAATTCTCGTCATGAGCATTAGGTATACCACCTCCCCTCTTAGGCTTAGGAACCCTAGGTTCACTTGTAGGTGTCCAACTGCATGCTCTATCTCTTAACTACGAACCAAGAATGAAAAAGGCATGACATGCACTTCTTGTCATCCTTCAACTCGAACAACACTTAGGGTTGGGTCCTCCTTAAGGACAACCAACAAGGTACAAGGCCTCAGAACCTGTTCACTAAACCTCTCTAGGTCTAAGGAACTCTTTTTCCTATCTCAGAAGGTAAACACCTATACTGTAGGCACATAGGCACCAGATGCTTCATCTTCACTCTCTAGGGTTTGGTCCCTCTAAAGGCAACCAAGATATCATCAACTTATGAGGCAACCACTGTCATCCATTGTTCAGGGTTTTAGGCTTCCAACCTTCTCGCTGGGTTTCTTGCTCTCTTTAGAGCTAACCCTACATCCAACCTCACCATTAGAGGTCCTCTCTTCATGAAAGATCAACCTCCAAAGCATTCTCTACATGGGTGAAGCCTAGGGTCGCACTTATGGTTGCTCAAGATCATTCATAACCCTTTATGCTCCATCATAATTCCTTATCCAGGGTTTCATCCTACTGTCAGCACTATGACGTGCCCTAGGTGCCAGCTATGCCCTACTTGCACAAGCCCATAGGGTTTCTATGGTCCTTCACTAACATCATCATCTAAGGAGCTATCCTTTACCCTAACATGCACGACCCTTCCCAGGGTTGGGTTGCCAAAGGTGCTAGGTCACCCATGGATCCTATGGAATCCCAAAGGCATGTCCTTTTAAACACCAGGTCCAACTTATCTCTCTCTAACCTTCACTTAGGGTTATGGTTAGCACCATCCTCAGAGGGTGTGATAGGTCTCTACTTGCAATGGAGATCTCTATCTCCAAGACTAACTTATCCTCCTAACAAGAAGGTCTAGCCTCAGGTCTCTTCTGAGGGCATGACAACTTATGTCATACGACCTAAGCATGTATCTATTCTTTAATTTGCACTTAATCTATTAAGCTTATGTCCATGACCTCTTATTTACATGCTTTTCATTAATTTGGTGGAGGATTCCTTAAACCTTATTAACCTTAACCATACCTTAGGAGGGTGAGGAGAAGAAAGAAAACCCTAATCCTTTATGTCCTTATCAAAATTTTGTGATGAGAAGGGATGAATAAGATGAGAAGTCCTAAAGGTATCTTATTTTGATTCATACCCTAAGACTTTGGCCAGGCAGTCACACGGATCTGGGAGTCCTCGTATTCCGACTAGCGGTGCGGAGGAAAATTTTTCCAGCCCCTGGTCGTGATCCTTTTCTAGACACCTCTGTCTTTCGGATAATCCTCTAATAACTCCCTTGGGTTCTATGGAGTTTGTAAAATTTAATAATTATTAATGGTTAAGTGAGGAACCCAAGCTCTGATACCAAATGTTATGACCCCACCTCCCGATAACCCCCAATTAAAGGAGACCGAGAGGTCGAAGCCGCACCCATGACTTCCAGATCAAAGGTTCGGCAAATAACCAAGAATAATTATCAAATTTCAACATACTATACTGAAAGCTGTAAGAAAATAAATTTTTGCATACCTTTTTGAAAACTTGGGTATCTAAATCTCTATCCACACCGATACTAATCTATCTATTCCTCCTTTGCACTTTAATTCTCATTTAGTACCACATGTGCCACTTTACTGTTTGTTCTTTTCATTGTACCTAAAACGTCGACAAACAAAACGTCGGTCAGCCGAAGCTGGTATGTGGAGGAAACAGATAATGTTCAACTATGTTAACAGTATAATCATTCAATTAATCATTTAACAATCAAGATTACATTTTAAGCCATACAAATCAATCCATACATATTCTTGAACTCTGGGTTGTCCCTGCAGTGGACATGGATATCACCTCTCTTTTAGGTAATAGAATCGCATGGCACTATCCGAAGATAGCCCAATATCTAACTCATTGTGACTTGATGGTCCTACCTCAATGGTTGCCATTTACTAAGTCAACCATAGACCTGATGGACCTACCCAATAGGTAGCCATGTACTAGGTCATCCATAGACCTGATGGACCTACCCAATAGGTAGCCATGTACTACGCCTTTCTCTAACCTGATGGACCTACCCATAGGCAGCCATGTACTAGGTTAGCTATAATGCCACAGAGAGAACCAAGATCTGAGTTTTTAGGCATATATCCTTTGTGATAGTCATAGCCACATTATAGTTTGCAATATGAACATCCAAATAGTTTAGTTGCATTCAATGCGATTAAACATCCGGGAATCCATCGGAAAACTTAAGCGGTTATTCATAATTAACCACATACCTGATTTGATGAGTCATACAGTTTATTCAACACATACTTCATGTATATATCATCAAACCAATCAACATATCCAAGCAAGTAATTCAATCATCACATAGTTCCTGAAATAAATATGTACTCTATTTATTACACACTTTATAAAGAAACTACTTTATTAACTTGGATTCACTTTCTATGGTTTCTAATCCACATTAAGGTTTCATTAATATTCATTAGGGTTTCTTAGATTAATTTCTCAAACTTCATCCTTTTTAAGTTAACAAACCCTAAAATACTCTTTTCCATTTATATGAACCTTAATTGATCAACTATTCATTTTAATAGTCTTTTATACCCAAATTGACTTAGGATCATCATATCCCTATTTATTCATGGATTTGAACCATTAAACAATTAAAATACATACTTAGGGTTTTCAAGCTCGTTAATGCATAATCATGCATGAAACCCTAAATTAAGCCAATTATATAAAAAGATCTTCTCTTTAGATCTTATTTCCACTTTTATTAACAACAGATTAATATCAGCTTGATTAACATCATTAAATCCATCTATCATCAAAACTAAGAGTTTTTCCTTAATTAAATCATCAAAGATGATAACTTTATGTACTTTTCCCATTTCAAGCATATTTATGCATATAAACTCTAAATTAGACTAATCACGTGCAAAGTTCTTCCTTTTTGAACATAATGTACCTTTTTACATTTAATAGGTTAACATCAATTCTAATGATCCATTAAACCCTATTAAACTCATTAATCATATCAACATAGGGTTTCTTAATCTTTAATCCATTAAGGATGATGATTTACACTACTTTTCGAACTATGATCAGATTCAGGCTATAAAACCATTTTTAATGGGTTCCTTGCATTTTTCTGATCAAAATTTATATATTACTTGTCCTAATCGGAGTTACAAATATCGAGATATGAATTTTGTACGAATTACCTGTCTGAGCCAATGGCACGATGCCACGTCATCAAAACCATGCAAAGCAGCCCGTTGCGAATTCTAACCAAAATACGGATATACCCCTCCACTTAAACGGTCGTCTTTACAATAGGGAGGGGCAGAATGGTCCAACGAGACCTCTGCCTTCTTCCACCTCGCGCAGGCGCTGCTGCCTCACCCTAGCCGCGCGGGGCGCTGCTGCTTCTCTTCCTCCCGAAGTCCGTTGGCCGCCGCCGAGTCCTTTCTTGACTTCTCCGCCCTCTGCCGCCCTTGGGCACCAAAACAACCACGACCAGCACAGCTAGCCTGGGCTAGAGAGAGCTACAACCCGCGGCTGAGTTGCAGCCGTGCAGCTGCTGCTGCGGATGATCGTGCAAGGTCTGGGATAGGGAAGGACGGCCGACCTCTCCTAGGTCGTCGTGGGTGCCTCCTGCCTTCTTCCAGATCACTAACAACTCCTTGGGGTCCCATGGCCAAGCTACTCCCCCATACTAGGGTTTACATGATGAAGAACAAGAAGAAGATAGGAAAGATGGTGGAAGGTGCAGAAACTCTCTGGAACTCGTCCCAAAAGGGTCCACCCCTTTATATAGGGTGAGAAACGAAGACATGAGCTGTATATACACGGCTCAAAGATCCCCTTTCCCAAAAGGAATCGTATTCCTTCAAGGATAAGAAAACATTCTCTCTCTTGATATTCTCTTTTCTTCAAATATTAGGAATTCGAAATTCCTCTTAATTAATCTCTTTTACACTTGCCTTCTATCCCAAAGGCACGAATTTCTATTTCCTTTAATTAAAATTACTTTCTTTTAACAATACCTCATAATTCATTAATAATGCAACACATTATCTTCTTATTTTGCCTTTTTAGTATTTTCTCTTTCTTTCCTCTTTATCGGGACTCCTTGGATCCCAAGAAACTCTATGATTTCGAAATTACTTTATAATAAGGATACTTATTATCCTTCTAGATGCATCTAAATGCATTATTTCACATTATCTTGTTTATTTCTCATTAAATTATTTATTTTTGAGGATTTCTCTTTTATTTTCCTTATTGGTATTCCTTTTATCATTAGGAATCTTTGGAATACGAAATTCCACCAAGAATAACTCAATTATACCTCTTTTCTCTTATTTTCCACATTTTAAACATTGTTTTCATTTTCTTTCTTAATAAAGAAAGACATAATTAATCTTTTCTTTTCTTTTTGCATTCTTTTGCAACTTTGGACTCCTTGATACCCAAGGAACCCAAGAGGCACGAAATCCTCTTTGGATTTGCCTTCTAGAGGTTTCTACATATTTCTTTTCTTAAAAATTCAATTGTCCATTTACTAATTGAATTTCCTTGTTATTGGGCCCAAAAGCTAATTAAGCCCCCAAAGCAACCAATCAAGGCTATTGTGAAAGGAATCCATTTATTCAAAACAAATCACATCATTATTTGTTCAATTATCCTTAATATGAGAAATTGCATTTCTCACCAATTGAACCCAAAAATTGGGGTTATAACAGCATGCCACTGTAACTCTAATAGCGAAGTTGTCAGTATACCCTGGAAAGCTATTTAGTAGAGACACAAGATGTCCTATAATTGGTCCTCACACTGACTGAGGAAGTTGAGGTCGTGGGAATCCGGCTCTTCCATTGACCTACGTATGGTACCGATTTCGATTTCGCAATGGTCAGTTGGAGAATGAGCGGTATACCTCATCTCCTCAGGGCTTAAGTATGATTGTAAAATGTAATCAGATGTGTAGCATATTTGCTTAAGGTTGAAATATGAGAATCATTGGTTTATGATATCTTGCTTAGCATATCTTAGATGGATAAATGTTATATATGTTCTTCATATTCCTTATTGAATAAGTGACATGATGCTTTATCAAGATATAGCTTAAATGACTTGAATAGAGAATAATGCTCTAATCTGTTTAGACATTGATTTATCTGTTGTTGAATACTTATGATTCTTCTGCTCAGTTTTATTCTATTAATTGCAATAATAATGTTTCTGGCAGAGTGTTATATCTCTCGCTGGGGCAATTTCAATTGTCTCACCCCCGTGGGATCCAACTTTTTAGGTAGACGCAGAAGAAGAAGCAGAAACCCTACAACGGGTGAAGAATAGCAGCAGCAGCAGGAACAGTAGTGACATCCAGGTGGAGACACTGGATGTCATGTTTGTATATAGAGTCCTATGTGTCGTCTCTGTACTCTCAGATCCTTGGAGTTAGTAGTTAGTTTAATGAACCGATCTGAGATTTTGGCTTGATGCCTCAATGTTTTTATGTTGTCGATGTATAGTTTTAACAGGGCAGTTGATGTATATGATCCTCAAGAAGGAATGGTACAAGATATGTACTTGTGAACCAGAATGTAATAGAATTACTTTGGTTCTTTTTGAAAGAATTTTCCAATGTATGGATCTCTTTATAAAAAGTTTTAATTTTTAGTGATTTTCAGTAATCCGCTGTTAACATTCGCTTCTGCTTAAGTAAATTATGTTTTTGTGAGTTGGATGCCACAATTATCTTCCACAGCGTGACCTCGACCTCGTTGCCTGCAACCACCTAAAAAAAATGTGGTGACCCATGGGTGAGACCCAGTCCTAGCGAGAGATATAACTCTCTCCAACATATATTGATTATAACATATTAATTAACATTAAATACATTGAGCAGTTATGGTATTGAATAAGAAATATGAATAGATTCAACAGTTTAAGCATACTAAGTAGTTAAGCATACTAAGTAGTTAAGTAAATAAGTTGTAGCATCAAGTAGAATTACACAATTTTCATAAGTCTGCATCATGTAAGAACTATGTAGTGTAAAGACAAGACAAGGGTTAATCAACCAATGTGATACGTATTAAACCCTAGCAATTATACTACATGGCTGGTATTATATCTTTTATTAGTATGCCCTGGGGAGTTTGAGTTGTACCACTCAAAGTCCAACTGACCACTATGAAGTGCTATTCAGTTCCGTATAAGATCTAGGAGTGTCGATATCCTAAGATATCTTCCCCTCGGTCAGTATGAGTAAACTGCAGTGACTACCAGTCAAACTGCCAACAGTGACATATAGTCAACTGATAACAACTAGTTTGTTCTTGGTACAATTTACGACACTAGAAAACAAGTTATACAAAACCCTCTAATTTGAGGTACAACCGCAGTTGTCCTCAATCACATCAAATGTCAGAGGCATGACCATAGCCATCCTCCATAACCTGCAATTGTGGATGACAAGGATATATCCTCAACTTGCCACCCCCACATACTCAACAATATGCGCTCCGAGTTTCCCATGGGAATACTCATTTCATCATCCAATAAGTTCTGACACTGAAGATGGATCTACGACATAGGGCTCTACATGATTAAGGTTATACTTGATTAATTACTTCCAATTGAATGCATTAAGGCTTATCATACAAGTGGACATTCAAACCCTAATTCTTTTCTAACAAGAGTATATGTATAACAACTTCAAAAGATATAAAACATTTGAGATATAAATCTTAATCACATTACCACATGTTATCATTCATTTCAAATTGATGGACAACACTTACCATCATACTATTACAAGATACCAATATCTTATCACAAGTTCCAGGGTTTTAACCCTTATTGGAACATGAAGAGGATTTCACCTAAATCATGGCTTCAAACATGCCCAAAGGTCATTAAGACCATCACATTATTCATAGTAAGGTTATCATCATCATTCCATGCCTTAAACAAGGCTCAAAATATCATCAACACATATGTGTCCATAGGTATTAGCATGGCAAGGCACTATGATATTCAAATAGTACTACATTGTGGTTTCAACACAAGAAGAGTGTAATTCATTATCACATTAATCGTTCAAGAGGTCTTATTATAACCAATTAACATCATATAATTACACTAAGGTTAGGTATAACTAGCTAGATCACAAGGGAGTTACACATCCACTTATTATAGTAATTTATCAAATATAACTATGTAATGGCAAAGGTAAAACTACAAATTAATGGTATTGAACAATCGAATTATCATCACTAGGACCCACATATAATACCATATGATTTATTATAATCCATTGGATGTTAAAGCATCCAATATTATTCATTGGATCAGGTTCATTGTTCAAGGTTATCAATTGAAGTATAGGTCTAACCATTAGATCAATTGAACCAAGGAACCATTGGTTCAAGGTTTAGTCAAATTTACAATTACATTCTTAACTCATCATATATGGTGATGACCTGATCCACCATTAATTGTGATCATTAGCACACCATTGGTTGTTAGATCAGTAATACATTCAGTTAACACCATCAAATATTAAGCTAATGTCATCATCGATTGATACATCATTAGAATACTTAGTAAATGACAAAAAACGTCTAATTGAGCCAAAACCTGACCTAAGGGGGGTGACCATAGGTTGTCACCATACATTTGACCCCCTTGATCACGAACATCAATTGCCAAGATAGAAACACCATTGGTTGTTGAATGGTATGACCATCAGTTGTGTGATACAGAAGGAAATAGCTTGAAAACCCTAATTTGAACCATCAATTATTTTGTGCTTAGCACCATAGGTTGATGCTATAAACCTATCCCAGATCATGTTACACCTTATAAAGGTTGTACACATGTTAAAAAGTTCATATAGAACTGGAACAAAATAGGGAACACCACAAAAATTTGTAATTCTAAACAAGCATGGTTTCTCTATGCTTAATTCATCACATTAAAGCATAAACCTGAACTAACAAGCTTCTAACTAGCAATATAAGTGAAGAATGTTATATAACTATCCTCTATAGAGTAGTTCAGATCCCAAACATAAAGAATCTTGAGCATATAGGGCAACAAAACCTTGGATTCAGATTTGAACTTGGCCAAATAAGCACTTCTCTCCACAAGGAAGCAAAACCCTAGAAAAAGAAACAAGAATGATATATTTTTGAGTTCTAGAGCAACTTTCACCAAGGAATAGTAGGGTTCCAACTTGGAGGAAGATCTAAGGAAGGATAAGAGCAAGATAAATGGAGAAGGAAGGAATAAAATAACTTGCCTTGGTCAAAATCCCTAGAAGATGACCTTAGAAACCCTAGGTAGGGCTAGATGGAGCTCTAGGAGACCTTCTTCTCCAAAAAGGAGTTGTCGTCTACCTTAGAGCACTTGGTTCCGCAGAAAAATAGAGTGGAGTTGTTGATCCAGGTTAGAGGAAAGAAAAATCAAGCATATTTTCGTATTTGGGAAAGGAAGAGGTAAATATAGCCCATGGATAAGGATGGAAGCAAGCATGAGGTGTAAAAGTAGCTTCCCCATATGTCTATGGACTTAAACTATTAAGAATATACAAGCACACACACAAGAAGCTTCCCCGCCATCCTTATAGACCTGATTAGCTTTCCTTTGTCGAATTTCCCAGCCAATCACATAATTCATTAGTTGATAGCTACTAAAGGTAGCTCATCCGTGAAGGGGTAAACCCTAAAATACCCTTAGAGAAAACACCTTCAAACAATGGCTCAACTAAGAGATCCATGGCTCAAAACACTCAAAATTGATAATATAACATCTAAGGAACATAATTTATGTGACAAATTGCAAAGAAAACCCCTCAATTGGGTAAATTGTAGAAAAGTCCAAAATGTATAGAAAATTGCATAACTTGCTCAAACAGTGTCCAAATTAGACCAAATTTGAAACTTAAGCTTGTCTTATTATTTCAAAACATATAAAAAGGTTATATTATGGTTCTAAGCAATAAATTATGGTAATAAATCTCATTCAACTCATTAAGCAAGTTATGGGGCCTTACACCTATGGCCACTAGGGTTTCTGACCCTATGGTTGCTAGGGTTTCTGATCCTATGGTCGCCAAGGTTTTTGAATCCATGGTCGAAGATATTTCTGATGCTATGGTTGCCAAGGTTTCTGAATGTATGGAGTGATGCTTTCCTAACTCTATGGTCGATGGGTTTTCTGATCCTATGAGTATGAGTCAAGAGTTTTGGTTGTATGAAATCTGATGGTTTGATTCATACAACAACTGATGGTTATTTTAAATGTTGATTTGTAACATTAACTCGACATATCTTGTTGAACCTAACCCTAAATACAAGTAAGTGATGCTGGTTAATCATACCTAGCTTCCTTGTGTGATTAGTATGATGAAGGAATACTTCCTCAATGTTATTGTAACCGTAGTATGTTGCCATATGAACATCATAAGATCTTGAATGCAATGTTATGTTAAACATGTATATCACAAGTATGGTAATGATTTGTGGAACCTTTTTATAAGATATGGAAAGATAATGATGTTCTTGAAGGGAACAATGTGTATGGTCTTATGAACTTTGGACATGGTTTTGAACCCTTATGGAGCTTTGATCCTCTTCATGATATGACAAGGATTGGTATCATGTGATGATGTGATAAGAATTTTATTTCATATGTTTTAGATCTTATAGAGTTGTAACATATCCATGTTTTTGTAGAACTCTTTTAAGGTTTGTATGTAACTTGATTGATGCAGCCTTAACTCACCCACTTCGCTTTAACTAATGAAGTGAAACCCTAATCATGGATTTCCCTACGTCTTAGATCCATTCCAATTCCAGAACTTGCTAGACGGTGAAACAAGTATTCCTCTAATGGAAGCTCAGAGTCGTATAATGTTGAGTATATGCATGTTTTTTAGAATGGATGTGGTCATACCTTGGTGGGAGAATGGTCGAGGTCGTATCTCAGATGATTATGATTTTGTATACATGATGTTTTAGGACAGCTATGGTTGTACCTCAGATGATAGGGTTTTGTATACCCTAGCTACTAGTGTTGTGACCTATATACCAAGGGTGGACTAGGTTGTTTGCACCTTGATCTTATGTGTTGTTGCGGTTGACTCGTACATATCGAGGGCAGATGAGATCTTAGAATTACGACTCTCCTAGATCTTATATGGAACTGAGTGGCACTTCACAGTGGTCAGTTGGACTTTGAGTGGTATACCTCAAACTCCCCAAGGCTTAATAAAGATGTAATACATTCGTGTAGTATATCTTCTAGGGTTAAATGTGCTTCACATTGGATGTTAGCCCTTGTCTTGTTTCTTATACTACAAGTTATTATATAATGTAGTAAGAGTAGTCAACTTTTAGTAAATGATAGTTGTATTTGTCCCTTTATATATACCTGGTTAATCATGTCTATTGCTATGCCTACATGTTTAAAATTCTTAGTCTACTTAATATGCTTAATCTGATTAATATTAATCAACCTATTATAATCAATAATCATTGTTGGGAGTTATATCTCTTATTGGGACATTGGTCTCACCTCATGGGTCAGCACATCTTTTTAGGTGATCGTCAGAGATGTGGTCAAGTTCGTGGTGGTGAAGAGCAGCAACTTGGAGAGCAGTAGGAGCATAAGGTTGGCTAGTAGTTAGTGTATCCTAGAGTCATCCATGTACTCTCAGGTCTGGGCAGGGGATGTTTCTAGATGATATGTATATTGACTCAAGTTTTTGGAAGTTTGCCGATGTATGTATATGGCATGTATATGTGGAACAATATCTTTTGTATACAGGTTGTGGACTCAATCACTGGACATACATGTAAATACCTAATATGGTATGTGTTGATATGCAAGTTGTTGGACCTTTATGTAAATATCTCTGAACATGATGGTAATGTTTCAATCAGTTTTAATTTAACCTCTTTTTTGGTTATGTGGTTAATTAGCATTTGATCATATGTTTTGTTTTGAGTAATATCCTTTAGCGTGATGGGGCATCACAGTTTGATTGGTATCATAACTTTAGGGTAGCTGAGACTATAGGGACATAGGACTTAGGTTTTGTGTATGTTCTTATGTAGTCCAACATATCTAATCATAGCTTATGCTTGTGCAGATATGTCTGTAGAACGTGAAGAGCATGCAGAGATTAGCTATGACATGCTAGGAGGTGTCAGTAGGAGGTTGACACATGATGGAAGAGTGCATGTGATGGGTTCAGAATAGCCTATGATGCCTCAGTTTGACCCTCCAACCATGGAAAGTCCTGCTTTTTAGTCCATGTTTGGACAACTCATGGAAATGATTATGCACTTAGCAGATAGGGTGCTTATACCTCAAGCTAGGGTAGTTGTCCCTAATGTGGAATCTTATGATTCTGGGAAAGATGTTTGAGAGGTTGCGGCATGTTGGAGCTATCCAATATATAGGTACAGCAAACCCAACTGATGCTGACATGTGGTTGATAGAGCTTGAGAAGGCATTTAAGATATTGAACATCCCAGAAGAGGACAAAGTGAAGCATGTTGTTTACCTATTCAGGGGAAGTGTTGGCCACTGGTGGGTCATAGAAGAGGAGAAGAAATCGAGAGTTGTGTTAGGTTGAGAATAGTTTTTATGGGAGTTCGTGAGCCGCTACTTCCCTAAGACATACCTAGATGAGAAAATGACTCAGTTTGAGAAGTTGCGCTAAATTTTGATGTCTATCAATGAGTACGAGGTGAAGTTTATGGAGATTTCGAAGTTCTATCCTCATATAGCAGTGACAGAGAAGGAGAAGATTCAGAGATTTGAGAAGGGTCTGAGCACGGAGTTGTGTATGATAGCATCTTATTTAGAGAATAGAGAGAGGTTCCCTACCTTTATGGAGTTTGTGAGGAGGATTGACAGGTCTACTATTGAGAAGCGTGAAGCCAATGCTAAGAAGAGGCCAACCCAGTTTCAAGTACAATCATATGGTGGCTTTAAGAAGTCAATTTTCTCATCACCACAATCATAAGAGAGATCTACCTTATCTGAGCCAAGATCAGGAGTGCCATCACAGTGGTCCCCGAGTAAGGGTAGAGGTCACAACTTTCTTCTAGTGGGAGCACGTAGTGAAACGTCATTGTCAGTGACAAGGTCATCTAGGTTGCATTGTGATTGGAGGAGTTGTCACAAGTGTGGAAAAGTGGGGCATATCAGGTGGACTTGCCCTATAAAGGATGAAGAAGTGATATAGCAGTCGAGGTAGAGTCAGTGAGCTTCTCAATATCAACAGTAGAATAGTGGTGGTGGTAGAGGATGTAGTTAGGCATCGTAGGTGGGGTCATATGGGCCAGCTAGCAGGGGACATGGGCAACAATAGGTGACACATAGATTCTATGCTATGAATTAGTCAGAGGGGGTGGTCAATCCATTAGTTATGAAAGGTCATATCTGCTTCTTCTTTTGTATCTATTTTGGTCGAACTGGGTGTAATGCACTCTTTTATCACTAGAGAGGTGATAAGTAGTTGTCATCTACCTGTTTATAGTAGATTTGATAGCCTTTTGCTTGAAACACCTCTTGTTGGTTCCACTACGTTGTGGGAGGTGTCCTTCTTGCATTTTTCTTTTTCAGGATGCACCATTCAAGTGGATCTTATGCCACTTGACATGCATGGATTTGATGTGATCCTAGGGATGTATACCTTGGAGAAGTATAAGGTTGTTTTGGGTTGTAGTTCCAAGGTGGCGACGTTTTGTGATGGATATGTTGCATGGATCTTCCAAGGAGATAGGAAGATTCTTCCTACATGTTTTGTGTCGACTTTGACAGTGGAGAGGTTGATGAGATAAGGGTGTGAGGCTTTCTTGGCACATGTTATGGATACCAAGATGAGGAGTCCTAGTATCTAAGAGGTACCAATAGTATGAGAGTTTGAGGATGTCTTTCCAGAAGAGTTTCTTGGTGTTCCCCCTCCTAAAGAGATTGATTTTGAAATCAATCTTGCTCCTGGAATAGAACCCATAGTGCAATCACCCTACAAGATGACACCAATAGAGATGCATGAGTTGAAGAAATAGTTGCAAGAGTTACTGGAGAAGGGTTTCATCAGACTGAGCACTTCCCTTTGGGGTGATCATATGTTGTTTGTGAAGAAGAATGAAGGTTCTATGAGGCTTTGTATAGATTTACTAGAAATTTAAAAAGGTTATAATGAAGAGCAAGTATCTGTTGTTAAAGATTGATGATCTGTTTGATCGATTGATAGGTATTATATGTTCTGAAAGATAGATCTGAGATCAGGATATCACCAGTTGAGGATAAAAGTAAATTACATACCTAAGACTACTTTTAGGACTAGGTATGGTCACTACGAGTTCATGGTTATGCCGTTTGGGTTGACCAACGCACCGACAACTTTCATGGATTTGATGAATAGGGTATTCAGACCATATCTAGATCAGTTCTTGGTGGTGTTCATAGACAATATCTTGATATACTCCAGGGATAGATGGCAACATGAGCAACACCTTTGCCAAGCATTGGCATTGTTGAGGCAGCATCGGGTGTATGCCAAGTTCAGTAAGTGTGAGTTCTGATTGACCGAGGTGTTTTTTCTTGGTCACATCATATCGGCTAAGGTATTTGTGTAGATCTAAAGAAGGTATAGTTTGTATTGGAATGGGAATATCCCAAGAGACCAATAGAGGTTTGAAGTGTCCTAGGTTTGGTAGGTTACTACAGGAGATTCATAAAGAATTTCAGTGTTGTAACATTACAGCTAACTAATTTTACTAGGAAAGGTGTTTCTTTTATTTGAGATGATAAGTGTCATTGTTCTTTCCAATTGTTGAACGAGAAGTTGACCAGTGCGCCAGTCTTAGTCCTTCCAGAGAAAGGGAAAGGTTAGATCATCTTCTGTGATGCTTTGAGAAATGGCTTGGGATGTGTGTTGATGTAGGAGAAGAACGTGATTTCTTTTGCTTCCCAACAACTTAAGAAACACAAGGAGAACTACTCGACACATGACCTGGAGCTAGTAGCAGTGGTTCATTCCATAAAGATTTGGAGGCACTACCTATATGGGGGGAACTGTCAGATCTTCATTGACCACAAGAACCTTCAGTATATCTTCTTGAAGCAGGAGCTGAACATGAGGCAGATGAGATGGGTGGAGTTTACCAAGGACTACGATTGCATGATAGACTACCATCTAGGAAAGGTGAATGTGGTAGTTCATGTGTTGACCAGGAAGTCATATTAAACATTGTCTGTAGACAAGGCACAATTATACTCTATGGTGTGCCACAAGCGAGACATGTTGGTATCGCTTCGACAGATAAACGCATAGTTGCAAGTATCTCTATTGGCAGGATTGTTGGCACAATTGCTGGTGAAGCCTACCTTGATACAGATGACCACAGATGCTCAAAAGAATGATGTTGTGATATAGAATATCATGTTAGAGTTTGGCATCAAGAAGCATGATGTCTTCCATGAGTCGGAAGATGGAACAGTTTGCTTTCATAACAAGACAATAGCTCCAGATGTTGAGCGCTTGAGGAAGATGGTACCCTAGAGGCTCATTCCTCGATGTATGCAATGAACCCTGATAGTATCAAGATGTACCATAATCTAAAGGATCTGTATTGGTGACTAGGTTTGAAGCGTGATGTAGCAGAGTTTGTTGCTAAGTGTCTAGTTTTTCAGTAGGTCAAGGATGAGCATCAGAAGATTGTAGGGACATTACAACCTTTATCGATACCACAGTGGAATTGGGATCATACCACCATGGAATTTGTGGTTGGTCTTCCTAGGATAGCCAAAGGTGATGATTCCATATGGGCGATAGTTGACAGGTTGACAAAGTCAGCTCACTTCCTTCCAGTCAATATGACGTATACAATGGAGAAGTTGACACAAATCTATGTGGATGAGATTGTTTGTCTACCTGGTATCCCGATGATTATAGTTTTTTATAGAGGTCCACAATTTATGAGTCATTTTTGGGAATGTATGCATACAACAATGGGGACACAACTAAGGTTTAGCACAACCTTCCACCAGCAGACAGATGGTCAATCAGAAAGGACCATTCAGACATTAGAAGATCTATTGAGAGCATGTGTCTTGTAGTTTCTTGGTAGTTGGGATGTACATCTGAGTTTTATAGAGTTTGCATACAACAACAGTTATCTGAGAAGTATAGACATGGAACTGTATGAAGCATTGTATGGGAGACGTTGTCAGTCACCTCTTTTATGGTATGGGACTGGTGAGTATTAGCTTTTGCATCTTGATCTAGTACAATAGACTATAGAGAAGATCAAGGTGATAAGCAGTAGTTGAAGACAACACAGGATAGACAGAAGTTGTATATTGATAACTGTCACAGACCATTGAAGTTCCAAGTTGGAGACTATGTGTACCTTATGGTTTCCCCTTGGAAGGGTGTGTCAAGGTTTTATAAGAAGGGTAATTTGTCTCCTAGGTATATTGGACCATACCCTTTTTTGGTGCGTGTTGGGAAGGTGGCATACAAGTTGGAGTTACCACCAGAGTTGCATAGGTGATACCCATAAACTACACGTCAAAAATGCAAGTGAATGTATCAATGTAATATAGACCTAAAGAGGCTCGGAATCGAACATGGGGAAAATATGTATCCAGCGATTGCTACTAACTATGACCAAATTAGCCAGGCCTAAGAAAAAGAGTAATTGTTTGATTAATTGATTAAATTGCAGAAATTAAAACTAAAGTGACTGGTTGTGATCACAATTGGAATGAATTCCTTAGGATTATTGTTTCACCTCAATTCACATTGCACTTAACATCATTTCATTAATATTAATCTCTCCTAACCTTGGGCATAGGGTTGTAAGTGGGTAAGGTAGACCCGCGAACCAGCAAATCCAGACCCTTTATAAACATGTCATGGGTCTAATTTTTTGGACCCACAGAACTATGGACCCGCGTACCCATGGACCCGCATATAAGCGGGTCCATTAATGACTATGCTTGGAAACAGACCCACAGAACCACCTACCTACTATACATAAACAAGTACTTAAATAATATGT
Organism: Alisma plantago-aquatica; assembly: GCA_963693085.1. Lineage (NCBI taxonomy): Eukaryota > Viridiplantae > Streptophyta > Magnoliopsida > Alismatales > Alismataceae > Alisma > Alisma plantago-aquatica. The sequence goes on from OY856415.1 coordinate 522,121,855, forward strand.
TATTATATCATACTTAACTAGTCTAATTAATATTATACTTGAGATTACATATTACTCTAATTATAATAAGGTTAAGACTAGTTATCTAACTGAAAACTAACTATTCTAATTATAATCATGAGAAACATATGTAAACTTAAAAATAAAAATAGTTACATGATATGCTACATAATTAAAATAATACGACATTGACTATTAATATGCAAACAATTAAATTGAGTCGATTTAAATCTACAAAGTATTATACCATTTAACATAATGAGTGTATATTTTTATCCTATATAACAGAATTATCTCATTGTATTAAGATATATGGAACATAGTCATAATTTTTCTTACATAAACAACATGATGCTTATATAGATTGCTTATTCACATTAGACCCGCTATTATTACAGGTATGGGTATGGTGCGAGTCTAGAATTTTATAATGCAGGTCTAGAATCGGAACCAGACCTGCTAAATTAAATGGGTATGGGTATGGGTATGGCCAGACCTACACTGTACTCGCACCGTTTACACCCCTACCTGGACAAAGAGACATGCAGAAAGAATTACCCACTCTTGTAGTGTAATTTACTACCTAATAATACCAATCCCACTCTCATAGCAATTGAGTTATTAGTTAGGTGCTTTACCAAATTCTCTGGGTTATTCTCTTCACAATTGTAGGCCCTGTCTCGAGGCGTCATATAAGTTTTGCATATCTATGAGTTTTACAGCCCACAATCCCTCTCTTGAAGCAATTAACGGTTTAAAAAACTACATATGGTGATCAAGCACAGATAATTTGTGATGCTCTCGTAAATATGTCCAAAAATCAAGAGAAATATGGACATTAATTCATAACCAATTACAATGCAAAATTGGGCTACTCCCGGGTCCTAAGGAACAAATAAGATTAACCCTGCATGATTTCCATTGTCAAATACATGGGAAAAGAAAAGAAAAACATGGGAAATATTAGATGAATAAAGTAACCCCTAAAGAATACAGTCTGGATGAATCTCTCTCGAATGTGCTGATTTGCTAACCTTTGGTTGCAAATCCATCCACTAGAGGTGCTTGAATCTTCCAGAATGTGACTTTCTTCTCCTCTCTCTCTCTCTCTTCTCTGGGCTCTTGGTTGTCTTGTAGTGGAAAAGAATGTGATACCTAGGCCTATCCGCACTCTCCCCGCATCATATAATTGACTTAGGGCATCATTAAGCTCGACCGTCAGATTAATTATAATTCTCGATCTGGCCTGATCATGTTGAGTCGATACTATCGATAGGGTGTCGATAATATCGATGCCCTCAATTAGTCTCCATCCATTATAAGTTGTCGGTACTACTGAGCTGAACGTCGGTAGTACCTAGATTATCTCTAAAGTTCCCTATTCGATTTTTTTGGTAAAAGTCGGTACCACTGAGCTTATCATAGGTAGTATTGAGATTCATTCGGAATTCTCCTATTAAGATGTCAGTAGTACCAATTCTCATGTATGTACTATCAAGTTGATTTAACTCGAAATGTTCCTTTTCGTCCAATGTTGGTACCACCGATAGATATGTCGGTAGTATCGATCTGTGTAGTTTCTTGTAAAATCACCTGAAATATGACAAAAATGAACATAAGCTCCAAAATAATGATAAATTAATTAGGAACAGTAAAAATAATGAATATTTGATGTAATTAAGTATCACAGGCTCACCAATGATAAATCATGCATAATTTATATGAAAAGGGGCAATAAGTTCACACAATACATAGTAAAATAGCCTATGAAAATGTCAATTATTCAGTGCATCAAAATCCCCTAAGCTTAAATGTAGCTCGTCCCCAAGCAACACACCCTCAGATCTATTTGAGACAAGTCAGCAAAAGGACACCGGATATGAATTTCCTTTCTCAACTATCCCCACCTGGAAGTCCCAAACCAGCCTTCATTGACCACTGAATAATCAATTACTCTCAAGTGACCAAAAATATCCATAAAAGATGTCCACCCTTAGATTAGTGAAACACTATCAACAAAGTAGTTAACATCATATTCAATTAGGCATTTGCTTAGTGTATCATGTGATTCCCTATCTACATTGCTCTTTCCTAACTACCAAACTAATTGGAAGCAGCTCTCCTTATAAGAATGAATGAGGATATCAAACATATTTGTGGCCTACCAAAAAGAGCAATGGATGGAATGAACTAGGTGGCTTATGTAGAGTCACAAGTAACATCCAAATCATTTATGAAAAAATAAAATGTGATGAACCTATATGGTGAAGGTGAGTAATGCATGAATCCTAATGCCTACTATTGTGGGTGGAATGATGCATGCACTGAAAAATTTCATCCTAGTGATGAAAGTGAAATAAATAATACATCATGTACATGAATTCATGTTCTTTTGAATAACATACAGAGCTAAGTCAGGGCATCCTTCCTACCTCTTTATCAAAAATTTCTCTCTTCTTTTTTTTCTTTTTTCATTGGCCCATGTCTTAGCATGATTGAAGAGTATGCTCAAGCTTCACTATACTAATAAAAAAATCTTTTCAAATTATTTTAAGAGGTAAGGATGTGTATCACTACACTTTTAATTTTAGAAGAAAATACATGTATACCTAGTGTAGAATGAATGATGCAAAATGTATGCAATCTACATGGAATTTGTTAAGCAACTAAATGACATGCATAAAAGATTTCCTCTTTTTTCTGTATTTTTGTAACTAATGTGATAAACAAAACCAACTATCATGTCAACTATTAAGCCATGCAATGCAATCAAAAGGAAATAATTCAATTTTTTTGATCATCTTAAAGTGGTGGACCAAAATGGATGGAATCACACAATTAAGAGACAATGCCTTTCTTAAGCTATGATATGTCCCTCTACAACTGACCTGTGTATAGGATAACCTTAGTATTTCTTTCTAAAATTTCAATTTAAGGTCCCATTAATTGTTTGATCAATTCAATCTCAAACCCCATCGTCATCCATAGTTCATGGATAATTAAGGTTTCCATTTATATCAAATGTCCATAAGCTGATTAACCCATACACTTCCTCTTGGTGATGCCACTCAAGAAATTTGCAACTAAGCCAACTTTTTCAATTTTTATTTTTCATTGCAAAGACATGGAAGAAAACATTCTATGATTTAGAAGGATAGAAATCATGCTTATATTGCTCCACAATTACACTAGATATATTTCGATCATAAAAAAATCAAAATAATAAAACTCTTGCAGTAAATTATCGAACACAGATTCTATTGCCCTCAATTAATTGATCCTAGATAAATGATCTGCAACCACATTCACTGTCCTCTCTTTATGCTTAATTTCAATATCTAACTCCTATAGTAACAAGATCCATCTAATCAACCTAGGCTTGACATTCTTCTTTTGTAGCAAATACTTAATTGATGCATGATCAGTCCACATAGTGACCCTTGCACCTATCAAATATTTGAGAAATTTTCAAAAGCAAAAACTACCGCTAAAAATTCTTTTTTGGTGGTTGTGTAATTCAGTTGGGCATCATTAAGGGTCTTCGATGCATAATAAATCACATTGGGGTTCTTGTCTTTACATTGACCTAAAACAACCCCCGCCGCGTAGTCAGATTGATCACACATCAACTTAAATGGTTGGCTCCAATATGGAGCCTAAGCCATAGGTGCAAAGACCTGTTTCTCCTTCAACATCTCAAACACTTTCAAACACCACTCGTGATAAGCAAATTCAGTATCTTTCTCTAACAATTTGGAGAGCGGCTTTGTGATTTTTGATAAATCTTTTATGAAGCATCGATAAAATCTGACATGTCCTAGTAACTCCTAACCCCCTTCACAGATGACGGTGGAGGTACCTTAGAGATTACTTCTATTTTAATTGGGTCGACCTCCATTACCTTATTGGACACCTTGTTTCCCAAGACTATTCCCTCACCATCATGTGACATTTTTCCCAATTCAGCACTAAGTGAGTGTCTTCACACCAATGTAAAACCTTGTTGAGACTATCAAGGGAGTCCTCAAAAGACTCTCCATGCACTTAAAATTCATCCATGAAAACCTTGAGACATCACTCTACCATATCAAAAAAAAAATGGCTAGCACACATCTCTGGAAAGTTGTTGGTGCATTGCACAACCCAAAAGGTGTTTGACAGTAAGAAAACATACCATAGGGACAAGTGAAAGTATATTTATCTTGGTCATGTGGTTCAATAGAAATATGATTATATCCGGAATACCCTTCAAGAAAATAGAAATGAGAGCGGCCGATGAACCGCTCAAGAATTTGATCAACAAAAGGAAGTAGAAAATGATCTTTCAGCGTGGCAGCATTCAAAAGATGATAGTCAATATAAACTTGCCACCTGGTCACCAACCTAGTAGATATCAATTCATTGGTCGCATTTGTGGTGGTTATCACCCCTTTCTTAGGAACCACTTGGGTTGGACTAGCCCAATTTGAATTAGAGATAGCATAAATTATACATGCTGACAGAAGTTTTACTACCTCTTTGTTCACCACCTCGGTCATAATTAGATTGATACACCGATGAGGTTTCACTATCAGATTGGCTCATTCTTCAATTTGGTTATTGTATTGGAAAACACTAGGGAAGATGCCCATGATGTCTGCAACTAACCACCCAAACACTGCCTCATGGTTCTTCAACACCACAATTGTAAGGACCCTGACCTGGGTTTTGGTATAAACCTATTTGTTTTGCTTAAATAAGTTGTTTAGAACTTCAATATAATCCTTTGAGGTGTTTTACTAACATGTGACACGCCTATGTTTCAAGTTTGGTCCCGTTTGAATGATCTTTGAGGAATGTTTGCTTATTTTGGACCAAAGTGCAATTTACCCAATATAAGGGGTTATCTTGCAATATGTCATATCTTGAGCATTCCCTTAGTGCTTTATCATAATAAGGGATAGAACTATGCTAAGGGGTGCCTCGTGGAGCGCTTAAGTTTTAAGTTTGAGTTGGTTTGGAAGTTGCTTGTGCCTGTGTACTAGCCTTGATGCAAATTGCAATTTACCCAAAGTAGAGGGTTAACATGCAATTAACTATCTCTAGAGTGCTCCTTCTCTTATTTTACATCATCTATAAGTTATAGAAAGAGGTGGGTGCCTAGTTTGGATCTCAGGAAAGAAGTGGTATCCTCATAGTTATAATGATCTATGGACAATGTGTGTTTTGACCTTGGATTGTAGTGTATCAGTTTGGTGAAGAGTAGTACAGAAGTTTGAAGAAGTGTTGCCCTTTGTAGGAGGCCAAGAGAATGAGACTCTACCTGCAGTATATCACCATATCTTTCATGTTAAGATAAAGTGGTTGCATGTGGCCTTTGCACGTGGGCAAGTGTCACCTAGACTCTTAAGGTAATGACACCTCTATTTTGATATCTCTTTCTTCCCTCAAGTATATAACCCCTCACTCTTCACACAAGTGAACCTTTTTCATCCATTCATGTTCTTCTCTTCTTGGTGGACGTCTTGGAAGCTTAAGGAGCTAGAGGAAGTCCCCATGGAGCTTGTGAGGTTGAGTTCCTTGTTCATGGTGATTCCTTATTTAAATTCCATTTTGGTGAGTTATGTTTCTTGGTGATGATTTCTTTGAGCTCTCTTCTTCATCTTCTTCTTCTTCTCTCATCCATGAATCAAAACTTAGATGAAGGTGTTTTGAGGAAGAACTCTCATCTCTAAGGTCATAGATCATTTCAGATGAAGCATCTCTCTTTCTTTCCTTCTTAAGCTATCATAACCTTGGCATCTTCTTCTTCTTTCTTGGATATAATGTTGAGTTCGAGTTTGGGACTCTTGATGTATTAACTTCAAACTTTGAGAAAATGTGTGCTTTGGATCTTTGATCATGGAGCTTGAACCCTTGGTGGATATCTTCTTGAGCCGGGTTATATAACTGTTAGCCTTCCCTATTATTTCACTCTTTTTCTTCTCTAAATCGTTTTCTTTACATGCTAATAGATTACAATGATCTGGAGGATTATTTTAATGAAGGAATCTTATGTAGTTTTCTATTTCAAATCTTATTCTTTCTTGCTTGGATTATGTTGATGTTCCTTAGCAATAGTAATGGTTGGTGGCCGATATCCTAAGCTTGAAGATGACAGTTTAACACAACACTAAGGGGGTTAAACCAAGATGTAATGTGGTGATTTAACTGACACACCTTGGGGAGGTTAACCCTTCATACCTTACTTGTGAGTAGTCGACATGTCATGTAATAAGTCGGCACACACGGAAGTATCAAACCGATATGCTTTGATGAGGCTAACCCGACATGCTGATATGAAGTGCTTAAACTGTTACCCTATATTTTGAACTAACATGCCATTTTAGGTCAAGTACCAAGTCGACATACTAATAGATGACAAATCGATATACCTTGATGATGCCTAGCCCGACACACCTTGAGAATGGTAATCTTTCACACTATGTTTATGGGTAGTTGACACACTTTAAAAAAGTCAAGCCGACACACCATGTAGGTACTAAATCGAGGTATCCTCCTATAGGAGAGAGGCCGACACACTTTGTGGAGTAAGTGGTTGACACATCAGGGTGAGGCTAAGTCGAGATACTATATTGTTGAGTGAGATGCTGACACACTTGAAGTGCTAAACTGATACCTCTTGTTGGAGGTGAAATGGATATCTCATGATGAAGGTGAAACTGATATCTTAGGCTAGGTGATAGAACAAGATACCATGTAATTGATTAGTTAGCACATGTGTAAAAGAGTGAAATCACCCCTTTACTAAAAATTTGAAGAATTGACATCCATTCCAAACCCTCTCAGAGGTATAATGGAATGGGAATAAACTTTCCAAATTTATTAAACATTGGTATACAAAAGACCATTAGAAAGCAGCGGAATAAAAAATAACTGACTATATTCAATTTCATAAAAGGTTTACAAAAATACATAAAATTCTCTCATTAGGGTTTACATCAAGACACACAATCATGATCTAGATAGAGGGAAGTCTAGACTACTGCAATCTTGTCTCCAAGAAAAATCTCCAAGAGCTAGGTCCATGTTGGAAGCTATGTTCTCCTTGGTCATGTTCAAACCTTGGGTGGTTGGGAAATCACCCAGCAAGAGAGAGAAATATAAGTTATGTGTCAAATAATGAATAAAAACAAAAGATAAGGAAATAACATTAAAGTAAAGGCTAAGATTTCATCATAAGATGAATAGAACAAGAGTATGAGGCTATATTCATAAGAAACTTGCCATTAACAATTATATTAAAAAGGATTTGCATGTAAGATAATTATGTCTATCTAACTCAGTAGGGTTGAGGCACCTACCAGACCTCTAACCTATATGTGAGGGGAGAATAAGACATTCCCAATCACCTACACAATTACATAGGGGAGAATAAAAACATTTCCCAGGGCGATTAAATACATGCCCTATGTGGGTGGTTGTACATAAGTACCGCAACTTTAAATTAAATAGAACATAAATCTACATGCTAGAAAAAGTATTCATGGTAAGAATAATCATATGAATCAATAAGCATAGAAGTGGGGTACCAAGACCCAAGAATAATGTTCCAAAACTGATTTATAAGTATAGCAAAAGATTCAAGAGTATATGAAATAGGGTTTAATAAAGCCTCATTATAGAAAAGTAGGTTAAGGCACAATTATTCCCAACTTAAGGTGTAAATTCACATACCTCTCTTACTGATATCAATTACTAACTTTCACCACTTTAATTGAGTCCAAGTTCTACTTTGCCTATTTTCAATGTATTAACATGTATTAGAGTACATAGTGCACATTAACGTATAGAAACCCTAATTTCAGAACTTTTTAGAAAAACTCAGATTTAGATTTTGAAAATATCACCAATGAACTTATTAGGTTCTCTTGATGAAGAAAACATATTTTTATGTTAATTTTGGATTTATGATTATTGAGATGTAATTTTTATGGATTTTATGCATTAAATTCATTTTACAAAAAATCACCCTTCGTCAAACAATAAAATCAGACCTTGGAAATCTTTTTATTAGATAGAGATCAATTTTCCAATTCCAAAACATATGTATTTGTCAAATTTGGATAAGCAGTTTAGAAGATATGATTTTTTCAATACTGACCAATAGGAAATTACCACATCATCAAACTGATCGAGATAATTAATGAGAGAGGGAGAGGGAGAAAAAACCATTTGACCCAAGATCAGGTTTGAAGTTGCATAGGTAACCACACTAGGGCTTCTAGAGAAGGTTAAACAGCAAGAAACCAAAACCCTAGAAGAACATGGTAAAAAGAGATGGAAATCATCGATTTTAAACATAGAAGCATGAGTTTTAAGCATGTACTAAGCAATATATGAGAAGGGGGTTAACAAAACTTGCCTATAGGAAGGTAATAAGGTTCAAACAGAAAGGATTCCTCTTTATAATGTCTGGTTTCTCCAAGCCAAGCTCCTTTCTTGAGCGAAGATCACCGTCTCCACTTTAGAGGTGCAAACCCTAGCAAAAGATCATGGAGATGAGATGTTTTAGGGTTCTTAGGTGGATTTTTACCATGGAAGGTCATGGTTCCGACCTGTAAGAAGGTGGGAGGAATACTAACAACATGAAAATAGGGAAGGAAAGGAGGATTCTTACTAGTTTTGGTCAAAATCACCAAGGAGGAGCTTAAGAAATCCTAAATAGAGAAATTTGGAACCCTAGGAGCCTTCTTCACCAAGGTAGGCACCCTTTGTTACCTTGGGACAACAACTTCATGGACAAACATAGAAGGTCTGATGATCTAACCTGTAGGAAATAGAAGGAGAGGATTTCTTCATGGATTGGGAGGTGGGAAGGGGTAGGCATGGCTTTATAAAGAAGGGGGCAAGCATGAGGTGTCTATGTGACTTTCCATGTGTCCTTAGGCTATGGCTTCATGGCCATGCAAGAGGAAAGCTCATGGACTCTTCTTGCATATCAAAGGTCGGTCCTAAGATCCCCTAGAGCCTTATAGGCCATCCCCACCGTCCCTCAAATAAAGAAATAACCCCATTGGTTGATAGCTTTTAAAGATAAGCACATTTATAAAGAGGGTAATCTCTATAATGCCCTTGGAAAGTAACACCTTCAAACCAAGGTGCAACCAGGTGCCCCATGGTTCAAAATCTCGTGAATGGTAAGAGAATATCTAAAGAATAAAATTCAGGTGATAATTTGCAAAGAAAACCTCCCAATTGGGTAAATTGCATAAAAGTCCAGAATGTACCTAAAATTGCATAACTTGCACAAACAACACCCAAATTGTACCAAATTTGAAACTTAGGCTCATTTTATGTTTTCAAATCATATAAAAAAGTTAGATTAAGTTTTAGAGCACTTAATTATCGTAATTAAGCTTTCACTGAGGTATTTGTGCATAAACCCATATATTGGTACAGTTAGTGAATAAATGTTCACTAAACCACTATAAATTACACTAATTAAATAGAAAGGCCAATAAGGATATAAATGAAAGGAAAATATGGGAAAGAGGGTCAAAAGACAAAATTCTAGAATTCAGTATGTTACAACACTCCACCCCTTAAAGAGGATTTCGTCCCCAAAATCGCAAGCAAGAAGGGAAGGGTGAGTGTGCAACATCTCATCACAAAACTTCAGGTTATTTCTCCAACCTTAACTTCCACAAAAAACTCATCAACATATACTCCACAAGCATCTCAACATAGGCTAGGTTATCAAGGATCACCTAGGTTCCATTATTTAGATATTCTTTTTAGGAGATTTAACATTATTTACATTTTTGGCTCATTTACATTATATTCACTATGATATCACATTATCACCATTATTTTAATTATGGCATGTCATAATCACTTTATTACCAAGGAATTTATATTTCATTATCATCCATGAAACATCGTATATATATAAATATATATTTCTCATTTATCTTACTAAGAATTTTAGCAAGATTATGAGTTACTCAATTCCCTCAATATACTTGATCATTATCCTTAATATTTTGAACTTTGACTTCATTATCCTTATACTATCACCAGATTAAGTTATAACAAATTATTTTGCAAGAAATATATAATTTGTCTTCTAAGTCTTCATTCAACACAAATTATGTCACATCAATTACATATATTTATATTAAACGTTATCTCATTACCACATTATGTTTATTTCTCACATTAATGTCATCATTAATCATTTTCTCATATTTATTTATATTATTGATTTGCACATTCATGTGAATCGAATCACTTCATATTCATATTGAAGTCATTCCATGTATTTTAATGATCAAGGTGAGGCATATTACGAATTGATTCACATTAAGTGACTAATCGTGTGTGTATTAGATAATAAGGTAACATACCATGCATTTCATATTGATGACTTGATTAATATGTGATTAGATGATTATATATATCATTTAGGTGTATCAAAGTATGTTAACTAAATATGGAACCTAATGTCAATAATGTATCATGAAAGGCATTAAGGATGTATATGTTAAGGTTAGATGATTACAACTTAGGGTTCATGTTAATATGATCACTATATTTTACTTCGCATGTATTAAGTCAAAGATTAGGTTGCAATCATCTTACTTGTCATTTCATTAGAGTTTATTGGTTTATGACATGGGAAACACCATGCATATCCGTTAGGATTAATATGTGAGTTACTCATATTATGTGCATTAGGCATTCATTAGGGTTTGAACATATACATTATTCTTCAGATGATCATTATATGTTCATTACTATATAAACAAGCATGTTAGTCTATAACTATAACTTGTTTGGACCCCACTAAGGTTTCAAGCACAACAACCTCCTAAGTATGGGGTTAGGGTTTCTAAAGATAATGTAGATAGATTTCAAGATGTCATAGGGATCCATCCCCCTAAAGAGGATTTCATCCTTAAAATCTAACCACCCAACATAATCAAACTAACTATACTCCATGTGGCATCCAACTTACAAAACACAAGATTAACTAAGCGGAAGCGAATCATTTACGGCGGATGACTGAAAATCACTAAAAATTAAAAAATTTTGCAAAGAGATCCAACATAGGAAACTCTTACAACAAGAACCATAGTATAACATATACATCATGGTTTAAAAGTACATGAGTTGTACCATCTCTCCTTGAGGATTACAACATCAGCTGCCATATAACATTATATACAGGCGACATAAAACCCAGATGCATCAAGCCAAAATCTTAGATCGATCCATTAAAACACTAACTAAAAACTCAGAGGACCTGAGAGTACATAGATGACACATATGACTTCTAACTATAAGACTTGACAGTCAGGATCTCCACCTGAGCTCTCACTGCTATCCAGGCTGTTGCTTTCCTTTCCCTTCAAAAGAATATCTGCTTCTTTGTCCGCGTCCACCTAAAAATGTTGGATCCCACGGGGGTGAGACAATTGTAAATTGCCTCAGCGGGAGATATAACTCTCCGCCAAAACATTGTTATTGCAGTTTAAAGATATGAAACTGGGCAGAGGATAAGCAGTTTAAAGCATTCTTATCTTTGAAAGAATTTCCACTATTTATGATAGAGAAATATATCATCTATTCTTTTAATAAGGAATAGGAATGACATGTATATCATTTATCCATCATATTATATCATTATATCAAACTTTTCTTGTTACACTCATTAACTTGACTTGTCATCCATGAAACATTTTTGTTTCAATCTGTTGGCCTTAGCCAATCTGCTAAACAGATAAGGAATTACATCTACCATGTACTCATATATCATTAATACAGGCATTGGGTTATTACCAATCATGTGTCATCATTACATGTATTACACCTCTGCCAGGTATTGGACTCTTCCAAACCTGATTACACCGCCAGGCATTGGACTTTAACCAACCCTGATTACAGGCATTACACCTCTGCCACATATTGGACTTCTCCAAACCTGATTACACCACCAGGAATTGGACTTTAACCAACCTTGATTACAGGCATTACACCTCTGCCAGGTATTGGACTTCTCCAAACCTGATTACACAGCCAGGCATTGAGCTCTAACCAATCCTGATTTCACAGCCAGGCATTGGACTTTAAGCAACCCTGATTACACAGCCAGGCAGTGGACTCTAACCACTCCTGATTACATGCTTCATGCCTCTGCCAGGTATTGGACTCTAACCAATCCTGATTACATCGCAAGGTAGTGGACTTTAACCACTCCTGATTTCACAGCCAGGCATTGGACTTTAACCAATCCTGATTACAGGTATTACACCTCTGCCAGGTATTGGACTCTTCCAAACCTGATTACATGGATCATGGAATGTAAATTCCTTCGACCCATCATTAATCATCTTGGTGCCTCTTACTATACTACAATTGTTCTCATGGCTCATAAAGCCCATAAAGCATCTTTTCACCTCTCATTAGGCAACATCTAATCATATGGCTCACAGGGCCATTCAACAACTTGTCACCTATCACTAGGCAACAAAATCATTTTATCTCATGTAATATAATAGTAACACCATTATTCCCTCAATAGTATTATGGCTTACTATTCACATCACATTAGGGTTTCTCATGTCCCATTACCCAATTTAAGGTTAGGGTTTTCCCATCTCTCATTGCTTAGGGTTTCATGTTTCACATTATTAGTTCAGCTCTAATATATTACTTCACACCTCTAGGAGCATTCAAAGATATCATAAGTGTATGCTTATGATCACTATTCTCATCATATATCATTAATGATCAACAATTTAAGGCATGAGTTCATTTCTCATCCTTATCATGGTATGATTGCATCATACTCATTGATTTGGCTTAACTCCATTCTCAAAGTATATTAATCAACATTTATCACAGTACATCAAGTTCACTACATCTTTATTGTAACAGTTGCATAACACACATTTCATGTGTTTCTTATCCAAGAATAGTGGATTAGAGGTTCATCAAGGAATGCCTACCCTGAAATGCTGAATGTGATATCTATCATGTCTTGATGTATCACTTTCTTCTCATTTCCATATTACTTAAGTTAATCAACTAACCTTGTATTAAGGTACTTCCCTCTTAATACTTTATCCTCTAACTTGTCACTTTCTTCATATGGTGTATATCATACACATTGGAATTGTCCAACTATCTTTAATGATATGGACTTATCCAATGGTTAGGCATTGTTGATATAGAATAAATTATTATCAACCACTTTAGGTATTTCAACCCATAGGATGTTATTCACTCCATTATATAATATTGCATACATCACTCCTAAGAGTTTCATACCCTCATCATTGTAAGATGTATAGGGTTGTTACACATACATGAAATTAGATATATAATGATCTAGGCATCATCTTGTCCTTTAGACCCTTATTCATTAGGGTATCAACATTATCATTCATATAGTTCATCAGCTTTACCCTTCATGGTTATAACATCCTCATCTTACTTGATTGTAATAACCACATCCTACTTTAGTGTATTGTCCATTATACCATGACTATGGTTGCACATATCATTATATGGCATCATCCTAAATTTAAGTCTCACTTCACATCATTCTTCAGGGTTTCCATAATATTACTCTTAATTAGGGTTTCACATGACATTACCCTAGATTAAGGTTTCTCATAACATTAGTCTTTATTAAGGATTCTCATAACATTACCCTCAATTAGGATTTATCATGGATTCACCCTCAATTAGGGTTTTACATGGAATCACCCTCGATTAGGGTTTATCATGGATTCACCCTCAATTAGGGTTTCACATGGAATCACCCTCAATTAGGGTTAGGATTCATTAGCCTTTATAATTAGGGTTTCGTGATCTCACTATAAAGGATCATACCCTAATTAGACATTCATCCATAATGAAAGTGTTAAAACTTGACCATTCATGGTTATCATTCATGTAGGAAGTCTTCTCTCTCATCTTCTATAAGATGATGTTTACTTCAACCTTGATTAGGCTAAGTCAACTCACTTGAAAGAACAATTGACACCATGAGTTATGTCATTACCACCATGATCATTAAAGCTTAATTATTCAAAGGGTACTAATCACCCTATCTCATTAAGGGTACCATTATTATAATCACCCTTGGTTTACATCATGTAATTGTTCACTTAAACAATTAACTTTTATCCACTTTGAGTGTTCATACAGTTTGGTTGATTACCTTCCAAATGATCTTCGTCTCTTAGACCTCAAACGGTCTTGACCAAACCATTGAAACCATTTGGTAAAGGTGAACCCTTGAGACCGTTTGCTAAAGGTGCACACTTGAAACCATTTGCTAAAGTTGAGGTTGAAACCGTTTGCCAAAGTGAATTCCTTGAGATCGTTTGCTAAAGTACAATTTTGAAACCGCATGAGACTTAACTGGTTTGGGATCGTCTGGTCCCAAACAGTCTTGAGACCGTTTGGTCCCAAATGGTCTTGTGACCGTTTGGACTCAAACGGTCTTGAGACCGTTTGGTCCAAACCTCCTCAAAACCGCATGGTCCAAAAATGGTCTCAACCACTCAAATCGATTTAGGATTCTCAATGTTGATTTCTTCAACCATTGAATTCATATAATCATTCGTCAATTGGGCCTATCACCATACTTCAATTGAGTTAAATAAGTCATCCTTCAACTGATTTGACCCTCAATTAATCATCAATTAGGGTTTGAATCAATTGGATTAGGGTTTGGAACCATTGAACCTTCAATATTAGTCAATGTGTTATCAATTACTTTGAAACTATTGGACCATTATTCAAATTGGGCATGACCTGACCTCAAATGGTCTTGAGGTCGTTTGTATGACCTCCAAATGGTATTGAGACCGTTTACCCATCATATCATCAAAATCCATGACATCCAAATAGGGTTTGAGTCATTGGATTGATCATCAAATCAGCACTTAGTTGCAATTCAATTTGGTACCTTTGGACCTTCAAACACTTAACCATATTTAACCCTAGACCTCAAAACGGTCTTGGGTGACCCCCAAATGGTCTTGAGACCGTTTGGGTGATCCCCAAACAGTTTTGAAACCGTTTGGGCTAATCAACCCAAAATTCCAAGTCAATTGATTATGAAATCAACACTTAACCCGATTAGGGTTTGGTGATTGATAAACCTTCAACTCATGAACCAATTGGAACTAATCAATTATAATTAATGGTTCATTAACCAACTTTATTATCAACAAATATCCAAATGGTCAACCCTAGTCAACACCTCCAAACGGTTTGAAACCATTTCCCCTTAAATGCTTTGTGAAACCGTTTGCTCCCAAACGGTTTGTGAAACCGTTTGAACATTTCAATTGAAACCGTTTGGCGAAGATATTTGGGGAGGTGTGTGCTTATTATTATGTCATCATCATCAAGATCTAAACCCACGAAACCTCCTGTGGTTTCCATGGAAATTGCATCAATCTACCATATCTGGAGTGCTCGTAACCTGACAATTTTTGAAGAGGCCAGTATCACTCCGAAACAGACCTGGAATAAGGCTTTCACAGACCTTTGCTGCATGATATAGATAGATATGCATAGATAATCTTTCTATTTTTCTTACATATACGTACCCACTTGTAAATGTTGGTTTTGATGGAATATATAAGGAAGCACGCTTAATGATAAAAAAAAATGATCATTATTGGATAAGGAATGCAATAACAAAATCAAAGGTTCAAGTTATAAATCCCGCCTCCAATTGAGCTCCAAATCTCCAAGCTCACGCCAACAATGGTGGATGAATCTTTTGCAACTCCCCCTAGGCTCGTCCTCAAGCTTTTGGTTGAAAAGATTGGCTAGGGTTGAAGAGGAGATCGAAATAAGAAGAAATCAATGATTTATTTTCGATTTCCACCATGGAACCAAGGTAAAAAGGGTCAAGAACCTTAACAACAGGTTGGAGGTCTTCCTCCTGGTCCTCCCTAGCTCCCTTGGTCGGTTTCCAAGCAAAGAGAAGAAGTGGGGTCGAAAAAGCCTTTTTTGGGCTAGGAAAGGGTCTTTTATAAGAATTTCAATGAGAGAGAAAATATTTTATAAAAGCCTTTTAATTACGAAATTGTTGCCACCTTCCCCCCCTTGGTTTCTTGTATACAAAGGAATCTCTATCCCCACCGAGATCCCTTCCATTATCCAAGAATAAAGGGAAAAGAAATTAAGCACCTTAACCCTTATAATAATAATTTCCATAATTGAGTGGAAATTCTTTTTCTTATAATAAGGTGAGTGGAGTTTCACCTCCTTAGGATATACTCGAGCCTTTTCAAGGCTTAAGCTCATCCACACACATATGAATCCAACCATTTTAGTTTTGGTTGAAGGCCCTTCAATTATTTTATTTATTTTTTGCATTAAATTGAATTAGGGTTTCAATTGGGCTTAAATCTTGATTATTTTAATATCAAGATTCTCTCTCCACCAACTTAATTCAAATGAGGCGCCCCTCTCATTTTATTTTCTCTAAATGATTCCAAGAAACATTAGGGACCTTATGGAAGTGGTAATTTTCATATTGAACCCTAGGTTTTGGGTAAATTGCACATTACACCAAAACTGGGTTTTAATGCACAAACATTGTCCAACAAGCTCTATTCTGGTGCCCAAGCTTTGGAAGCCATACCACTACATAATATTCATGCTTATGATGCCAAACTTCTTGAGGAACATATTATTATGTAACATTTCCAATTTAACCCCTCATATTGGGTAATTTGCACATTAGTCCAAAATAAGAAAACATTGCTTCAACATTGTTCAAACATGACCAAAATTGAAACATAAGTTCCTCTTGAGCCTTAATTACTTTTCACAAGATAAAATTAAGGATATAATTAACTTGATTAAGCAAAACTCCCAGGGTTAAGGCATAACCCAGGTCAGGGATGTAACAAATTATAAACCCCTAACAAGGATTTCGTCCCTGAAATCTTAGATAAAGGGAAACAAATATTATTCACACATCATATCATCATGTCATCACATAACATCTCATTATTATGGAGACACCATAGAGCTTTGATCAGCACAAAGTATTTTCATATAAGATTCTCATAGAATCATCACATAAGACACATGCTCCACTGTTCTTAATCATTGACTGTGGAATTAATTTTGTATCAAGTAACACTTTTCTTGTTTAAAGAAACATCATACATTCTTTATTAATATCATGTTTATGCAAAGCATAAACCCCTAACATATGTTTTTCATACTATTTTGTATAATCTGACTAATTTCATAGTTGACCACTTCAGGTAGCCAACATAAATCATTAGGTATTTCTTAAATACCAGAATCTTTCATCTTGGTATTTATCACATGAGTTGAAAACACATCGCATTTTTATCTTTCTTTCATCTTGGGACATAACTTGTTACATATATCTTTACCTTGGAGCCAAAGTCGAAGATAAACTGATACCTTTCTAAGTATCCATCACATAAACATCTTTATATTATGCACATCAAGTGTCCTATGACCCACTTGATTGCCATGTCCCTGAAAGGAAAGAAAACAAGGATTCATGTTCCTCTTATTTATTCCTGTGTTTTCAACTATTCATGAATCATTTACTCTTTATCTCATCCCAGGTTCCTTGCCCTAGCATAGGAATTATAAGGATGATTACATGACATTATTCCTTTCTTTATTATTGTCTAACATGTTTATGATCATCTTAGGATCTCATCACATTTTCCATTTCCTTACCATGGAAAAGATCTTTATTATTCTCACAACTTGATTGAGCAGGGTTCATCTCCCTTATTCTTATTCTTGTCTTATGAGGGGTATACTTTTAGTTCATCATACCAACATGCTTATCTGAGATTATCTCATACTTCTATTTCTTATGGTTAGGATATGACATACTTATTCATCCCATATTTTTGATTTCATGATACTCATTAGATTGTCTCAGAATGACTACTTGATCAGAGTAATAGAAAAGATAACAGTCTAAGAGTTTCCATACTCACTTTATTGTCAATAGTTGTATACCTGGACAGGGTATATAAGTATTGAGATAAAGTAGTATGCACTTATTTTATTTTATGTTTTTGTTCATCTCTTTAGATTCAATATACTTAATATCTCAGATTTCCTCTGAGTTCCTTTTTCATCTCTTTCCTTTCTTAATGAAGAAAGAGAAACTTCAAAACATATAAAAGAATATTAAACTGAACACAAGTTTTCATACTACTATCTTTCCTCATATCCTTAAAGGATTATACAGGTGAACTAGATAACAACTACCTTTCTTATAGTAAGGAACAGAAGATAATTCAAAATAGAAAGTTCTATCTTGACAAGTCTACTTTTTACAAGTTATCTAGTATCTTGTCTGTTGAGTCTCCTCATCTCTTTCTATTTGGACATTGCCACCTCAGATGTATTCTCTGTCCACATCTATAACAAGCTCAGAGCATTTTAGGTGACTGTTGCTTGGGTGCACTACATTGTGGTTGAGTTAGTGCTACTGAAATCTTTGATTGTTTAGTACCACAAATTCCATGTCCCTATGACTGTTTAGACTTCCTTTTAAGGTATGTCTCATGTTTCTTTATCATAGACCCTTCTATCCTTCTAATTGACTCCACAAATGTAGCAAACTTCTCTCTACTTTCTAGGGCAGATGCCGGAATAGACATTTCAACATTCAATCCCTTCTGAAAACATCGAATCTTTTTCTCCTCAGTAGCAGCCATCTGAGGACAAAATCGTAAAAGTTCCATTAACTTAACCTCATATTCACTTATTGACATGACTCCCTGTCGAATCTTCTCAAACTGTGAGATCTTTTCATCTAAATAAGTCCTTGGAAAGTACTTATTAACAAATTCTCGACGAAATTCCTCCCATCCAATCTCTTCATCATTTCTTTTTATTTCTTCTATAGCCCACCAATGTCCAGTACTACCCTTCAAAAGGTACACAACATGTTTAACTTTGTCTGCATCCAGGATACTAAGGATCTTAAAATCCTTTTCTAATTCAGTGAGCCAAAGATCAGCATCTGCTGGGTCGGATGTCCCAGCATATTCAATGGCTCCGACACAACGTAGTCGTTCAAAGGTCTTACCAGACCCATATCCCTCATTGGGAGCCGGTGCCCTAGGTGCTGATGCTGGCATCCGGTATGCTATATACCTTAGTGTGGTCATGAGCTACCCAAAAAGATTATGAACATCTGGGTTTCCTTTCATGACTTCATCAACATGGGGATTTTAGGCACTGGTTCCTCCCTTGCCTAGTCACTTACACCTCCCACTGGTGCAGCAACATTGCTCTCAGCAACGTGTTCCTCATGTCCTCTGGGCATCTTGGAGTTATATATCTTCTTCTGCATAAGTAGAAGGTACTATAAGATACACTGAGGTTCACTTAGAACAGACTCGATACCTTAGTCCTATGTCTCTATAGACTCAGCGAACCTAGATCTCTGATACCACTAAATTGTGGCATCCAACTTACAAAACACAAGATTAACTAAGCGGAAGCGAATCATTTACGGTGGATTACTGAAAATCACTAAAAATTAAAACTTTTTGCAAAGAGATCCAACATAGGAAACTCTTACAACAAGAACCATAGTATAACATATACATCCTGGTTTAAAAGTACAGGACTTGTACCATCTCTCCTTGAGGATTACAACATCATCTGCCATATAACATTATATACAGACAGCATAAAACCCCGAGGCATCAAACCAAAATCTCAGATCGATCCATTAAAACACTAACTAAAAACTCTGAGGACCTGAGAGTACAGAGACGACACATAGGACTTCCAAATATAAGACTTGACAGTCAGGATCTCCACCTGAGCTCTCACTTCTATCCAGGTTGTTGCTTTCCTTTCCCTTCAATAGAATATTTGCTTCTTTGTCCGCGTCCACCTAAAAATGTTGGATCCCACGGGGGTGAGACAATTGTAAATTGCCCCAGCGGGAGATATAACTCTCTGCCAAAACAATGTAATTGCAGTTTAAAGATATGAAACTGGGCAGAGGATAAGCAGTTTAAAGCATTCTTATCTTTGAAAGCATTGCAACTATTTATGATAGAGCAATATATCATCTATTCTTTAAATAAGGAATAGGAATGACATGTATATCATTTATCCATCATATTATATCATTATATCAAACTTTTCTTGTTACACTCATTAACTTGGCATGTCACCCATGAAACATTTTTGTTTCAATTTGTTGGCCTTAGCCAATCTGCTAAACAGATAAGGAATTACATCTACCATGTACTCATATATTATTAATACAGGCATTAGGTTATTACCAATCCTATGTCATCATTACAGGTATTACACCTCTGCCAGGTATTGGACTCTTCCAAACCTAATTACACCACCAGGCATTGGACTTTAACCAACCCTGATTACAGGCATTACACCTCTGCCAAGTATTGCACTTCTCCAAACCTGATTACACCACCAGGCATTGGACTTTAACCAACCCTGATTACATGCATTACACCTCTGCCAGGTATTGGACTTCTCCAAACCTGATTACACAGCCAGGCAATGGGCTCTAACCAATCCTGATTTCATAGCCAGGCATTAGACTTTAAGCAACCCTGATTACACAGCCAGGCAGTGGACTCTAACCAATCCTGATTACAGGCTTCATGCCTCTACTAGGTATTGGACTCTAACCAATCCTGATTACATCGCCAGGTAGTGGACTTTAACCACTCCTGATTTCACAACCAGGCATTGGAGTTTAACCAATCTTGATTATAGGTATTACACCTCTGCTAGGTATTGGACTCTTCCAAACCTGATTACATAGATCATGGAATATAAATTCCTTCGACCCATCACTAATCATCTTAGTGCCTCTTACTATACTACAATTGTTCTCATGGCTCATAAAGCCCATAAAGCATCTTGTCACCTCTCATTAGGCAACATCTAATCATATGGCTCACAGGGCCATTCAACATCTTGTCACCTATCACTAGGCAACAAAATCATTTTATCTCATGTAATATAATAGTAACACCATTATTCCCTCAATAGGATTATGGCTTACTGTTCACATCACATTAGGGTTTCTCATGTCCCATTACCCAATTTAAGGTTAGGGTTTTCCCATCTCTCATTGCTTAGGATTTCATGTTTCACATTATTAGTTTAGCTCTAATATATTACTTCACACCTCTAGGAGCATTCAAAGATATCATAAGTGTATGCTTATGATCACTATTCTCATCATATATCATTAATGATCAACAATTTAAGGCATGAGTTCATTTCTCATCCTTATCATGGTATGATTACATCATACTCATTGATTTGGCTTAACTCCATTCTCAAAGTATATTAATCAACATTTATCATAGTACATCAATTTCATCACATCTTTATTGTAACAGTTGCATAACACACATTTCATGTGTTTCTTATCCAAGAATAGTGGATTAGAGGTTCATCAAGGAATGCCTACCCTGAAATGCTGAATGTGATATCTATCATGTCTTGATGTATCACTTTCCTCTCATTTCCATCTTACTTAAGTTAATCAACTAACCTTGTATTAAGGTACTTCCCTCTTAATACTTTATCCTCTAACTTGTCACTTTCTTCATATGGTGTATATATTAAACATTGGAATTTTCCAACTATCTTTAATGATATGGACTTATCCAATGGTTAGGCATTGTTGATATAGAATAAATTATTATCAACCACTTTAGGTATTTCAACCCATAGGATGTTATTCACTCCATTATATAATATTGCATACATCACTCCTAAGAGTTTCATACCCTCATCATTGTAAGATGTATAGGGTTGTTACACATACATGAAATTAGATATATAATGATCTAGGCATCATCTTGTCCTTTAGACCCTTATTCATTAGGGTATCAACACTATCATTCATATAGTTCATCAGCTTTACCCTTCATGGTTATAACATCCTCATCTTACTTGATTGTAATAACCACATCCTACTTTAGTGTATTGGCCATTATACCATGACTATGGTTGCACATATCATTATATGGCATCATCCTAAATTTAAGTCTCACTTCACATCATTCTTCAGGGTTTCCATAATATTACTCTTAATTAGGGTTTCACATGACATTACCCTAGATTAAGGTTTCTCATAACATTAGTCTTAATTAAGGATTCTCATAACATTACCCTCAATTAGGATTTATCATGGATTCACCCTCAATTAGGGTTTTACATGGAATCACCCTCGATTAGGGTTTATCATGGATTCACCCTCAATTAGGGTTTCACATGGAATCACCCTCAATTAGGGTTAGGATTCATTAGCCTTTATAATTAGGGTTTCATGATCTCACTATAAAGTATCATACCATAATTAGACATTCATCCATAATGAAAGTGTTAAAACTTGACCATTCATGGTTATCATTCATGTAGGAAGTCTTCTCTCTCATCTTCTATAAGATGATGTTTACTTCAACCTTGATTAGGTTAAGTCAACTCACTTGAAAGAATAATTGACACCGTGAGTTATGTCATTACCACCATGATCATTAAATCTTAATTATTCAAAGGGTACTAATCACCCTATCTCATTAAGGGTACCATTATTATAATCACCCTTGGTGTACATCATGTAATTGTTCCTTAAACAATTAACTTTTATCAACTTTGAGTGTTCATACAATTTGGTTGATTACCTTCCAAATGATCTTGGTCTCTTAGACCTCAAACGGTCTTGACCAATCATACCTCAAACGGTCTTGACCAAACCATTGAAACTGTTTGGTAAAGGTGAACCCTTGAGACTGTTTGCTAAAGGTGCACACTTGAAACTGTTTGCTAAAGTTGAGGTTGAAACCGTTTGCCAAAGTGAATTCCTTGAGATCGTTTGCTAAAGTAAAATTTTGAAACCGCATGAGACTCAACCGGTTTAGGATCATTCGGTCCCAAACGGTCTTGAGACCATTTGGTCTAAACCTCTTCAAAACAGCATGGTCCAAAAATGGTCTCAACCGCTCAAATCGATTTAGGATTCTCAATGTTGATTTCTTCAACCATTGAATTGATATAATCATTCATCAATTGGGCCTATCCCCATACTTCAATTGAGTTAAATAGGTCATCCTTCAACTGATTTGACCCTCAATTAATCATCAATTAGGGTTTGAATCAATTGGATTAGGGTTTGGAACCATTGAACCTTTAATGTTAGTCAATGTGTTATCAATTACTTTGAAACTATTGGACCATCATTCAAATTGGGCATGACCTGACCTCAAACTGTGACGTCCCTGGATTTTCTAAAACTTAATCTGATGTGTGACGTCCAAATTGAAACCCTCACCTCAGCGAGAATCCCAATTTAAACACCCCACACCAGGCTAAGAAGGAGAAATTCAGAGGAAGTCAGAAGGAAACAATCAATAGCACATGTACATGAACAATAATAAAACCATACACACATGTTCACCATTCAACATATAATTACAACATGAATTGTTACAACATTTGATATTACATATTGAACAGCAAACTTTAACATATACATGTACTACATCTAAACTACAGGATCTTAAGACAACAGGTCCACCTGTACATCAGCTCGCCATACAACTCTCACTATCCTGGATCTTCAAGAGCATAACCACAACCTATACAAAGGATTACATGCGGTACACGTCAGCACAATATTTCAAGAATATTGTACTGAGTACGCCTACGTGTCTTTCATTTACCTCTCATCATATCTTGGCAATAAGATAAAACTAATATACTTGGTAGTAACAGAAGAATATAAGAAAAGCGTATACTTGCACAAAGATATTCATTCACAAAAGAGAACACATATTTTAAGCACATTTTCCATTATATATCCATGCATTTGCCACCTGAGGGAATAATGCATCATCTCTGCTACCAAAGAGAATGAGATGTAAGGCCTTATGATCTACTACCAAAGAGTTAGATCATTGTACAATGTGATCTGCTACCAAAGAGAATGATCACTTTCAAGCACTATGCTACCAAAGAGAATTAGTGCTTTCATATAATGGAACTGATATTTTATATTTGATGTGTTCATAGCAATAAGTATGGAGAATCAAGCAACATAGCATACAAGAACAATCATTTCAATCAATACCATATGCCAAGTATTTTACTACTCATATAACACAAGCATATTGTATAATAAGCCAAGTAAGAGGTAATAGCGTACCTTCCAAAGAGATAACTTAATCACATATGTATTCCTGATATCAACTATATCCTTGATTAAACCTGATCAAGACAAGATCATAAACTATCATCAAGTTCTTATCTTATTATATCTCATCTTAACCCTAATTATGTTCATTAGGGTTTAGCTTATCTCTTAAGTATATTCTCATTATTATTTCTTATCTATCTCTTCTTGTTATCTGGGATTGACATTACTGATGTTGTATTCCAGATTATGATCACTAATCTGATTATTTCATTACATATGATTATGTGTACATACTAACTCTAGATCATATTCATTTAGCATATTAGGGTTTTATATCACATGAAGAGTCATTATCATGTTTCTATTAATTCCATATATATAACTGATCTCAGAGTTACATACTGTCTTCTAATTACTGATATGAGCTTACTATGTAATTTCTATCATGGATTGAGCATTAATGTATTTATTACATTTAATATAGGTTCATTAGCCCTAAATAGCTATATTAATTAAATTACATGATTTCGTACATCATCATGATCATTCTTGACATCAGGTGCACTATAAGCATTATTATAGACTTATTGGCATTTTTCCACAATTTTAGAACATCATTTGATATTTATTATCCATTATAAGGGCATTTCACCACTAATAAGATATCACTGATATTTAACCATAAAAAGTCTGATATTATAGTTTTAGATTGTTCTACGCATTTTTCTGAACATTTTGGTATATTATATGTCATTTTCTGATAATCGAGGCAATTTCTATGAATTATTGAAAAACTAAGCATTTTACCTTTTTGGACGAATAGGACCTCGCCACGTGTCCACTGAATGGCGCGGCTCCTTTCCTTGGTTGGGCCGGTGGTTCACAGTCACCTGGACCCGGTTTGGTTCTGGTTCAACACTGCCTTCAGTCGGTTTAAGTTACTTGGGCCCGGTTCACCATCTGAACCACCCGCTTCCTTTCCCTTCTCTTTTCCACGCGAACCAGCGAACAGAGTGCCGCCGCGAGGCAGCCTCTCCGGTGAGCAATAGCCCATGCTCGAGAGCTCCTCGTCAGCTCCGAAGGCCTCCATCTCCTTCGCCCTTCCTCCCTGGATGCCGCCGGTCGTTTGCCTCAGGTGCTCTGCCTCTAAAACTCCGTTTAGGTGGGAGCGCCGCCGCCATCCTTGGCTGCGGCGGAGACAAGGGGCAAAATGCCTCTACTCCTCCCCGCGTCGATCCGAATCTCCTGAAGCCTGAACGGCACCTAAAGGAACTCCTCCATGTCCTCCATTAATGGTGCAGAGGTCCTACAACCCTCCTCCGAGCTGCATCTTCACCTCCGACCAACCATGGCTTCGGCGGCCATGGAACTCAGAGATACAGGGCACGAAAACACCCGTATGAGACTCAGTTGATCCCGGCGTTCCCTCCTACCTACTCATCTTCCTCGTATCCCCTTCCTATCACTGATTCTTCCTGCCCGCACCACCTCCGCACAACAGTGGAGAAACGATGGATGAGGGGGGTCACTCTCCTTAGTTTCTCACCCACTGCCCTCGAATGAGGGGTCGGTCTGACCCTCTTGACAAGGCAAAGATAACTGCTCAGTCACTTGTCCCCATCGTCCCACGACCTGGACGAGTGGTGGCCGAGGGGGTCGCGAGGTCAGCTGCCCCACTACCTTGCTCTAACCGCAAGGTAGGGGACAATCTAAAGACCCTCGATCTCTAATCCTGTGGTCCGAGTTAGTCCTGACTTGAACCTATCCGCGGCTCAATCAAACTAACTGTCCCAGCCGCCAGATCAGATATGGACGGCCAAGTTTCGGTCACACCTGCCCAGCCCAAACCAAGGGGCGTGTGACACCTTATTTGATCAACTACTTAGGCTAACATCCTTAATAATTCACATTATTTCATAACATTCAAACCTAAATATCTTCCTCTAGGAACATCCAATTGCCACCAAATTTTAACCATAGCTTCTTTACTTCTCGAGCTACCTTCTATTAAAATTTGGTGACCAAACTCATCTATTAGACCATTTAATTAAATTCCTCAAAAAGGCATTAAAAGAGATGTGTTAATCATAATGTCAACATCACATCAACACACCTACTTTGTCGAAGGCTTGGAACTATTAATATTATCCAACCCTATGATTTCACTCATGTCATTGGACATTTTAGGATTTTAAAAGTCCACTCCATCACATCCTATACACCTTAAAAGATATTTCGTCCTCGAAATTAAAGCAAAAACCACTTTGTCACATCATATACATCTTAAAGGAACTTTCGTCCTCGAAAGTAAACCATACTCATACTCCAAGGAAAACTACCATGTATCCAAAGCACTATTAGGGGGGTTTCTACAACCATCTTGGTGCACCAAAACTCCATTCAAGGTTAAACTCAGGGTTTAGAAACTCAGATTATGTCATTACATATCTCATATGTTACATTGCATCCTTAACTTTATCCATGCATTAGGGTTCCATCATCATATTCATGTGCTCTAAAGGAGTTAACTAAAGATTAACTCATTATATCAAGGTGTTATCGACATTTTATTGAGCTAATTGTTAGAACATGTTCATCATTAACATATGTCTTTTAGGAGGGAGTTAATTATCATTAACTCACTTTATCCATCTAGATCATATCAAGGTGTCATAATCATTATGTTGTGCTAACTTTCAAACTATATTTCCTCATTATTAAGCACTAAGCTTAACATCTCATGTAACATGTTTCATTCATATGGTCTTATTTCATTATTCATAACAAATTACAACATTTAGTAGCGATATCATCACAAGATTAAGCAACAGTTTCAAATTAATCATCATTATTCATATACATGGTTAACCATTTATGCATTGCCATCTATTAAACCATCTCTAGGTTTCCATCTTATCATGTTTATATATATATCATGTCTCGATATTAGATCACATCTTACATATATTATATCATGGTTGTGCTAAAAAAACTTATCCAAGTGGCTCATGAAACATGTATCAAACTCCATATAGTCCAAAAGAGGTTCCTCTAACCCATACCACGAGGGTAGTGTCATGCTCAGTCTCTCTGAGCTAACTCAACTCTGTGAGTATCTCACATGCATATACTTTCTCTTTCCTCGGTTTAGGGTTTTCAGGTCTACCTCATTGGCATTAGCAAAAGCCTTACAAGATCTAGCCACATAAGCACGAACCAAAACATGCTATGACATACTCTTCATAGGTCTCTAACCATGAAACATCATACCCAAAGCTCTCTTATACATGCAACCACTAGATTCCTATATGGGAAACCACCAACCCGAGCATGAGGCTTCATGGAAACTAACATAGCTGCCTCCTCCAGGGTCTTGGGCTCTCTCCCTCACCCAGATGGCAGGCACTCATATAGATCTTCACATATAACGAGCCTCTCTCTATCTCTAGGGTTTGGTCTTCCCAAGGACATCTAGGGTTCAAGAAGACTAAAGGAATCATGCATAAAGCGACTCAACTCAATCACTCAGGAGTAGTCTAGTTTAGGACATATCATAACACATATCTCAGAATTCTCATATCTTGGAGTTTAGGTTCTCTAACCTTCTCCCAATGGGTCTCACTCTCTCTGGAGTAAACCCCGAAACTGGTCCTAACACTAGATGTCCTCCTTCGTAAAAGAGCTTGAGGCTCATGCTGACTCACAACCTGTCTTAACCTAACATATCTTATCTTAGAAAAGCACGCGTACTTGCATCATCAAAACTTATCTCAAACCTCAAAACTAAACTTAAGTCCTCAAAGAAAAACATATATCATCATAAACATCTTATGTATTCTATATAAGACTTATATCAAGCTTATTTCATCTATTCCATCTATCATATATTCCAAACAAGGCTCTAGACATCTAATCTAGAACTACTCTCTCTTCTAGACTGATGTCATCACTTTCACTTAGATTGCATGACCACCTCCTACTCGTACATGTGTGGGGACACATTTTTGTAATACATATACATAATAAAATATTATATAGTTTTTCTCCGATAAAACAAACGTCAGAGAAAACTATCAAGGTTCGATCCGATTGGAATCAAAAACCAAATCCTGAAACGAGTGTCCCACACATAGTAGAGAGTCCAGTGTCATGAAAACTAGTGAAAAGGGTGAGAACAGGGGTAGACTAGTGTAGCTACTCTAGACAACAAGCGCCATATGTCTAGGGTTTCTCTTCCCTTGATGCACGTCATTTCCAAATAGTGCAACGTCCCATACCGCTGTACTACAAGGAAAGAACGACATCTCAGGACTTGCTATTCAACAAGCACCAGTCTAGACCTAGTTCTCGGACATCTAGGTGCTAACCTAGAGGCTAGGTCAGATCTAGTCTCTAAAAGACGACTAATCTAACCCTAAAGATTATTAAGGTTCAAGGTTCTTTAGCTTTAAGTTGCATAATGAGCAAATGTCAGGCTTTGCTATTGTTCACGCTCTGATACCACCTGTGACGTCCCCGGATTTTCTAAAACTTAATCTGATGTGTGACGTCCAAATTGAAACCCTCACCTCAGCGAGAATCCCAATTTAAACACCCCACACCAGGCTAAGAAGGAGAAAATCAGAGGAAGTCAGAAGGAAACAATCAGTAGCACATGTACATGAACAATAATAAAACCATACACACATGTTCACCATTCAACATATAATTACAACATGAATTGTTACAACATTTGATATTACATATTGAACAGCAAACTTTAACATATACATGTACTACATCTAAACTACAGGATCTTAAGACAACAAGTCCACCTGTACATCAGCTCGCCATACAACTCTCACTATCCTGGATCTTCAAGAGCATAACCACAACCTATACAAAGGATTACATGTGGTACACGTCAGCACAATATTTCAAGAATATTGTACTGAGTACGCCTACGTGTCTTTCATTTACCTCTCATCATATCTTGGCAATAAGATAAAACTAATATACTTGGCAGTAACAGAAGAATATAAGAAAAACGTATACTTGCACAAAGATATTCATTAACAAAAGAGAACACATATTTTAAGCACATTTTCCATTATATATCCATGCATTTGCCACCTGAGGGAATAATGCATCATCTCTGCTACCAAAGAGAATGAGATGTAAGGCCTTATGATCTACTACCAAAGAGTTAGATCATTGTACAATGTGATCTGCTACCAAAGAGAATGATCACTTTCAAGCACTATGCTACCAAAGAGAATTAGTGCTTTCATATAATGGAACTGATATTTTATATTTGATGTGTTCATAGCAATAAGTATGGAGAATCAAGCAACATAGCATACAAGAACAATCATTTCAATCAATACCATATGCCAAGTATTTTACTACTCATATAACACAAGCATATTGTATAATAAGCCAAGTAAGAGGTAATAGCGTACCTTCCAAAGAGATAACTTAATCACATATGTATTCCTGATATCAACTATATCCTTGATTAAACCTGATCAAGACAAGATCATAAACTATCATCAAGTTCTTATCTTATTATATCTCATCTTAACCCTAATTATGTTCATTAGGGTTTAGCTTATCTCTTAAGTATATTCTCATTATTATTTCTTATCTATCTCTTCTTGTTATCTGGGATTGACATTACTGATGTTGTATTCCAGATTATGATCACTAATCTGATTATTTCATTACATATGATTATGTGTACATACTAACTCTAGATCATATTCATTTAGCATATTAGGGTTTTATATCACATGAAGAGTCATTATCATGTTTCTATTAATTCCATATATATAACTGATCTCAGAGTTACATACTGTCTTCTAATTACTGATATGAGCTTACTATGTAATTTCTATCATCTATTGAGCATTAATGTATTTATTACATTTAATATAGGGTCATTAGCCCTAAATAGCTATATTAATTAAATTACATGATTTCGTACATCATCATGATCATTCTTGACATCAGGTGCACTATAAGCATTATTATAGACTTATTGGCATTTTTCCACAATTTTAGAACATCATTTGATATTTATTATCCATTATAAGGGCATTTCACCACTAACAAGATATCACTGATATTTAACCATCAAAAGTCTGATATTATAGTTTTAGATTGTTCTACGCATTTTTCTGAACATTTTGGTATATTATATGTCATTTTCTGATAATCGAGGCAATTTCTATGAATTGTTGAAAAACTGAGCATTTTACCTTTTTGGATGAATAGGACCTCGCCACGTGTCCACTGAATGGCGCGGCTCCTTTCCTTGGTTGGGCCGGTGGTTCACAGTCACCTGGACCCGGTTTGGTTCTGGTTCAACACTGCCTTCAGTCGGTTTAAGTTACTTGGGCCCGGTTCACCATCTGAACCACCCGCTTCCTTTCCCTTCTCTTTTCCACGCGAACCAGCGAACAGAGTGCCGCCGCGAGGCAGCCTCTCCGGTGAGCAATAGCCCATGCTCGAGAGCTCCTCGTCAGCTCCGAAGGCCTCCATCTCCTTCGCCCTTCCTCCCTGGATGCCGCCGGTCGCTCGCCTCAGGTGCTCTGCCTCTAAAACTCCGTTTAGGTGGGAGCGCCGCCGCCATCCTTGGCTGCGGCGGAGACAAGGGGCAAAACGCCTCTACTCCTCCCCGCGTCGATCCGAATCTCCTGAAGCCTGCGCGGCACCTAAAGGAACTCCTCCATGTCCTCCATTAATGGTGCAGAGGTCCTACAACCCTCCTCCGAGCTGCATCTTCACCTCCGACCAACCATGGCTTCGGCGGCCATGGAACTCAGAGATACAGGGCACGAAAACACCCGTATGAGACTCAGTTGATCCCGACGTTCCCTCCTACCTACTCATCTTCCTCGTATCCCCTTCCTATCACTGATTCTTCCTGCCCGCACCACCTCCGCACAGCAGTGGAGAAACGATGGATGAGGGGGGGTCACTCTCCTTAGTTTCTCACCCACTGCCCTCGAATGAGGGGTCGGTCTGACCCTCTTGACAAGGCAAAGATAACTGCTCAGTCACTTGTCCCCATCGTCCCACGACCTGGACGAGTGGTGGCCGAGGGGGTCGCGAGGTCAGTTGCCCCACTACCTTGCTCTAACCGCAAGGTAGGGGACAATCTAAAGACTCTCGATCTCTAATCCTGTGGTCCGAGTTAGTCCTGACTTGAACCTATCCGCGGCTCAATCAAACTAACTGTCCCAGCCGCCAGATCAGATATGGACGGCCAAGTTTCGGTCACACCTGCCCAGCCCAAACCAAGGGGCGTGTGACACCTTATTTGATCAACTACTTAGGCTAACATCCTTAATAATTCACATTATTTCATAACATTCAAACCTAAATATCTTCCTCTAGGAACATCCAATTGCCACTAAATTTTAACCATAGCTTCTTTACTTCTCGAGCTACCTTCTATTAAAATTTGGTGACAAAACTCATCTATTAGACCATTTAATTAAATTCCTCAAAAAGGCATTAAAAGAGATGTGTTAATCATAATGTCAACATCACATCAACACACCTACTTTGTCGAAGGCTTGGAACTATTAATATTATCCAACCCTATGATTTCACTCATGTCATTGGACATTTTAGGATTTTAAAAGTCCACTCCATCACACAAACGGTCTTGAGGTCATTTGGATGACCTTCAAATGGTCTTGAGACCGTTTTCCCATCATATCATCAAAATCCATGACATCCAATTAGGGTTTGAGTCATTGGATTGATCATCAAATCAGCACTTCGTTGCAATTCAATTTGGTACCTTTGGACCTTCAAACACTTAACCATACTTAACCCTAGACCTCCAAACGGTCTTGGGTGACCCCCAAACGGTCTTGAGACCATTTGGGTGATCCCCAAACGGTTTTGAAACCATTTGGGCTAATCAACCCAAAATTCCAAGTCAATTGATTATGAAATCAACACTTAACCTGATTAGGGTTTGGTGATTAATAGACCTTCAACTCATGAACCAATTGGAACTAACCAATTATAATTAATGGTTCATTAACCAACATTATTATCAACAAATCTCCAAATGGTCAACCCTAGTCAACACCTCCAAACGGTTTGAAACCGTTTGCCCTTAAACAGTTTGTGAAACCGTTTGCTCCCAAACGGTTTGTGAAACCGTTTGAACATTTCAATTGAAACCGTTTGGCCAAGATATTTGGGGAGGTGTGTGCTTATGATTATGTAATCATAATAAAGCTCTAAACCTACGAAACCTGCTGTGGTTTCCATGGAAATTGCATCAATCAACCAAATCGATTATTGTGAATAGAGAAATGATCATTATTGGATGAGGGATTGAATGCAATAACAAAATCAAAGGTTCAAGTTATAAAACCCGCCTCCAATTGAGCTCCAAATCTCCAAGATCATGACAAAAATTGTGTATGAAGCTTTTGCAACTCCCCCTAGGCTCGTCCTCAAGCTTTTGGTTGAAAAGATTGGCTAGGGTTGAAGAGGAGATTGAAATAAGAAGAAATCAATGATTTATTTTCAATTTCCACCATGGAACCAAGGGATAAAGGGTCAAGATCCTTACCAACAGGTTGTAGGTCGTCCCCCTGGTCCTCCCTAGCTCCCTTGGTCGGTTTCCAAGCAAAGAGAAGAAGTGGGGTCGAAAAAGCCTTTGTTTGGGCTAGGAAAGTGTCTTTTTATCAAAGTTTCCATGAGAGAGAAAATATTTTATAAAAGCCTTTTAATTCCAAAATTGTTGCCACCTTCTCCCCCTTGGTTTCTTGTATACAAAGGAATCTCTATCCCGAGCTCCCTTCCATTATCCAAGAATAAAGGGAAAAGAAATCAAGCACCTTAACCCTTATAATAATAATTTCCATAATTGAGTGGAAATTCTTTTTCTTATAATAAGGTGAGTGGAGTTTCACCTCCTTAGGATATACTCGTGCCTTTGCAAGGATTAATCTCATCCACACACATATGAATCCTACCATTTTACTTTTGGTTGAAGGCCCTTCAATTATTTTATTTATTTATTGCATTAAATTGAATTAGGGTTTTAATTGGGCTTAAATCTTGATTATTTTAATATCAAGATTCTCTCTCCTCCAACTTAATTCAAATGAGGCGTCCCTCTCATTTTATTTTCTATAAATGATTCCAAGAAACATTCGGGACCTTATGGAAGTGGTAATTTTCATATTGAACCCTAGGGTTTGGGTAAATTGCACATTACACCAAAACTGGGTTTTAATGCACAAACATTGTCCAACAAGCTCTATCTTGGTGCCCAAGCTTTTGGAAGCCATACCACTACATCATATTCATTATTATGATGCCAAAATTCTTTAGGAACATATTATTATGTAACATTTCCAATTTAACCCCTCATATTGGGTAATTTGCACATTAGTCCAAAATAAGCAAACATTGCTTCAACATTGTTCAAACAGGACCAACATTGAAACATAAGTTCCTCTTGAGCCTTAATTACTTTTCACAAGATAAAATTAAGGATCTAATTAACTTGCTTAAGAAAAACTCCCAGGGTTAAGGCATAACCCAGGTCAAGGATGTTACACTCCACCCCTTAAAGAGTTCAACCTATCAAGCCAAAATACACTAGGGTTAAAGGATGAGTCTAACTAAACCATGTACAAGATCCATCACACTTCCACTGTGCACTCTGATAGCTCACTTAACCCCAAACTTCAAAGTCTAGGTTCTAGGGATAAACTATCCAAGCATGTGGCCCCAAAGGGACATAAGGAGACTATCTTGGTATCCATCCTCAAACAAGTCATCATACACCTAAAACTTAGGGTTCCCAAAGATATACAACATAGATGTCTAAGGTCACTATTGCCTA
This sequence comes from Alisma plantago-aquatica, assembly GCA_963693085.1. NCBI lineage: Eukaryota > Viridiplantae > Streptophyta > Magnoliopsida > Alismatales > Alismataceae > Alisma > Alisma plantago-aquatica. The sequence continues at coordinate 522,155,955 of OY856415.1, forward strand.
AAGCAAACTATTTCTAACAATCCATTTTAGCTTAGGCCAGGTCAGTATCATATGGATCTAGGAGTCCTCATAAACCAAGCAAGTGGCGCGGAGGAAAAATTACCAGCCCCCTGAACCTTATCCTTTCTAGACACCTTTGCTTCAACTTCATGCCCTAATAGTTGCCTAAAGGCAAACCTAAACAACATTAAGTTATGAGTATTTTAGAGTTTTATTCATCATGATACTACTGTGGAACTATAGGGTCCTAAATCAACCTTTCATCATTTATAGATCAACTCTAGGGAAACCATGTCACCAAAAGGAACTATGTAAGGTAGGGATTCTAATTAGGGAGACAAAACTGAAATAGTCAGATTCTGACTAACCTGGCTCTGATACCATGTTGTAAAAGAGTGAAATCACCCCTTTACTAAAAATTTGAAGAATTGACATCCATTCCAAACCCTCTCAGAGGTATGATGGAATGGGCATAAATTTTCCAAATTTATTAAACATTGGTATACAATTTCATAAAAGGTTTACAAAAATACATCAAATTCTCTCATTAGGGTTTGCATCAAGACACACAATCAGGATCTAAATAGAGGGAAGTCTATACTACTAAAATCTTGTCTCCAAGCAACATCTCCAAGAGCTAGGTCCATGTTGGAAGATATGTTCTCCTTGGTCATGTTTAACACCTCGATCTAAACTTGGGTGGTTGGGAAATCACCCAGCAAGAGAGAGAAATACAAGGTATGTGTCAAATAATGAATAAGAACAAAAGATAAGGAAATAACATGAAAGTAAAGGCTAAGATTTCATCATAAGATGAATAGAACAAGAGTATGAGGCTATATTCAAAAGAAACTTGCCATTAACAATTATATTAAAAAGGATTTGCATGTAAGATAATTATGTCTACCTAACTAAGTAGGGTTGAGGCACCTACCAGACCTCTAACCTATAGGTGAGGGGAGAATAAGACATTCCCTGTCACCTACAAAATTATATAGGGGAGAATAAAAACATTCCCCGGGGCGATTAAATACATGCCCTTTGTGGGTGGTTGTACATAAGTACTTCTACTTTAAATTAAATATAACATAAATCCACATTCTAGAAAAAGTAGTCATGGTAAGAATAATCATATGAATCAATAAGCATAGAAGTGGGGTACCAAGACCCAAGAATAATGTTCCAAAACTGATTTATAAGTATAGCAAAAGATTCAAGAGCATATGAAATAGGGTTTAATAAAGCCTCATTATAGAAAAGTAGGTTAAGGCACAATTATTCCCAACTTAAGGTGTGAATTCACATACCTCTCTTACTGATATCAATTACTAACTTTCACCACTTTAATTGAGTCCAAGTTCTACTTTGCCTATTTTCAATGTATTAACATGTATCAGAGTACATAGTGCACCATAACGTATAGAAACCCTAATTTCATAACTTTTTAGAAAAACTCAAATTTAGATTTTGAAAATATCACCAATGAACTTATTAGGTTCTCTTGATGAAGAAAACATATTTTTATGTTAATTTTGGAGTTATGATGATTGAGATGTATTTTTATGGATTTTATGCATTAAATTCATTTTACAAAAATAACCCTTCGTCAAACCATAAAGTAATACCTTGAAAATATTTTTATTAGATAAAGATCAATTTTCCAATTCCAAAACATATTTATTTGTCAAATTTGGATAAGCGGTTTAGAAGATATGAATTTTTCAATATTGACCAATAGGAAATTGCCACATCATCAAACCGATCGAGATAATTAAAGAGAGAGGGAGAGGGAGAAAACACCATTTGACCCAAGATCAGGTTTGAAGTTGCATAGGTAAACAAACTAGATCTTCTAGATAAGGTAAAACAGCAAGAAACCAAAACCCTAGAAGAACATGGTAAAACGAGATGGAAATCGTCGATTTTAAACATAGAAGCATGAGTTTTAAGCATGTACTAAGCAATATATGAGAAAGGGATTAACAAAACTTGCCTCTAGGAAGGTAATAAGGTCCAAACAGAAAGGATTCCTCTTTATAATGTCTGGTTGCTCCAAGCCAAGCTCCTTTCTTGAGCAAATATCACCTTCTCCACTTTAGAGGTGCAAACCCTAGCAAAAGACCATGGAGATGAGATGTTTTAGGGTTCTTAGGTGGAGTTTTACCACGGAAGGTCATGGTTCCGAGCTGGAAGAAGGTGGGAGGAATACTAACAACATGAAAACAGGGAAGGAAAGGAGGATTACTAGTTTTGGTCAAAATCACCAAGGAGGAGCTTAAGAAATCCTAAACAGAGAAATTTGGAACACTAGGAGCCTTCTTCACCAAGGTAGGCACCCTCTTTTACCTTGGGACAGAAACTTCGTGGAAAAACATAGAAGGGATGATGCTCTAACCTGTGGGAAATATAAGGACAGGATTTCTTCATGGATTGGGAGGTGGGAAGGGGTAGGAATGGCTTTATAAAGAAGGGGGCAAGCATGAGGTGTCTATGTGACTTTCCATGTGTCCTTAGGCTAAGGCTTCATGGCCATGCAAGAGGACAACTCATTGACTCTTCTTGAATATAAAAGGTAGGTCCTAAGAGCCCCTAGAGCCTTCTAGGCCATCCACACCGTCCTTCAAACAAAGAAATAACCCCATTGGTTGATAGCTTTTAAAGTCAAGCACATTTATAAAGAGGGTAATCCCTATAATGCCCTTGGACAGTAACACCTTCAAACCAAGGTGCAACCAGGTGTCCCATGGTTCAAAATCTCGTGAATGGTAAGGGAATATCTAACGATTAAAATTCAGGTGATAATTTGCAAAGAAAACCTCTCAATTGGATAAATTGCATAAAAGTCCATAATGTACCTAAAATTGCATAACTTGCACAAACAACATCCAAATCGAACCAAATTTGAAACGTACGCTCTTTTTATGTTTTCAAATCATATAAAAAAGTTAGATTAAGGTTTAGATCACTTAATTATGGTAATTAAGCTTTCACTGAGGTATTTGTGCATAAACCCTTATATTGGTACAATTAGTGAATAAATGTTCACTAAACCACTATAAATTCCATTAATTAAATAGAAAGGCCAATAAGGATAGAATTGAAAGGAAACGATGGGAAAGAGGGTCAAAAGACAAAATTATAGAATTCAGTGTGTTACAACATGTGTGATGAAGGTCTGTCACACTTATATTGTTGAATAGTGATATAATCAATACATAGTGTAATGATCTATCTAAAATGATATAACTATGAATGGTCAATCCTTAACTATGATGCTTAATCCTAAGACTCTCCAAACATGTGGAAATTAATGGGAGTAGGGTTTAGTGGTGAAGTAATCGTATAACTACCCTAGTATTGAGATAATATGACATATGTGTTCACCCTATTGAGAGATTGTAATTCATGACATGTATCTTCTCTAATTCCTTTCCATATGGTTCATAACTGGATGGTGAAGATTAATGTTGCAACCATGTGAGTGCTCAGATGAACTTTATAAAGTGCATATGATGATTATAAGCTTTATTGAAATAAAAGGGTGTTATCAATTGTGTAGGAATCATATGAATAAGTTAATGAGCTAATAAGTGCCTTGTGTATAGTTTGAAGTAAAATCCTCTAGATATGTAATCTAAGTATTTACATCCCTTAGTAATATGATATGGTTAATGACTTGTGAGAGGACATAACATATGGATCACTTAATGATGAGACATTATGTGGGTGCATGGTCAATATGTTTATATAATGCATGGTTGTAACACATGCATAACCTAATAAGATAATACACATATAAATGTATGCAATGTTAATACCTAGTAATGTTGTTCAATCCTAGATCAAATCCAAGAAAGTAGGAAATGGTGTATTTAGGGTTTGGTGATAATAATTATGAGGTAAAACTCTAATCAGGTGATGTGTAAAGAAAATTGACCCTAATCTCGGGGCAGGTTACTTTTGTTGAGATGCATGATTAAAAACATGAGACTATTCTCTCTCTCTCTCTCTTTTATTCACATAATGTTAATCTTATAGATTAATGTAATATTATAGCTTGTGAGTGCTATGAAGATTATTAACTAATACTAACTGATGACTATGATCCTTTATAAGGGAACATGGGAAGTATGAATATGTGAATGTGTAGACTTGGTTATTATAAATAATTCATAGCCTTATACATTCCAAACTTGTGGGAGGTAGTGAAATTAGAATATTGGAAAATAAATGATGCTTGGGAACCCTATGTGGTTAAGCATGAAACTTAACCTTAATTGAGGGAACATATGTTATGGGTATTATGACCTGGAAGAGGCGTAGTGCCTAGTTGAGGTGATAACCTCTGATACTAAAATGAGGTATTGATATCCCATGATAATGTGTTAATGGCGATAAACTCTTGAATGGCAATGCAAAGTACCATGTGATGATGATGTGATGACAAGTATAGTCTTTTGATTGACATGTAAATAGTGCCATGCGATTTTGAGATGAGAAATTATATATCATATGTTTTATATCTTCTGAAGTTGTTATATAGCAATGTTTGTTAGAGATGAATTAGGGTTTGTTTATCCACTTGTTTGATGTAACCTTAATTCACCCAATTGGAGATAACTAATCAAGTGAAACTTTAATCATGTAATGACACGTGCCATAGATCCATATTCAGTATCAGAACTTGCTAGATGATGAAATGAGTATTCCTAAGCAAAATTCGGAGCACATACTATCAAGTATGTGGGGTGCTTGTCATCCTAACACCAAGTGTTTTGGGAGGATGGTTGCGGTCATACCTAGCCCAATTTTTGAGAATGATTGCGGTCGGGTCTCAATGATTATATCGTGATATGATTAGAGGACAACTACAGTTGTACCTCAATGATTGGGTCTGTATACCTTGGATGCTAGTATCATGACATGTACCAAGGTGATGTAGTTACAGGACTATATGCCGTTGTTTTGTAGATTGACTATATGTCACTATGGTGCCGACTCCTACTAACCTAGATCTTGTATGGCACTAATTTTGACTTAGTAGTGGTCAGTTGGATTTGGGTGGTGCGACTCAAATTCTTAGGGCATAATAAACTCATAAATAATCATTTAGCATATTTGTTTAGAGTCAAATACGAGAACATTGGTTGAAGCCTTGCCTTGCTTTTATACTATTTAGTTTATAAAAGTTATACATTTTCTTTGTATACTTCTTAATTTTTTTATTGTTCTACTACTCAGTGGCAACTGTATATTATTGCAATGTATACCATGAGGTATATGTCATTTATTTTATTCTTCTCAACATGCTCAGTATGTTAATTTATATACTTAGTTATCTATGGTAATAATAGAGTTGGTGGAGAGTTATATCTCTCACTGGGACTTTTGTCTCACCCCTTTGGTTAAATATCTTTTAGGTGGACATGCATGCCAAACGAAAGATTGGTTAGCTAAGGATATAATCTAAAGAGGAACTACACCTAGTGGATCATGGTATATGGATAATGTCTAGTAATAGTGTCCTATGCGTTGTCCCTGTACACTCAGGTCCTTGGGAGTGTTCTCGATGTGTTTTGATGACATGATGATCGATACGCGGTTTTTGGCTTGTGTACATTTGATGGTATGTACATTCAGGTGGAACTATTATCTTATGTAACAGGTTGATTGGAGAACAAGGATGTATCTCCTTGAATATATGTTATGAAATGCGAGTGTTTACTCATGTGTAATAAATCTCAGCTCATGGTGCTTGTTGTAGATCGATTTTAATTTCATGTGATTTTCGGTAATCTGCTGATTAGTGGTTGATTGTGATTAAGTTTGAGTAATCTTGCTTTATGTGGAAAAGGGTGTCACATTTGGTGGATCAGAGCTATAGGTTCACTGAGTCTACAGGGACGCTAGGAATAGGATTAGGATGATGTCTAAGATAAGAACGTGATATAAAACATGGTGCATATTACATAATCTCAGTACTTGAGTGCCCTAGCCAGGTATTCAAATGTTGAAGAAAAGGTAAGTATGGAACTCTTAGATTGATTTCTCTTTAATTAATTTGATCAAGTAGTCATTTGAGAACAATCTAACAAGCATAATAAATCAGGAATCATGATACTAATACCTCCATCTTACTTTAAACGAGATGAGAAATACACCATAACTTACTAAAACTTGAATGTTTGGTAATTAAAATAGAAAGATACAGCCCATGAAACCTAAAGCTAAGCGTGAATAAGATATGAAAGGTTCTTGAGTCTATGATTTCAAGAAATGTATAGAGAAAAAGACAGATAAACATGAGCTAATAAAGTAAGTCAATGTGTAAAATCCACTTAAGATGGAAAAAAGTTCCAAATAGAAGATGAAGTGAGAAGATAAATAAGAATGAATAATGAAAATAAAGTGGAACCTGAGTTAATCTCAGACCAACCTATGAGTATAAGAATGTGTAAGGTACAATCCGCATGATATGTGAAAGGAAATAAGGAAGATGATCCCTAGTTAATAAAGAATATGTAAAGAATAATTATATTTTTTCATGATGTAAAGAAGAAAATATGGTAAAGCCAGGAAATGTTCATGAACATGATAAACAATAACTAAACAAGGAGTAATGACATGTAATAATCTTTAAAATTCCTATGAAAATGGCAAGGAAACCAAGATGAAACTGGATTGAATGACACATGAACAGTTCAAAACTCGTATAATAACCAAAGGAAGTTGGTAATTCCTTCTTCTTGACAAGAAATCCATGGGTGATGATGTGATAGTAAGAGGAGTATGTTCCCTTGTGTTCTTTCCTTTCAAGAATGTGGCAGTCAAGCAAGTCTTATGTCACTTGATGTGCATGTCTTAGAAGTGATCTTAAGATTATTACTCTGATAAGTATTAGTTGGTCTTGGACTTTAGTTCCAAGATGGTGACATCTAAGAATGATAATGTTTTATGAACCTTATAAGATGATATAAAGATTCTTCTAATATGATTGGGTTTGGAAAAAGTAACAGATAATGGATGTGATGTGTTTTTGGCACATATGATGGATACCAAGGTGAGGAATCCAAGTATCCAAGAAGTGTCGGTTGTGAGTGGACCTGAGGATATGTCTCCTGATAAGATGATTAAGTGTTTGACTACCTAGAAAGGTTGTGTAAAATACTGAATCTTAGATGTAATCTCCATATAATCCTTTTTTCCAAGTTTCCCTTTCATTTCTGTCTATTATGTCCTTGATGTTTAACTAGTGGAATTTATAGTAGTTTGGTGAACATTTATTCAATATGTATACCAATGAAAGGGTTTATGCACAAATACCTCAGTGAAAATCTATTTAAGGACCTTAGTTAGGTGTCTCTAAACATTAGTATTACTTTTTATGTGTTTTTAAATCATAAAATGAGCTTAAGTTTCAAATTTGGTTCAATTTGGATGTTGTTTGTGCAAGTTATGCAATTTTAGGTACATTATGGACTTTTCTACAATTTACCCAATTGGGAGGTTTTATTTGCAAATTATCAAATGCATTATAATCCTTAGATATTACCTTACCATTCTAGAGATTTTGAACCATGGGGAACCTAGTTTCACCTTGGTTTGAAGGTGTTTCTCTCCCAAGGGCATTTTAGGGATTGTCCTCTTTATAAATGAGCTTATCTTTAAAAGCTATCAACCAATGGGATTGTTTTTTTATTGGAGGATGGTAGGGATGGCCTAGAAGTCTCCATGGGCTTTTATAAATGACATTTTATATTCAAGAAACCTCTATGAGTTTCCCTCTTGCATGGCCATGAAGCCCTAGGCTAAGGACACATAGAAGGTCCCATAGACACCTCCTGCTTGCCCCCTTCTTTATAAAGCCATATCTACCCCTTCCCACTTCCCAATTCAAAAATTCTTGTTCTCCTTCTCTTGACTCCAGCTTAAATCATCGTTCCTACTCTATTTGGCCACAAAGGTGTTGTCCCAAGGTAAAAGAGGGTGCCTACCTTGGTGAAGAAGGCTCGTAGGGTTCTGAATTTGCTCTATTTAGGGTTTCTAAAGCTCCTTCTTGGTGATTTTGACCAAAACTAGTAAGTTTCCACCTTTCCTTCCCTTTTTTCATGTTGTACTTATTCCTACCACCTTTTTACAGGTCATAACCATGGCCTTCCATGGTGAAACCCCACCTAGAGCCCTTAAACACCTCATCTCCATGTTCTTTTGCTAGGGTTTTTCACTTCTAAAGTGGAGAGGTACTTCTTGCTCGAGATAGGAGCATTATTGGAGAAACTAGCCTCTCTAATTTGGGAACCTTTCTGCTTGAACCTGTCCACCTTCCTAGAGGCTGTTTTTATAACCCCCCTCTCATATATTGCTTACAACATGCTCAAAACTCATGCTTCTATGCTTAAAATTGATGATCTCCATCTCTATTTACCATGTTCTTCTAGGTTTTTGGTTTCTTCTATTTTACCTTCTCTAGAAGATCTAGTTTCTTTACCTATGCATCTCCAACCCTGATCTTGGTTCAAATGGTGTTTTATCCCTCTCCCTCTTTCTCCGCTTATCTCAATCGGTTTGATGATGTGGCAATTTCCTATTGGTCAGTTTTGAGAAATTCATAATTATTTTTTCCCTTGTCTAAAATAAAATAAAAATATGTTCTGAACTCATAAAAATGTTCTCTTTCTAATAAAAATAGTTCCAAGATTTTTTTTCTTCTGAAAAGAGTTTTTAGAAAATGAATTAAAAACCTAAAAACCACCAAAAATTCACTTTAACCTTCATAATTCCAAAATATGCAAAATTGTATGTCTTCTTAGTCAGAATAACCTAACTAGATCAGTGGTGATGTTTTCAAGGTTGAATTAGAGTTTTGTGCAAAAAAATTAAAAAGTTAGGTTTTCTTTACTTTAATACATATGTACAACCCTAATACATGGTTATGTATTGAAAATAGGAGAAGTGGACCCTAAACTCAACTAAAGTGTTGGAAAGTGGTTAATAGGGATCTAAAGGGGAGGTATCTGAATATTTCACCCTAAGTTGGGATATTTGCATCCATAACCCTAGTTTCCCTAATGAGGCTTAAATGAACCCTAAATCTTCTATTCTTGAATACTTTGTTATATATGCCTCCAAATGAGTATTGTTTCTCTTTTGTTAGGGTATTCTACCCCACTGCCATGTTCTAATTGATATAATGCTTTTACTTGCCATGATTTCTTTTCTAGCATGTTGATTTTATGGACTACTTAGCTATTGTAGTGGTACTTATGTATAACCACCCATAGATAGGGCATGTATCAATTTGCCCCGAGGAATGTCTTATTCTCCCCTATAAAAATATGTGTAGGTGGATAGGAATGTATTAATTCTCCCCTCACCTATAGGTTGAGGTTTGGTAGGTTCCTCAACGCTACTTAGTTAAGGTAGTCATAATTATCATGCATGCAACCCTTTTATAATATTCAGATTATGGCAAGCATTTATTTAACAGTTTATGGCAAGCATCTAGTTAAGGTAGTATTGTATGTGAGTTACTATACTATGTGCATTAGATATTCATTAGGGTTCAAACATGTGAACTATTCATTAAATGACCATTATTTGTTCATTAGTATATAAACAAGCATGTTAGGTCATAACTATGACTTGTTTGGTCATAACTAAGGATCCAAGAAAATTGTCCTCCTAATCATGGAGTTAGGGTTTCTAGAGTCAGTGTAGCTAGATTTTAGTATGTTACAAGACTCCATCCCCTTGAAAAGGATTTCATCCTTGAAATCTAACTACCCAAACATCATCAAACCAACTACTCTCTACCCCTTAAAAAGTTTGACCTACCAAACCAAACTAATCTAGAGGTAAAAGGGTGAGTCTAACTAAACTATGTACAAGACCCATCACGCATCCACTGTGCACTCTGATTTCTTACTAAACACCAAAATTCAAAGTCTAGGTTCTAGGGATAGACTATCCAAACATGTGGTTCTAGGGAACATAAGGGAACTATATTGGGTATCCATCCTGAAATAAGTCATTACAACTGAAAGATAATGTCAACATATTATGTTCTCATGAGTATCCAACTTAGGTGCCTAATGCTACTACTGTCTATAAGCATGCTATTTCGGATAGTTAGTATCAGCTCAGGCCAGGCAGGTTTCATATGGATCTAGGAGTCCTTATAAACCAAGCTAGTGGTGCAGAGGAAAATCTTGCCAGCCCCTGAACCCTGATCCTTTCTAGACACCTTTTCTTTCAACTTATGCCCTAATAGCTACCTGATAGGCTCATCACATTATGGTTAACTAAACATGTTTCTAGTGAGAAACTCTTATGATCCTAAATAAATCTTTCATCATCTCAAGTGTAGCATAGATCAATTATACAAAAAAAATGTCACTTAAAGAGGAACTATATGAGGAAAGGGATCTAATTATGGAGACAAAGGTGAAATAGTCAGATTCCAACTACCATGAGCTCTGATACAATGCTGTAAGGAGTGGGACCCCGAGAGGGGATCCACTCCCTACTAAAAATTTAAAGAATAAAACATCCATTACAAAGACAATCAAAGGTATGCTGGAATAGGTGTAAATTTTAAATTTTCAATAAAGATGGTATTCAAAACAAACAAAGTGTAGCAGAAGAGTTAAATAAATGACTATATTTAATTTTCACAAAAAATTACAAAAGTACATCATAATCTCCCTTATGGGTTTACATGTATGATACAACATAAGGATCTAAGTAGAGGGAAGTCTAAACTACTTCAAATCTGTCTCCAAGCAACATCTCTAAGATCTCGGTCCATGTTGGAAGCTATGTTCTCCTTGATCATATTCAACACCTCGATCTAAACCTGGGTGGTTGGGAAAACGCCCAACAAAAAGGAAAGGAAAACAAAGTATGTGTCAACAAATATGAATAGGATATCAAGGAAAAGAAAACATGAAAATAAAGGCTAGTTTTCATCATAAGATGAAGATTTCAAGAGTATGAGGCTATTTTTAAACAGATGCTTGCCATAAACTGAATATAATAAAAGGGTTGCATTGATGATAATTATGACTAACTTAACTAAGTAGGGTTGAGGCACCTACCAGACCTCAACCTATAGGTGAGGAGATAATTAATACATTCCCAATCACCTACACATATTTTCTTGGGGGAGAATAAGACATTCCCCAGGGAGAATTAAGACATGCCCTATCTATGGGTGGTTGTACATATATACCACTACTATAGCTAAATAGTCAATAAAATAAACATGCTAGAAGAAAAAAAATCATGGCAAGTAAAATCATCATATCAATTAGAATATGGCAATGGGGTACAAGACCCTAACAAAAGAGAAACAATACCAATTTAGAGGAATATATAACAAAGGATTCAAGAATAGAAGATTTAGGGTTCATTTAAGCCTCACTAGGGAAACTAGGGTTATGGATGCAAATATCCCAACTTAGGGTGAAATATGCACATACCTCCTCTTTAGATCCCTATTAACCACTTTCCAACACTCTAGTTGAGTTCAGGGTCCACTTCTCCTATTTCCAATACATAACCATGTATTAGGGTTGTACATATGTATTAAAGTAAAGAAACCCTAACTTTTGAATTTTTGCACAAAACTCCGATTCATACCTTGAAAACATCACCACTGATCTCGTTAGGATCTTTTGATTAAGAAAACATATACTTTTACATATTTTAAAATTATGAAGGTTAAAGTGTATTTTTGGTGGTTTTTAGGTTTTTAATTCATTTGCTAAAAACACTTTTCCACAAAACTCAAAAACAAACCTTGGAACTATTTTAATCAGAAAGAGCAAATTTTTTTGAATTAAGAACATATTTTCTTTTTATTTTTGGACAAGGGAATAAATAGTTATGAATTTCTCAAAACTGACCAATAGGAAATTGCCACATCATCAAACCGATCGAGATAAGTGAAGAGAGATAGGGAGAGAGAGAAAACACCATTTGACCCAAGATCAGGGTTGGATATGCATAGGTAACCAAACTAGATCTTCTACATAAGGTAAAACAATAAGAAACCAGAACCCTAGATGAACATGGTAAATAGAGATGCAGATCATCGATTCTAAACATAGAAACATGAGTTTTGAGCATGTAGTAAGCAATATATGAGAAGGGGGTTATAAAAATCACCTCTAGGAAGGTGGATGGGTTCAAGCATCAAGGTTCTCGAGCTAGAGAGGCTGGTTTCTCCAACAAAGCTCCTATCTCAAGCAAGAAGTACCTTCTCCACTTTGGAGGTGAAAAACACTAGCAAAACAACATGGAAATGAGGTGTTTAAGGGATCTAGGTGGGGTTTCACCATGGAAGGCCATGGTTACGACCTAGAAGAAGGTGGTAGGAAGAAGAACAACATGAAAAAATGGAAGGAAAGGAGGAAACTTACTAGTTTTGGTTGAAATCACCAAGAAGGAGCATTAAAAATCCTAAGTATATTAAATTTGAAACCCTAGGAGCCTTCTTCACCAAGGTAGGTATAATGACCCCGCCTCTCGATAACCCCCAATTAAGGGAGACCAAGAGGTCAGAGCCGTTATCCCAATAAATAGGATCAAAGATTTGACAAATAATCAATAATAATTATAAAATTCTACCAAACTATATTGAAAGTTGGAATAAAATAAAACTTTGCATACCTTTTAAAAACTTTGGATGTCTAACTTCTATCCACAACTTGAATCTATTCTAAATAATCCTCCTTGCACTTTAATTCTTATTTTCATAATATGCCACTTTACTGTTTGTTCTTTTCAATATTGTACCTAAAATACCGACAAACAGAATGTCGGTCAGCATAAATGAATATGCCGGTATGTGGGGACAACCAAAATTTCACATATATGGCTAAAAATCCACATATCACAATCAAGTTAATTAACAAGCCAATTTACGCTTTCATGTGACATTCTCCACCGCTTTTTCCCTAACCCTGGAATACCCTCCTTAGGGTTTCTCTATTGCCATTGACTTAAGGCCACCTTCTCCATCCTGAGCTTGGTGCCTGTGGTCACCTCTCATGGTGCCCATTAGTCATGCAATATCGTAAAGCCACCTTCTCTATCTTGAGCTTGGTGCCTGGGGTCACCTCTCATGGTGCCCATGGGTCTTCCCTCTTGGGCTTGACCTCATTGTGTCTTACATTAGGGTGGCATGTAGGTGTGAGAATACACACTTATATCTTAATTGTGATAATCATGTTGACTTTATGATTTGCATATATGAACATCCAAATAGATAGGTTTCATTCAATTCGATTAAACACCTGAGAAATCTCCATGAAACTAAAGCAGTTAACCATAAATAACCACATACCTGTCAGGCTGATTTGAGTACAGAAATAATCCAATCAATGCAAGAAATCCAATAGGCAAGCAAGCACACAAAGAGATCCTACAATATGCATACAATTTCCTATAATTGATCATGCCATCAAGATCTATTAAACCTAGCTCGCTACCTAGGGTTTCTAGTCCTTTTTAGGGTTTCCATTGCAATTAGCGTCTTTCTTGCACTTTCATTATTACAAACCCTAGTTATGCAAAATAGCTCTTAAACCCTAATGATTCTAACCTATTTCGTTCAACAGGCTTAGGATCATCTTCCAACCATATTGTCACATATATCAAATTAAAAGTGATCTTTTTCTCTTTTACCCTAAATTAGGGTTTCTAAGTGCTTATTCATTCTTCTTTGGTGTAAAACCCTAAATCATGCAAGAAACATCTAGATCAGGTTCAAGTTCATTATTAACTAACCAACAAGTTGCAAATACTCAATTTCAATAATTAAGTAACATGAACTTAACCAATATGCTCAATTAGGGTTTCAAGGTCCATTAAAGCATATTCGTGTATATTGAACCTTAAATTAATTAAACTATGCATAATCATTATCCTTTTGGATCTAAGGTGTCCTTTTATAATCAACAGGTTAGTATCAATTTCAAACATCCATATAACCCTTCCTAAATTATTGATCATCATAGATTAGGGTTTCTTAATCATTAATGCATTAAAGTTAATAACTTCAACTACTTTTAGAATTTCATGAGGAATTAGGATCTAAATCTATTTTTAATGGATTCCTTGCATATTTTTGAGCAAAACTCATATATTATATGCATCCATCCGAGCTACCATTAATTAGATATGATTTTTACAAAAACTACTTACTTGGACCAATGGCAGGCTGCCACGTCAGCCTTTCCCATGCAAAACGTAGCTTTGGCCTAACATAACCAAAAGACTGGATTACCCCCACGTAAGTTATCAGTCATACACACCCCGGAGGGGTAAAATCGTCCAACAACACCCATCCGTCTTCAACCTTGTGCAGCCCTAACACTGCCACCCTAGCCGCTCTTGGCACGGCTCCTCCTCCCTTTTATGGACCCGACGGCCACCACGGATCGTTCCTCTTCCTCCTATGTGCCTCCGTGCACCTCTGGATGCCCTCAGCCCGCGGTCAAGGCAGCTGGTCCAAGCTGGCTAGGCCTACAACCCGCGGCTGGCCTGGCAGCAGTGCTGCCGTTGCTGCGTGTGGGATAAGGCACGGGGACGACGGATGATCTCCCCTCTAGCAACGCGGGGCGTTGTGCTTCAAACATGACAACCTCCTGTCTCCTTGCTGCCTTAAGGAAAGCACTACCCACCCATGGCTAGGGTTTGAACAAAAAAGAAGAAGGGGAAGAGAGAGGGATGCATGGGATCCTCTTGGACTCATCTAAGGGGTCTACTCTTATATAGGGGAGGGTGGCAAAGCCCTAGGATGCCTAACCATGAGATAACAAGTCCTTCTCCCCATAGGACACCTACTTTCCTTCATTAAGAAGTAATCTTCTCTCTCTTAATTATCTTCTTAATAAACCATATTCCTTGGATATTTAGGAATTCAAAAATCATCTCTCTTATCATCTTTTATGCTTGACTTTTAATCCATTGGCACGAAATTATACTTTCTTATAGTAGAAAGTACCTCTTTTTGATAATACCAACAATTCATTAATTATATATCACATTATCCTCTTATTTTGTATTATTTGCATTTTTCTCTTTCTTCTTATTCATTGGGACTCCTTGGACCCCAAGAAATTCTAATATTTTGAAATTCCTTTTTAAGGATGCTTATTATCCTTCTAGATTCATCCACATCCATTATTTCTCATTATCTTACTTATTTTTTTATTAAAAGATTTCTTTTCAAGGATTTCTCTTTATCTTTTATTTCCCTTTTCCTATTTCTTCCATTAGAAATCACATATAAACAAAATTTACCCAATTGTGGCCATTAATGCCACCTTCTAGAGATTTCTATATAATTCTCATAAATACTTTTCTTAATATTCATTATCTTGTATCTTTTTCTAATATTTGGACTTTTCTTCTTTTCTTCTCTTTTATATCCATTATTAGATTAATCTAATAATAGGACCCACGAAATTCCTATCAAAAGGGAGATTTGCAAAGAAATCCTTTCTTTGAAGCAAAGAATATCACCTTTTCAATTAAGTTCATATTCATAAAAACATTACATTTCAATTATGAAAACATATGCGAAATTGAGGTTGTAACATCCTTCCCCTGTTATAGGAATTTTGCCCTCAAAATTCCATCAAACATACAAACAAGCAGGATAAGACTTCCCCATGTCCATCATGGCTCCCATGTGGCTTTACCCTCTCCATCATACTTCCCAAGAACCTACATCATCTTATATTCTTACATCTGAGTTTTCTCTCACCTTGGTATCTTGTACCCTTGTAGGTGACTCAGGACATTTCAGCTTCTCTCAAAGCTAACTAGGTTCATGGCTTAGCACATGGCTTGGGTACCTCACATAGTGCACTAGATCAGACTTGTGGAACACATCATACATTACGTTATCCTGAGGGGTAAGGATAAACATAACCATCTCCACCAATCCATCTCAAATAGACTCATGTATCGGGATCTCAGCTTTCTCAACTATAGCTCAGAGGGGTCAGATTTTCACATCACATATTCTCCCACAGTGAAATGCATGTCAGTCTACTTTGTATCAGCTCATGACTCATGTCGCCCCTGGGATTTCTCATCCATCGCATGATCAAAGTGACTTCATCTGCACACCCTGTGGCCTTTCTGACCTTCACAAGATCTTTCCACCGACATCATCTTCATGAAGCGGTGACCGACACAACCTCCTTTACAGAGCTTCTTACATCCCAATACTGGCTATGGTGGCTATCATCACAACTTTTATAGGATGAGAATTGTCCCCATGTATCACCCTTAATGAGCACACATGCTCTCATCAGACCCTCTAGTCTGGAGCATACTAACCATCAGTTAGGGGTGACAAGCTATACTAACATCGAGTTCTTCATGTATCTACTTCCACCTCATGGAAGTGAATATTTAGGTCATACTCAAGAACCTTTCAACTCGCATCATGGTGTAGTTGAACCAACTCTCTCTCTTACATGTAGTTCAACTGGATCTGTCCCTTGACAGTACTCTCTCTTTCTCTTAGATTATGTCATCTAAGTAAAGCGATCTTACCATAACCCATATTGCATCTTGACCTTCCTCGATCCAAGGGAGACTCACCACAACATCCATAGTGATCAACTCCCATACCCTCTTGGGGACCCTTTATCCTTTGTATCCACTCACTGGGTTACTGGTGTTCATCCTTTACCTCCTGGCATGCATGGAGACAAGCCACATGCAACTTCATCTTAGGTATCCCAAGTACTACTGCCACTTACTATCTTAATTGTACCACGGTGTATGGCGAACTTAAAATTATGATCTCCTGTATGTCACTATTTCTCAAGGTTTATTCCTCAGAAACCCTAAAACACTCTAGTCATGGGTTTCATCATCTTCTTTTCCAAAGAAGCGCATCTGAGGTTCTATAACCATCCTTTCATCACAACAAGCCCTAGGCTGGCTAATCAAGCAACCACTAACTCAGTCAATGGATCTCGTTACATCTGAGTGTTAGTCAAACATATCTCCTTTTCCAAACTTAGGGCTAACCTAACAACCTTTTCTAACCTCTAGCTAACCTAGGCAGCTGTATCTCAACCAGGACATCCATTACCACCTTACATCCTTATGTGCTAGGTAATGTTGAAGACATACATCTCCATGTATTCCACTTATTATCTCATCTAGGACTATAAGTCTATCTTCATCAAGAAAACTCTGAGTTCATCCTCTTGGTTATCAAACTCAACCTTGTATAACTCATATATTCCACATAGCTCATGATAAAAACATCCTCATAAGATGACTACCTAGTTCTCTTGGTGTTTGTAAACCATCCACCCATTGTACACTCCACAAGGGTATGCTATTATCTCTATCCTCATACATTATTTCAACTTTCATCATCTTTATCCTTAGTATATGGCATGCGTATTGCCCTATCTCTCACCCCCATAATGAGAGGAAATAAGCATTTGGCGACTATCCAAACACAGAGTTCTTCTCATTACAAGAATAGAGATGGTGCATCCCACATCGCTAGTACACCTTCAAATGTAACTAGAAACGTGCATCACTTGTCTCTACATCATGAACATCTTGATATCAAGTTTACTTCCATGGAAAACTGGTCTCGAACCCACTTGAGTCATCATACCATCCTTGGTCATCTCCTCTAGGTCTGTAGGGTGCCGGTACTTTTGGGGTCATCCCTTTCCCCTTATGCATCAGAGAGTGCCCTCCTCATTTGCCTTTTAGTTCCCATGAGTTCATGAAGGTGATCAATCTCCTAACCCATGGCCATTAGACAATGATAGATGTTACCTCCCGACCCTATGGTCATGTGCAACTAGGGAATTAGGCAACTCCTATTCCCATCAGTCTCATTCCCACCTGGCCCTAGAATAGACTTAGGATTCTAACATAGTACATATTCAACTTGAAACCTTACCCAAGTCTCCATCATCTCTCTCAGCATTCTTGATCTGACTTACATCCTTTCATAGGGATCATGGCGACCTACCTACCTCAGTCAGGCCCCATCCACATGCACTTATAGATGATTATCTATGGGTCTGCAGGTTCATTCTTATACTATGTACTCTCCACTTAGCTTCTCAAGATTCTATGAGACCTCTTAAGGTTAACTCAAACCCAACAAAAGTTGATTCATACCCTACAAAAGGGTCCTCTCCTAGGATGGGAGGAAACTATATCTTGATAGCAGCAAGGGTCACAAACGTCCCTATGTCCAGGGTTTACATCCACATGACCATGTTTAGCCCTAGCAAGCTACTAAGGCATGTAGCTAACAAGCAGACTACCTACTACACCATACTAGGTCTCCATGATAGGTCATACTTGTTCTCATTCCTTAACATTGGACCATCATCACACATTCCCATATCACCAACCTATTTATATATATAAGGGGTTCATAAAACATATACCTTAATCTCAGGGGTTTCCCTTTTCCTCAACACATGAGGAGTGCCATGCTCGAATCTATAGAAACTCAAATCTCATCATGAGCATCAGGTACACTACTTCCCCTCTTGGGTACAGGAACCCCAGGTTCACTTGATGTCCAACTGCATGCTCAACCTTTCAACCAAGAACCATGCATGTACAAGGTATGGCATGCACTTCCTATTATCCTTCAACTCGAGCAACACCTCAGAGTTGAGTCCTCCTCAAGGACAACCACCTAGGTATAAGGCCTCACAACTTGTTACTAAACCTCCTTAGGGTCTAAGGAACTCTTCTTCCTATCCTTAGAAGATAAGCACCCATATCATTTGTACATAGGTACCAGTAGCCTCATCCTTCTTCTAGGGTTTGGTTCCTCTAAAGGCAACTAAGAAACCACAAGGACCCTGCATGAGGCAACCACAACCATCCACTTAGGTCGCAACATACCCAACTTCTCAAGGTTCCTCATATCCTGGAGTCTAAGCTTCCAACCTTCTTGCTTGGGTGTTGCTCTCTTTCTCTCTAGAGCTAACCCTACAACAACCCTACTACTAGAGGTTCTCTCTCCAAGAAGGTGGATCAATCTCGCATGCATACACCTATAGGGGTGAAACGTATGATCAAACCTATGTTCGCTCAAGATTATCCATAGCTCTTCATGCTTATCTCATAAGCTATCCAACATGACCTTCTGGCCTAGGTTTTAACCTACTGTCAGCGCTATGGCATACTCTAGGTGCATACACTGCCATGCTCATATAAGCCCATAGGGTTTCCCTATGGTCATCACTAACCTCATTGATGAAGGGGTCATCCTTCACCCTAACATGCACAACCCTTCACGGGTTGGGTCGCCCAGAAAGCACTAAGTCAACCAACTTCACATAGCTCATACATCTCATAGGTATTCAAAACCAAAAGCAGGTCAACTCACACACATGGTTGACCATGATATCTAACTCATCATGCCATCTCTCTCTAACCACCACTTAGGGTTAGAGTTAGCATCATCCTCAGAAGATGTGCCAGGTCTCTACCTCTTCCTAGAGACCTCTGCCTCCAAGACTAACTCCCCACTCATCCTCTTGACAAGGACATCTAACCTTAGGTCTTTCCTGAGGGTATGACAACACATGTCATACAACCTAAGCATGCAACTAATCTCTAGTTTATGCTTAAACTATTAATCTTATGTCCATGACATCTTGTTTACATGCTTTTCATTAATTTGGTGGAGGATTCCTTAACCTTATCATACATACCCTATCCTCAAGAGGGTGAGGAAGAGAGAGAGCCCTAAACCTTATAATCTTACTTGCATTAGGGTTGAGAAGGGACGAAAATAGATGAGAGAGTCCTAAAGGTATCTTATTTCGAGTCAAAACCTTAGACATTGGCTAGGCAGTCACACTGCATCTGGGAGTCCTCGTGACCGACTAGCGGGGCGGAGGAAAATATTTCCAGCCTCAGACTGTGATCCTTTTCTAGACACCTCCGTCATCGGAAAATCCTCTAATAACTCCCTTGGGTTCTACAGAATTTGTAAAATTTAATAATTACTAAGGATTAAATGAGGAACCAATGCTCTGATACCAAATGTAACGACCCCGCCTCCCGATAACCCCCAATTAAGGGAGACCAAGAGGTCAGAGTCGTTATCCCAATAAACAGGATCAAAGGTTCGACAAATAATCAATAATAATTATAAAATTCTACCAAACTATACTGAAAGCTGGAATAAAATAAAACTTTGCATACCTTTTAAAAACTTTGGATATCTAACATCTATCCACAGCTTCAATCTATTCTAACTAATCCTCCTTACACTTTAATTCTTATTTTCATAATATGCCACTTTATTGTTTGTCCTTTTCAATATTGTACCTAAAACGCTGACAAACAAAACATCGGTCATCATAAATGAATATGTTGGTATATGGGGATAACAAAAATTTCACATATATGGCTAACAATCTAAATATCACAATTAAGTTAATTAACAAGCCAATTTACGCTTTCAATGTGACATTCTCCACCGCTTTTGCCCTAACCCTGGAATACCCTCCTTAGGGTTTCTCTATTTCCATTGACTTAAGGCCACATTCTCCATCCTGAGCTTGGTGCTTGAGGTCACCTCTCATGGTGCCCATTAGTCATGCAATATCGTAAGGCCACCTTCTCTATCCTGAGCTTGGTGCATGGGGTCACCTCTCATGGTGCCCATGGGTCTTCCCTCTTGGGCTTGACCTCATTGCGTCTTACATCAGGGTGGCATGTAGGTGCAAGAATACACACTTATATCTTAATTGTGATAATCATATTGACTTTATGATTTGCATATATGAACATCCAAACATATATGTTGCATTCAATTCGATTAAACACCTGAGAAATCTCCATGAAACTAAAGCGGTTAACCATAAATAACCACATACCTGTCAGGCTGATTTGAGTACAGAAATAATCCAATCAATGCAAGAAATCCAATAGACAAGCAAGCACACAAAGAGATCCTACAATATGCATACAAATTCCTATCATTCATCATGCCATCAAGATCTATTAAACCTAGCTCGCTTCCTAGGGTTTCTAGTCCTTTTTAGGGTTTCCATTGCAATTAGGGTCTTTCTTGCACTTTTATTATTATAAACCCTAGTTATGCAAAATAGCTCTTAAACCCTAATGATTCTAACCTATTTTGTTCAATAGGCTTAGGATCATCTTCCAACATCATATTATCACATATATCAAATTAAAAGTGATCTTTTTCTCTTTTACCCTAAATTAGGGTTTCTAAGTGCTTAATCATTCTTATTTGGTGTAAAACCCTAAATTATGCAAGAAACATCTAGATCAGGTTCAAGTTCATTATTAACTAACCAACAGGTTGCAAATACTCAATTTCAATAACTAAGTAACATGAACTCAACCAATATGCTCAATTAGGGTTTCAAGATCCATTAAAGCATATTTGTGTATATGGAACCTTAAATTAATTAAACTATGCATAATCATTATCCTTTTGGATCTAATGTGCCATTTTATAATCAACATGTTAATATCAACTTTAAACATCCATATAACCCTTCCCAAATTATTAATCATCATATATTAGGGTTTCTTAATCATTAATGCATTAAAGTTGATAACTTCAACTACTTTTCGAATTGAAAAAGGAATTAGGATCAAAATCTATTTTGAATGGATTCCTCGCATATTTCTAAGCAAAATTCATATATTATATGCATCCATCCAAGCTACCATTAATTAGATATGATTTTTACAAAAACTACTTACTTGGACCAATGGCAGGCTACCACGTCAGCCTTTCCCATGCAAAACGTAGCTTTGGTCAAACATAACCAAAAGACCGGATTACCCCCGTGTAAGTTATCAGTTATACACACCCCAGAGGGGTAAAAGCGTCCAACAATGCCCATCCGTCTTCAACCTTGCGTAGCCCTAACGCTGCCGCCCTAGCCGCTCTTGGCGCGGCTCCTCCATCCTTTTCTGGACCCGACGGCCACCACAGCTTGTTCCTCTTCCTCCGTTGTGCCTCTGTGCACCTCTGGATGCCCTCAGCCCGCGGCCAAGGCAGTTGGTCCAAGCTGGCTGGGCCTGCAACCCGCGGCCGTCCAGGCAGCCGTGTTGTTGTTGCGCTGCGTGGGCTAAGGCACGAGGATGATGGCCGAGCTCCCCTCTGGCAACGCGGGGTGTTGTGCTTCAAACGTGACAACCTCCTAGCTCCTTGCTACCTCAGGGAAAGCACTACCCACTCATGGCTAGGGTTTGAAAAAAAAGAAGGGGAAGAGAGAGGGATGCATGGGATCCTCTTGGACTCAGTCATGGGGTCTATCCTTATATAGGGGAGGGTAGCAAAGCCCTAGGATGCCTATCCATGAGATAATAAGTCCTTCTCCCCATAGGAAGCCTACTTTCCTTCATTAAGAAGTAATCTTCTCTCTCTTAATTATCTTCTTAATAAACCATATTCCTTGGATATTTAGTAATTAGAAAATCATCTCTCTTATCATCTTTTATGCTTGACTTCTAATCCATTGGTATGAAATTATACTTTCTTATAGTAGAAAGTACCTCTTTTTGATAATACCAAACATTCATTAATTATATATCACATTATCCTCTTATTTTGTATTATTTGCATTTTCTCTTTCTTCTTATTCATTGGGACTCCTTGGACCCCAAGAAATTCTAATATTTTGAAATTCCTTTTTAAGGATGCTTATTATCCTTCTAGATGCATCCACATCCATTATTTCTGATTATCTTACTTATTTCTTTATTAAAATATTTCTTTTCAAGGATTTCTCTTTATCTTTTATTTCATTTTTCCTATTTTCCTATTTCTTCCATTAGAAATCACATATAGACGAAATTTACCCAATTGTTGCCATTAATGCCACCTTCTAGAGATGTCTATATAATTCTGATAAATACTTTGCTTAATAATCATTATCTTGTATCTTTTTCTAATATTTGGACTTTTCTTCTTTTCTTCTCTTTTATATCCATTATTCGATTAATCTAATAATAGGACCCACGAAATTCCTATCAATAGGGAGATTTGCAAAGAAATTCCTTCTTTGAAACAAAGATACCACCTTTTTAATTAAGTCCATATTCATAAAAACATTACATTTCAATTATGAAAACATATGCAAAATTGAGGTTGTAACAGTAGGCACTCTATTTTACCTTGGGAAAGCACCTTCATGGCCAAACAGAGTAAGAACGATGCTCTAAGCTAGAGTAAAGAGAAATAGAACAAGAGTTTTTGAATTGGGAGGTGAGAAGGGGTAGATATGACTTTATAAAGATGGGGGGCAAGCATGAGGTGTCTATGGGACCTTCCATGTGTCCTTAGCCTAGGGCTTTATGGACATTCAAGATGACAGCTCATAGAGGTTCTTTAATATCAAATGTCTGTTCTAAACACCCATGGAGACATCTAGGCCATTCCTACCGTCCTCCAATCAAAGAAATAACCCCATTGGTTGATAGCTTTCAAAGATAAGCACATTTATAAAGAGGGTGGTCCCTAAACTGCCCTTGGAGAGAAACACCTTCAAACCAAGGTGCAACTAGGTGCACCATGGTTCAAAATATCGATAATGGTAAGGTGACATCTAAGGATTATAATGCATGTGATAATTTGCATATAAAACCTCCCAATTGGTTAAATTATATAAAAGTTCAGAATGTACCTAAAATTGCATAACTTGCACAAACAACATCCAAATTGAACCAAATTTGAAACTTAGTCTCATTTTATGATTTCAAAACACATGAAAAAGTTATATTAAGGTTTATAACACCTAAATAAGGTCCTTAAATAGACTTTCACTTAGGTATTTGTACATAAATCCTTTTATTGGTACAAATAGTGAATAAATGTTCACCAAACCACTATAAATTCCACTAATTAAACGTCAAGGACATAAAGGATAGAAATGAAAAGGAAACTTGGTAAAAAAGTATTATATGTAGATTACATTTAATATTCAGTATGTTACATCACTCCATCCCTTGAAAAGGATTTCACCCCTGAAATCTCAAACAAAAAGAGTAGAGTGAGTATGCAACATCCCAACACTAAACTCCTAGGTTGTTTCCATAAAGCTTCCACCAAAACTTTCACTACTCAAACTCCTTGTTTTTCAACTGCTTAACATGGGAGTTCAAAATCTTCTCAACTAAGTCCACATAGGTTAGGTTCTCATGGATCACTAAGGGTTCCACTATTAAGATTTCTTTTTATTAGATATAACACAGTTAACATTTTAAGCCTATTAATATTATATTCATTTTGGTATTATATCATCCTTATTATTCTTTTAATTATGTCATGTTATATTTACTTTGTTGCCAAAAGAGTTATATTTTATTATTATACACGAAGTCTTATATATTTCTTATTTATCTCATTAAGAGTTTTAGCACAATTAGGGTTTACTTAGTTATCTCAATATACTTGATTATTATCCTTAATAATTTGGATTTAGTCTCCATTATCAACATATTGAATTATAGCATATTGTTTTGCATGAACTAAGGCAATTTATCCAATTTGTTACAATTAATCCAAATAATGTCACATTAATTACTTATATCTATATTAAACATTGTCATATTACCTTTTTTACATTAATGTCATCATTAATCATTTTCTCATATTTATTAACTTTTTATTACTGATTGTGTGCATTTATGTGAATCCAATTACTTTTTATCCATATTGAAGTCATTATATATTTTTTTTATCAAGGTGGGACAAATTACATATTAATGATTTGATTCACATACCAAGTAATAATTAGGTGATTAATTAGGTGTGTATTAGAGAACAAGGTGAAATGCATTTCATATTCATGAACTGATTAATCTATGATTAGGTGATTATATATCATTTATATGTATTAAAGTATGGTATCTGATTATTACACCTAATGTCACTAATGTATAAAGAATATCATTAAGGATGTATAGGTTAAGGTTAGATGATCACAACTTAGGGTTTAGGTCAATATGCTCATTATTCTTCATCTATACATTCTTAGTATGCATTAAAAATAAGATTAGGTTACAATTATTTTGCTCATCATTTCATTAGGGTTTATTGGTCCAAGAATGTTTAGCCTAATGTGTACCCACTATTAGTATTATATGTGAGTTACTATACTATGTGCATTAGATATTCATTAGGGTTCAAACATGTGAATTATTCATTAGATGACCATTGTATGTTCATTAGTATATAAACAAGCATGTCAGGTTATAACTATGACTTGTTTGGTCATAACTAAGGATCCAAGAAAATTGTCCTCCTAATCATGGAGTTAGGGTTTCTAGAGTCAGTGTAGCTAGATTTCATTATGTTACAGGACTCCATCCCCTTAAAAAGGATTTCATCCTTGAAATCAAACTACCCAAACATCATCATACCAACTACTCTCCACCCCTTAAAAAGTTTAATCTACCAAACCAAACTAATATAGAGGTAAAAGGGTGAGTCTAACTAAACCATGTACAAGATCCATCACGCTTCCACTGCATACTCTAATTGCTTACTAAACACCAAAATTCAAAGTCTAGGTTCAAGGGATAAACTATCCAAACATGTGATTCTAGGGAACATAATGGAACTATATTGGGTATCCATCCTGAAATAAGTCATTACACCTGAAAGACAAGGTCAACATATTAGGTTCTTAGGATTATCCAACTTAGGTGCCTAAGGCTACTACTATTTATAGGCATGTTTTTTCAGACAATTAGTATCAGCTCAGGCCAGACAAGGTATCATATGGATCCGGGAGTCCTCATAAATGAAGCTAGTGGTGCGGAGGAAAATCTTTCCAGCCCCCGAACCCTGATCCTTTCTAGACACCTTTTCTTGCAACTTATGTCCTAATAGCTACCTAATAGGCTCATCACATTATGGTTAACTAAACATGTTTCTAGTGCAAAACTCTTATGATCCTAAATCAATATTTCATCATCTCAAGTGTAGCATAGATCAATTATACGACAAACATGTCACTTAAAGAGGAACTATATGAGGCAAGGGATCTAATTAGCGAGACAAAGTTGAAATAGTCAGATTTTGACTACCATGGGCTTTGATCCCATGCTGTAAGGAGTGGGACCTAAGAGGGGATCCACTGCCTACTAAAAAATTGAAGAATAAAACATCCCTTCCAAACACACTCAAAGGTATGTTGGAATAGCTGTAAATTTTCAAATTACAATTAAGATGGTATTCAAAACAACCAAAGTGTAGCAACAGAATAAACAAATGACTATTTTTAATTTTCACAAAAATTACAAAAGTACACCATAATCTCCCATAAGGGTTTACATGTATGATACAACAAAGGATCTAAGTAGAGGGAAGTCTAAACTACTTCAAATCTGTCTCCAAGCAACATCTCCAAGAGCTAGGTTCATGTTGGAAGTTATGTTCTCCTTGATCATGTTCAACACCTCGATCTAAACCTGCGTGGTTGGGAAAACATCTAGCAAAAAGGAAAGGAAAACAAATTATGTGTCAACAACTATGAATAGGATATCAAGGAAAAGAAGACATGTAAATAAATGCTAGTTTTCATTAAAAGATGAAGATTTCAAGAGTATGAGGCTATTTTTAAATAGATGCTTGTCATAAACTGAATATTATAAAAGGGTTGCATGCATAATAATTATGACTACCTTAACTAAGTAGGGTTGAGGAACCTACTAGACCTCAACCTATAGGTGAGGGGAGAATTAATACATTCCTAGCCACCTACACATATTTTTATGGGGGAGAATAAGACATTCCCCAGGGTGAACTGATACATGCCCTATCTATGGGTGGTTGTAAATAAGTACCACTACTATAGCTAAGTAGTCCATAAAATCAACATGTTAGAAAAGAAATCATGGCAAGTAAAAGCATTATATCAATTAGAACATGACAGTGGCGTAGAAGACCCTAACAAAAGAGAAACAATACTCATTTAGAGGCATATATAACACAGGATTCAAGCATAGAAGATTTAGGGTTCATTTAAGCCTCATTAGGGAAACTAGGGTTATGGATGCAAATATCCCAACTTAGGGTGAAATATGCACATACGTCCCCTTTAGATCCCTATTAACCACTTTCCAATACTTTAGTTGAGTTCAGGGTCCACTTCTCCTATTTTAAATACATAACCATGTATTAGGGTTGTACATATGTATTAAAGTAAAGAAACCCTAACTTTTGAATTTTTTTGCACAAAACTCTAATTCAACCTTGAAAACATCACCACTGATCTAGTTAGGTTATTCTGACTAAGAAAACATACAATTTTACATATTTTGGAATTATGAAGGTTAAAGTGAATTTTTGGTGGTTTTTAGGTTTTTAATTCATTTTCTAAAAACTCTTTTCAGAAAAAATATAAAAAAAAAAAATCTTGGAACTATTTTTATTAGAAAGAGAACATTTTTCTGAGTTCACAACATATTTTCTTTTTATTTTTGACAAGGAAATAAATAATTATGAATTTCTCAAAACTAACCAATAGGAAATTGCCACATCATCAAATTGATCGAGATAAGCAGAGAGAGAGGGAGAGGGATAAAACACCATTTGACCCAAGATCAGGGTTGGAGATGCATAGGTAACCAAACTAGATCTTCTAGAGAAGGTAAAATAGAAGAAACCAAAACCCTAGAAGAACATGGTAAATAGTGAAACTCCCAGGTTGTTTCCATATAACAAATTGGATAAAATGTCTTAGTTCATGCAAAACAATATGGTATAATTCAATATGTTTATAACGGTGACCAAATCCAAATTATTAAGGATAATATTCAAGTATATTGAGATAAATGAGTAAACCTTAATTGTGCTAAAACTCTTAATGAGATAAATAAGAAATATGTAGGACTTTGTTTATAATAATAAAATATAACTCTTTCAGCAACAAAGTAAATATAACATGACACAATTAAAAGAATAATAAGGATGATATAATATCATAATGAATATAATATCAATAGGCCTAAAATGTTAACTGTTATATATCTAATAAAAAGAAATCTTAATAGTGGAACCCTTAGTGATCCATTAGAACCTGACCTATGCGGAATTTCTTGAGAAGATTCTAAACTCTGAGGTTAATCAGTTGAAAAACAAAGAGTTTGAGCAGTGAAAGTTTTGGTGGAATCTTTATGGAAACAACCTGGGAGTTTAGTATTGGGATGTTGCATACTCACCCTACTCGTTTTGTTTGAGATTTTGAGGACGAAATCCTTTTTAAAGGGTGGAGTGATGTAACATAGTAAATCTTAGATGTAATCTCCATATAATCCTTTTTACCAAGTTTCCCTTTCATTTACGTCCTTTATGTCCTTGATGTTTAATTATTGGAATTTATAGTGGTTTTGTGAACATTTTATCACTATTTGCACCAATAAAAGGGTTTATGCACAAATACCTCAGTGAAAGTCTATTTAATGACCTTATTTAGGTGTTATAAACCTTAATCTAACTTTTTTATGTGTTTTAAAATCATAAAATGAGCCTAAGTTTCAAAATTGGTTCAATTTGGATGTTGTTTGTGCAAGTTATGCAATTTTAGGTACATTTTGGACTTTTCTACAATTTACCCAATTGGGAGGTTTTCTTTGCAAATTATCACATGCATTATAATCCTTAGATTTTCCCTTGCAATTATTGAGATTTTGAACCATGGGTCACCTAGCTGCACCTTGGTTTGAAGGTGTTTCTCTCCAAGGGCATTTTAGGGAATCACACTTTATAAATGAGCTTATCTTTAAAAGCTTTCAACCAATGGGGTTATTTCTTTGATTGGAGGATGGTAGGGATGGCCTAGAAGTCTCCATGGGATTTTAGAATAGACATTTGATATTCAATAAGCCTCTATGAGTTTTCCTCTTTCTTAGCCATGAAGCCCTAGGTTAAGGACACATGGAAGGTCCCATAGACACCTCATGCTTGCCCCATTCTTTATAATGCCATATCTACCCCTTCCCACCTCCCAATTTGAAAACTCTTATTATCCTTCTCTTTACTCTAGATTAGAGCATAGTTCCTACTCTATTTGGCCACAAAGGTATTGTCCCAAGGTAAAATAGGGTGCCTACCTTGGTGAAGAAGTCTCCTAGGGTTCCGAATTTTCTCTATTTAGGGTTTCTAAAGCTCCTTCTTCGTGATTTCGACCAAAACTAGTAAGTTTCCTCCTTTCCTTCCCTATTTTCATGTTGTTCTTCTTCCTACCACCTTCTTCCCAGTCGTAACCATGGCTTTCCATGGTGAAACCCCACCTAGAGCCCTTAAACACCTCATCTCCATGTTCTTTTGCTAGGGTTTTTCACCTCTAAAGTGGAGAAGGTACTTCTTGCTCGAGATAGGAGCTTTGTTGGAGAAACCAGCCTCTCTAGCTTAGGAACCTTGCTGCTTGAACCTATCCACCTTCCTAGAGGCAAGTTTTATAACCCCCTTCTCATATATTGCTTACTACATGCTCAAAACTCAAGCTTCTATGTTTAAATTCGATGATCTCCATCTCTATTTACCATGTTCTTCTAGGGTTTTGGTTTCTTGCTGTTTTACCTTCTCTAGAAGATCTAGTTTGGTTACATATGCATCTCCAACTTTGATCTTGGGTCAAATGGTGTTTTCTCCCTCTCCCTCTCTCTCTCTCTCTTCGCTTATCTCGATCGGTTTGATGATGTGGCAATTTCCTATTGGTCAGTTTTGAGAAATTCATAACTATTTATTCCCTTGTCCAAAAATAAAAATAAAATATGTTCTGAACTCAGGAAAATGTGCTCTTTCTAAAAAAAATAGTTCCAAGGTTTGTTTTTTAGTTTTATCAAAAAGAGTTTTTAGAAAATGAATTAAAAATCTAAAAACCATCAAAAATACACTTTAACCTTCATAATTCTAAAATATGAAAAACTATATGTTTTCTTAATCAAAAGAACCTAACTAGATCATGTTGGGTTTTGTGGGACGGAACAAGCAGTAGAAACAAAAATGTTATCTAACCACAAACCCATAACCAGCAGATCGCATCAACAACTATACAATAGGAAAGATGGTTTAGCGAGATACCTGGTCCTGAGGCTTGCTCAGCGAAAATACCGCATAGCTAGTGTAGTCTTCAAATACCTAGTCTTTAATGGCATTTGTGCAGCTCCTGGTCTTGACCCGGATTGTGGTTGACAGTCATCCTCCTGAGCGGCAGAATTCTCCCGCCTCTGTAGATAGTCCACATGAACCACCAGAAACTCTAGTCATCCTGGTGGACAGACTACAAGGAGTTGTCCCCTTCTGTCAGCATACTAGTCACTGACACACTCTCCCACCACCAGTTGTTTTTCTGCAGTTGTCTTTCCCTTGATGTTCCTCCCTGGTCGAGTAGAACTTGCTTGGGCTATCTCGGTTACCACAACCAGAGAGGACAACAACTTTCTAGAGCAATTGATATTCTAAATTGTGTGTTCTGAGAAGCCCCATGTACCCCTCTATTTATAGTAGAGGGCAGGGTCAGGGTTCCCAATATATGTGGGAGTTGAAGGGTCTGAATTTTCCACGAACTGATTCTGTTGCAGTAGGCGAACCAGTCATTTCATAACTGAACCGTTCGTTTGGGCAGGTGAACCGATTAGTTCACCCAGTGAACCAGTCGTTTCACTTCCCAGACTTGCTACAATTGACCTTCCTTGTTTGTTTCTAATTAATGTAAAGATTAATTCTTGTCCCAGTCGAATTGAACTAGTGAAACGAGAATCTTTTCTCACAAATCGGGAAACCCAACACCTACTCGTTTGGTCCATGTGAACTGATCGGTTCACTAGAGTGAACCAGCCATCTCGATGACCATGAGCTGATCGGTTCACCCAGTGAACCAGTCGGTTGGTGGTCCAGGTTGTGTAGAACTCAGTCAATGCAGTTCTCAACCAATCTAACACTCTAATCAGTTGGTTCAACACTTGAACTTGATGATTCTGAGTCAATTCTATTGATTGAATGTTTAATTGAGTACCTAAACACTTTCGTAATCAATCTAAACATCATTCATGGATAAACTCCTCTTCTTGGTTAATCCTATGTGTGTGACCCTATAGGTTCTATTTCATGTTGGTAGTGAATGTCCATAACTAACTTATGACATCATAAGCAAATAGTGGTGCCTAGCCGCACATCAGTGCTACCCAAGTGAAGAGGAAAGTTTGGAGAACAGCTTTCAACCTACAATCTATTATTGGTGTTACAGTGAATGTATAGTTCCTTTGTCACTGATATTCGGATTGAACTCAGGGCATGGACTTGTCATCCTCTAAAAATGTTTAATCCATGTTTCTTGATTCAGAGTAGATTGTCTGAGATATATGTAAGCTCAATATCATATATTGACTTACATGTGCATGGCCATGCATTTCTCAGTATCACTCCTTAAGTGGCCAAGATATCACACTCACTTAGGAGGAACAAATTCCATATCTATCACTCATAGTCAAGTCCCCATGTGTCAAAGTCACCCAATCATCATTGTCATAACAACCCATGTTTCAGGAATGCATTTGATTATGTCAAAGTATACCCAATGACATGTGATGAGTGCAGTGATTTCAGGTCTAAGAACCACAGTCACCACCAATACTATAAGAGATGATCATGACTAACCAAGTGTGGTTTCCATGCATCACTCTTATGGTACGTCTATCTGATACACTATTCTCTAACATGTATCTGTGTGCTTGGTTTGTTATCATATATCATGACTGATGAGATTTTGTCATCAACCAACACACACTCTAGTCTTTTGTGTTATTGATGTCTATGGTTATTTCAACAATAACAAGCGACTAGGGGCATAAAAAGAATGTATACTCTTAACATTCGTATGATCTCATTGTTTAGGTCCTTAACCTAAAGACATATGTCATTGAGTATTTTCATTCTCTAGACATCTAACATGATGTACTATTATCTCAAAATAGTTAAAACATATAGATAGAAATTGCCTTTATTATTATCAAATCAAGTATCACATGCCCCATTGCAATCATCATATGATTGGCTCTCTGGGCATACTATACCAACAGATCAGTGGTGATGTTTTCATGGTATGAATCAGAGTTTTCTGCAAAAAAACCAAAAGTTAGGGTTTTTTTACTTCAATACATATGTACAACCCTAATACATGGTTATGCATTGAAATAGGATAAGTGGACCCTAAACTCAACTAAAGTATTGGAAAGTGGTTAATACGGATCTAAAGAGGAGGTATGTGCATATTTCACCCTAAGTTGGGGTATTTGCATTCATAACCCTAGTTTCCCTAGTTAGGCTTCAATGAATCCTAAATCTTCTATTCTTGAATCCTTTGTTATATATGCCTCTAAATCAGTATTGTTTCTCTTTTGTTAGGGTCTTGTACCCCACTACCATGTTCTAATTGATATTATGATTTTACTTGCCATGATTTCTTTTCTAGCATGCTTATTTTATGGACTATTTAGTTGTAGTAGTGGTACTTATGTACAACCACCCATAGATAGGGCAGGTATTAATTCGCCCTGGGGAATGTCTTATTGTCCCCCATAAAATATGTGTAGGTGATTGGAAGTGTATTAATTCTCCACTCACCTATAGGTTGAGGTCCCTTAGGTGCCTCAACCCTACTTAGTTAAGTTAGTCATAATTATCATGCATGCAACCCTTTTATTATATTTAGTTTATGGCAAGCATCTATCTAAAAATATCCTCATACTCTTGAAATCGTCATCTTATGATGAAAAATAGTTTTTATTTACATGTTTTCTTTTCCTTGATATCCTATTCATATTTGTTGACACATACTTTGTTTTCCTTTCCTTTTCGATGGGTGTTTTCCTAACCACCCAGATTTAGATTAAGGTGTTGAACATGATCAAGGAGAACATAGCTTCCAACATGGACTTAGTTGTTGGATATGTTTCTTGGAGATAGATTTGAAGTAGTTTAGACTTCCCTCTACTAAGATCATTATGTTGTATCATACATGTAAACCCTTATGGGAGATTATGATGTACTTTTGTAATTTTTTGAGAAAATTGAATATAGTCATTTGTTTAATTCCGTTGCTACACTTTGGTTGTGAATACCATCTTTATTGAAATTTGAAAATTTACACCTATTCTAGCATACCTTTGGTTGTGATGAGCCTATTAGGTAGCTATTAGGGCATAAGTTGAAAGCAAAGGTGTATAGAAAGGATTAGGGTTCTAGGGCCGGTAAGATTTTCCTCCACACCACTAGCTTGGTTTATGAGGACTTCTGGATCCATATGATACCTGCCTAGCCTGAGCCGATACAGACTGTCCAAAATAGCATGCCTATAGATAGTAATAGCCTTAGGCACCTAAGTTGGATACTCCTGAGAACCTAATATGTTGACCTTGTCTTTCAGGTGTAATGACTTATCTTGAGAACCTAATATGTCCTCAAAAGACTCTCCATGCATCGAAAAATCATCCATGAAAACCTCGAGAGATCACTCTTACCATATTAGAAAAAATGGCTAGCATACATCTCTTAAAAGTTGTTGGTGCATTGCACAACCCAATATGTGTTTGAAGGTAAGTAAACGTACCATAGGGACAAGTGAAAGTAGATTTATCTTGGTCTCGTGGTTCGATGGAAAACGGATTATATCCGGAATACCCATCAAGAAAATAGAAATGTGAGCCGCCGACGAGCCGCTAAAGAATTTTATCAACAAAAGGAAGCGGAAATGATCTTTCAGTGTGGTGGCATTCAAAACATGATAGTCAATACAAACTTTCCACTCAGTCACCAACCTAGTAGATATAAATTCATTGGCCACATTTGTGGTGGTTATTCCCCCTTTCTTAGGAAACACTTGGGTTGGACTAGCATATAGCATAGATTATACTTACTGACAGAAGTTTTACTACCTCTTTGTTCACCACCTTAGTCATGATTGGATTGAGACGCCTCAGAGATTGCACTATCAAATTGGGTTGTTCTTCAATGCAGATCTTGTGCTGGAAAACACTAGGGGAGATCCCCATGATGTCTGCAACTGACCACCCAAACACTGCCAAGTGGTTCTTCAGCACCACAATTGTAAGGACCCTGACCTGGGTTTTGGGATAACCCTATTTATTTTGCTTAAATAAGTTGTTTAGAACTTCAATATAATCCTTTGAGGTGTTTTACTAACATGTGACATGCCTATGTTTCAAGTTTGGTCCCGTTTGAATGATATTTGAGCAATGTTTTCTTATTTTGGACTAGAGTTCAATTTACCCAAGATAACGGGTTATCTTGCAATATGTCATATGTTGAGCATGCCCTTAGTGATTTACCATCATAAGGGAGAGAATGGTTATAAGGAGAGCCTCATGGATAGCTTAATTTTTAAGTTTGAGTTGGTTTGGAAGTTGATTGTGCCTTGTGTACTAGTCTTGGTGCAAATTGCAATTTACTCAAAGTAGAGGGTTAACATGAAATTTACCATTTCTAGAGTGATCCTTCTCTTGTTTGACATCATCTAGAAGATATAGAAAGAGGTGGGTGCCTAGTTTGAATCTTGGGAAAGATGTGGCATCCTCATAGTAATAATTGTCTATGGACAATGTGTGTTTTGGCCTTAGATTGTAGTGTATCGATTTGGTGAAGAGTAGAATATCAGTTTGGAGAAGTGGTGCCCATGGTAGGATGCCAAGAGACTGAGACTCTACCTATAGTATATCACCATATCTTTCATGTTAAGCTAAAGTGGTTGCATGTGGCCTTTGCACGTGGACAAGTGTCACCTAGACTCTTAAGGTGATGACACCCCTCTTTTGATCTCTCTTTCTTCCCTCAAGTATATAACCCCTCCCTCTTCACACTAGTGAACCTTTTTCATCCATTCATGTTCTTCTCTTCTTGGTGGACGAGCTTGGAAGCTTAAGGATCTAGAGGAAGTCCCCATGGAGCTTGGGAGGTCTTGTTCCTTACTCATGGCAATTCCTTGTTTAACTTCCATTTTGGTGAGTTATGTTTCTTAGTGATGATTTATTTGAGATCTCTTCTTCATCTTCTTGTTCTTCTCTCAGCCATGAATCAAACCTTGGATGAAGGTGTTCTTGAGGAATAACTCTCATCTCTAAGGTCATATATTATGTCGGATGAAGCATCTCTCTTTCCTTCCCTCTTGAGCTATCATAACCTTGGCATCTTCTTCTTTTTTCTAGGAGATAATGTTGAGGTCGAGTTTGGGACTCTTGATGGATCATCTTCAAACTTTGATAAAATGTGTGCTTTGGATCTTTGATCATGGAGCTTGAACCCTTGGTGGAGATCTTCTTGGGGCAGGTTATATAACTCTTAGCCTTCACTATTATTTCACTCTTTTTCTTCTCTAAATTGTTTTCTTTACATGCTAATAAATGACGATGATCTGGAGGAATATTTTGATGAAGGAATCTTATCTAGTTTGCTATTTAAGATCTTATTCTTTCTTGCTTGTATTATGTTGATGTTCCTTAGCAATAGTAATGATTGGTGGCCGATATCCTAAGCTTGAAGATGACAAGTCGACATAACACTAAGGGGGTTAAACTGAGATGCAATGGGGTGCTTGAACTGACATGCTTA
This sequence comes from Alisma plantago-aquatica, assembly GCA_963693085.1. NCBI lineage: Eukaryota > Viridiplantae > Streptophyta > Magnoliopsida > Alismatales > Alismataceae > Alisma > Alisma plantago-aquatica. Next base: position 522,191,608 of record OY856415.1, read on the forward strand.
GTTGGCACTTAAACCGACACACTTTGGGGAGTTTAACCCTTCATACCTTACTTGTGATTAGTCGACACATCATGTAATAAGTCTACACACATGGAAGTATCAAACCGATATGCTTCAATGAGGCTAGTCGGACATGTTGATATGAAGTGCTTAAATTGTTACCCTATATTGTGAACTAACCCACCATCTTAGGTCAAGTACCAAGTCGACATACCAAGAGATGACAAACCAATATACCTTGCTGATTTCTAGCCTGACACACCTTGAGAATGCTAATCCTTCCCACTATGTTTATGGGTAGTCGACACACTTTGATAAGGTCAAGCCGACACACCACGTAGGTACTAAACTGAGGTACCCTCCTATAGGAGAGAGGCCAGCACACTTTTTGGAGTAAGTGGTTGACACATTAGGGTGAGGATAAGCCAAGATACTATCTTGTTGAGTGAGAGGCCAACACACTTGAAGTGCTAAACTGATACCTCCTGTTGGGAGGTGAAACTGATATCTCATGATGAAGGTGAAACTGATATCTTAGGCTTGGTGATAGAACAAGATACCATGTAATTGATTATTTAGCACATGTGTGATGAAGGGTGGTCACACCTACACTATTGAATAGTGATATAATCAATACATAGTGTAATGATATATCTAAGATGATATAACAGTGAATGGTCAATCCTTAACTATGATGCTTAATCCTAAGACTCTCCAAACATGGAGAAAGCAATGGGAGTAGGATTTAGTGGTGAAGTAATCGTATAACAACCCTAATCTTGAGATAATACGACCTATGTGCTCACCCTGTTGAGAGATTGTAATTCATGACATGCATCTTCTCTAATTCATTTCCATATGATTCATAACTGAATGGTGAAGATCAATGTTGCAACCATGTGAGTACTGTGGTGAACCTTAAAAAGTGCATATGATGATTATAAGCTTTATTGTAATAAAAGGGTGTTAGCAATTGTGTAGGAATCATATGAATAAGTTAATGAGTTAATAAGTGCCTTGTGTATAGTTTGAAGTAAAATCTTCTAGATATGTAATCTAAGTATTTACATCCCTTAGTAATATGATATGGTTAATGACTTGTGAGAGGACATAATATATGGATCACTTAATGATGAGACATTATTGTTGGATAAATGGACATCCATAAATCCCTTTGTTTTGATTATGACAAACATTTCATTCTTATTGATCTAACGAGCTACTTGAGTGTGCAGGATTAAGGTGGATGACAAAGCAACTAGGGAAATCCATATGCTTACATGTTTATGTTTTCATGAAATGTAATCGCCTTGTAAAAACTTGTACAAATATATAATGTACAAGTACTTAGATTTCATGTAAATCAAGCGTTAGATTTTCCCTAGCTAAACACCACATTTAGATAGGTCATCCCCTTCAAAATAATGTCACATATGCACACTCATACACACATTTAGTGGTTTAATTAAAAGATTGAAACAGGGTCAATCTCGGTCGACTAACTCCTCGACCGAGACACTCTCGGTCGACAATCTTCTCGACCGAGAAAGATCCAAAGTAGCCGTTAGACACAACTGACAAGGTAGTTGGCAGTTGGAGATAAATGTTGCAAATCACTTGATCCAGAGAGCCTGTCGGTCGACAAAACTTCGACCGAGTAGGTATCTCGGTCGACCATTCCTCGACCGAGATGAACTCTGACAGCAACTGCAGAGTAAATTAATTAGTCGTTGCTAAAGCAACAAACTTGTACCTAACGGCTAGTTAAGCACTTAGAAACCCCTAGAAGTTGTCTAGAACGTCCTTAAGCATCCTTAGACCATTCCTATAAATAGGACAAGCCATAGGACACTCAAACTCACTTGTTACACTTGAGAAATCCTTGAGCATACTTTGAGCAATCTGTTTGTGAGCAATTTGAGCATTGTGACAATTGGCCACTTTTTTCCTTAGCTCAAAATTCGTGTCCTATAGGCTAGTATCTCCTACTCACTGCAATCACAAGTCCATACACTTGGTTAGGAGATCTATACGCTCGATCTAGGCAAATCAAGCCTTGGGCTACAAAGGATAAGTTGTAATTTCCTTTTTTTTCCTTTCTTGTTCTTTATTACTGTTTGTACTCTCCTTGCTACTCCTAGGTTGGAGGCTGCGGATTGGAGAGGGTGGAGATCTTCTTGGTGAAGAAGGTGACCTTGAGCTACTTCAGAAGGCTGGTGCAACGGGAGGTTACTTCTAGAGAGGAAGGCTACTTCAAGGGGGAGCTTGGAGTTACTTCAAGAAGGCTACCTCAAGTTGGTGCACCTACTTCTAGTGAAGGCTGTTCAAGGGGTGTAAAGGAAAGTATTGTATTTTGTATAAATCCTTGAGAAGGTAATAAAATAAATACTTTAAAATCCCGGTTGGGTAAGCAACCGGGTAGTGGACTGACAACTTTAGTATTTGCTAAAGTTGGAACCACTCTAAACACCTGTCTCCTTCTTCCAATTTCAATTGTGTTTGTTTGAGTTCAATAAATTGTTAAAATTAATTTAAAAACTCTATTCACCCCCCCTCTAGTGTTTTTCAATTGGTATTAGAGCAGGCTTCAAGGAACCCTAACCAGGTCTTGAAGAATGGAGGGTAATGGTGATTACAATCACAACAAAAGGTGCTGCTTGGACAAAACTACAACATGTTGCAATCGGTGCTTAGGAACAAGCCACACAACAACTAGATGCCCATGGAGATCAAAGAAGGAAGATGAGCACAAAGATTGTCTTATTGCTACAACTAGTGAAGAAGAAGAAGAGGTAAGTCTTTTTGATTTATCTAAAGAAGAACTAGTTGCTAGTCTTGAAGAAACACATATTAAATATGTTGAGTGCAAGAAGAAATTAAAGAAATCTATTAAAGCAAATGATGAATTACATGCTAAGCTTCTTGCTATGACATCCGAAAATGAAGATCTTAAAAAGATCATTGAAGATCATGATAGTAAGATAAAATCTATAGAGGCAAATTGCAATCTACTTTCTTTAGAGAAGATCAATTTGCAAACTCAAGTGAACGATCTTCAAAAACAACCCATATTGTGCACCCATATAGACTATGACACTATTGTCAAAGAACGAAACTCATTGTCATCTAATCTAGACCAAGCAAAACTAGATATCAAGAAGAGAATGGATGAAATTGCCAAGTTACAACAAAAAATTAGTAGTTTAAATAATAATGGCATTCTTGATCAAATCTTAGATAATTCCTATCATCAAATTGGGAGAAGAGGACTAGGTTACAAGCCTAAAGGGAAATCCTATCAACAACCTAGTTGGAAAAAGTCACAAACCCATCAATCTATATATGTACCTAAAGGAACATCTTCACCCAAGGATAACACAGATGACAACCATAGAAAAAGATATGAGGTTGACTCGATATGTTGTCATTATTGTTTGCGCCTTGGTCACTATTCTTTTTCATGCCCTTACAAGAGAAAAGATGTCGAGTTAGTTTGGGTTCCAAAACCTCCAAACTAAATGAACAGAATCAAGTTGAGATATGACCAAGGACCTTAGTTGCATATTTCTATGTCTATCTCAACTCAACACAATGGGATAACAAATAAATTTAAGTATCTAAAAAATTTAACTTGCATAATTATGTTTCACTTGAAAGAAATTAACAGTTCCAGAAATCTTGTCGGTCGAAAGACTGTCGACCGAGAGACCATCGGTCGAGAAATTGTCGACCGAGCATGTCACTGATCTCCAGTCTGCTACAAAATTGCTGAATTCTTTTAAATTGATGAAATTGCTATCTATTTGTGATTGATGACTGGATATATTTTGTAAATCATCCCTACAAATTTAAATGAGATTAATATTAGTTTATTCCCTAAATGATTTAAGTTTAAACTAAAATTATGCTTAGTTCAATGAAAAGAAAATTTCTATTTTCACATGATTTTTTCCTAAAGTATTTTCTGGTCTATCCATATACAAATCATATGATGGAATTATCATTATATGTTGTTGTCATTACATCATGGATATGCTTTCACTATTTGGTATGCATAGATAATGATAATTGTATGCATGGATCCGTGATGATATATTCGGCAAGCAAAATGAATTATTGGTTATATGCTATTGCTTGCAACACATAAGACAAAATCTCTAAATTAGTATCTTTGAAGACTTGAGATATTAATTGTGCCTTCATTTAAGAATCATATTAAGTAGTATGCTTCAACTTGTTACTTAATCAAATTTTATACAGAAATTATACTCGATATATTCAATTTGAAAATCTGCAAATTTGCCTCTTGGTTAAAATGAAATTTGACCAAGGGGCGCTATGGCCGTAGTCAAATTCGACCTAAAATAAGTTTGACGCAATAACTAATTGAATATCATTTTATTGTGATTAAAAGCACAATTAATTTATGATCACAAAATTGTCCCAATATTGTCAATAATAAAACAAAATATTACTCCCTTAGAAAATATATATATGCTCTACAAATTTAGTCTATCATTTTTATTAAAAATCAGCTTAAAAATTCATACCCAGTAAGTCTGTCGGTCGACGAATTCTTCGACCGAAAACCTCTCGGTCAGCCCACCTCTCTCGACCGACAGAATCTAGACAGACCTAACATCGGACACACTTCCGGTCGACAATTGTTCGACCGAGACAGTGTCGGTCGACAATTGCTCGACCGAGAAAGAGTCATTGGGATATGACCGTTGCAATCCGATCGTTACCGTTGACGGCCGACCGTTGCAAGTCGACCGTTGGACGGACAAGTGGCGCGTCTGGAATATGACCGTTTCGGATGCTCGGTCGACAAATTGTCGACCGACCCGGTCACTGGATTGCTATAAAAGGGACCAAAAACGGGTCACTTCTTCACACTTTCATATTCTTGCTTTCATAGGTTCTCTCTAGTGCATTCTTGTGCAAATCTTTAGCATCCTCATCCCCAAGACTTCCTTGCTTCTTCTCCACCTTCAAGCAACGCAATGGCCTCATCATCTGCTCGTGGGAAGAAGAAGGTCGCCGGCAGTAAAGGAAGGGAAGCTACTCCACCATTGACGATCATCAACGACATTGCCTTCGTCGACGGAGATGTTGGTGATCGCTATCTACGGCTCTCTTCCAAAGCTCCTCTCCCACGACGACCAGTTGAAGTTATGGACTTCCTCAACATCGTCGACTTGGAGGACCTTTTTGAGGTGCAAAAGTTGAAAGAATTCATCAACCCTTCTTTCCCTTCCTATTCCACCAAGGTAGTGAATGAATTCTATGCTAACCTCATCTCCCACTCTGAAAATGAAACCATCTTCTTCTATACTATGGTCAATGGGCATAGCTTTCGATTTACTGAAGAAGATATTCTTGACATGCTAAATATTGGCCTAGATGAATATCAAGACACCCTTGACCTTACCACTGGAAACCCACTTAATAAATTTTCCCAAGATGACCATACCGTTAGTCTTAGTGACATCAAAAGAACCATTTTTCAATCAAATACAACCTGTCACGAAGATAGGGGCACATACTACGCTATCAATCTCAAACCTGCAGCTAGGATTGTAAACCTTATTGTTTCAACAAACATACATCCTAGAGAAAATAAGTCTGAAGTTCCTATTTTTCGCATGTGTCTAATCTATGCCATTATCCAACGTATTCCCACAAATTTTATCCGCATTATTCTTAAAAACATGCTTGAGTTTTCTGGCAATCCTCCATATGTTGATCTTGTATGCCAAATTACTCAACATTTTCTTAAGACACAAATTGAGGACATGGGTTATACATGGGAGCGTAGACCACAAAAAATAAGTAAGAATACTGTAGAAAAAATGGGAATTGATTTCGGTCATAATAGGGCTAGGACGGAAGGAGAGACATCCACCCAAAATATACCACCACCACCTCCTCCTACCAACCTACCCTATGATCCCATCCAAAACACCCTAACCTATGTTGCTGGGTCACAATATCATCTTAGTAAACAACTAGATTATAACCATCATGCCATGACTTATCTAAACCAAAGAATGCAAACCCTGTCTCCAAACCAACCAGACGAATATCCGTATTCTTTAAATCCTGGCATGCTCAATCCATATAATCCTTCTTACAACTATTATCAAACTCCACCTCCACCATCTATGGATCTCACGCACACTCAGTTTTCATCCATGCAACTGCAAGATATTGCTGCTAACTTCCGATTTGATCGAGTTCCTACCTTCTTGGAAGCGTATGCATTAACCAAGACAGGTGCTCTGGATTGGCAAACTTTGGTTAGATATTATGGAGCTGAGTCATTTCTTGGGAAAGACCCTGATATTGATGTAATTCTTAAGTCTTTCCAGTGAGTTTTGGAGTTGTATTAGTTGTAATGACATCTTTGAATGATTGTAATAAATGGGTCATCTCTATATGATTTGATTATCTTTCCATGCTTGTAATACATTCCATGTTTTTTAATGAAATTGGTTATCTTCTCTTGTTACAATGGATATTCTTCTAAAAGCATATAAGACATCTTCTAAATATGGATTATAAGACTATCATAGTAGATCATCCAAAATAAGGGGAGTAATAAATAAAAATAAATAAAAAAGAATGCAATCTTTAAAATTGTGACTAAATTGACTGTCTATTGCAAAGAATTCAAACTTCTATTTGGGATATCTATCTAAAGGGGAGTATAGTATAAAATTACGGGGGAGAAATACTATAAATTATTCAACTTGGATATCTTTTTGAAATGACAAAGGGGGAGAAAAGAATATAAAATCAAAAATATAAATGAGTTTCATAACATCTTGGCCAGCACTCATTTGCAAAAACAAAAATGGATACAAAAGGAAATCTTCAGGTATGAAAATCATATGTTTTATATTTCCTTTATTTATATTTTGGAAATGTTTGTCATCTTCAAAAAGGGGGAGATTGTTGGCTAAATGGACATCCATAAATCCCTTTGTTTTGATTATGACAAACATTTCATTCTTATTGATCTAACGAGCTACTTGAGTGTGCAGGATTAAGGTGGATGACAAAGCAACTAGGGAAATCCATATGCTTACATGTTTATGTTTTCATGAAATGTAATCGCCTTGTAAAAACTTGTACAAATATATAATGTACAAGTACTTAGATTTCATGTAAATCAAGTGTTAGATTTTCCCTAGCTAAACACCACATTTAGATAGGTCATCCCCTTCAAAATAATGTCACATATGCACACTCATACACACATTTAGTGGTTTAATTAAAAGATTGAAACAGGGTCAATCTCGGTCGACTAACTCCTCGACCGAGACACTCTCGGTCGACAATCTTCTCGACCGAGAAAGATCCAAAGTAGCCGTTAGACACAACTGACAAGGTAGTTGGCAGTTGGAGATAAACGTTGCAAATCACTTGATCCAGAGAGCCTGTCGGTCGACAAAACTTCGACCGAGTAGGTATCTCGGTCGACCATTCCTCGACCGAGATGAACTCTGACAGCAACTGCAGAGTAAATTAATTAGCCGTTGCTAAAGCAACAAACTTGTACCTACCGGCTAGTTAAGCACTTAGAAACCCCTAGAAGTTGTCTAGAACGTCCTTAAGCATCCTTAGACCATTCCTATAAATAGGACAAGCCATAGGACACTCAAACTCACTTGTTACACTTGAGAAATCCTTGAGCATACTTTGAGCAATCTGTTTGTGAGCAATTTGAGCATTGTGACAATTGGCCACTTTTTTCCTTAGCTCAAAATTCGTGTCCTATAGGATAGTATCTCCTACTCACTGCAATCACAAGTCCATACACTTGGTTAGGAGATCTATACGCTTGATCTAGGCAAATCAAGCCTTGGGCTACAAAGGATCAGTTGTAATTTCCTTTTTTTTCCTTTCTTGTTCTCTATTACTATTTGTACTCTCCTTGCTACTCCTAGGTTGGAGGCTGCGGATTGGAGAGGGTGGAGATCTTCTTGGTGAAGAAGGTGACCTTGAGCTACTTCATAAGGCTGGTGCAACGGGAGGTTACTTCTAGAGAGGAAGGCTACTTCAAGGGGGAGCTTGGAGTTACTTCAAGAAGGCTACCTCAAGTTGGTGCACCTACTTCTAGTGAAGGTTGTTCAAGGGGTGTAAAGGAAAGTATTGTATTTTGTATAAATCCTTGAGAAGGTAATAAAATAAATACTTTCCAAATCCCGGTTGGGTAAGCAACCGGGTAGTGGACTGACAACTTTAGTATTTACTAAAGTTGGAACCACTCTAAACACCTGTCTCCTTCTTCCAATTTCAATTGTGTTTGTTTGAGTTCAATAAATTGTTAAAATTAATTTAAAAACTCTATTCACCCCCCCTCTAGTGTTTTTCAATTATGTGGGTGCATGGTCAATTTGTTTATATAATGCATGGTTGTAACACATGCATAACCTAATAAGATAATACACATATACATGCATGCAATGGTGATACCTAGTAATGTTGTTCAATACTAGATCAATTCCAAGAAAGTGGGAAATGGTGTATTTAGGGTTTGGTGATAATAATTATGAGGTCAAACTCTAATTGGGTTATGAGTAAATAATATTGACCCTAAACTCAGGGTAGGTTACTTTTACTGAATATGCATGATTAAAAGCATGAGACTATTCTCTCTCTCTCTCTCTTTTATTTACATAATGTTAATCTTACATATTAATGGAATATTGTAGCTTGTGAGTGCTATGAAGATGATTAACTAATACTAAGTGATGACTATGAGTCTTGATAAGGGAACATGGGAAGTGTGAATATGTGAATGTTTAGACTTGGTTATTATAAATAATGCATAGCCTTATACATTCCAAACTTGTGGAGGGTAGTGAAATTAGAATGTTGGAAAATAAATGATGCTTGGGAACCCTATGTGGTTAAGCATAAACCTTGACCTTAATGGAGGGGACATATGATGCATTGCATGCTTTACCTAAAAGTATTTAGCATATTGAGACATATTTCCCGTCTATTTGTATAATGTTAACCTTGCAGGTGAGATGGATGTCATATCTAATGATTGCTATGGTGTATATGTTATGTGGCACAAGTGATGCTTGGTATGAGTAATGCCTATATGCTCAATAAGCATGGTGAGATAACAACAAATCACAAGAATGATGTGATGGGTCTTATGACCTGGAAGAGGCTTAGTGTCTAGTTGAGGTGATAACCTCTAATACTCAAATGAGGGATTGATATCCCATGATAATTTGTTGATAGTGATAAACTCTTAAATGGCAATGCATAGTACCATGTGATGACAAGTATAGTCTTTTGATTGATAGGTGAATAGTGCCCTATGATATTGAGATGAGAAATTATATCTTATACATTTTATATCTTCTGAAGTTGTTATATAGCAATGTTTGCTAGAGATGAATTAGGGTTTGTTTGTCCACTTGTTTGATGCAGCCTTAATTCACCCAATTGGAGATAACTAACCAAGTGAAACCCTAATCATGTAGTGTCTTGCACCATAGAACCATCTTTAGTGTCAGAACTTGCTAGATGGTGAAACGAGTATTCCTAAGGGAAACTCAGAGCGCATATTGTTGAGTATGCAGGGTGCTTGTCATCCTAACATCAAGTGTTTCAGGAGGATGGTTGCGGTCATACCTAGCCTACTTTTTGAGAATGAATGTGGTCGGGTCTCAGTGATTATATAATGATATGATCAGAGGAAAATTGTGGTTGTACCTCAGTGATTGGGTTTGAATACCATGGATGGTATTGTAGTGACCCGTACCAAGGTGGGCTAGTTACAAGACTATATGTCAGTGTTTTGCAGATTGACTATATGTCACTGTGATGCAGACTCGTACTGACTAAGTAGGGAGAAGATCTTGGAGTCTGACTCTTCCTAGATCTTGTATGGCACTGATTTTGACTTAGCACTGGTCAGTTGGATTTGGGTGGTACGACTCAAATTCTCATGGCATAATAAACTCGTAAATAGCCATGTAGCATATTTGTTTAGAATCAAATATGATAATATTGTTTGAAACCTTGTCTTGCTTTTATACTATTTAGTTTATAATAGTTCTACATGTTCTTCGTATTCCTTCGTAAATTATTGATTGTTCTACTACTCAGTGGTAAGTGCATATTACTACTCTGTATACTTTTTTCATGAGATATATGTTATAGTTGATTCTTCTCAACCTACTCAGTATGTTAATTTATCTACTTAGTTATATGTGATAATAATAGAGTTGGTGGAGAGTTATATCTCTCGTTGGGACTTTTGTCTCACCCCATTGGTTAAATATCTTTTAGGTGGACATGCATGCCAAACTAAAGATCAGATAGCTAAGGATATAATATGAAGAGGAACTACACCTGGTGGATCATGGTATATGGTTAATGTCTAGTAATAGAGTCCTATGTGTCTTCCATGTACACTCAGGTTCTTGGGAGTGTTCTTGATGTATTTTGATGACATGATGATCGATACGTGGTTTTTGGCTTGTGTGACTTTGGTGGTATGTACATACAGGTGGAACTGTTATCTTATGTAATAGGTTGATTGGAGAACAATGATATGTCTCCTTGAATATTGATGAATGCATATTCACCAGGGAATTCAATTATCATTTTTGGACAAATTCAACTCAACACATTTAATTCCACTCATTAAATATCAAAACGCATCATAATATGCAACATTACTTAATTGATCCAATTATCATGTTTTTAACTAAAATTATGGTTGATTTGATGCAGGTCTTGATAAAGCTGAACAGTCAGCTGGGATCTACCTTCCCTCACCCTTGGTTCTGACCAATCGATCTAACCAAGCCGTTTGAGCCCATTCGGTTTGAAAACTGTTTGAGCCCATTCGGTCTCAAGACCGTTTGATCCCATCCGGTCTCAAGACCATTTGAGCCCATCCGGTCTCAAGACCATTTGAGCCCATTCAGCCTCAAGACCATTTGAGCAGCAGATATAGATTGGAGGCATAATCCAACCGTGAGGGATCGAGCAGTGCATGAATTCAAGACCTCAAAGCTGAGTCTTAACCACGGCCATGGTGGTTCAAAATGACCGCGGTCTACTGTCATCACCACGACCGTGTGGTGAGGCCACGCCCATGGTAGATCATCCCCAATGCATGAGCTCTCACTCGCCACGACCGTGGTTGCCGAGCTACGACCGTGGCACCCCACCTGCATCGACTCTCTCTCTCTCCCGCCACGCCCATGCAAGGCAGCACGGCCATGGGGCAGTAGCCTCACCACGACCGTGGTGTCACGCCACGGCCGTGGCACAATGCCATCAGAGCCTGATTACTCACCCACCATGCCCGTGCAAGGTGGCTCGACCGTGGGACAGCAGCATCACCACGACCGTGGCACGTCATCATCTACCTCTGCACCTCCGCTGAGCAGCACCTCTTTTCTTCGATTATGGCGGTGCCTCACTCCTAGATCTCCGCCATGACAAGTGGCAGCTCCGACTCCATCACACCTGTTGCTGCAACAACCGCCGCACCTTCTACCTCTACCTCCATCATCCTCAGATCTGCCTAGATCTACCCTCCGCCGTGTTGTGCTCTCAGTGCTGATCATGCAGACTATTTGGTGCTGCCAAATGGTCTCAAACCATTTGGGATAGTCAACGGAAACCGAATGGAGGAAGCCACCTCGAGACCGTTTGGTTTTTTAAGTTCATCTGCAAACCGAATGACCAACATCCGTGAAACAGAAGACCGTTTGGGTGTCTACTGACCTGAAGACCGTTTTCCCCTTCTATGAGACCGTTTGGTCTCATTCGGTTTCCAAACCATTTGCTGATCAAGATCGTTTGGTCTCATTCGATTTCCAAACCGTTTGCTGATCAAGATCGTTTGGTCTTATTCTGTTTCCAAACCGTTTGCTGCTCAAGACCGTTTGATAGCAAACAGTCTACATACCGTTTGGACTAAATAAAGTGAAACCGTTTGGGCAAAAATATCTCCAGATCGTTTGGTGTCTTTTAATCCAAGACCGTTTGGGGACAGTTTGGTGCCTATAAATAGGACCCCAAGGGTCCTCACTTGGGCATCGGTTCCGGGACGCCGACAGGCTTCTTGTACACAGGTCTGATCCAAATCCAGTCCAGTCCGCGCCAGTTTCATTCCACCTACTGCCCGTGTTGCAACCAAGGAGGCTGAGGAGAGAAGGAAGACAGAGCGAGGGAGATTGTACGATCTATCTTGGCATCTCCCGTTCATGTCCAGATCTACTCCAACACGACGTAGAAGGCCGTATCTTCTTCACCGAGCTATGACTACCTTCTGCACCGAGTTCATGGTGGATTCCTCTCTCTTTCTTACTCTTATTGTTTCTCGCATTATGAGCGAGTAGTCCCTTTCCACTGCGGTGCGGGGACTAGCCCCGCTACCCACGCAAATCATGTTCTTTTGTTAAACTCTCCATAGCAATTCATATAACTTTCCATTTCACTGTTAGTTGGTACGTTCGTAGTTGATTATCTTCTTGCTTTCATCTTGTTCTTTCCTATATTGCAAAAATCTACTATATGTGGGATAGAATGGCGGTGACAAAGTTCAACTCTTTGACGAGAACTTCTGATAAGATTCCTTGAGGTCATAAGTGTATGATCCGTGAGGGGATGAGACATCTAGCCTACGGTGACGCTTCTGTGGTCTAAACATCCCTCAGGGAGGACCACAGCCTTAGTTGGATTTTGTATCGTCTTTGTTTATCGTCGATGTTAGTTTGTAGATCTATCACCTGCTTGCTTATCGATTAATGCAGTTGACTCCCAAATTAGAAATAGAATGGGATTTCTTCAGAGCTGTAAGTAAGTGATCCGGTTGGCGACGAGACATCTGATGCCTAAGGTGATGCTTACGCGAACCTAATGCCCTAATGGGGGGTTCTGTAGTATCTCTAGTTGGATTGATATATCTTGCCTGGTTTGTTTGTGATTGAATGTGTTTGCGTGTGTAGCGGTGGTGAAACCTAATACCATCCCAACGATTCCATATCATTGATCTAAATCCAAATTTAATTCAGCTTTTACTTTCTTGCGATTAGTTTAATTAACCTCAAATCAATCAATCTTTCTAAATAATAATTTTACTTGAGCTAGATTCGACTGACAAGGATTCTTAAAAATGTTTTCCTTTGGGTTTGATCCTTAATTATACTGCGATAAGACTCGTTCTCTTGTGGGTGGTATTATTGCACTTTGGTTTAGGTAAAAGCTCGAGGATTTCAACCCCGAGTGAGTTTGTTAGTGCGATAAAATTCCACGTCAAATTATGGCACTGTTGCCAGGGACAACGGAATCAGTTAGTCAAATCTAGTTCTTTTAAGACTAATTTAGGATTTTGCTTTTCTTTTGACACAATTGACCATGTACTTGAATTCGACTATACTCTGTGGTTCTCACTTTCAAAATCTTTCTAATTTCAGGGACAATCCAAGGCGTAGTGCATGCATCGTTCGGACAGCCCCGGACTAATAGCGAGCTTTGACCCCGAGATAGACAGAACCTTTCATCGACAGATCTGAGAAAATCAAGCAAGGATGGCTCAGGAAGAGGAAGTAGCCCGAAGGGTTGCTCAAGCCATCAATGCACAAAGAGAGAGGTTCATGCAAGAAGCCAGGGCTGCGATTCAACATGAAATCCTAGCAGCGCAAGCAGCTGAACTACAAAAGGATCTTAGGGAGTTCTCAATCCCTAAAGTTGCTGATGTACATCACCCATTCCTACCTCCTCCCATCCATGCTCTGAATTTTGAGATACGAGCACATTGGATCACCTTGCTCCAAAATAACTCGTTGTACAGCAAACAAGGCGAAGATAGTCAAGAACACCTCCTGAGATGCATTGATCTATGTGCTATGACAAAACAAAATGGAGTGTCCGACGATGCCATCCGACTCTGTCTATTCAAGTATTCTCTTGCCGATAGAGCCATCAGTTGGTACAACTATCTACAATGTGAACCTATCACCACATGGGAACAACTGCAGAATTTTTTTTTGGAAAAATTCTATCCTCCCATCTCTTACGAAATTAGGGGAAAAATAATAATGTTCACTCAAGCCCCTAGAGAAACCCTTGCTGAAGCCTGGGATAGATACAAAGAGCTTCTACGTAGGTGTCCACACCAGAGAATCCCCAAGAACCAACTCATTGAGATTTTCTATAGGGGTGTGGATGATGATATTAAGAGATTCCTAGATTCCTCGTCTGGAGGAAACTTCATGCGTCAAAGTTATGACAGCGCATGGAGAGTCGTCACCCTAGGAGCAGAAAATCAAGAAAATTGGGGAAGATCTGTTGGAAAAGGAGTTTTGAAAGTAGCTATGGCCGAAGCTACTCCTGAGTACAAGTCTATCGCAGAAACCTTGAAACTCTTAGTTGCCAAGAAAGATCATATTGAATCATTTCTTGGTGCTATTGGAAGAGGACGTTCACCTACTCGACAATAAGAACAAGTCAAGACCGCTTCCCTATTCTGTGAATCATGTAAGAGCACCGATCATTCCACTTTATCATGCAATGTTCTCTATGATGTTGTTCTGAGCAATGTATGTGGCCAAGGAGATAATGGTTAGATGGAAAATCTTAATGCTATCAACACTATTCTTGGTCAAAGTTATTACAATCTGAATCAGAATAGGAATCACCTAGGTTTTCAATATGGAAACCCCTCTGGAGTAGTAAACTCGCATCAATTTGGTTCAAACAATCAACCAAGAGGTCCTCCAAGATTCCAGTATAATCAACAACAATAGAATTTTGGGAATCAAGGAAATTTCAAGGGGAATTTTCAAAATAGGAACTATAATGATTACCAAAATAACTCTCAGTACCAGAATCTTAATCAATAGCAAGGACAGCAAGCAGGTCCAGTTTCTCCTGATGACAAGCTATCAGCCATTGAAAAGATGATGCAAACTCAGCAAACCATGATAGCTAACCAACAAGCTCAGCAGAAGGCTATTGAATCTCAATTAGCTCAACTCGTAGCTAGCATAAAGCCACCTACTGGAGTGTTTGCTGGCCAACCCGAGAACAATCCTAAGCATATGAAACAGTTGAAGGTAGTCACCACTAGGTCAGGGAAAGACTATTCGGATCCCCCTAAAAAGATACTTGTGGTTATTACAGACGAGGATGAACATGTAATTGCCCAAGACTCAACAACACTAGAATCTCAAGTTGATAAGACAGATAAGGGAAATCCTGAGAAACCTACTGATGAAGAAACTGAAACACTGAAACCTGATATTCCTGTATATAAGCCTCGTATACCTTTCCCAGCTCGTCTAAGGAAGACCAAACTGGATACTCGTTTCAATCAGTTCAAAGAAGCTATGAAGAAGCTTCATGTTGATATCCCCTTTCTCGATGCTCTAGCTGAGATACCAGCCTAGGAGAAGTACTTAAAGTAACTCCTCACCAAGAAGTATATAACTGAAGAGTATGAGACAGTAAAACTGGCGACAACTACATCTGATATCATATTGAGCAAAATGCCCAAGAAACAGAAAGACCCGGGATCCTTTGGAATTTCATGTCATATTGGCGATTCCTCATGTAAGAAGGGGCTAGCCGATCTGGGTGCTAGTATTTCAATCATGCCGCTTAGCCTTTGCAAGAGGCTAGGATTTTGGGGATTCCTTCCTACTGGCATGACTATTCAACTTGCAGACAATTCGATAAAATGACCGATAGGAATCCTCGAAGATGTCTCGGTCAAGGTAGGCAAGGACACATATGTTCCATGGGACTTTATCATTATGGACATAAAAGAAGACGCCAGATATCCTCTCATCTTTGGTCTTTCATTCTTTGCCACTACAAGAGCCCTGATTGATGTTGAAGCTGGTACCTTACTGCTCAGATTAGGCAAGGAAACTCTTGAATTTAAAGTTTTTGAAAGTATGAGAAGACCAAGTATGCAAGAAGAAGTCTATATGATTGATTGCATTGAACAAATGTCACTTTTGACTCAAGAGCATCATGAATCAAACGATCCTTTAGAAATTTCTCTAACAAACCCATCGGTTGATGAACCAATCGACGAACAAGTAAAGGATTGCATCGAATCCCTCGACTCCGCTAAAGAAGATGCTGAAGCCACTAGTGAAGAACTCAAGGCCATGGAAACTACGAAAGAAACATGTGAAGAACCAGAGGCTCCCGAAATGAAGCCCCTACCCGAAGGACTAAAATATGTGTTTCTAGATGATTTCAAAGTTTTCCCAGTTATTATAAATTCCAATCTAACAGCTGAATAAGAAAATAAACTCCTGAAGGAATTAAGGGAAAGAAAGAAAGTCATCGGCTATAAAATGAGTGACCTCACTGGGGTCAGTTAAGCATTGTGTATGCATAAGATCCCTATGATTGAAGATCACAAGCCTACTATTGAGCATCAATGGAAATCGAATCCAAATATGAAGGAAGTGGTTCGTCGCGAGGTCATTAAACTTCTCACAGCTAGAATAATCTATCTGATCTCAGATTCGCCATGGGTGAGTCATGTGCATGTAGTCCCGAAGAAAGGTGGAACAACTGTTATACGGAATGAAAACAACGAACTCATCCCCACTCAAACAGTAACAGGGTGGAGGATGTGCATAGACTATAGAAAATTAAACAAGGCAACTCAAAAAGATCATTTTCCAATGCCTTTCCTTGATCAAGTCCTAGAAAGGTTGGCTCACCAAGAATATTTTTGTTATCTTGACGGTTACTCTGGATTCTATCAAATACCCAAACATCTAGATGACCAAGAGAAAACAACCTTTACCTGCCCATTTGGGACATACACATTTAAAAGAATGTCGTTTGGTCTCTGTAATGCACCCGCAACTTTTCAACATTGCATGGATGCCATATTCGCTGGTCTTACTGAAATTATTATGGAGGTTTTCATGGATGATTTTTTTGTTTAGGGAGATTCATTCTATTCATGTCTAAAGCACCTCTCCCTAGTCCTCAAACGTTGTGAAGAAGCACATCTTGTACTAAATTGGGAAAAGTGCCACTTTATGGTAAAGGAAGGCATTGTCCTCGGCCATAGGGTCAGTAATAGAGGAATTGAAGTAGATAAAGCCAAGATTGAAGTGATTTCTAAACTGACTATCCCAACAAATGTAAAAGAAGTCCGATCTTTCCTAGGTCATGCAAGATTTTACAGAAGATTCATAAAGGACTTTTCCAAGATAACGAAGCCAATGACGAACCTATTACTAAAAGATACTGATTTCAATTTCAATGAAGAATGTGTCAAAAGCTTCAACACACTGAAACAGATCCTTACAACCACCCCCATCATTAGAGCTCCAGACTGGGACCACCCTTTTGAAATTATGTGTGATGCCATTGACTATGTTGTGGGTGTTGTTTTAGGACAATATATAGAGAAGAAACATTACGTGATCTATTATGCATCAAAAACTCTCAATGAATCCCAGAGAAATTATAAAACCACCGAGAAAGAACTTCTAGCAGTCGTGTATGCTTTTGACAAGTTCAGATCCTACCTAATTGGTTCGAAGGTCATTGTCTACACAGATCACGCTGTCATTTGTTACCTTCTAGAAAAGAAAGATGCAAAACCCAGGTTGATTAGATGGATCCTCCTATTACAAGAATTTGACTTAGAAATAAGAGATAAAAAGGGTACATAGAATGTTGTAGCTGACCACCTCAGCTGCATCCACACTCTGGATACTGAGAAGATTATGACCAATGACTCCCTGTCGGATGATCAACTAATGAAGGTCTCAGAAGCTATACCATGGTACTCATATTTTGTGAACTACCTCACTGCTGGGGTTATCCATCCCCAATGCACTGGGAATGCACTGAAGAAGTTCATGCATGATGTGAGGCAATATCACTGGGATGAGCCATATCTCTTTAAACTATGTGTTGATGGTCTGTATCGACGATGTATCACTGAAGAAGAAGCTCACCTTATTTTGGAACAATGTCACTCAAGACCAGTGGGAGGACATATGAGCTCTAAAAAGACTGCCTTGAAGGTTTTGCAATGTGGATTCTTCTGGATAACCATATACAAGGATTCCTATGACTTTGTCCTATCATGTGACAAATGTCAAAGATCAGGCAATATAATAAAGAGAGATGAGATGCCGCTGAATCTATGGCAAGAAGTAGAGATATTCGATGTATGGGGGTGGACTACATGGGTCCATTCCCATCTTCTCATGGATTTTCATACATCCTAGTGGCGGTGGACTACATATCAAAATGGGTTGAAGCAATACCAACTGTCACTAGTGATTCCAAATCAGTCATCAAATTGTTCAAGGACATTATCTTTCCCCATTTTGGCATCCCACACATCGTGATATCTGACGGAGGGTCCCACTTCCTTGAAAGAAGCTTTGAAGGTTTACTGAGAAAATACGGTGTAACACATAAGGTAGCCTCACCTTACCATCCACAAACTAGTGGACAGTTAGAGGTCTCTAACCGTCAACTAAAGGCTATTCTGGAAAAAACTGTAGGACGCAATCGAAAGGACTGGTCAACAAAAATCAATGACGCCTTATTGGCCTATCGAACTGCTTATAAAACTCTCATTGGGACTACACCTTTTCGATTAATATATGGAAAGGCTTGCCACCTGCCAGTCGAACTGGAACACAAGGCATGGTGGGCAATTAAACAACTAAACTTTGATATGAAAGAACCTAGCCGAGCCAGGATTCTGCAACTCCAAGAGTTGGATGAACTCAGGATGACAGCTTATAAGAATGCACGAATCTACAAAGAACGCACAAAACTTTGGCACGATGGACATCTGAAAATAAAAGACATACAAGCGGGAGATCAAGTTCTTCTATTCAACTCAAGGTTGAAATTATTCCCAGGAAAACTCCGCACACGCTGGTCTGGACCATACATCATCAAGAGCATCTCCGCACATGGTGCCTTCTCATTATGGAGTGAAAAGTCAGGTGAATTTGTAACAAATGGTCACCGCTTAAAGAGATATTTCACCTCAACTGACATAGGCACTAAAGCAACAATGGAACTCACCAATCCAAAGGATCCACTGTGAAGCTGAAGGATTCAGTCGAGCCATCGACATAAAGCAAAGGCACTTGTCGGGAGGCAACCCGATCAATAAATTTGTTTTACTTCCTTTTTGAAATTAGAATGTTTCTTCAATTTTGTTTTTACCTTCTAGTTAATTTTTCATTAAAGATCTAATTTCTCTTTACCTTTGAGATTTTCAGATAAAAGGATGCGCGTTGATTGGAACGCAACCACATCTGGTGGTCATTCTGGCATAATTTTTTCCCTCCATCTTGGATTTAGGGTTTGCTCAGGATGAGCAAATCTCTAAGTTAGGGGTGGAGGGTGGGTGGTACGTATCTCACTTTCCACCTACACCCATCCTTTTCATACTTAAGTTTTCACTATCACATTCTTGATAATAAAAAAAATTCAAAATTTTCAAAATTCTTTAATGTTTCTCAAAGAAATTGAACAGATACTTGATGAATTTTTTACAGTTCCTTTTTCATTAAAAGCCACTCTCTAACCTGCTATGCATTTTAAATCATTATATCCTCCTTATTTGAAGTGAATCCTCAAAAGGACCACTTTTTGAAACAAAGCCTCTTGATTGAAATCATCTTGCGAAGATTATGATTCCTAACATCATGATTCTTATGCAAAAATGATAAGTGTCTGTCAAACTGATAGGGACCAAACACGTCGTGCTTCCTAACTGACTAGTGGAACAATAACATGGAATCTCCATTGGATCCTCATCAAGTCATTTGAGCAGAGTATGATAAAGAGACCAACCTGGTGCATAGAATTGTAAATCAAGTTGCATTCTGATCTGAACTCTATTCTACACTTCTTCTATCATCTTCGTACCCCTCCATCCATCAAAAAGAAACAAAATAGCCAAAATAGTGCCAAACCCTAAGTTCGGGGTGGCATGCCACTTCCCTCTTTATCCGCTTCTTCCATACCCCTAACAAATAAATCGGGGCATACCACCAAAAATGCAATCTCGAGTCGAATAGAGGAGAGATTTGCAAACAAAAAGATGCCAAAGCGCACACAAAAAGAAATGCAATCTCGAGTCGAATAGAGGAGAGATTCGCACAAAAAAATGCAATAAATGAAATTGCAAACCATAAAATAAAAATCTTGAGTCGAATAGAGGAGAGATTTATTTCTTCCTTCCATACCATCATTCACTCCCTTTTCTACCTAATGGCACAATGATTGCCTACCCTATCCTGAAAAACACCAGTGTCAGATAAAATGCACACTTGTTGTTCCACGAGCGTCTCTGGACTCTTACAAAACTCTTTGACATGCTTGTTGTTGGAAAAAGTGAGGAGGAAGTGATTTTGGAAAATGAACTCAGGAACGAAGATGTGGTAAGATGTGTTTAGTGGTCTCAGGAGGTTGAGATACTAAGTCATTTTGAACAGAAAGAAAATATTTGTGATGTGAAGATGAAGAAATCACATGAATTGAAAGTATTCATTTGGCGACTGTTTCGGATTTTGTGTTACTCAAGGATGAGCAACGTTTAAGTTCGGGGTGTTTTGATGAATGCATATTCACCAGGGAATTCAATTATCATTTTTGGACAAATTCAACTCAACACATTTAATTCCACTCATTAAATATCAAAACGCATCATAATATGCAACATTACTTAATTGATCCAATTATCATGTTTTTAACTGAAATTATGGTTGATTTGATGCAGGTCTTGATAAAGCTGAACAGTCAGCTGGGATCTACCTTCCCTCACCCTTGGTTCTGACCAATCGGTCTAACCAAGCTGTTTGAGCCCATTCGGTCTAAAAATCGTTTGAGCCCATTCGGTCTCAAGACCGTTTGAGCCCATCCGGTCTCAAGACTATTTGAGCCCATCCGGTCTGAAGACCATTTGAGCCCATTCGGTCTCAAGACCGTTTCAGCAGAAGATATCAATTGGAGGCATAATCCAGCTGTGAGGGATCGAGCAGTGCATGAATTCAAGACCTCGAAGCCGAGTCTTAACCACGGCCATGGTGGTTCAAAACGACTGTGGTCTACTGTCATCACCACGACCGTGTGGTGAGGCCACGGCCGTGGTAGATCATCCCCAACGCCTGAGATCTCACTCACCATGACCATGGTCACCCCACCTCCATCGACTCTCTCTCTCCTGCCACGCCCGTGCAAGGCAGCACGGACGTGGGGCAGTAGCTTCACCATGACTGCGGTGTCACACCACGGCCGTGGCACAACGCCATCAAAGCCCAATTACTCACCCACCATGCCCGTGCAAGGTGGCACGGCCGTGGGACAGCAACATCACCATGATCGTGGTGCCTTGCCACAATTGTGGCGCGTCGTCGTCTACCTCTACACCTCCGCCGAGAAGCACCTCTTTTCTTTGATTCCGACAGTGCCTCACTCCTAGAGATCCGCCTTGACAAGTGGCAGCTCTGACTCCATTACACCTGCTGCTGCAGCAACCGCCGCACCTTCTACCTCTACCTCCATCGTTCTCAGATCCACCTAGATCTACCCTCCGCCGTGTTGCG
This sequence comes from Alisma plantago-aquatica, assembly GCA_963693085.1. Taxonomy (NCBI): domain Eukaryota; kingdom Viridiplantae; phylum Streptophyta; class Magnoliopsida; order Alismatales; family Alismataceae; genus Alisma; species Alisma plantago-aquatica. The sequence goes on from OY856415.1 coordinate 522,213,228, forward strand.
CTCTCAATGTTGATCATGCAAACCATTTGGCGCTGCCAAACGGTCTCAAACTGTTTGGGATAGTCAGCGGAAACCGAATGGAGGAAGCCACCTCGATATTGTTTGGTCTTTTAAGTTCATCTACAAACTGAATGACCAGCAGCCGTGAAACTAAAGACCATTTGGGCATTTGCTGACCTGAAGACCGTTTGCCCCTTCTATGAGACTGTTTGGTCTCATTCGGTTTCCAAACCATTTGCTAATCAAGACTGTTTGGTCTCATTCGATTTCCAAACCCTTTGTTGATCAAGATCGTTTGGTCTTATTCGATTTCAAAATCATTTGCTGCTCAAGACCATTTGATAACAAACGGTCTACAGACCGTTTGGACTAAATAAAGTGAAACCGTTTGGGCAAAAATATCTCCAGATCATTTGGTGTCTTTTAATCCAAGACCATTTGGGGACAGTTCGGTGCCTATAAATAGGACCCCAAGGGTCCTCACTTGGGCATCGGTTCCGGGACGCCGACAGACTGCCTGTACACAGGTCCGATCCAAATCCAGTCCAGTCCGCGCCAGTTTCATTCCACCTACTGCCCATGTTGCAGCCAAGGAGACTGAGGAGAGAAGGATGACGGAGCGAGGGAGACTGTTCGGTCTATCTTGGCATCTCCCGTTCGCATCCAGATCTGCTCCGACACGACGTAGAAGGTTGTATCTTCTTCACCGAGCTGTGACTACCTTCTGCACCGAGTTCATGGCGGATTCCTCTCTCTTTCTTACTCTTCTTATTTCTCACATCATGAGCGAGTAGTCCCTTTCCACTGGGGTGTGGGGACTAGCCCTGCTACCCATGCAAATCATGTTCTTTTGTTAAACTCTCCATGGCAATGTATATAACTTTCCATTTTGTTGTTAGTTGGTACGTTCTTAGTTGATTATATTCTTGCTTTCATCTTGTTCTCTCCTATATTGTGAAAATCTTCTATATGTGGGTTAGAATGGCGGTTTACAAAGTTTGACTCTTTGACGAGAACTTCTGATAAGATTCCTTGAGGTTGTAAGTGTATGATCTGTGAGGGGATGAGACATCTAGCCTACAGTGACGCTTCTGTGGTCTAAACATCCCTACGGGAGGACTACAGCCCTAGTTGGATTTTGTATCGTCTTTGTTTATCGTCGATGTTAGTTTGTAGATCTATTACCTGCTTTCTTATCGATTAATGCGGTTGACTCCCAAACTAGAAATAGAATGAGATTTCTTCAGAGTCGTAAGTAAGTGATCTGGTTGGTGATGAGACATCTGATGCCTAATGTGATGCTTACGCGAACCTAACGCCCTAATGGGGGGTTATGCAATAGCTCTAGTTGGATTAATATATCTTACCTGGTTTGTTTGTGATTGAATGTGTTTGCGTGTGTAGCGGTGGTGAAACCCGATACCATCCCAGTGATTCCATATCATTGATCTAAATCCAACTTTAATTCAGCTTTTACTTTCTTGCGATTAGTTTAATTAACCTCAAATCAACCAATCTTTCTAAATATTAGTTTTACTTGAGCTAGATTCGACTGACAAGGATTCTTTAAAATGTTTTCCTTTGGGTTCAATCCTTAACTATACTGTGATAAGACTCGTCCACTTGCGGGTGGTATTATTGCACTTTGGTTTAGGTAAAATCTCGGGGATTTCAACCCCGAGTGAGTTTGTTAGTGTGATAAAATTCCACGTCAAATATATATTATGAAATGTAAGTGTTGACTCATTTGTAATAAATCCCAGCACATGGTGCTTGCTGCAAATCAGTTTTAATTTTCTGTGATTTTTTGTAATCCACTTATTAGTGATTGATTGTGATTTAGTTTTTAGTAATATCACTTTATGTGGCAAAGGGTCTCACAACAATCAACTTCTCCTCCTCTTGGATTCTCAAGGAGGCTAAGATAAATATTGAAATCTTCTCATTTGCTGCCAAAAATATGTATTTCAAGTGCGATGGCAACGGCTTCAACTCAAGATCTGCAAGACTCTATAGAGATGGAATCAAATGGTGGTGGAGGTGGTCCCACGTCCTCATAGTGCCTTGTGTAGTAACATGGCAATGCCTTGAGAAACAAGACACACTCCTCCAAAGAATGACATCGAGTTTAGTCGTCCACCAAATTCATGATGCACACCTCCAGAGGTAACTGTGAATATGCTTACACGAGGGTGGAAGAAGTTGCTTCTTCAATTGTCACTGGGAAAGCTTCCTCATCTTCATAATCAGGATATTGAACCACCTTGTCCGATGAAACTTCCTTGGTATGCTCCAAGATATCCACTACCAATGTTCCTTTATGTACCTTAGTCATCACATGAGCCATGTCTAGGAATGGATTCCCTAGCAGTAGAGACACCTCTCCTTGTACATGTTGTATCGTGACACTGTGCTTTCTCCTTAGCTGATTGTGCAGCGTCGGGCATCTTTATTTCAAAGCGGTCATCCTTGATACCCAATGTTAATCTAGCTCTTCCCATCTCTAGAATCATATCAGTAGTAGCTTGAAATGGTCTTCCTAGAAGTAGTTCATTTCCATGATCATCCTACATCTCCATGACTACAAAATCTACTCGAAACACAAATTTGTAGACTTTGACAAGAACATCCACATAGATATTGTATGGCCTAACCACTAAATTATCTATTATTTGTATGGTCATGTTGCTCTTTCTGGATTCCTTGAGACCCAACTTCTTGAAAGTAGTCAAGGGCATTAGATTGATACTTGCCCATGAGTCACATAAAGCTTCTCCAAATTTGGTCTTCCTAATGTGGCATGGTATATTAAAGAATCATGGATCATGCCTCTTCGATAGTAATCTCCTATGAATGAGAGTAATGACTTCCTCTTTCAACACCACTACATATGTAATAATCTATCCTCCTCTTTTTATTGATAATGTCCTTCAAAAATTTGTCGTAAGAAGGAATCTTCTCAATTGCATCAATGAGAGGGATGTTGACATGAAGCTTTCTAAAACTGTCTAGAAACTTCCAAAATTGTTGGTCAACTTTCTTTGCCTTTAATTTGTTTGGGAAGGGCACTGGCATCACCAACTTCCTTTAGTGAGGTAGGACATATGCCTCCTTCCTTGTCTCCCTTAGTTCATCAGTTTCTTCTTCAGCTTCTTTGTCCTGAGCTGCAACATCCAGCTCAACTGGATCAATAATCACCTATGGTCCTGTGTCACCTGCCTTATCACTTGCCTCTGGAATTATCTTCTATTCATTCAGCACCTTCTTCCCGTTGTGGAGAAGCATTGCCTTCGCCAGATGATTGCTATAAGGTATGTTAGTATTTCCTAGAGATTTTTTTAACGGGTTTCTTCAACGTAGCCACTTTTGTTGCTATCTAAGAGGTTTGATTCTCTATAATGTGGATACGTGCTAATTCTATAATTCCCTCTGGGTCTGGCCAATGATCACCTCATTTTGACTGACCAGCTTGCCTAGCATGTCTTCAATATGGTCTATTTTACTAGGGGCCCTGTCTTGTTGTTGTACACCAACCTGTTGTGGCTTGGCTTGCTGTGCTTAGGATGGGTCGTGCTGTAAGTTATTGGGATCCTTTCAAGAAAACTTGGGACCCTTCCTCCAAGAGTAGTCATTTCCCATGTAGTTCTATTGCCACACATACACGCATTCTTCTTTCTCGCCTCCAGAGGAATTTTCATACTTCTGATATAATTTCTTAACAATAAGGTCCAGCTTCTCATTCAATGTTGTAATGACTTTGGACTCTCCAACACTTTTAATGGTTGCTAGACGTTCTCTTTCTTCTCCTCATGACTAATTTTTAGCCATATTCTTCATAATCTCGTGATACCTGGATGGCTTGTTGTTAATCAGCTAGGCCTAAGAAAAAGAGTGATTGTTTGATTAATTGACTAAATTATAGAAAGTAAAAGTAAAGTTACTGGTTGTGATAACAATTGGAATGAATTCCTTAGGATTATGGTTTCACCTCAGTTCACATTGCAATTACATCATTTCATTAATATTAATCTCTCCTAACCCTGGTCAAAGAGACTTGTAGAAAGAATTACCCACTGTTATAGTGTAATTCACTACCTAATCTAATATCAATCCCACTCTCGTAGCAATTGAGTTATTAGTTAGGTGTTTTACCAAATTCTCTGGGTTATTCTCTTCACAATTGTAGGCCCTCTCTCGGGGTGTGGTATAAATTATGGATATGTTTGTTCAGCTGGTAAGCCTGCGGCATGGTAAACAAACTAGTTACGGTATATTAGTTAGTGTTTGTTAGGCCGTTAGAAGGACATATAAGATGTCGCATGGCTTAGTTAACCGTAAAATCATCTGTTAACTTGCCGCTTCAAATCTTCGCGATAGGAAATTGGTTTATTTGTCGTAGATGCATATTTCCCATATAACCCCCCTAACAAATTCCGTGACACATGCAACAATATTTATGTTTAGGGCATAATAGACTTTGTACAAATATAGAAAGGTTATTTACTTGTGTACCAAACAAAAGACACTTACCATCAGGTTAACTTGTCATTGTTATAGACAAAAGTTATCTAATACAAAGTTAACATACCATCTGTGGCAACTAGACTTGCTACAACGGTGTACCAAATGTTGCCTATGTACATCTATGAGTTTTCCAACCCTTAATCCCTCTCTCTAATCAATTAACGGTCTAAACAAATACCTATGGTGATCAAGAATAGATAATTTGTGATGCTCTCGTACAAAATATGTCTAGAAATCAAGAGAAATATGGATATTAATTCATAATTGTCAATTACAATGCAAAATTGGGCTACATCCAGGCCCTAAGGAACAAAGGGGATTGGCCCCACATGATTTCTATTGTCAAATACATCAGAGAAGAAAAGAAAATGTGGGAAACATTAGAAGATTAAAGTAACACCTGGAAAAGACGCTCTGGATGACTCCCTCTTTCGAATGTATTGATTTGCTAACCTCTGGCTGTAAATACGTCCATCGTAGGTATCTAAATCTCTTAGAACATGTATTTCTTCTTCTATCTCTCTTCTCCTGGCTCTCTATTGCCTTGCAATGGAAAAGAACATGATACCTAGGTCCGACAACACTCCCCCTAAGTCATAGAATTGACTTAGGGCATTATTAAGTATGAATTGTCATATTAATTGTAATTCTTGATCTTGCATGATTGTGCTGAGTCGGTACTACCAATAGGGTGTCGGTAGTATCGACACCCTCAATTAGTCGTGATCCATTATAAGATGTCGGTACTACTGAGTTGACCGTCAGTACTATCGAGATTATCTCTGAAGTTCCCTATTGGATTTTTGGTAAAAGTCGGTACCACTGAGCTGACCGTCGGTAATACCAAGATTCATTCTAAATGCTCTTGTTAAGATGTCAGCAGTACCAATTCTCATGTTGGTACTACTGAGTTGATTTAACTCAATATGTTCCTTTTTGTCCAATGTCGGTACCACTGATAGATATGTCGATATAACTGAGCTCAAATCACTTGAAATATGACAAAAACTAACATAAGATCCAAAATAATGATAAATCAATCAAGAATAGTAAAAATAATGAATATTTGATGTAATTAAGTATTACATGCTACTAATGATAAATCATGCATAATTAATATGAAAATGGGAAATATGTGCACACAATACATAGTAAAACAACATATGAAACCACCAATTATTTAGTGCATCAACATGTTGCATAATGTCTTCCATGTATCCATGTTGACGAAGTGTCACCCTAATACAGAGCAGATGTTACAGCTAATGGAGGTTGAGTTGGAGGAGGATGTGTCGTATGTTGAGAGTCTTGTGTTGATCCTAGATACAAGAGTGAATAAGTTGAATAAGAATAAGGATATATCCTTAGTGAAGGTTTTGTGGCATCACCATGGTGTGAAGGAGGCCACACGGGAGTTAGAGGATGAGATTACTCATCTTTCTTCGATTAGGGGTTTATGGTTGTAAGACCCCTAACCTTGATTTTTGGTTAAAATGCTTTCTTACCTTCATTATATGCTTAAAACCTTAATTAAACCTTAATATGTGCTTTGATATCATGTGACAAAGTTATGTTTCAAGTTTGGTCCAGTTTGGACAATGTTTGAGCAAATTATGCATTAATATGTTTGTTTTGGGATTTTATGCAAATTTACTTATATCTAGGGTTCTTCTTGCATGTTTTTTGTACCTCAGATGTTTTCATATCATTTTGATATATTTGTGCCTTGTGGTGCCTTGTTACACCTTGGTTTGAGCAGTGACATCTAGCCTTGTGTTGAGATTAGGGTTTGCTCTCATAGATGCCCTAACTCGATGGTTGATCCTTAAGTGTTGGGACCCAATCAACCACCTAGTTTTGGCAGTCACCAAGATTTGTATGTGGTCATTTAGATTTCTAACACATCTTGGTCTCCAAGATTTGTATGTGGTCATTTGGATTTCTGAAACATCTTCAAGATTTGTATGTGGTTTATTGGATTTCTGAAACATCTTGGCGGTCACCAAGATTTCATGTGGTCGATTGGATTTTTGAACAACATAGTCAACCTAGTTGCATGGACGAGATGTTTCAACCTTGGACACATGGCATTCATGGCTTGACACCTCTCCCTTCATCTCTCTCTCCACCCTAAGCCTTATATACCTCCCTCCTTGCATGCAAATGAGTTCTTTACACACCTAGCTCTCTCTCTCTTCTTCCTTGTTGCTTGAAGCTCGTCCCTCTTTCTTGGTGGATAATAAGGAGACAAGGAAGGAGAACTTGGCTGATCTTTCTTGCATGTGCACCTAGGGTTTGGATCTACCCTTGTTGAGGTTGTTTATAGCTTCCTTGCCTTGTTTCTCGGTCTAGATGAGTGAGACCTTCCTCCCTTCCTTCGTTTTCCATGCTATCCTACCTTCCTTTCTCTTCTTCTTGGTTGTATCCATGGTGGGGCTTGAGCTAGTGGTTGAATATTTCTCCTTTCTTGCTTTCTTGACCTAGGGTTTGCTTGCCTTTAGAAAAGGAGTTAGCTTGGTCGAGTGGTGTGCTCAAGCTAGGGTTTCTTCCTTCTTTCCTTGAGCTACCTTGTTGTTTGGAGATTCTCCCTAAAATGTTGTTCAAAGTAGAAGGATGTTATATTTTCCTAGGGTTCAGCTTAGATGGTATATCTTGAGTAGATAATCCTTCTTGATGTACCTCTAAACTGGTGCACATTTCTTCCTTGAAGATAGAAAACCTAGACCTTGTATATGTGTGTGACACAATGTGGTCGCCAAGATTTTGAACTTAATGTAGTTGCCAATATTTTGAACACATTGTGGTCACCAAGATTTTTAAATCAATGTGGTTGTCAATATTTCGAACTCAATGTGGTCGCTAAGCTTTTGAATAGAATGTGGTAGCCAAGATTTTGAACCCAATGTGGTCGCCAAGATTTTGACTCCATGTGGTAGCCAAGGTTTTGAATCCATGGTCAATGAGATTCTTGACTCTATGGTCACCAAGATTCTTGACTCTATGGTGGCTAGGGACCTTATGGTCGTGAGGGTTTCTGACCCTATGGTCGCTAGGGTTTCTAATCCTATGGTCGTCAAGGTTTTGAATCCATGGTCGATGAGATTTCTGATCCTATGGTCGTCAAGTTTTCTGACTCTATGATTGCTATATTTTCCTCACTCTATGGTTGATGGGTTTTTTGATCCTATGAGTATGAGTCAAGAGTTTTGGTTGTATGGAATCTAGTGTCTGGTTCATACAACAACTGATGGTCTTTTGAAATGTTGATTTGTAACATTAACTCAACCTATTTTGTCTTTGCTAACCCTAAATACAAGTAAGTGATGATGGTTAATCATACTTAGCTTCATTGTGTGATTAGTATGATGAAGGAATACTCCCTCATGTTATTGTAACCCTAATATTTTGCCATATGAACATCATAAGGGTCTTGAATGCAATGTTATGTTAAACATGTGCATCACAAGTATGGTGATGATTTTGTGGAACCTTTTTATAAGGTATAAAAAGATAATCTTGTTCTTGTAGGGAACAATGTTAATGGTCTTATGGCCTTTGAACATGGTTTTGAGCCCTTATGGAGGTGCAACCCTCTTCATGATGTGACAATTATTGCTATCTTGTGATAATGTGATAAGAAGTTTGTTTCATACGTTTTGAATCTTCTAGAGTTGTAACATACCCATGTTTTTGTAGAACTCTTTTAGGGTTTGTATCTAACTTGATTGATGCAGCCTGAACTCACCCAATTGGCATTAACTAATCAAATGAAACCCTAATCATGTAGTACCTTTTGTCATAGATCCATTCTAGTGTCAGAACTTGCTAGATTGTGAAATGAGTATACATCTAATGGAAGCTCAGATTCATATATTATTGAGTGTATGCATGTTTTTAGGAGGTTGCGGTCATACCTCGACAGGAGAACGTCCAAGGCCATATCTTAGATGATTATGATTCAGTATACATGATGTTTTTTAGGACATCTATGGTTGTACCTCAGATGATAGGGTTTTGTATACCATGTTACTAGTGTTGTGACCTATATACCAATGGTGAACTAGGTTGCTTGCAGCTTGACCTTAGGTGTCATTGTGGCTAACTCATACTGACCGACGGCAAATGAGATATTAGGATTATGGCTCTCCTAAATCTTGTATGAAACTGAATGATACCTCAAACTCCCCAAGTCTTAATAAAAGATGTAATATAGATGTGTAGTATATCTGCTAGGGTTGAATGCACTTCACATTGGATGTTGGCCCTTGTCTTGTTTCTTATACTACAAGTTATTATATAATGTAGTAAGAGTAGTCAACTTCTAGTAAATGATAGTTATATTTGTACCTTTATATATACTTTGTTAACCATGCTTGTTGCTATGCCTACCTGTTTAACTTGGTTAGTCTACTTAATCTGGTTAATAATAATTAACCTATTGTAATCAATAATCATTGTTGAGAGTTATTGTGGCATCCAACTTACAAAACACAAGATTAACTAAGTGGAAGTGAATCATTTGCAGTAGATTATTGAAAATCACTAAAAATTCAAACTTTTTGCAAAGAGATCCACACATAGGAAATCTTTTTCTTCAAGAACCAAAGTGTAACATTTACATTCTGTTTCAAAATACAAGTCTTGCACTATCTCTTCTCGAGATTCACAACATCAACTGTCTCAATACATAATATATAAATAGCATATAACTTCGAGGCATCAAGCCAAAATCTCATATCGATTCATTAAAACACTAACTATAAATTCTGAGGACCTGAGAGTACAGATACGACACATAGGACTACGATCTAGACAAAACTTGGCAGCCAGTGCCTCCACCTAAGTCATCATTGTTGTCCCTGATATTGTTGCTGCTTTTCTCTTATCATTGGGTTCCTGCTTCTTCTTCTATGATTGCCTAAAAACATTGGATCCCTCGGGGGTGAGACAATTGTAAATTCTCCCAACGGGAGATATAACCCTCCGCCAAAACATTGTTATAACAGTTTATTATAATTAAAACTGAGCATGAGTTCTTATATAATAACAGTAGTATTAATCATTGAATGAACAGAGTAAAGTAATTTCCTTTCCTAAGGAGAGCATTGTATCTACTCATGGTAGATTCATATTTCACATATCTACTTGCATTGAATGTAAAGAGATATGAATAGCATTTATCAACTAGTGTTGCATAAAAGAAGTATAACATCAGCCAATGAATTTCTGTATCCAATCCTTAAGCAAACATGCTAGACAGTTGATTACATTTTACAATCACACTTATGCCCTGAGGAGATGAGGTATACCGCTCATACTCCAACCGACCATTGTGAAGTCGAAATCGGTACCATACAAGGTCAAAGGTAGAGCCGGCTACCAAGACCTCCCATATCTCGGTCAGCATGAGATTACATGCAGGACATCTTGTGTCTCTACTATATATAGCTTTCCAAGGTATACTGGCAACTTCTCTATTAGAATTATAGTGGTGTGTTGTACTCTCTTTGCGATCATGATATTTCATGTTTATCTCCATCGATCCGGCATTAACATTATTGGGAGATGTGTACTGCATCTGTCCCAATCATCGGAGGATTCATGATACATCCATCTCGGTACAAGTAATGAAGGATTGAGAGGTTTGTTGTTTACCTTTCATCAATTCCCTCATTAGGACGTCAGGATACAGTCGCCCATTGCCCCCACATATTCAAAATATGCGTTCCGGGTTTTGTCGCGGAGCACCCGTTACACCATCACCTATTGCTGACGATGATGGATCTATGGTCAGGGCTCTACATGATATGATTCCACTTAATTAATTAAGTACATTAGCATATTCTTTTAGAATCAGTCAAGTTCTCAAACATAACTTATTCAGACAAATGCTATAAGGAAACATGTACTATTTTCACCAATCACTTTCTCAGTCCTTAAAGGACATTGGGATCTTAGTCCCTCATTTCATTTCTTTTAGAAGTTCACATCCCTCAACTACATCATTATCATACTTATCAGCTTTGGGTATTCATACCCTCAATTCTTCACTATCACTATTACCACTTGTTAGGTAACCATTACCTCCAGGTCCTCAGACCGAGGTATGCATAATACTTGTTACACAAGTATCTCACATGGCTCTCAAATCCTATTAAATGTTTTGCCACCTTTCACTAGGCAACAACTTACTCATGGAACTCATAAGGTTCATGCACATTTTGTTACTTTTACTAAGCAACAACAACATTAGGCACATAAGGCCATACAACATGTTTATTATATGAAAATCATAGCTCATATCTAGCTATGTTCATCATCTCATGATGTCTACATGATTAATAGACATGATAACAGTCATGTAAGTCATTTGTCACATCATATGAAACATTAGTAACACCACCATCCTTTATCAGGATTAGGGTTATCTATCAATTAGGGTTTTTCATTCCCTTTACCCAAAATTAGGGTTAGGTTTTCCCATCATGCTTTAATTAGGGTTTCATTCTCACATTATTAGTTCTACCCTAATGTATTGCTCCACACCTCTGGGAGTATTTAAAGATATCATATGTATTTGCTTATGATCACTATTCTCATCATATATCATTAATGATCATCAATTCAAGGCATGAGTTCATTTCTCATCCTTGTCATGGTATGATTACATCATACTCATTGATTAGCTTACCCCATTCTCAAGGTATATTGGTCAACATTTATCAAAGTACATTGAGTTCATTACATCTTTATTGTAACAATTGCATAACACACATTTCATGTGTTTCTTAACCAAGAGTATTGAATTAGAGGTTCATCCAGGTAAGTCTACAATGAAATGCATAATGTGATATCTTTCATATCTAAATGTATCACTTTCTTTTCATTTCCATTTTCTTAAGTTAATCAACTAACTTTGTATTAAGGTATTTCCTTCTTAATACTTTATCCACTAACTTGTTACTTTCATCATATGGTGCATGGGTCACACATTAGAATTGTCCAATTGTCTTTAATGATATGGACTTATCCAACTGATAGACATTGTTGATATAGTATAAACCATTATCAACTATTTTAGGTATAATAACTCTTAGGATGTTATCCACATCATTATTTAGTATAGAATACATCATTCCTAAAAGTTTCATGTCCTCATCATTGTAAGGTGTATAGGCTATTACTCATGTATAGAGATGGTTGTATAAGGATCTAGGAATCATCTTGTCTCTTAGATCCTTATTCATTAAAATCACCACATTATCATTCACATGGTTCATCAACCCTATCCTTCATGTTTATAACATATTCATCTTATTTAATTATATTAGCCACACCTCTCTTTGGTGTATTGGATATTAAACCATCTCTAGGGTTTCACATATCATCACATGACATCACCTTGAATTGAGTCTTAGACCATATCATAATATCAGGGTTCCACATAACATCACTTAAAACTAGGGTTTCATATTCAATAAACCATAATTAGACTTACTGTTCATCCCAATTTGGGGTTTCTCATGACATCACCCCCAATTAGGGTTTCTCATGTCATCAACCTCCATTAGGGTTTCTATTCATATCACATCACCCTAGATTAGGTTTACTATTCATTCCAAGTAGGAGTGATTATCAAAGTACCCTGAATTAGGGTTTATCATACCATCACTATGAATTAAGATCATACCATCATCATGTAGTAAGATTACTTCCATTAATATCCTCAGTTAGGGTTATGATTCATTAACCCTCATAATTAGGGTTTCATGGTATCACTATGAAGGATCATACCCTAATTAAACATTCATTTATATAGGAAGTCTACTACTTGATTATCAATCATGTAGGAAATTGTAACATCCCTGACCTGGGTTATGTACTAACCCTAGATGTTTTGCCTAAATTAAGTGATTAGATGCTTGTTTTTATTTTTTGTAATGTAACTAAAGCTTTTGAGGAACTTATATTTCCATTTCAGTCCTTTTTGGATAATATTGCAACATTGTTTTGTTTATAATGAACTGAAGTGCAAATTACCCAAGTTGAGGGGTTTAATTGCAATTTGCACATGTTAAGATGTTTCTCTGATGTTGAGACATCATAAGAATGAATATGATGTAGTGGTTTTGATTCCACAAGCTTGAGCACCAAGATATAGCTTGTAGGGCAATCCTTGTGATTTAAAACCTAGTTTTGATGTAAAATGCAAATTTCCCAAAACCTAGGGTGCAACATGTAAAATGTATCCTCTAGAGTATCTCTCATGTTTCTTGGCATCAATTAGAGCAAATAAAATGAGAGGGGCACCTCATTTAAATGATGAAGTAAGAAAGATAATCTTGATATTAAAATAATCAAGATTTAAGTAAATAGCTCTTTAATATATACAACTTATTAAGATGTGGGTTTCTTTTCCTTTAAAACTTGGATAATGGAGGAGTTTGCATGAGTTTAGTAAGTGGAAAACGTGGCCAAAGAACGGAGGAATATTTTGTGGTTTTAGTTGGGAAATAAAAGAGATAATCCTTTTTCTTTTCACTTTCCTTGAAAATACCCATAAATATATAAAGCATCCTTAACAACAAAGCAAAGGATCATTTCCCTTAGCTCTTTCCCTTATCTTCTTGCTTTGGCCGACCAAAGGAAAGCACTGGAGCAGAGGGAGGATGACCAAGCTGGTTTGGTAAGTAAGGACCATCACCTATCTCGAACCCATGGTGGAAATCCTAATACAAGGTTGGTTTATTGGTTTTCTTTACACAATTCTTCTTTCTAGCCATCTTCTCCATCCAAAACTTGAAGAACGGACCTTGGGCAACCACTGGAGCTTCATCCACCATTAAAGATACGAAGCTTGGAGCTCTAGATTAGATCTAAAGGTGGGCTTTATAATTCTAACCCTCAAGCTTTGTTATTGCATCCTTCTTTCTTAAAAACGTTGCTTATTCTTCTTCTTTAGACACCTTTGTGTGTTCTTGTAAGTATTTCCGTGAAGAACAGCCCCTGTTCTTGAGGTATAAGATGATGACTTTAAAACCAATGTTTATCCAAAAAGTAACTTTAGCAAACGGTCTCCCAACTTTTGCAAACGGTTTGCCAAATTGTTTGGGAGCAAACGGTTTCAAACTGTTTGAATGCAAACGGTTTCACTAGACCACATAGAAGCAAATGGTCTAAGACCGTTTGGATGTGTTGACCAAGCGTTGACCATTTGGAGGTCTGTTGAAAATAATGTGTACTAATCACCTACCAAAAATCATCAAGTAATTCCAAGTAAATCACCAATTGAAGGCACATCAACCATCTAAACCCTAATCGGGTTAATTGCTGATTTCAATAATTGATTTAAGTTGAAGTTTGGGTTGAGTGGCCCAAACGGTTTCAAAACCATTTGGGGATCACCCAAACGGTCTTAAGACCATTTGGTGATCACCCAAGATCGTTTGGAGGTCTAGGGTTAAGTAGGGTTGACCAATTGAGGGTCTAATGATATCAAGTTGTTGAGCAATTAAGTGCTGATTTGGTGACCAACCTAGGGTTCAAACCTTAAGTGAATGACTTGGTTTTTGATAAAATAATGGTAAAACGGTCTCAAGACCGTTTGGATGATATCCAAACGATCCCAAGACCATTTGGGGGTCACCCAAGACCGTTTGGAGGTCTAGGGTTGACTATGGTCAAGAAGTTGGAAATCTAAAGATAACAAGTTGAAGTGTAAATGATTAGTGACCTAATGATCAAATCAATGAACTAAACCTTAATTGGTTGAGTTAGTTTTGGGTGTGGACTTGAGAAAACGGTCTCAAGACCGTTTGGAGGTCATCCAAACGATCCCAAGACCATTTGGGGTCAGGTCATGACCAAATTGATAGATGGTTCAACGATTTCAAATCAATTAGACTCATGTTGAAACATGTTGAAGGGTAATCGATTCCAATCCCTAATTCAATTGGTCCACGCCCTAATTGATGATCAATTGAGGGTCAATTGAGTGTCAAATCAGTTTAGGGTTAACCTAATTGACTCAATTGATAAGTAGCTAACAAGTACATGATCGATTGAGGGGTTCAACATTGGAAACCCCAACTCAATTGAAGTGGTTGAGACACTTTTTGGTCCATGCGGTTTTGAGGTGGTTTGGACCAAACGGTCTCAAGACCGTTTGGGACCAAACGGTCTCAAACCGTTTGGTGCTCATGTGGTTTCAAGATCATTTATGTCCATGTGGTTTCAAAGTCAAACTTGACCAAACGGTCTTCATGACCAAATGGTCTTCACCCCATCTTGGGAAAACGGTCTTGAGTGTGCACTTTACTAAACGGTTTCAAAAGTCAAACTAGACCAAACGGTCAACAACACCAAATGGTTTCAAGGTTCATCCAAGACCGTTTGGGGAGTTTGTGTGCAAGACCGTTTGAGGTCTAAAAAGATCAAGAATGTTTGATGCCTTAGTGGTCAAGATGGTTTAGTAGTTGATTAACCTAAACCTCAATGGTACCTAAAGTGATTAAGGGATTAAGTAATTAGTTGATTAATGCATGTGATGATCAATGGTGAACATTACAAAGGTACCCCTGATGGGATAAAGTGACCAATACCCTTTGATTAAGTGAGCCTTAATGACCACAATAGTAATGACATAACCCATGATGACAAGGTTGATTTGACTTAACCTAATCAAGGGTGATGTAATCATCATCTGATAGAAAGAGGAGAGAGAAGACTCCTTATGAGAATGAGTATCAAGTAATAAACTTCCAATATGTATGAATATACCTAATTAGGGTATGATTCTTCATAATGAGATCATGGAAACCCTAATTATGATGGTTAATGAATCTTAACCTAATTTTAGGGCATTAATGGAAGTAATCCTCATACATGATGAGGGTATGATCTTAATTCATTACAATGTGAATAGTAAACCCTAATTTAGGGTAATGTGATGTAAAGTGAATAGTAAAGCCTAATCTAGGGAAATGTGATGATGTGAATAGTAAACCCTAATTTTGGGTTATGCTTTTAAGCATGAAACTCTATACTTGAATATGAAATAAAGAATCATTATGCATTTGTAAGCTAAAGGGGTTGAATAACCCTAATTGAATTGAAAAGGAAACCCTAACCCTAGAAACCAGCCATGGTGATGTAACACGGTCGTGGTATATCTTCTATAGCACGACCGTGCAAGATAGCACGGCCGTGGTGTTCTATACTTGACTTGGAAATCATTTATATTGTGCTAATACACATATAATGTGTATGTTATCAATTATGTTAATCATGCAGGTCTTTATAATGAAGTGAGCATAGCCAGGTAAGGGTTATGATGCCATATTCATTGAAAACACAATATAAGCTTTGAAAGTAATGATATGCTATGTTGCCTAGTGAGAGGTAACATATGAGAATTGATAGGCTATATGAACCATGTGAAATACCTGCATTGTTTCTATCATGTTCATACTGTTTATTGGCTTGATGGCTATATGTTACTTAGTAACAAGTGTTTTGCTGAACTAAGGGTTTGAACACCCATACTCTTGAATCATATGATGAGATGGTTATGGATTGATATCCCAACGATACTAGATGTGAAATGAACTTGATACAATTAGTACTCTTTCTTTATGGCAATTGTCTTATTGGTTTATGTTATGAAAACATGCCTGATGCTAAAAGAATGCTATAATGTACTTAAATAATCAAGTTTAATGATATCATGTAGAGCCCTGACCATAGATCCATCATTGTCAGAAACTAAATGATGGTGAAATAGGTTTTCCTAAGGGAACTCCTAGAGAGCATACTTTTGAGTATGTGGGGGTTATGGACGCGAATATCCTTACATCCTAATGTAGGAATTGATGTGAAATGTACAATTAATCTCTCAATCCTTCATTATATGTTTATGTCGGGATGATGTATCACTAATCTCCTGATGATGTTGTTAATGCCGCATCGATGAGAGATAAACAAGAAATCCCTCGATGGCGAAGAGAGTACAACATGCCACTGTAACTCTAATAGTGAAGTTGCCAGAATACCCTGGAAAGCTATTTAAGCAGAGACACAAGATGTCCTGCATGTTGTGCCTCACACTGACTGAGGAAGATGAGGTCATAGAAATCCGGCTCTTCTGATGACCTATGTATGGTATCGATTGTGATTTAGTAATGGTCGGTTGGAGTATGAGAGGTGTAACTCATCTCCTCAGGGCATAAATATGTTTCAAAAATGTAATCAGTCGTATAGCTTAAGTGCTTAGGTTGAACTATGAGAAACAATGATTGATGATACATTGTTTATCGTACCCTAGTTGAATAACTAGTATACATGTTCTTCATATTCCTTATTGATATATGTCTTGTCATCCAATCAAGTTATAATTGATATGATTGCTTATGAAATACTGTTCTACTTAACTTAATCAATGTTTTACCTGCTGTTGTATATTTATAGTTCTACTACTCAATAATTATGCTTCTGGCGAAGAGTTATAACTCTCGCTGGGACAATTATTCAATTGTCTCACCCCTGTGGGATTCAACTTTTTAGGTAGACGCCGAGGACGAAGGAACCCTTCAGTGGGTGAGCAGCAACAACAGCAACAGCAACATTAGGGACAGCAGTGATCCTCAGGTGGAGACACTGTCTGTTAGGTCTTGTTTATAGAATGTCCTATGAGTCGTCTCTGTACTCTCAGGTCCTAGGAGTCAGTAGATGGATTAATCTAGATCTGATATTTTTGGCGTAATTCCTTGAGATTTTTGTATCTTGCCTTGTACAGATAACGGGGCAGTTGATGTTGTGACTCTCGAGATGTGATATTACAGAGATGTAATGATGAATTAGTTTGTAAACAACTTATCTTGTTTCTTTATGTAAGAGTTTTACCATTTGAGGTTCTCTCTACAAAAATTTTTAATTTTTAGTGATTTTCAGTAATTCCGCTGCTAACTAATCGCTTCCGCATTCGTTTAAATTCATTAATCTTGTTTTCGCAAGATGGTCACCACAGTTTAGTGGTATCAGAGCTCTAGGTTCGCTGAGTCTACAGAGACATAGGACTTAGGTTGTTGAGTCTGTTCTAGTGTCTTCCAGTATATCTGATAGTGTCTTCTGCTCATCAGGAGGAGAAGATAAAACTAAAGATGTCTGGACCACACGAGGAACATGTTGCAGAGAGTAGTGTCGCTGCACCCAGAGGAGGTGCAAGAAACCAAGAAAGGGAGGAACTTGTGCCTGAACCACCCCAGTTCAATCCAACTGACATGGGGAACCCAGCCGTCCAAGCCATGTTTGGGCAGTTTATGACTGCCATGACACACATGACTGATAGGATGCCTATACCTGTACCTAGGGCACCTACCCATCCTGAAGGACAAGGAGTCGGCAAGACGTTTGAATGACTTTGCCGAGTTGGAGCCATAGAGTATGCGGGAACAGTTGACCCTGCAGATACTGATTTGTGGTTAACTGAACTAGAGAAGGCCTTTAGAATCCTGAACATCCCAGAAGCTGAGAAGGTTAGACATGATGTGTATCTTTTCAAGGGGAGTGATGGTCACTGGTGGACCATGGAAGAATAGAAGAGGCCAGGTGTGGAGATTGCATGGGAAGTTTTTTGAAGGGAATTTATCAACAGATATTTCCCTAAGACATTTTTGGATGAGAAAATCTCTCAGTTCGAGAGGTTAAGACAAGGACCTATGAACATTAGCGAATACGAGGCTAAGTTTGTGGAGCTTTTGCGGTTCTATCCGCACATGGCAATCACAGATGAAGAAATAATTAGACGTTTTGAGAAAGGGTTAAACGCTGAGTTGACCACCCCTGTGTATGCTCTGGAGAATAGGGAAAGGTTTGCTACCTTTGTGGAGTCGGTCAGGAGGATAGAGAGGTATGTGTCAGAGAAGAGACAAACTAAGAATAAGAGGATGTATCCCCAGTTCCAAGGATCCTCATCTAAAGATTTTAAGAAACCTAGGTTTTCTGCACCTACACCACCACCTAGATTCAGTACCCAAACGCAATGGACGTCAAATAGGGGTATAGGACGAAGCTTACCACTAGAAGGAGCTCGATGTTCAGCATCTATGTCAGTTACAGGACCACCCAGACCACAACAACTGAATAGAAGTTGTTATATATGTGGAAAGATGGGACATCTGATGAAAGATTGCAGAGCTAGAGAAGTGAGTGTAACTCAACCACAAAGACAGAGTCAGCAAGGATCTCAAAGGAGACAGTTTCCATGAGGAGCTAGAGGACGTGGACAAGCATCCCAAGATGGATCATCAGCACCAGGTCAACGAGCATCGAATCAAACACATGCAATGGCAAGATTCTATGCAATGAATCTACCTGATGCAGTGATCAACCCTCAGGTTGTGGCAGGTCAGATGGAATTATTATATTATGATATGTCTACATCTTACGTTGTATCTGTTTTAATTGATTTGGGTGCTACACACTCCTTTATCACTCAAAAAGTGATTCTTGACTGCAACTTGATTACAAGACATTGAAAAGAGAGTTCGTTGCTAGAAACTTCGTTGATGGGATCTGCTGTGTTGCAGGAGATATGTTCTCCCTGCATCCTCTTCTTTTATGAACATCGCATTCAAGTGGATCTTATACCACTTGAGATGCATGGATTCGATGTAATCCTTGGGATGGATACCTTAGAAAGGTATAAGGTTGTCTTGGATTGTGAGTCCAAGCAAGTTGTGTTCACTAATGAAAGTGACACATGGATCTTTCAAGGAGATCGAAAGATTCTACCCACCTGTCTTGTGTCAGCTATGGTTGTTGAGAAGTTGATGAGGCAAGGATGTTATGCATTCTTGGCCCATGTGGTAGATACTACCATGGATAGCCCTAATCCTGCTGAAGTTCTTGTAGTCAGGGAATTTGAAGATGTATTTCCTGAAGAATTTCCAGGTGCACCACCGCCTCGAGAGATTGATTTTGAGATCAACCTAATCCCAGACACGCAACCTATAGAACAAAGACTATATAGGATGGTGCCTGCTGAGATGGCAGAACTCAAGAAACAACTACAAGAGTTGCTTGAGAAGGGTTTCATCCGACCGAGTACTTCACCCTGGGGTGCTCCAGTCCTCTTTGTTAAAAAGAAAGATGGGTCAATGCAGTTGTGCATTGATTATAGATAGTTAAATAAAGTAACAATAAAGAATAAGTATCCTCTGCCGAGGATTGATGATCTTTTTGATCAGTTGTGTGGTGCTACCATCTTCTCAAAAATAGATTTGAGGTCGGGATATCACCAGCTACGTATTAAGGATGGTGGCATACCTAAGTCCGCTTTTAGGACAAGGTATGGTCATTATGAGTTCATAGTTATGTCGTTTAGACTAACTAATGCACCAGCTGCATTTATGGAACTCATGAATAGAATCTTTCAACCTTTTCTCGATCAGTGTGTTGTTGTCTTTATAGACGACATCTTGATCTATAGTAGAAATGCTCAACAGCATGAACAGCATCTTCGTCAGGCTCTAACTTTGCTAAGAAAGCATAAGTTATACGCTAAGTTTAGCAAGTGTGAGTTCTGGTTACCAGAAGTTTCTTTTCTTGGACACGTAATATCTGCTTCAGGTATACATGTTGACCCTAAAAAGGTAGAATCTGTCTTACAATGGGAACAACCGAAGACACCGACAGAGATCTGTAGTTTCTTAGGGTTGGCAGGCTATTATCAGAGGTTCATTAAGAACTTCAGTTCTATAGCCTTACCCTTAACTAAGTTGACCAGGAAGGATGTTCCTTTCGTTTGGAGTGATAAGTGTCAACAATCGTTTCAGTTGTTGAAGGAAAGGTTGACAAGTGCACCTGTACTGGTGTTACCTAAACAAGGAAAAGGATATATAGTCTTCTATGATGCCTCTAAGAATGGATTAGGATGTTTGTTGATGCAGGATAAACAAGTGATTTCTTTTGCTTCTCGACAGCTTAAGAAACACGAGGAGAATTATCCGACACACGATCTAGAGCTAGTTGTTGTAGTTCATGCCTTGAAGATCTGGAGACATTATCTTTATGGAGAGACATTCCAGATTTTCACAGATCATAAGAACCTTAAGTATATCTTTTCTCAACATGAGCTCAATATGAGGCAATGCCGCTGGATGGAGTTAATCAAGGACTATGATTGTACGATTGATTACCATCCAGGGAAAGCCAATGTGGTTGCTGATGCTTTGAGTAGAAAATCAGCAACACCAACTTTAGATAGAGCACAACCGAATTCCTTGGTATGCTCTAGGAGGGATATGCTTATCTCCTTAAGACAAGACAATGTACAGTTGAGAGTATCGTTGTTATCAGGGTTGTTAGCTGAGATGCACATAAAACCTACTCTGAGACAGCAGATTAAGGAGGCACAGCAAGTTGATGTTGCAGTTCAGCAGATTAGATCGGAGTATGGTAGTGAAAAATGAGATGGTTTCCATGACTCAGATGATCAAGTAGCCTGTTATCATGGTAGAATGATAGTACCAGATGTGGGTAACTTGAGGAAGTTAGTCCTGGAAGAAGTTCATTCTTCTATGTATGCTATGCATCTAGGAAGCACCAAGATGTATTGAAACTTGAAAGATATGTATTGGTGGCCTGGATTGAAGAAAGACGTTGATGAGTTTGTTATACGGTGTCCTGTGTGTCAGCAAGTTAAAGCTGAACACCAGAAACCTGCAGGAACAATGCAACCTTTGCCCATACCACAGTGGAAGTGGGATCATGTGACCATGGATTTTGTGGTTGGTTTACCAAGGACAGCCAAAGGACATGATTCCATCTGGGTAATAGTTGATAGGTTGACAAAGACAGCTCATTTCTTACCTGTCAAAACAACCTATTCTACTGAGAAGCTGGCACAGTTGTATGTAGATGAGATAGTGCGACTGCATGGAGTCCCAGTTACCATTGTTTCTGACAGAGGTCCCTAGTTTACGAGTCATTTTTGGGAGCGACTTCATAAAGCTTTAGGCACACAGTTAAGGTTTAGTACAACCTTCCATCCTCAGACAGATGGACAGTCAGAAAGGACTATACAGACTTTAGAAGACTTGCTTAGAGCATGTGTTCTTCAGTTTACAGGGAGTTGGGATCTTCACCTAAGCTTGATAGAATTTGCCTACAACAATAGCTATCAACATAGCATTGATATGGCACCTTATGAAGCTTTGTATGGTAGACGTTGTAGATCACCCCTATGTTGGTATGAAACTGGTGAATATCAACTTTTAGGTCCTGATCTTGTACAGCAGACCACCGAGAAGATTAAAGTAATACAACAACAAATAAAGACTGCACAGGACAGGAAGAAGTTTTACGCTGATAAGCGTCATAGACCTTTAGAATTCCAGTTTGGAGACAGAGTGTACCTCAAAATCTCACCTTGGAAAGGAGTTTTGAGATTTGGAAGGAAAGGGAAGTTAGCTCCTAGGTTTATGGGGCCTTATCCAATTATTGAACAGATTGGGAAGGTAGCTTATAAGCTAGAATTACCACCAGAGTTACAGAAGTTACACCCAGTGTTCGACATTTCCATGCTTAGGAAATGTCACCCTGATACAGAATCAGTTCTACAACCTATGGAAGTAGAATTGAATGATGATGCATCTTATGAAGAAGGACCTATATCGGTCCTTGACAGACGAATTAAAAAACTGAAAAAGAAAGATATAAGTCTTGTGAAAATCCTCTGGAATCACCGTGGTGTTGAAGAAGCCACGTGGGAACTAGAGGAAGGAATGCAAAGGAAATACCCTGCTCTTTTCTCTTAATATGTTTTTGTAATGATTTCGGGGATGAAATCCTTGTAAGGGGTGGATAATTTGTAACATCCCTGACATGGGTTATGTACTAACCCTAGGTGTTTTGCCTAAATTAAGTGATTAGATGCTTGTTTTTATTTGTTGTAATGTAACTAAAGCTTTTGAGGAACTTATATTTCCATTTCAGTCCTTTTTGGATAATATTGCAACATTGTTTTGTTTATAATGAACTAAAGTGCAAATTACCCAAGTTGAGGGGTTTAATTGCAATTTGCACATGTTAAGATGTTTCTCTGATGTTGAGACATCATAAGAATGAATATGATGTAGTGGTATGGATTCCACAAGCTTGAGCACCAAGATATAGCTTGTAGGGCAATCCTTGTGCTTTAAAACCTAGTTTTGATGTAAAATGAAAATTTCCCAAAACCTAGGGTGCAACATGTAAAATGTATCCTCTAGAGTATCTCTTATGTTTCTTGGCATCAAGTAGAGCAAAGAAAATGAGAGGGGCGCCTCATTTGAATGATGAAGTAAGAAAGATAATCTTGATATTAAAATAATCAAGATTTAAGTAAATAGCTCTTTAATATATACAACTTATTAAGATGTGGGTTTCTTTTCCTTTAAAACTTGGATAATGGAGGAGTTTGCATGAGTTTAGTAAGTGGAAAACGTGGCCAAAGAATGGAGGAAGATTTGGTGGTTTTAGTTGGGAAATAAAAGAGATAATCCTTTTTCTTTTCATTTTCCTTGAAAATACCCATAAATATATAAAGCATCCTTAACAACAAAGCAAAGGATCGTTTCCCTTAGCTCTTTCCCTTATCTTCTTGCTTTGGCCGACCAAAGGAAAGCTCTGGAGCATAGTAAGGACGACCAAGCTGGTTTGGTAAGTAAGGACCATCACCTATCTCGAACCCATGGTGGAAATCCTAATACAAGGTTGGTTTATTGGTTTTCTTTACACAATTCTTCTTTCTAGCCATCTTCTCCATCCAAAACATGAAGAAAGGGCCTTGGAAAATCACTGGAGCTTCATCCAACATTAAAGATACGAAGCTTGGAGCTCTAGATCAGATCTAAAGGTGGGTTTTATGATTCTAACCCTTAAGCTTTGTTATTGCATCCTTCTTTCTTAAAAATGTTGCTTATTCTTCTTCTTTAGACACCTTTGTGTGTTCTTGTAAGTGTTTCCATGAAGAACAGCCCATGTTCTTGAGGTAGAAGATGATGACGTTAAAACCAATGTTTATCCAAAAAGTAACTTTAGCAAACGGTCTCCCAACTTTTGCAAACGGTTTGCCAAACCGTTTGGGAGCAAACAGTTTCAAACCGTTTGAATGCAAACGGTTTCACTAGACCCCATAAAAGCAAACGGTCTAAGACCATCTGTATGTGTTGACCAAGCATTGACCATTTGGAGGTCTGTTGAAAATAATGTAGACTAATCACCTACCAAAAATCATCAAGTAATTCCAAGTAAATCACCAATTGAAGGCACATCAACCATCTAAACCCTAATCGGGTTAATTGCTGATTTCAATAATTGGTTTAAGTTGAAGTTTGGGTTGAGTGGCCCAAACGGTTTCAAAACCATTTGGGGATCACCAAATGATCTTAAGAACGTTTTTTGATCACCCAAGACCATTTGTAGGTCTATGGTTAAGTAGGGTTGACCAATTTAGGGTCTAATGATATCAAGTTGTTGAGCAATTAAGTGCTGATTTGGTGACCAACCTAGGGTTCAAACCTTAAGTGAATGACTTGGTTTTTGATAAAATAATGGGAAAACGGTCTCAAGACCATTTGGAGGATATCCAAACGATCCCAAGACCGTTTGGGGGTCACCCAAGACCATTTCGAGGTCTAGGGTTGACTATGGTCAAGAAGTTGGAAATCTAAAGATAACAAGTTGAAGTGTAAATGATTAGTGACCTAATGATCAAATCAATGAGATAAACCTTAATTGGTTGAGTTAGTTTTTTGTGTGGACTTGAGAAAACGGTCTCAAGACCATTTGGAGGTCATCCAAATGATCCCAAGACTGTTTGGGGTCAGGTCATGACCAAATTGATAGATGGTTCAACGATTTCAAATCAATTAGACTCGTGTTGAAACATGTTGAAGGGTAATCAATTCCAATCCCTAATTCAACTGGTCCAAGCCCTAATTGATGATCAATTGAGTGTCAAATCAGTTGAGGGTTAACCTAATTGACTAAATTGATAAGTGGCTAACAAGTACATGATCGATTGAGGGGTTCAACATTGGAAACCCCAACTCAATTGAAGTGGTTGAGTCACTTTTTGGTCCATGCGGTTTTGAGGTGGTTTGGACCAAACGGTCTCAAGACCGTTTGGGTCCAAAGGGTCTCAAGACCGTTTGAGTCCAAACGGTCTCAAGAACGTTTGGGACCAAACGGTCACAAGACCGTTTGGGACCAAACGATCCAAAACCGTTTGGTGCTCATGCGGTTTCAAGATCAGTTATGTCCATGCGGTTTCAAAGTCAAACTTGACCAAACGGTCTTCATGAC
Organism: Alisma plantago-aquatica; assembly: GCA_963693085.1. Taxonomy (NCBI): domain Eukaryota; kingdom Viridiplantae; phylum Streptophyta; class Magnoliopsida; order Alismatales; family Alismataceae; genus Alisma; species Alisma plantago-aquatica. Next base: position 522,238,098 of record OY856415.1, read on the forward strand.
CAAATGGTCTTCACCCCATCTTGGGCAAACGGTCTTGAGTGTGCACTTTACTAAACGGTTTCAAAAGTCAAACTAGACCAAATGGTCAACAACACCAAACGGTTTCAAGGTTCATCCAAGACCGTTTGGGGAGTTTGTGTGCAAGACCGTTTGAGGTCTAAAGAGATCAAGAACGTTTGATGCCTTAGTGGTCAAGATGGTTTAGTAGTTTATTAACCTAAACCTCAATGGTACCTAAAGTGATTAAGGGATTAAGTAATTAATTGATTAATGCATGTGATGATCAATGGTGAACATTACAAAGGTACCCTTGATGGGATAAAGTGACCAATACCCTTTGATCAAGTTAGCCTTAATGACCATAATAGTAATGACATAACCCATGATGACAAGGTTGATTTGGCTTAACCTAATCAAGGGTGATGTAATCATCATCTGATAGAAAGAGGAGAGAGAAGACTCCTTATGAGAATGAGTATCAAGTAATAAACTTCCAATATGTATGAATATACCTAATTAGGGTATGATTCTTCATAATGAGATCATGGAAACCCTAATTATGATGGTTAATGAATCTTAACCTAATTTCAGGGCATTAATGGAAGTAATCCTCATACATGATGAGGGTATGATCTTAATTCATTACAATGTGAATAGTAAACCCTAATTTAGGGTAATGTGATGTAAAGTGAATAGTAAAGCCTAATCTAGGGAAATGTGATGATGTGAATAGTAAACCCTAATTTTGGGTTATGCTTTTAAGCATGAAACTCTATACTTGAATATGAAATAAATAATCATTATGCCTTTGTAAGCTAAAGGGGTTGAATAACCCTAATTGAATTGAAAAGGAAACCCTAAACCTAGAAACCAGTCGTGGTGATGTAACACGGTCGTGGTATATCTTCTGTAGCATATCTGTGCAAGATAGCACGACCGTGGTGTTCTATACTTGACTTGGAAATAATTTGTATTGTGCTAATATAGATATAATTTGTATGTTATCAATTATGTTAATCATGCAGGTCTTTATAATGAAGTGAGCATAGCCAGGTAAGGGTTATGATGCCATATTCATTGAAAACACAATATAAGATTTGAAAGTAATGATATGCTATGTTGCCTAGTGAGAGGTAACATATTAGAATTGATAGGCTATATGAACCATGAGAAATACCTGCATTGTTGCTATCATGTTCATATTGTTAATTGGCTTGATGGCTATATGTTACTTTGTAACAAGTGTTTTGCTGAACTAAGGGTTTGAACACCCATACTATTGAATCATATGATGAGATGGTTAGGGATTGATATCCCAACGATACTAGATGTGAAATGAACTTGATACAATTAGTACTCTTTCTTTATAGCAATAGTCTTATTGATTTATGTTATGAAAACATGTCTGATGCTAAAAGAATGCTATAATGTAATTAAATAATCAAGTTTAATGATATCATGTAGAGCCCTGACCATAGATCCATCATTGTCAGAAACTAAATGATGGTGAAATAGGTTTTCCTAAGGGAACTCCTGGAGAGCATACTTTTGAGCATGTGGGGGTTATGGACGTGAATATCCTTACGTCCTAATGTAGAAATTGATGTGAGATGTACAATTAATCTCTCAATCCTTCATTATATGTTTATGCCGGGATGATGTATCACTAATATCCCGATGATGTTGTTAATGTCGCATCGATGAGAGATAAACAAGAAATCCCTCAATGGCGAAGAGAGTACATCATGCCACTATAACTCTAATAGCGAAGTTGCCAGAATACCCTAGAAAGATATTTAAGCAGAGACACAAGATGTCCTACATGTTGTACCTGACACTGACTGAGGAAGATGAGGTCATAGAAATCCGGCTCTTCTGATGACCTATGTATGGTACCGATTGCGATTTAGTAATGGTCGGTTAGAGTATGAGAGGTGTAACTCATCTGCTCAGATCAGCTGTATAGCTTAAGTGCTTAGGTTGAAATACGAGAAACAATGATTGATGATACATTGTTTATAGTACCCTAGTTGAATAACTAGTATACATGTTCTTCATATTCCTTATTGATATATGTCTTGTCATCCAATCAAGTTATAATTGAAATGATTGCTTATGAAATATTGTTCTACTTAACTTAATCAATGTTTTACCTACTGTTGTATATTTATAGTTCTACTACTCAATAATTATGCTTCTGCCAAAGAGTTATAACTCTCGCTGGGACAATTATTCAATTGTCTCACCCCCATGGCATTCAACTTTTTAGGTAGACGTCGAGGACAAAGGAACCCTTCAGTGGGTGAGCAGCAACAACAGCAACAGCAACATCAGGGACAGTAGTGATCCTCAGGGGGAGACACTGTCTGTTAGGTCTTGTTTATAGAATGTCCTCTGAGTCGTCTCTGTACTCTCAGGTCCTAGGAGTCAGTAGATGGATTAATCTAGATCTGAGATTTTTGGCGTAATGCCTTGAGATTTTTGTATCTTGCCTTGTATAGATAAAAGGGCAGTTGATGTTGTGACTCTCGAGATGTGATATTACAAAGATGTAATGATGAATCAGTTTGTAAACAACTTATCTTGTTTCTTTATGTAAGAGTTTTACTATTTGAGGTTCTCTCTACAAAAAGTTTTAATTTTTAGTTATTTTCAGTAATTCTGCTGCTAACTAATCGCTTCTGCATTCGTTTAAATTCGTTAATCTTGTTTTCGCAAGACGGTCGCCACAGAAATCTTCTCTTTCATCTTCTACAAGATGATGTTTGCTTCAGCCTTGATTAAGCTAAGTCAACTCAATCTTGAATAAGAATTGACATCATGGGTTATGTCATTATCACCATGATCATTAGGGCTTAGCTACTTGAAGGGTACTAATCACCCTATCTCATTAAAGGTACCATTATTATAAACACCATTGATTTACATCATGTAATTGACCACTTAAACCATTGACTTTTATTCACTTTAAGTGTTCATACAATTTGATTAATTACTTTCCAAATGATCTTGGTCACTTAGACCTCAAATGGTCTTGACCAATCAGACCTCAAACGGTCTTGGTTGAATACTCAAAACCGTTTAGTAAAGTAGGTGGTGAAGACCATTTGCCAAAGTTGACTTTTTGAAACCGCATGCACCTAAACGGTTTGGGATCGTTTGGTCCCAAACGGTCTTGAGACCGTTTGGTCCAAACCCCCTCAAAACTGCAAGGACCAAAAAGGGTCTCAACCACTCCAATTAAATTAGGGTTTCCAATGTTGAATCCTTCAACCATTGAATTCATGTAAGCAATCATCAATTGAACCTATCACCATACTTCAATTGAGTTAATTAGTTCAACCTTCAACTGATTTGACCCTCAATTGAACCTCAATTGATCATCAATTAGGGTTTGAATCAATTGGATTAGGGTTTGGAATTGATGATCCTTCAACATTAACCAATGTGAAACTAGTTACTTTAAAACTATTGGACCACCATCCAAATTGGACATGACCTGACCCCAAACGGTCTTGAGGTCATTTGGATGACCTCCAAATGGTCTTGAAACCGTTTGCCCATGTCAACATCAAAATCCAAGTCAATCAATCAAAGTTTGGATCATTGGATTGATCACCAAATCAGCATTTGATTACACTTCAACTTAGTACCTTTAGATCTTCAAACACCTAACTATAGTCAACCCTAGACCTCCAAACGGTCTTGGGTGACCCCCAAACGGTCTTGGGATTGTTTGGATGACCTCCAAACGGTCTTGAGACCGTTTTCCCATCATATCATCATTAACCATGTCATTCAATTAGGGTTTGGATCCTAGGATTGGTCTCCAAATCAGCACTTAATTGTATTTCAATTTGGTATCTTTGGACCTTCAAACACTTGACCATGCTTAACCCTAGACCTCCAAACGGTCTTGGGTGACCCCCAAATGGTCTTGAGACCGTTTTGGTGATTCAAAAACGGTTTTGAAACCATTTGGGTCAATCAACCCAAAGCATCAACTCATTCAATTGCAAAATCAGCACTTAGCCGATTAGGGCTTATACCATATGTTTGAATCTTCAAATACCTAACCATACTCAACCCTAGACCTCCAAACGGTCTTGGTTGACCTCCAAACGGTCTTGAGACCGTTTGGGTGATTCCCAAACGGTTTTGAAACCGTTTGGGTCAATCAACCCAAGTTTCAAACTCAATCACTTATGAAATCAGCACTCAACCTGATTAGGGTTTAGGTGATTGATGGACCTTCAACTCATGAACTAATTGAAGTTAATAAATAATAATTGATTGTTCATTAACCTAGATCATTATGAAAAAATCCCCAAATGGTCAACCCTGGTCAACATCATCAAACGGTCTTAAACCGTTTGCTTCTATGCGGTTTAGTGAAACTGTTTCATTCCAAATGGTTTGAAACCGTTTGCTCCCAAACGGTTTGTGAAACCGTTTGGACATTTGATTGAAACCGTTTGGTCTAGATATTTGGGGAGGTGTGTTCTTATGATGATTTCATCATAATCAAGCTCTAGACCCACGAAACCTGCTGTGATTTCCATGGAGATTGCATCAATCAACCAAATCAATAATTGTAAATAGAGAAATGATCATTATTTGATGGGGAATTGAATACAATAACAAATTTAGGGTTTCAAGTTATAAAACTCACCTCCAATTGAGATCCAAATCTCCAAGATCATGCCAAAAATGGTAGATGAAGCTTTTGCAACTCCCCCTAGGCTCGTCCTCAAGCTTTTGGTTGAACATTTTGGCTAGGGTTGAAGAGGAGATCGAATTAAGAAGAAATCAATGATTTACTTTCAATTTCCACCATGGAATCAAGGGGAAAAGAGGTAAAGAACCTTACCAACAAGTTGGGGTAGTCCTCCTTCTTTTCCTGAGCTTCTCTTGGGGTCGGCCAAGGCAAAGAAAGAAAGGAAATCCGAAAAGAAGTCCTTAAGTGAGTGGAGAAAGGGATATGTATAAGGAAATCCCAAGGAGAGAGAAAATGGGATTATTTCCTTTAATTCCCAAAATAATTTCCACCAAATACCCCTCCATTTCTTGGACACGAAGACATATTTATGTTCTTGCAAAACCTCTTCATTATCCAAGAATAAAGGGAAAAGAAATTAAGCACCTTAACCCTTATAATATTAATATCCATTTTTGAGTGGAATTTCTTTTTCTTATAATAATGGTGAGTGGAATTTCACCTCCTTAGGATATGCTCGTGCCTTTGCAAGGCTTAAGCTCGTCCACACACATATGAATCCAACCATTTTAATTTTGGTTGAAGGCCCCTTCAATTGTTTTATTTATTTTTGCATTAAATTGAATTAGGGTTCCAATTAGGCTTAAATCTTGATTATTTTAATATCAAGATTCTCTCTCCTCCAACTTAATTCAAATGAGGCTACCCTCTCATTTTATTTGCTCTAAATGATGTCAAGAAACATTAGGGACCTTATTGAAATGGTAATTTGCATATTGAACCTTAGGTTTTGGGTAAATTGCATTTTACACCAAAACTAGGTTTTAATGCACAAACATTGTCCAACAAGTTCTATCTTAGTGTCCAGGCTTGTGGAAACCATACCACTACATCATATTCATTCTTATGATGTCTCAACATCAGAGGAACATATTATTATGTAACATTTGTAAGTTAGCCCCTTAACTTGGGTAATTTGCACTTTAGTCCAAAATAAGCAAGCATTGCTTCAACATTGTTCAAACAGGACCAAAATTGAAACATAAGTTCCTCATGAGCCCTAATTACTTTTCACAAGATGAGATTAATCATAAAATCATCTTTCTTTATTAAAACACCTACGGTTAAAGCATAACCCAGGTCAGGGATGTTACAGTTATATCTCTCGTTGGGACGTTGACCTCACATCGTGGGTCGCCACATCTTTTTACGTGATTGTCAACGACGTGGTCAAGTTTATGGTGGTGAAGAAGAGCATCTTGGAGAGAAATATGAGCAAAAGGTTGGCCAGTAATTAGTGTGTCCTAGAGTCGTCCATGTACTTCCAGGTCCAGTCAGTGTATGTTTTGTAGATGATATGTATATTGACTCGAGTTTTTGGTAGTGTGTTGATGTTTGTATATGGCATGTACATGTGGAACATTACCTTTTTCATATAGGTTGTGGATTCAACCACTGCACATACATGTAAATACCTAATATGGTATATGTTGATATGCAAGTTGTTGGACCTTTACGTAAATATCTATGAACATGATGGTAATGTTTTAATCCATTTTAATTTACCCTCTTTTATGGTTATGTGGTTAATTAGCAGTTGATCATATGTTTTGTTTTGAGTAATCACATTTACTGTGACAGGGTGTCATAGTATTCGGGCTACTTCTTCATATATATCATAGTCCATAGCTAGTTTCACCATTCCTGTTACAGACCTACAAGGATGGGCTCTACATTGTTCAAGGAAGTTACTACTACTGTAATTTCTAATTACATCTTTCTCTTAGACTGATCTCTTTTATTTCTATATTTTACTTATTACTTTTACTGAACTTAATTTGCAAATGATACTGAAAGAAATATTTCACATACTGACTACCCTTCTCTAAGGAATTCTCATTGCTCAAATTCTTAACATAGTGATAACCCTTCACTTAGGGTTTTTTATTACTCATATAACATTTATCATATTTTTAATTTTATATTGTCCCTACTTATATAATGATTCTTATTCAACATTTCTCACATGTATGTACAGCATCAACAAATCCCTAACTAGGGGAAAGCCTTTTTTATTTACTTGCAGTAGCATAACAACTTATGCATTTCATGACAAGGAACTGAACTAGAGTTTTTACATCACACAAATCAAAATGTGTATGCACAAAAAATAATATCCAGGTACAACCTAAAGTTCACATGAATCATTTCAATCAGCCATTTACTACTAAATTAGACATGTACACTTTTAGAACCATACTATATTGAGTTTTCCATCATTGATTACTTACTTTTCATAAGATATGTATTGTATATATAAAAAAACTCTAATTTGTCAAGATGTGAAATCAAATTGATCAAACATGTCTGGTTAAATACACTAATCATATAAGCAGGACCATATAACCATTTGTCTAGATTTCAGCTAGACTATTCTTTGAACACCCAAATAATTTAGAAATTTGGATTTCTAAAAATTCTCAAATAAATTTTAAAAATCTTTAATATTCAAGATACATGGATTTCTATACCTATTACATAACATAAACATTTTCATATCATATTTGGAACATAGAAAGGTATGCTCTACAAACTGAATTTAAAAATACTAACTTTTTCTTTACTGTCATCTAAGGAAATTTGAGAATTTCAACTAGAATCATCTAATCCGGTATAATTATCTGAATGATTTATTTACTAACTCACCACATATGTACAAAGCTAAAAAAACGTGGCCCAAGAACTGATCTCCTTGAATCCAAATCAAACTTTGAAAATTTAGTCATTTTGTTCCTCCTTTCAACTCAAGAACTCTAGAAAAGGAGATTGGAGATAAAGAAAGAGAAAAGATTATGATTTGATATCCTTTTGATTCATATTAGAGGAGAGTCAGAATGTATACATAGGAGAGAATATTCACCATAAAAACCTATTTATTTATAGAAGATTAACTTACTTGATTTCATCACTTCTATGAATATAGAACCCAAGATCACATCTCCACTTATTTCCTCTTTTAAACCCTAATTCTCCCTCCCTCTCTCTCTCTCTACATATTCATTTTTTGGGGATGAATCATGAATTATGAGAGATACATGTGTGTTAAGTTTTTGATATATATATCATTTGAGGTGTTTTGGCTATTGCAAATAATCATCATTTTACATTTTATTTTAGTACAACACATTTTTAGTCTAAAAGTTACTTTTTACATTAATTATTTCACCCTTTAAATGATATTGCTAAATTTTAAAAATTGTGTATGTTGTTTTAAATTCACTTCCATACCTAATATAAATCAATTATACTTACCAATAAAATATTGAAAATAAAATACTATACTGATAATATTTTAGAATTTCAGAATGTTTGGCTGAATATTTACTAATAAATATCAGCTCATAAATAGTCCATCACTCAACCAAAAATTTTGAAGAAAAAAAATTATACATCATTGCATGAGAGTAATACCAATTTTTAGAACTATCTAAGATGTTAATAAAGTATTAAAAATCATTTATTATACTACTATTTTAATCATTAGATTTCTCATCACATTTTTTATTAACATGCAATCGAAATTAGTGCATTAGGCTTCAACAAGATAAAATATATTAGTATTTCTAATAACAACTTACATATTTCTAACTATGTATATCAATATGGATCATGCACATCTAAATTAGATATCAATTTCACCTTACTAAAAATTGAGCTTTGGGTTTTATAACCCTCAATTATTTACTAAGTAGGGATAGAGTTGTTACAATGCCCCCACTATAAAGTTTCATCCTTGACACTTACAAACACAAAGAGATAAGTTCACTCAAAAAAAAATTGTATTCTAAATTCATATGCTTCTCTTGTTCTTGTATCCCTTATCTGAATATTGAGTTTGACACTAAACTCTCTATTTTTCTTTCAAGTTCCAATCACCTTGTAACAAATCATTCAATGTCAACAAGAAAACATTGGTTTAATGATCAATTTCAAGTAATGCTCTTTCATTCAACCTGGTACATACTCTTGAGATTTATTCTTTGCATGTATCTTGTTTTGTATTGTATTAACTATACACTTATTTCTCTACTATATTTTTGTAGCACAACTGAAAACACAAAAGAATCTATTTTGTTATTTTGGTATCTTAATCTTGAAGCTGCCACAAGCCACAAGATTATAATAATCACAATTCTACTATCAAGTTGCAATTCTAATATTTGAGTAACAGAGATCACAATCAACTATCCCTTCTACTTAATTATTATACATTCACAGACAATTTAAACCATACAAATCCTTTTTTCTTGGAACATCTTTCACAAACTAAATTTTTAGAGAAAAAGATATCAGCATTACTAAAAACATTTTTCATGGATTCACTTCTCAACCCTCATTACTTCTCTCGTCTTATTTATCTTCATCTATTCTGTTATATTATGAAGAGATGATTGGCCATGAATGTTCAAATACTCAAAACTCATTATGAACTTCTTGTCATTATTGAATTTTATTTAACGTGCATCTCTTATATTTTAAATTTAGTTGGCATTCTCTTTTTGTAATTATCACCAGATTCTTCAATCACATTTATGAATTGCATGTGTCATACTTCAAATTATTTACTAATAGTTACTTCACCTTATTTGTATATATCTTCATGCTTCCTCATATAACATCATTGGGATCAAAGGTGAAGTTGCTATGGGCAAGCCTTGAGTTACCATTCTAATACATCCTAAGATGTATGCTTCATTTATAACTTATCCTATTTAGGTTATTTTTTCTTTACTATGATGAAAGTTCATTCCACTTTTAAAACTCTCATGTATCTTAATTTTCTCATATACATTCATCTTCTTTTTCTTGTATTGGACTCCATCTAATTGTTCAACTATAGTATTATAGATTGTATTGTATCATCACTACTCTTACATGAGAATCTCTCATGATGTTTAAGTTTCATTATTATTATTTCATTTTATTGTATTCTTGTTCAAGAATTTAAATTTCTCATCATTATGACCACAGTTCTCTAATTCTTTACTAGGATAGATATAAGAATACATTCATATGGAAAACAATACAAGCATCTCAATAGAATCTACAACATACAATTTCTTGACCACCAATCCCTTGATGAAATCTCAAAATTTAGATCAAGCTATTTTCTTCTCTTAGGCTATGTGGCTTAATAGTTTGATATACTCACTTTTTGGTACTAGTGAGGGCACCATAAACAACTATAAGTACATTACCTATTCTAAGATAGTATATTACTATTCCCCATTCTTATCCTTTTCTCATCTTCAAATAAATTTGTGGATGTCCCTCTTACTTGCATATAGTTTCATTTTCAATTAACTTTAAATCGCTCCTCATTTTACATTCACACAAGAAAATATTGAAGATGAAGATATGTCTAAGTATTCCAAATTTTGTTCTTCAAATATTCATTGTTAGCATTCTTAGTATTCTTGTTCTTGTCTGGATCTAATCATTTATTATCAACAAAAATTGACTCCTAAAATTTTCTTTCCCCTCATATTTTTCTTAGTATGATTTAAATATGAGTTTGTCTCCTATATACAATCAGTGGTTTGTTTATCACTATTTTCTTTTTGTACACCATTCCTTCCATCTACCATTATCCTTCATTTATTTATTATTATTCAATTCTCACAGATATATATATATATATGGAAATTCATAATCTATGGTATGTATAGTTTTCATTGGTCCCATGGGTTAAATCTATGAGTCAATATTTTCCTGGTTAGCTTCACCTTATTAAACTTAGTAAATGACTTCCATTTCATTATGATTCACATGTCTCATGAAAGAAAAGACACACTCGATATTAATATAAATTCATTTCCATGTGACTCATTCACTTGTTGGATCTTATCTTCATCCTTCTTAAACTTCCAGCCACAAGTAACTATTTAAACATGTTACAATAAAATCAGTCCATTACCCGATAAAGACATCTACATAAAAATAGAAACAAGGACGAATACAATTGAATTTATCTTGGGATGTATGTTTCCATATACTCATCTTATCATACAACTCTTTCTTTGTTCATTGCGATAATTGTTTTTCCTTGTTCTTGTTATTTCAACTAAATTTATAATCTTTCAAGATCTCATCCCTTTTGTGCAGGACCCCTTCAATGGTTGTCCCATTGAACCTTCTTCCACTCGCTCAACTATTATTCTTATACCTAAAAACCAAAATCCTAGTAGTTGTAGTCATCTTATGCCTATTTCCTTAAATAATGTTTGTGTGAAAGTTATATCTAAGATCATTGTAAACATGCTAAATCTATATCTCCATGAGTGGATTTCTCCAACTCGAGTGATCTTCATACCCAGAGGAAGTCTACATGATAACATTCTCTTGATGGAGGAAATCATACACTTGATGGAAACGAAAACAACTAGAGAATGGTAAATGGCAATCAAGGTGTATATATTGAAGCATACGATAAACTAAGATGGGATTCCATCCTCGAATCCCTCAACAGAACTCAATATTTGATGGGTGTGGTATAAAGGGAAGTCTTTTTTTGGTACTCTATGTGTCCCCTTCGTGAAACCCGACAAGTTTCTCTAGACTTCGGGGAGGGGGAGTTGAGATCGAGAGAGAGGTGAGGTGAGTGCGGAAAATTCAAGGAAAATGAGTGAAAAGAGTGTATAGGACATAGAGAAGAAGAGTAGGGGTAAAGGATGGTATTGGGAGGTAGATGCATGGCTAGCCGAACTCTACAATTTGTAACGGATGTGCAACCATGCTTGTTTGACCTTGGACATGCGAGGGAGGAGGAGGACTCCTTGGCCGTCCAATCAAGGCGCAATCTGCAGCCCCATGATTTTATGGTCAAAAGTGTATGTGCTATGAGGATTGATTGCCTTCACATGTGCTCTTGGCCATCTGCTGAATCAAGATCCATTGGCCACAAAAAGGATAAGTCAGGGAAAAGAAGGAAAAAGAGGAAAAAGGAGTTTTAAAAGGGATTTTCTTGCAAAAATCTTAGCTCTCAATGCACAAGTCCAAAAAATATGATTTTTTGAACAAAGAGTTAGAAACCCTATTCTTTGAGATTAAGAGGATTATGTGAACATATTACAAAATACATATGCTCAAAAGGATTTTATATTAATATAAGATAATCTATAGCATGTCATTTATCATATGTAGATTGATTATTTAGAAACATGTGACCCAAAACTACTTAAGAGACTAAGAGAGATATCATAGATTGCAACTGAGTATGTTATGAATAAACAAGTGCATATAAGGAAGAGAGAGAAAATTTCACCTCATCATAATCCCTTTCTCACCTCTAAATTCATGAGAGATAAGAGAGGAAATATACATCCCCACCTCCTACAACATTCAAGCAAGGTAGTATAGGCCTAAAACCCAAGTAGATGTCTCTCTCCCCTATCAACCCTCCAGTGGTGCAATGATATGAGCACCCAAGGTTGATGAAGATTATATCGTATTGTTATATTTAATCTCTCTTTTATAGGTTGTTCTCTTATTATTTTGCACCATTTTGTACACATACGACCCTTTCATAAAACAAAATCTAATGAACCTCATCAGGTTTTGTGATATCAAAAGGGCATCTTGGGGTTCCTAGCACCTTCCCTAATGTGCAACATGATGCCTTACTTGATCTTTGGTTGACCTCTTGCCTTATACACCACTTGTGATGCGTTTTATAGTTTTCCTCATTTTCCTTATAAACTTGGTGGAAAATCCAATTTTATTTTCCCAACGCGTCATTGATGTACACGTGTATGTTTCAATTCAGCTGTCAAAAAATCTTAAACCACAACAATAACTTACTCATTAAGTGATATGGAGGATGCTAAGGCCATCTAGGCAAACTTTATAGTATAGTTTAACCTACATTCATCATATTGTCATGTCATAGTATATTCTTACAGCTTGTTTGGGTCATATTTCAGGTGAATTGTTGAACTTCCTATCCATCTCTACTATCAAGTCATATTTGAAAACATTAGAGCCTTTTATGGGTGTAATATTCATAGTAGAAGGCAACATAGATAGCCAACCTCCTTCAGAACAAACAAGGAAGATACTATAAAAGAAAAATAACAAATTCACCATTTATGAGGACAATCCAATGATGATGAAGATATATTACCTGATAAAATTCCAATTGCAATAAAGATCTTGACCATAAAATGTAATCAAAAGATTACATCAATAAAGATGGTTCCTTGCATTAAACTAAGGAAGCAACTATGTTGGCTCAAACTGAAATTAGCATGTATGAGACTATGCAACAACAAGTGGAAGTTCTAGATTCAATATTGACTACTGATGAACACCACACCACAGTAAATCTAGAGGGGGATGAATTTATATATAGATCTACAACCATTGGTCATGGTAAAAAGACTCAAAGAAACTTTATACTTAACTGATTATCAACATAAGTCATCTCAATTTTATTTTTTGAATAAACTCCTCATAATTAAATGGAGAATATGGATAGAGAGGTAAGGAGTTATATATGTAAATTAGAAGAGGTTCCTTATCATAGTAGAAGCCAAAGAAGAAAATAGACAAAACGGTGACTAGTTTGACAACTTAGATATGTAGGATTTATCAATGCTCCGTGATAAATTCTATTACTACTACAGATTAGAGCGTTGAAGCATGAAGATATTTGGATGAATCTATGATTGAACATAATCTGAAGATATTATAGTCCAGTCATTTCATTATGTTCATGCCAAACTTTTATGCATTAAGTTGAATTTTAACTTTCTTTTTCACAATTCATGTTTTCTATTGATTTTAGTGGTAGGTATACTATCAAGAAATAATTTGTCTCTTTACGTTGATCTTGCTTCCCATAGAGGAAGGAAAGCTTCATTAATAAAGTCATACAAGATTTACCACAAAGATAGAAGAATCATTGCAAAGATAAATTTTGTCATATAAAATTGTATGCTCCTCAATGATAGATGTATTATTGAGTACATTTAGACACTACCATGACATGGAGGAAAGTTAACAATCATCATCAATCCAGATAAGTGAAAAATTTTAAGTAATCAAGGCCTTGTTTAGTTAATTGATGTCTACTATGATAAGTAGTAAATATCTCACATAAACCCCAACTTTCCCTATTCCAGGTGAAATACAAGTCAATGGTGAAAGGAATCAATTGAGTTATATTTCATGTTTCAAAATCTTAGTCGATGTTTGATATCCTTGAAAATTTACCCAAATTCCCATAAAACAACTTATCCTAGATTTGAATGAATTATCTAAAGGTAGAAATCCAACCAAACAATTTTCTTGCTCATAAATGTACGGTGGTATATTAGAACACTAGGGAAAGTCCATGTGACACAACATATTCTTTGATACAATCATTATTCGTATGGACTTTCTTAGGACATGCCCAACTAGCTTTGGAGTCTATTTGGGATACCATTTTCCAATTGGACTTCCTCCGAAGTATAATTGTCCGACTGAAAAGTTTCAAATCCCTAGAACTTATATCTACATTTAATACAACAATACTTACTTATTTATATCACCAGGATCTATTAGATTAGTGGTTACATTGTCTATCTCATTCAGTCATATCAATACAATATTGATTGCCTAAAATGCTAAATCTCTCATAAACTAGGTTTGTACAAATGTAAACCCTAACTAGACATCTAATATCATACAACCAACAAGAATTTGGTAGTTAACATACTAATATAATATGTCATTAATTAAACAAGAATAAAAAAAATCAAGATTCAGGTAAACGAAGGTTAAATAAGCAAGGAATGGGTCATTTAAATAATTCTATTTGGAGTTTTTCTTTGCATGTTATGGGCTATATTGTTGATCTTGATCCCATGGTCGTCATTGGAATAAATAAACCTATTGCATGCTAATTCATACTAATTTTCCACCTCCTAATCAAAAATAGTGTTACATTATCCTCTTTGCGTTATGTTCATTTCTTAGTCAAATGTGGGATTTTGTGTTATGCACATCAGACACTCCCTTGTTCCCATATGTAACCCGGATGAGAGGTAGATATAAAGGAGACGAGAAGAGAGGATGAGAATTATTGAAGAGATGAGAAGAAATGATATTTTTGGATGATCCTCTATTATACATGTTTGACTATACTTGGAGCTTCTTGTGTTGAGTTTTCCCATGGGTATGTCAACCCAACATCCAACTATGGCTATTTGTTGCTTTCTCACCCATGCAATGGTGTGCATGTATATGATGCGTCCCAAGACCCCCATACAAATTGATGTGGTTAGATGCACCTTAGGCATACTTGAGTCTTTAAGTGTTTATAATACTCAGTTTGGACATACTCTTATAGAATTCTACAAATGCATGGGCCGAGACTAGATAGGAGTGGCAGGTCGGGGTCAAACCCAAGGGAGGACGCGACACTAGCGCTAAGTTTGTTTGGGCTAGGTTCCTAATGTGGAGACTAGGATTTTTAGGGTTTGATCTTTGATCTTGTTTGTACACTAAGTGCTCGAGCATGAAACGTATGCAAGAAGAAAACCTATATTAACCCTAGGTAATTAGGACTAACAATGCAAGAAAAAACAATTACACTAGCTAAAGAAAGAAGAAGCAAACACCAAGCACTACACTAACAAGGCAATCCTAATTAGCAAGATAGAGAGAAACTAAATGAGAAAGTTTTCAAACCAAACAAGAAAGGTAAGTGATAATGAATAGTGACTCTTAGTTGGCCATGGATGGAATAGGGTGTATATAGGGGTACTCGTCCCTATCACCCCCTCTCCAACCTTGTGAGGCTCAATTGACTAGGGTTTAGGTGTAATTCAACCATTACCTAACAAGTCTAGGTTTCTAAGAAGGAAGATCTTAGGGAAATTGGGAGCCAAAGGTAGTAATGGAGGGTGGAAATAAGGGTTTTGCACCTCATGTCACCTCCCATCTAGCCATCAAATAGCTCCAAGCCATTTGCACTAAGGGTTCCCGTACTAGCCACTTAGATCTCTCACTTAGGATTCGATGAGTATATGGATATGTAAGAAAAGTTATAGATATCTAGGGATCACTAGTTGAACCTAGATGCAAAATCCCAAATTAGCCACATATCACCTATTTCCCCTATAACCTAGGTGTTTTCAAGCAAAAATCACATAGTAATACACTAGAAACAAGATAGAAGTGGAATATGACCATTCATAGATGAAATCACACTGTTTACAAATTATGCCCTCAACATGATATCAAAGTCAAAAATTTACACCCCAAACAGCCCACCTAGGGACTTAGC
Source organism: Alisma plantago-aquatica (assembly GCA_963693085.1). Lineage (NCBI taxonomy): Eukaryota > Viridiplantae > Streptophyta > Magnoliopsida > Alismatales > Alismataceae > Alisma > Alisma plantago-aquatica. The sequence continues at coordinate 522,254,147 of OY856415.1, forward strand.
TAGACGTGATCAAAAAAATGCAAAAGAAAGGGGAGAAGAAGAGAGATACTCCATGGATGTTGATGTAGAAGATTTGATATTCACCTCTAGAGGCTCCAAGCTCAAACACCTTCTCTAAGGATGGGAAATGGCATGGAAAGTGGAACAGAAATCGTCAAAACCCTAGAAAACTAGGGGTTCGAGGTGGGGATGAAAATGAAAGAGAAGTATGTGAGAATTAGTAGGTGGTAAAATGAATGCTTGGGAGATCTAAGCTTGTGCTCCTAGCCACCACCTATGCTTATATATAGGCTTGGAAAGCATAGGGTTAAGTGGGGGCATTTAGGTAAAATGATACTAGGGAAGCAAAAGGGCTTGGTAGGCAGCACGACCAATCTGGGTAGAACAGCGATGGTAGGGGTGAGTGGCAATGGTCTTAATGTGGACGTGGTGGTGATGGCAAAATGGCAGATAAAACTAGAGTTCTTGGCAACATGAGCATGGTGTCAATGAGGTAGAATGGTTGTGCTGGGTAGCATGGCCATCTTGAGGAGGTTGAGCTCGGGTCATTCTCTATGGCGGGGGCATTTTGGAGGTAGATGGGCACAACCTTTTCGACTGGCACGGTCATGTTGAGGTCATCTTGGCATGACCATGCTGGTTGGAACGGTCGTGCTACTTGAGGTTCATTTAGTCACTTATTCCCTATGATATTGTGATGGTGGCACGACCCTTTTGTGGCATCAAAACTGTGTTGGGGGGGTTCCTGCAACATTTGATCATCATTTTGATTATCATAATGTTCGCCTTGGCTTGATCTTTAGCAATTTAGGGTAGATCAGGGTAGTTCTTGGGCTCCTTCGAGGGTTAAGGAACTTTAGGATCATCCTTATCTCCATTTCATCCAAAATGTGGTCAATGTACCTGAAAATCATGCTAAGAACATCCATAAGTGCATTTGACTATGAAATCAATTATTGGGGGAATAACATGCATAATGAAGCATCTTAATGTAGATACTGGACAAAATGACACCAGATGAAGACCCAATTAAGGGCTTCATCAATTGACCACTTACTATTATGGACAAGATCTTTGACTTTCTTTTACCATGTCCCAACACTGTGTGGGATACTTAAGGATGTTAGTGATTGAATGATATTTTTCACGCGTCCCTGACACAATCTTCTACTGATCTAGTGGAGTTCTAGTTATATAGAATATTGCATGTTTCCTTCTGTAATTAAACATTGAACTTACCTAAATAAGGAAGAGTTCAAATTTGTAACATCTAGGGGTAGCTATTAATTTGTATGAGCTGAGTAAATCTTTCCTTTTATGCATTGAGGAAGTATGTCATGTTTTGGTCTATCATGATAACTTCTACATGGAATTTTTACCGCTTTTAGGAATGTAGAAAGTTAATTAGTTGGTGAGTGCATTGTCTATGTAGTATATGGGTTTAGGTCTGTTCTCTATTAGGGTCTGGTGTCTTAGTGTCTAAGTTAATTTTGTCCCCGTCATACATAATTATGTGGATCGTAAGATTTGTCCCATGCCTGATAGATTGCCAACATTTCAAAATAAGTTTCATTAGTGATCTTTCATTTTCATATATAAATCGTAAAGTTCCACATATACTTTTATATTAATCAAACTCATGATCTATTTTACTAACCCACATGGTTCGGTTTTGCAATGTATACTAGGGTATTGGCCCTCCAAAACCCTAGTAGTCTTGCAATATATACTACTCAAAATTATAATTATCCTAATTTAACTCCGTTCTTTTAAGAAACACTAACTATTTCATTAATCATCTCAATCTAGGGTAAGTCATCTTAGTAAACATGATGTGTGACTAGGTTCGAGACTATTTATACAATTTTAACGGTTTTAAGAAAAAGATACTCCTCCGTTGATACAAAAAAAGGACCCACCAAATTGCTGTTCACGCCGACGGGTCCCTTCAGTTGCCTACATTTTACACAGCCACCTCAGGCGAACCCTAAATCCCTCGCCGACAAAATCAAATGGCCTTCGCCGCCAGGTTCCTTCTCCGCCGGTTTTCGGCATCTGCAGTGTTGAACCCCTCCAACCCCGACGCCGTCCTGAGCAGTCTCCAGAAGACACGCTCCGCCCTGACGCTGCTCAAATCCGAGAAGGACCCGGACAAGATCCTCGACATCTGCCGCGCGGCGGCGCTGACCCCGGACTACCACCTGGACCGCCTGGCGCTGTCCGCCGCCGTCTCCAACCTCACCGCATCGAGCTCCTTCTCCACTGTGCGCTCTCTCGTCGATGGCCTGTCGACGTCAACCTGTACCGACACCGCCCTAAAGGAACAGCGGCTCAACGCGCGCTCCATCATGCTGTTCGGTCAAGCCGGGTTACTGGACGACGCCATCCGCTTGTTCGGCCGCCGCCCGGGCGTGGAGACCCTCAACGCGCTGCTCGTGGCGTGTGTGTTCGCCAAGAGGCATGATGAGGCGGGCAGGGTGTTTAAGGAGTTCCCCCGCAGCTATGGGGTGCAGCCCGACCGGGACACATACAACGCAGTGATTAGGGCCTTCTGTGATTCCGGGTCGGCGAGGTCCGTGTACTCGTTGCTGGAGGAGATGGGGCAGAAGGGGATCAAGCCGAATGTCACTACCTACAACACGCTGATCGCCGGGTTCTATCGGGAAGGGAAGGATGAAGAGGTGGAGAAGGTTTTGCAGCTAATGAAAAAAGAAGGCTGCTCTCCCACAACCAGCACTCTCAACACCATGATCAAGACGCTCTGCAGGCTGAATAAGTCCTCGGAAGCCCACGCTCTGTTCGAGAAGAGGCAGGAGATGAAGGTGAAGGCCAGCCACATCACCTACAACCACCTCGTGATCGGGTTCTCCAAAGAGGGCAAGTTGGATGATGCCAAGAGGCTGTTCGACGAAATGCGCAAGAGGGGGTTCATTCCAGACAGTCGGTGTTACTTCACGCTGGTGCATAGTTTATGTGAAGGCGGTGATTTCGAGGAGGCTTTGAAGGTGTACAAGGACTGCATGGAGAGGAACTGGGTGCCTTGCTTCTCGACCATGGAGTCGCTAGTGAAGGGGCTCATTGGTTTGTCCAAGGTCGATGAGGCCCGGGAGATTGTAGATACCATGAAGAAGAAGTTTGAGGATAAATCTGAACAGTGGAAGGAAGTTGAAGCCTCAATGCAGTAGTTGAACGACTTGCGTCTCTTCTGTTTGATTGAGATGGGAAAGCACTGGCTGATGTACATGAGAACATCCTGGGGATGTTCTTATAGGTGAGAGAGGAGCCCTCTCTTCAAACACACCACCTCCATATAAATCAGACTTCCGCAACTAATGTCATGTTGCATTTATGCCAATCATGCACATTTTTCTGGTCTTCGGATGATGTCGATTAAACTGTGGCATGATTTTTGCCTCGTGATAATTTCTATTGCGTTTCTTTTCGAGTGGCGATTGTGGGTTACCACTATAATTCGTTGGTTTAATAAGTTTTTGAGAGCTTAGGCGCTGGCGCCCCGTCCTTGATTATTCAAATTTCGGTTACAGTGGAATCCATTTATAATTTTACCGTTTTTTTTTAACTTGTGAAAGTGATGCGAGCTAATAGTAATGTCGTATTGTCTGTCTCAGTTTCGATCCTCGAAGCCAATCAAGCCTGGTTCCAGTGCTGCGTATGCATATGGAAAGATGGAAGCCCAGCTCCTAACCTGAGAATCTGCACCAATGTTTTCAAAATCGTACCGGCCGGGTCGGACCGGTACATCGGTGGTCAACCGGTCTGGAAGCTTTAAAAACCGGGTGTGGTTCATTTACTGAATGAAAAGGTGAAAATACCGGTCGAACCGGTAGATAGGACCGACCCGGGTCGCACCACTGGTCTTATCAACCATTAAAAAGAAAATATCGGTTGCCGCTGCATGTATAAATTCGGCCAAAAGTTATTACTCTAAAAGCCGTAATGAAACCCAATACGTGTAGCCTTTGCTAGAGTACCGGACGTCCTTTCTAATCTGGTGTTCTCTTTCTAGGGCGACGTTCTCTCTTGCTCGTGGATTGTTCTTCTTCCGTTATTCCGGCGCACGTTATATTTACTAATTTTATCGAAGTTTGCATCAGGCCGATACTCCCTTTCGTCTTTGTCGTATTGTCTTGAATCCTTGTTTGTGGTGGCATACTGAAGTAAGTATTATATCCAATTACATTAGAGGTCGCCGTGGTTATAATGGTTTAGTGGCATGGGCAGTAGGTGACGGCGAGAGTAGGATCTGCGCCTATGTTCTTGATGTCGAAAAAAATTAGTTTCGTTTCCTTTCCCACACCGTAAATCTAGAATAGAAATGACGATCCATCTTCAAATTTTCGTAGACAAAATGAACGACACCAATATAAATTTTCTTATAACAAAATGTCAAACAGCTAGTTAACAAGATTGAATATGTTCGCTTGTGACTTAAACAATCATTTAATTATACATACAATGTATATTTTGGAACAACCATCACATATCTCATCATCTAATATTCTTTAATCAGGTGCTACAAAATTTCTTCTTTTACAAATAGATCATGTTGTTACTTTGTTGTTATCTTGCTTCTAAGTATGTAGTCTTGTATCTAGCCGTCAAAATATTTATTTAATTCATTATAAGCATGTGAGAGACACTTTTATATCTGATTGTATTTCCATAATTGTGCAGATGGATGATAATCTTGAACGTAATGATTCAATCAATGTCGAGAATGTTGATTCTCATGTTCATGGTATATATCTGAATTCTAACCAAGCTGAGACAAATTGCAGTCAAGTCAAGCAGTTCGTCGCAAGTCTGATCTGGCTTGGGAGTATTGTACTATAGAACCAAGCACAAAGAAAGTGAAGTGCAATTTTTGTTCGAAGATTAATGGTGGAGGGGGTATTCAAAGGATGAAGGAACATTTAGCAAAAATACGGGGACAGGCTGCTCCATGTAGGAAGGTGCCTCCTCATGTTAAATACCAAATGTTGAAGGATATAAATTCACATAAGGAAAGAAAAGGGAAAGAAATCTAACAACACATCGAGCTCACAAAGTAAAAATGTCATTTCTAGTGTAAGCATTGGCCATTCTGCAAATATACTTCGGATGAAAATTCGTCATATTTTTTTCCCACCTAGTTCTCAACTGACTCTACATAGTGTTTTGACAGATTCAAAGAGAGTAGTTATTGTAGATTTTACAATCGCTAGATGGTTGTATGAGGCATGCATTCCATTTAATGCTATTAAGTCACCTTATTTTGTGAAGATGATTGACGCCATTACTTCAATTAGATTTGGATATAAATTACCATCTTACCATGTAGTTCGCACTTCTATGTTAGATGCAAATGTGGATGAGGTTAAAAAATTTGTGGATTCTTATAGACGATACTGGGAGATTACTGGTTGCACAATTATGGCAGATGGTTGGACATATGGGAGGAGTAGAACTTTGATAAATTTTCTTATATATTGTCCTCAAGGTTTACTATTTTTTAAATCTGTGGATATGCTAGTGAACATTCTAAAACTACAGAGATGCTATTTGAATTGTTCAAAGAAGTTATTGAATTTGTAGGTTCAAAAATGTTGTTCAACTCATCTCAGATAATGCTTCTAACTATGAGAAAGTTGGGAAGATGATTTCTTGACACTTTAAGCATATCCTTTGGACTTCTTGTGCTACCCATAGTTTAGATTTTATCCTTGAGAAATTTGAAAAATTACCTGATGTCCAAAAAAGCGTTGAGGAGACAAAAAAAGATTTTGAATTTTTTGTATAATCACACACATGTGTTGCATCTAACGCGAAAATTTTGTAAAGGTGACCTACTGAGGCCAACAAATACCAGAGTTGCTACTAATTTTTTAGCAATTCAAAGTTTGGCTGGTAAAAGAGATGAATTACTATCCATGGTGGCGAGTAGAGATTGGGTGAATCACAAGTTGTCAAGAACTAGTGTGGTTGTACAAGTGAAAGAGATTATTATGAGGACGTCATTTTAGAATGTGTGTGAGTTAGTTGTCAAACTTTCTGAGCCCCTCGTGCTAATGCTACGCCTGGCTGATAGTGATGAAAATTCCTCCATGGGATATTTTCATGAGGGCATGAGAAGAGCAAGAGAATCCATCAAATCTACTTTTAGTGGGAATGAGTCATTATATTCTTCATATTTAGATTTGATTGATGGGAAATGGGATGAAAGAATCACACTATGTTTTCATGCTACTGGTCTATTCTTGAATCCACAATTCTTATATAACGATCAAGAATATTGCAATTCAAATAAAATTTGGAGTAAATTTTTGGATGCTGCAGAGAAAATGTACAATGACAACGTGGATGTGATTGACCAAATAACACAGGAGTACAGGCTTTATAGGAATGCTTTAGGTGAATTTGATCGACAAATTACTATTCAATATATATATATATAATTCTTCTTGATAAGAGTTTAAATTTTATATTATGTTTTCTTGCATCTAACTTCTTTCATTAAGTTGTCTATTTACGTAACTTTTTTATTACAGTTGTGTGGTGGGAAAATTTTGAGGTGATGCCCTTACATTACAAAAAATGGCAATTCGTATTCTTAGCCAAACTGTAAGTGCATGTGGTTGTGAGAGAAATTGGAGTGTGCACTAGAATTTGAGGCTAAGGTTAGTCTTTCTAGTATTAAAATAACTTACAATTTTAAATTATTTTATTTATATTCATAATATAATAATGATGTAAGGAAAATACTTTAAGAGTAAAAGATGTTGCCCCCATAAGCTTGAAATAGATGAACTTGTTTAAGGATATGGTCGAGGAGCTAGTTATTAATGAAGTTGATCTAAATGCTTGGTTGGATGAGGAAGTACAACCTTTAGTTGAGGATTTGACAAATTAAGATAAATTTATATTTATAATCATAATATTTATCATATTATACAATTAGATTTGTTTCATATCTTGCTTTTGAATTTTGTAGGTACTCCTGCGTGATGACCATGGTCGAAAACTTTATGTATTTATTTTATGTTTACCATGAGATGGTGAACCTTTTAGATTGGATTAAATTTATTTGCATCATTCTCGTATGACAAGTTTATGAACTATTTTAATTATGAACAAGCTTTTCATTTTATACATTGCCATTATGTTTATGCCGCATAGGACACCCAATTGTTTGTGCCCGTTGTAGGTCCATGGTTATGTGCACCATTTACATCTTGTTTACCATTTATCATTACATATTGTGTGGTTCATATTTTATTTTTGTTGAAAATGCACTACAAGTTGATAATGGGTCTTGTTATTCTCATTAATGGGTGAATAAGATGAATTTAAAGTAACATTACATAGCCAAGTATTATACACACACATTATATATATATATATATATATATATATATATATATATATATATATATATGTGTGTGTGTGTGTGTGTGTGTGTTATGACCGTATCTGAGTTTAATTGGTAAACTAGGGTTTACCTGGATTATTATATGCTTAATTGGATTGATCATTTCTTAAATCTAATTAATGATGATAATTCAATTGTTATATTTTAAACCTAATAAGAATGTTAAGTATTCTATTGTTTGATATATTAGGGTTTGAGAAATATAAACCCTAGTTGGCTGAAATTAGGGTTTTGATGGTACATGAGTATGGAATTTGATCAAGATAGTAGTAAGGTAAATAATTTATCATATTTTCTATATAATTTGGATTTAATTGAAATTTGGATATAATACGTATAACTCAATCATGCATTTCAGTGAAAAATTTCAGAATTTTTGGATATTCTTTGAAAGTCATTCTCGGTCGAGATATACTTCAATCGACCATGCTAACAGAATGTTGTTCAGCAGTATATTGTTTGATTTTTAATTATTTATTGTTAACTCCAAATTATTTAAAATTTTAATTGGATATCTAAAACTCAATCATAAACATCAGTTAAAATTTTCATAATTTTTGGATGCGTTTAGACCTTATCAGTAGACGAATTACATTAACTGACATTTCTACAGACTTCTGGATAGCAGTGCACTATTCGATTTTAGTTATTTAATGGAAGCTTGGAATGATCTCAAATTTTAACTGAATATTTTTAAATCAATTATACACAACATGATAAATTCTCATAATATTTGTAGAATGTTTGATCTTTAAAATACACGAATTACATAAACCTTTTTATGACAAAAAAATTGCTGAAATAAGAAAAAGTATAGTAAGGGTCAAAGTGCAATTGACCCAAGCAGCTCAATTGCTCTATATGGTCAACCTAACACACAAGGAGTTCTCATAATTCGTGATTCAATCCAGAGAAATGAAATCCTAGAGAGAGACAGAGAGTTAGGGTTTGAGAGTAGAAATTGATGGAGATGCTGACCTAGGGTTTTGCGGTCTGAGGAATGATGAAATCATGTAAGTTTAACTTCTTTGGATATAGTTTCATGGTGAATCTTCTCTCACATGTCAAAATTCTGTCCCTCCTCTGATTTGATCCAAAATGGTATCAAAACTTCCCCTTTTCTCATTCTTTCTTCATAACCCCTCATTTTTAGGGTTTCCGAGTTGAAAGGAAGAAGAATTGGGTGAATTGCTAGGGATTTGATATGAGATCGAGATTTTCAAGGATGAGATACGTTTTTAAGGTGTTTTCACAACTTAGGGTGAGTGGAAACTTCCTTTAAATAGTATATTGCACGAAAATTGGTTAAATCATCCATAATCTTTAATTGCTTAGTATGCGACTACAAACCCTGAATTGTCTATTTGTTCTAAGTTGTTGCAAAATGATATGAAATGGATTCTTCCTCTGTTTGGATGAATTTCAGATGATAAAATCATATTATGTATACAATACATCCTAATGAGAATTTCCTAAGTATTCGCAGAGGTTATAAGAATAAACTAAAATATAGGGAATTTGTCTATGACTGAAATTTGTTGTATAAGTAAATAGAGAAAATTGCTTATCTAGATCCCCTTGGTGATGAATGATTGTTTATCTAAATTTGTAGTACATATATGTCAGATACTATCTTGGATTTTGTTCAAAGTGAATAGTGTTTGTTTGATATCTCAGTAAAGAGGGTGAAACCCTAGATGCGATGAAAGTTGGATATTTGCGAATAGATATCGTGAAATTCATTTGAAGGGATTTTCTTGACATGATAGACTTTATTTATTCAATATTATTATTGATGCCTGATATCCTAGTGAATGGCATGGAAATCCAAATTCAACTCAGTTCCAAGGTTTCATGCATATATTGATTTTATATGATTTGTTGATAGTAGTCTTTATTCAATGAATGTTTATGTCACATGAAATCTTTATGGGGGACATGGGAATAAGTTGTTGCCTAGTGAGAGGTGACAAGATGTGTGATGGCCTTGTGAGCCATGAGAATACTTGTACAACCAGTAAAATGAATACCTTGGTCTAAGGACCTAGAGGTAATGGTTACTTGTAACAGAGGTAACAATGCTATGTGATGATCTAAGGGTTTGAATACCAAGATCCAGTAGTCATGATAATGATGTGAAGGGATGAGAATTCCCAGTAATGTGATAAGGGATTGAGATCCCAGGTATCATGTGTTTTAAAGATTTGAAAAGTGCGTGATAGATGTATTACACCTTTCTTTGTAGCATTTGTGGTGATTAAATGAAACCCTAAGGGTAGGGTGTTCAATGAATCAAGTATTGTGATATCAATATTCTCAGTTATTATTAATAATGCTTGTCATGATGAGTAAATAACTCTTAATTGAGTTATGAGATGTACAACTCAAGATTTGGGTTGATATGCATGATTCTAGTGTGTATGTGCCAAGTGGACATGAAATCTGTTTATTTAAGAATTTTAGTCTACCTGCATGTATAGTATGTTGATTACTCAGTATATTACAGTATTTTGAATATACTACTCTACCAAGTTTAGAATGATATACATGTTGTATTATAACTTCAAATAAGTAGACATGACACCATAGAGATACCAGAGTCAAGTATAAGTAAGAGAAGGGTACAATGTAGAAAGAGCTTTCTAGGAGTAATAAAATAATAGACTTAGGAGCCCTAAACACCGTAGAACCCCCATGTGAGGTATGCACCTTAGGGGTGAAACGACCTAACCCTGGCAGCGTCCAGTATACGGGGGTCAGAACATGCTATCAGGTGGCACCGGGGACGAAGCCCTAGTGGAAGTCCTCCTTAAATTATAGTTTGCAGTGTCCAACATCAACCAGAAGTCCTAGTGGCACTAGAGTACAGAAAAAGCCAAGAGGTGGTTTGACTCTCCGCATGTGTGCTCAGGTTAGAGGAGGAGTCCAGTTTAGGCCAGAGAGCCATTTCCTTGTTGCAGACCAAGAGAGTAGTCAGACTTAGCATTTCCCGGGTGTGTCTGCTAAGTCTTGTACGGTGTGATCGTAGTGCACTACGAGTCTTCATATGTAGAGTACATTGCATATGATCAGGGCATAATAAAATGAATGAGAGGTCAAACAAGTGTGTACAGTTATTCAATTATTCTTTGTATGTTTCTAAATTATTAGTTCTCTTTATGATCAATCAAGCATTTCATATATTTATTCACTCTTATAGATATTTAGAGTATCCTGCCATATTTATGCTTGTTAATTATTAGACTCTCTAAATCTTTCTACTGTTATAATTAATATCAATTGCTCAAAAGTATATATGCAATTAGATCAGTGCTTTAGACTGTTTCTTTGAAGTACTCATTCACTGAGCGAGTAGGCTCACCCCTCTACTCAAAATTTTTAGGGAAATCACATGGACTTGAAGAAGATATCATTGCATCAGAGTAGATCTGCCACAAGAGTTAAGTCTAAGTATAGTTAAGTTCAGTCGGTCCCTGTCACTCTAGGTCCTTGTATAGATATGAGAGAGAGTTGTAACTGATGTTTTGTATGTTTGTTTCCTTAATAAGAGAGAATGCAAATGATTGTCATGTCGTATGTACATGGAAGTGTGAGAAACATAATGAATGTATGGATGTGTATCATTAAATGCGGAGATTATATTAGAGAAATGAAAGTTTAATTCTCTTGTAAAGTTAGTTTATGTGGTTCAATGTTAGAAAACAAAGAGTTTGAAAAGGAAGAAAAAGTTAAGGGTGATTTTTGTATTACGTTAAATCCTCATTTTATACCCTAATCTCATGATTAATGGTAATTATGAGATCGAGGTGTAATATATATATATATATATATATATATATATATATATATATATATATATATATATATATATATATATATATATATATATATATATATATATATTGTGTTCCCGGTTCAACTGGTCTGACCGCTATTTGCCTTATACAATGGTGACGAGTTTGGTTTTTTCCAGTCCAGAGTTCTACTGATGTCATGCTGACGTCATTTTCAGTCTAGTCGGTTTGACCACTCCAGTTCAACCCGGATCAATCCGATTTGAGTCAACACCAGTTCGACCACCGGTTCGGTTCTAAAAATATTGACATGCACTGCTACCCTCTTGCACTTGTATTTGAGCATTGGAGCACATAACCTAAATTCACAACACTGGAATGTTTACACTGGAATGCTAAGAGTAAATACATAACGAATCCTTCTTGTGCATGTTTGGTATGACGTTGTAATGAGCGCAAGGTGTGACTTACAAAACAAAACTAATTTTGAAGATTCTAAGCTAAGTCTTGATGATGAAAATATATTCCCTTTTCTTACTTAAGATGATCTAAGCTTAAGATAAAGTTGAATATGCATGAGCCTCAAGCTCTTTTACTAAGGAGAACCTCAGTTTTAGGAAAAGATATGTGGCGAACTCCAGAGAGAGTGAGACCCACAAGGAGAGGGTCATAGGACCTACCCTACAATATATGAAAATATGTGAAATGATGTGTCCTAAGCTAGGTTACTCCTGAGTAGATGAGTTGAGTCCTTGTGCATGATTCCAATCTATATGTGAGAGTTGGGTTATAAAAACAATGATGGGTAGGTGACTCATAATGAGGAATTCAATCCTTTTGATTGAATAAGGTCTTAGCTTGAGTGACATATGCTTGTGAATCTCATCAATAGCTGCCAGTTAGGTGATATATGAACTCTAGTTCTAAGAGTAAAATGCTTCGTGCATAAGATACTCATAAATGTTGTTCCTTCCACTTTTTTGTCTCTATATATGATGCTAGAAACCTCACTTGAGCTATTTGGATGATTATGTATGAAGGGTCACTTAGATAAGCTTGACCTATTCTATATTCCCTTCCTATATCATACATGAAATATCTAAGTTGAAATCATGATAAAATTGGCTTAGTATATCCTCCTTCCCTTTATGTCATGCATGAAAGATATAAGTTGAAATCATGAACTAGAAATAAATATATCTTTGGATCATGGGTTACATGATCACAACATATAGTTCTTAACTTCAAATCTTTTGACTCTAAGCTTCTAGTTTGGTAATAACTCTTACATAATAGGGTGAAACCTTGATATACAAAGACGAATATTAGTTCCCTCTAATGATGCGATCCTAGTATGATGTCGAGCATAAACAACAATAATGATTTCAAGTATGATAAATTTCAGTAGCTAATGAATTGAAATCTTGATATCACCTTATATAGATGAGAAGATGGAATTTGAACATTTGAGTATAATCTTCTCAACATCATATGTATGATAAACCCTATTTCCTGTAGGGAGGTAGGGGATGTAAATCTGATATTTAAATAATGTCATGCTATGATTGAGCTGATTGATGATGCTTTGACTGATATAAGGCAGAGTGTGCATCCATATTTGCTCAAAACCTAAGATGACAACTTATAGTTCATTAAAGACTATAACAACATTGGAACCTACAAGTAGTGACTGTTATGAAGTTGAACTTTTTAATATCACCATGATTGTGAAACTAGTTGAATTTCGAGGACAAAATTCCATATAAGGTGGGGTGAATGTAATAACTGTGATTTTAGGGTCCAATAACCAAAGATAACACTTGAGGTTCATTGTTATTCATAAGATGACCAATCTTAGAATGAAGTGATTTATTCAATATTTGAATTCAATTTACCTAAACTTGTGATTAGAGATATGATTGATGATGATGCTATTTGGGTTATATTATGATGGGTACCTTGTTAGTCAATTCGGACGTTTATGAGGTCAAGGTTTATAAATGTATTTATAAGGTTGATCGAAGAAATTGTCTCAACAACCAAAAATTGGGTCTTGTGTCTCAAAATTTTGGTAGAATCTATATTAGGATACTATGAGCCTATATCTAAAATTTTAGGATGTTTAGATGTTTCTACAAAGACATATTGAGGTTCCTATGCAAATTTATCCAAATTTTAGGATACTTGAATCTTTTTGATGAAGGAGATTGAGAACTACAGGTTGATGGACATGTCATGTGTCACGCAGCCCACCCAAGATGGGGAAGCATGACTTTAGTTACGTGAGGTTGATCAATAGGAAGCTTGGCCTGATCCTGCCTGCCAGTAGGAAACTTGATGAAGACCTCGTCATCACCCAACTCTGAAAGGTCAGGAGCATGTGGCCTAGAATGGGATCCATCATGAAGGAGGTGGTCGGGAAATCATATTTTGGGCATCTAATCTAGTTGTCTAGTTAAGGGAGAAATAATGAGAAAGGGGTGTAGCGGAGCGAGCGGTGATGTGCTATTTGTCAAGTGGAAGTGTTTTCATGTGATAAGATGAATCACAGTTCTATAATAGGTTGGGGAGAGGTAGGACAAATTGTTGCTGGAAATTATTGGAGTTCCATAGTTGATGAGATGGCACGAAGAAGAAATAATGATGATGGTCTCGGGCGAACGTCACATCATTGGTCAGCCATTGAGTGTGAGATCAATCGATTTGAGGGTGTAGAGTAGTGTCAGTGGGTAATACAGGGAGGGAAAAAGGGGGCACCGATTTCTAGGGAAAGATAGGGTTTAAGGGTGATGTTGACTCCCTTTCCCCTAGCCCTGATTTTTAAAGGTGTGGTCATGATGATCGAGTGAGTTGGAGAGACCAAATTGGTAAATCAACATTCTTCATGTTGTAGTAGTTAGGTCGTTGGTTCGGTGATCCCAACGATGTGGGTTGACAAATCAACACAGATGAACTCTTATGATTACTTCAGGTTGGATGGCTGATCAACATGCACAGATGGTTGAATACACGAGGTCTAATGGTTATTAATGATTGTCCACCTGATTGCCATTTGATCTGGAGAAGGGAACATACAACAAATAGATTCTTGGTTCTAGAACTACTGATGGTTTTGGTCTTCACATTGATCGTCCAATCAGATCTCTTGGTTGGATAATCAAACCCATTCTTCTGAATTTAGTGGCTACTGACATTTTTAGCCCCATGTGGTTTCCCAAACTGAACAATTGATCGAATGATGAGTATATTTCAAAGAAAAACACCTACTACATGTAAATTGATCGACCAAAAGGACTGGTTGGGTGATCATCAAGTAGTTGAGTGCTTGAGTGATATTTGAACTATGTGGTCATGCAATCAGCTAGTCTCACTGACCGATCATGGGTTAGCATGATCTCTGTTAACCTATAGGCAAAATTTTAACCAAAATTTAGACCAATTGAATGTTCAACCACAAAATGCAAGTAGGAAAATGAGCTCATAGGGTAGAAATGAAACCTAACTAGTTTGAAAAAAATCTAGATTTAAACTATATAATCGTCGGGTTGCCTATCGACAAGAGACATGTTTAACCTTGTGGCTCATCACTTGGTTTCTCATATTGTAAGCAGATTCAAAAAAGGAAATGAAGATGCTTCCTTTGTTGTGAGATCTTTAGCAGATGTATCTATTTAGTCAATGGTTTTTTTTGCAACAAATACACCCTTGTTCTTGTCCCACAAACAAATGCATCATGTGAGTAGATCTTATTCACAAGGTATGGCATGTGTCATCACGGTCACAATTTACTGATAAATAGTTTCAAGTGGAAGACGAGAGAAAAAATTGATCTCCCACTTGGATATCATTTCATTTGAGGTTCCCATAATGCAAGATCTTGGTATTCTCTTTGTATATACATGTGTTCTCATAAGTGTCATGCATTACTCCTCCAACTCTTGCAATTGTAGGAAACATCTATCTCTAGTGAGAGATAAGTCAAATTAAAAAATATAATTCCCCATCTAGATTTGTGATCCATTTTGGTAGGGATATGGCAAGACATTTTATAGATTAAACAGAGTGGAGTGGTCCCCAAAGGTGTATTGAATGCAATCTGGTATTTCCACAAGGTATCATTGAGGTTTAGTGCCTAATTTTTGTTTGTTCTTTTGAGTGCCTTCTCAAGGATGGCCTTGATTTATCGGTTGGACACCTAAACTTTGCTATATGTTTGAGAATATATGACATAGCTACTTAGTCATGAATGCCATGTCTTTTCATCAAGAGCTCAAACATTTTTATAATATATATTACCCTTCATCAGAAATGATTGTGTGCTCTAATCCAAACCCGGGGACAATGATATCACTACAAAACTTCCTAATGGGCTATGAGTCCCTTTTGACAGTGGGGATCGCCTCAAATCACTTGGACACATAATCTACAACAACAAGGATGTAAGAGTAGATACAAGAAGGGGATAATAACCCATGTATTCTACTCCTCAAATGTTAAAGATCTCTACATACCAAGATATCAAAGGAACTCATCACACATAGAAATGTTGATAGACCTTTGGCATTAATTGCAAGTGAGAAAGTACTCATAAGTATATTTGAAGATGGTAGGCAATTAAAACCCACACTAGATAACTTTCAAAGTAGTCTTCATAGCGCTCATGTGGCACCTGTTAGGCCTGAGTGACATTTCTTAAGAAATGCTTGTCTTTATTCTTTAGTAACACACCTTTGGTATAGGCATCGACATTGAGGCTGAAAAGGTCCATCTCACCCCAATAGTAGTGATTTACGTCATGGAAGAATTTATTCTTGGAGTGTCATGTATACAAATGATGTAGGACTCCTATAGTAAGTTAGTTCACAAATTTTTCAAACCAAGAAATTTCAAAAGACACTTTTATGAGATGATTGTTAGGAAGGGAATCATCAATGGGGTTCTTGTCTATGGAATGTATAGGACTGAGATGATTAACTACCATTTTATCACTTCCCTTCTTATCCCAGAGTTCAAGATTGAATTCTTTTAGAAAGAGGAACCATCGAATGAGTCTAATGTTGGCATCCTTCTCTATTATCAAATAATGGGTGGAAGCATGGTCGGTGCAGACAATCACTTTGGAGCCATAAAGATAGGATGTTACTTTGTCAAATGCAAAAAATTATAGAAGGAAGCTCCTTCTCCATAGTGGCATAGTTCCTCTATGCTTCATTCAAAGTTTTCAAGGCATACAAGATGACATGACACCTCTTGACAATGTGATGGCCTAAGACCACTTCCATGGTGTAGTTTCTAGCATCATACATGATATCAAAAGGTCATCATCATCAAAAGAGAAGATGACATCCTTCAGAAGAAGATTAGTCATTTGCATTGCAATTTTGGAGAAGTACTTGGTGAACTAATGGTAGAAACTAGAGTGTATGATAACATCAGTTTTGATGCACTTTTCATAGCATTTTTCATAATAAAAGTCTTTAGAATTGGTGTTTTGATGATTAGTTTTGTTCATTTGACTTTTAGTTTACCAAATGTTAAGCTTTGATTAGATTCTATTGATATTTGAAGGAATTTAGTGTAAAACTAGCAAACTTGATGGGTGATTTTTGATACTCTAAATCGATCACTTAGAAGTCGATAGATCCCCAACCACTGACCAAATGGGTCGACAGTTCAACCTAACCCCAAGAGACTCGACAAAGCCCTATCGAGTAATCATCGACAAATTTATCGAGACCCAACCTATCGAGTAGGAGAATTGATGTACTTATCGTGGGAGCCTTTACAAATTGATCTCATTGATGTCTTCTCGATAGAATGCTATCATTTTCCAACTATCAAACAAATCAATTGACAACCCTGTTGATGAGTAATGCCCTCTATGTCTTCATCAAGGAACCAGAAATTGATGACTATGTTGATAGCCCTATCGATGCCCCCAAAAAATGATGGACTCCTATCAAGGAGACATTCTTACAACATCCGTAAAGATCTAAATCACACAAGTCAAAGCCTATAAATAGACCCCCAAAGTGTTACTTCAAATGATCTTAGATTCTTGGAGTTATCACGCCCAAAGGCTTCCACCAAGTTCTAGAGCCTTAGGAAGAGAGCTATCGACCAATCAAGATCCATCGATCTAGTTGGACATCGATCTCTTCCTTAATGGTTCAATCCACTGCCATTGACGGATCTGATGGACCTTCTTGCATGAAGCCAAGATCAAAAAAAGGAGAGCCATCGATCACTAGCTATCGAATGCTAGCCATCAATTTCCTGCTTGATCAGCCAAAAGGTTGGTAGGTCAATCATTTGATCTACCCCACTATCAATATATTTCTCCCCTTTTCCTTATCATGACTTATTATTCAAGATACAATTTGTCTCTTTCCTGTGCCATGCATGGTTAAACTCCACAACTTAGGTTGGAAGTAGCCGTCAGGCCCTCTCATCCATGTATTTGTTCATTCTTCTATTTTATGGCATATGTTCTTACTTCTTTGTTTCTAAACTCTTATTTTACTATGTCGCATGTTGATTACCTACCTTCTTGTGATGTTTGATATGAATATTGTTCAAGAGAATAATTTCAAAGAGATCTAGAGTATAGGTTAGTAAAGAGTCACGAGAGTGAGGAGTCTCTATAACTAAAGTCATATGATATTCCCCTGGTCTTTTGGTTATTGTCTCGAGAGAGATAATCCTTAGATAAAAATCTGCACATATCTTAAGAGAAGGAAGGATAAGATATCTTTTATGACTTTTTGCAAAATAAGATAAGAATATATATAATTTAGGAGTGAAGGTTTTACATGGTTGTGGTTGTCTTGATTGGTGAAACCCAGTCCAAGTCTCTTTATAATTGTCTCACAACTTATTTTTATTTCATTCCCTTAGTGTTCTATAAACTTGGATTTACAGCTCAATTAGATTAGTTCTTTCCTAACTGGAATACCATCAATTCCACTTAATTTGAGACTAGACTAAGCGAAGACCACTTCATTTTTACTATGTTATTCTCCTTATCCATGTGTTCAACCTTGTATTACTATAATAGATTATGTATTGAGTTGTGAACATCTCTTCTAGTCAGGGACAAATTAAAAGTCAGATATCTTCGATTGGACAATTGTGTTTACACTTTTGACCCATGAAAAAGAGCGATCAAATTTTGGTGTCATTGTCGGGGATAAGGTAACGAATAATCTTTAAGAACTTGTTGTCTACTTAGCACTAGTTATTTCTTTTAATTTTTGCAAATAGTTTATTAGCATCCCTTTTTCTTACATTATCTATTTTCTAGGATACCATTTATGTTTCCAGTCTTAGATTCTGATCCTTTTGATATTTTGCTTATAGGTAGTATAATATCATTTCCTTTCAATGTTGGAGTTCCCTATTGAATTTCCTGAGGTAGATATTTTCCTCGACGATCTGATGGTTGCGCAACCGCCACCCACTAGAAATGCTCCTAAAAGTAGGCCCTCACTCTGGTCATTGGTCAGGTTAATGACAATATGGAACCTATTGTCCTTCCTCTCTTTCTATTGGATAATTTTGAGTTAAAGCCTGCATTTGTCAGCTTGATTCAACATCAAACTTTCAGAGGAAATTCTATCAATGAAAACCCCTATCATCACATTGATGCTTTCAAAAATCTCTATGATACCATGAAGGCTAACAGGTCCCCTCAAGAAGTCATCTATATGATAGGGTTTTGTTTCTCTTTAAAATACAAGGCTTTACAGTGGTACCTTCTAAAAAGGGGATAACTTCTTGTCAACAACTATAAGAAGCATTCGAGAACAAATTTTACCCTATTGAGAAGATGATTAGATGCAAACACAAGATAACTAGATTCAAGCAGAAACCCTCTGAGAGTTTGTATGATGCTTGGGAGAGATGTCAAGAGTATTTGAGAGATTTCCCACATCACAAAGATAACAAAGGTTTTATTGTCACCACTTTCTATGAAGATCTCACCTTCATAGAAAGGACATCCTAGGTGTTGTAGTTGGGAGAGATATTATGAAGCATGATGCAGAAGCCACCAAGGAGATCATCAATAATATGGTTGCACTTCAAGTAGGATGAGATTATGATAGAAGTTCTACAACAATTGTATCTTCCGTCAGTAGTTCTTTAGATTCAAACTTACTTGAAAGCATGAATAATAAACTGGATAGGTGGCAACTGACATCCACAACCTGAAGGAAGCCAATTCAAGATATTTCATTGAGGCCACAGTAAAATGTGTCAGATATAGAGAAGGGGGTCATGGGACCGATCATTTTATTTACACTCATGAAGCATAAGGCTAGGTAGTAAAGGTGTCTTATGTGAATTACAAGCGATTCCTATGGGAATATCTTTACAGTAGAAAATTCTTTTCAACTGAGTCAAACATCTCAAGCCATAGGCAGAGGACAAGTTGTTGGAAGAGGAACTCCTCCCATATTTCAACAGAATCAAACTCAACAACAACAACAACAAGGAAACATAAAAGGACAACAAAGACCATGTTTATTCCAACAACACCAAAAATTAATAATTGAGCTACATTATTTGATGGTAAATTAGGGGAGTGCATGTTGAGCTACAATAATCTGATGGTATACATGCAAACTCAATTAGGCATTGTGAACACCCAAATAAGCAATTTACAACAACACAACTGGATGATAGATCAACAACTAGCCTCCATTCTTGCATCTATTGGGCAACGAATTGGACAATTTCCTTCTAATATCGAACAAAACCTAATGAATGAAACTACCATGATGGATACTCTTTGCTCAAGAACTACGTCTTCTATGCCATAGATACAAATGATGCCTATTGAAGAAGATAGAAAAACAAAAGGAAAGGCTCCAATAATGAATAAATATTGAGGGGCTTCAAACCCTATCCCATCCATAAGAACATCTAAAATTCCTCCTGAAACACCCTTTCCTTATCACTTCATCAAGGCTCAACTGGAAAAGAGGTATACCAAGTTCTTAGACACTATCAACAAAATCCACTTAGACATCCCCCTTCTGGATGTCATTTATGAGATGCCTACATATGCAAAGTTCTTGAAGGATCTTATCACCAAGAAGAGAAAGAGAGGCAAGGTAGAAATAGTTCTCCTTGCAAGAATGGCTTCTGCTTTCTGTCAATCCGCAATGCTGATGAAATAGAAGGACCCAAGATCTTTCACCATCCCCTTTCTCATTGGAGACACTTCTTCTAGGTACGACCTTGCAGATCTGGGTCAGTATAAGTCTGACTACCAGGTTAGGTCTATCAGATATCATCAACTCCAACATGAGGATCCAGTTGGTCAACAATTCCTTTTTTAGGCTAGTGGGTGTGGTGACGTCCCTATCAGAATCCAAAATTTCTTCATTCCTTGTGATATCGTCATCATCAACATGGTTGAAGACCCTATGTGTCTAATGATCTTTGGGCAACCTTTTCTTTCTACAACCCATGCAATGATAGATGTCGCATATGGGATGATCACTATAAGGGTTGGCAACGAATCCATTGACTTTAATGTGCTTGATCATATGAAGGTTCCTTCACTGATGGAGACGATTTATTTTGCTGACTATTGCAGTAAATTGAATGTAGAAATTCAAGAACACAATGCAGTCATAGAGCCTTTGATGTGAGCCCTAATTAATCCTAGTTTGGGGATCACAAATCCTGAAGTGGAGGAAATTCTGGCCTATTTAGAAGCTGCAGAAGAAGAAGAATTTCAAGGTTCTATCAAAATTGTCAAGTACATTTCTCTCCTGTAAGAACCAAAAGACACTTTCACTCCAAAGCCTTCACCATAGCTCAAACCACTTCCTGAGGGTTTGAAGTACCAATTTCTTGACAATGAAAAGAAGAATCTAGTGATAATAAATGCACAATTATCTTCCGAACAACAACAACAACTTTTGTCTAAACTCAAGATTCAAAGAAAAGCCCTTGGCACTACAACAAAAACGACCATTTGTGGCATTTAATTTTGGGACATTTGTTAAAATGACCACTAAATATTTACTTGTATTGGCGTTTATTATTCAAATGCCTCTACATATATACTACTATAAGAGTTAACAAAAGAACTCTAATATTGGCTTTTATTTATATTTACAACGGCACTTTCTACATGCCAATCTGTAAAAAAAAAAATTTAATCAGTCTACTCAATATCTTTTCGTAACCGGCTGAGTTGGAATCCTTATTTAAGTATTCTAGAATTATTATTTGCGAAACGCGTGATCTCATTTTCCAGTTAGCACTTCTTTTTCGGATAATCACAAATTGATGTTGGTGTTTCTACCCTATATTTTTAACACGAAGCGAATCTCGACCCTGCCAAGTTTTCCTTCTCTACCTCCACACCTCCGTCTAACCCAAACCCTAAACTACTAGGCTTCGACTCCCAGTCCTTCCTAGATGTCGTCTTCAAGGTGATTATCAAAACCAACATGTGTACGTAGTTGAGAAGGAGGCGTTGTGTGCAATGGCGGAGTGCAAGGGCGCTGTGGAAAAGGCACCGTACTCAGTTCAGGAGCCACCTTGAGGACAAAATGATCCATTCGTGTCTGCATCTTCGATCCTAATATGTAACGATCCATATGCTTGCCCCCTCCACTTCGCTATTCAATTCCTTTGTGGTCTGTGATCGTTATTTTGGTAGTTAGCAATCAACTCTTAGAGATAAACAACCAGAGTAACATGACCAACTATACATCCAATTGTAATCCGAATAACCAAGATAACGATCAACAATTGTTGATATGTATTCCTCTTCATGATGCTCATTAAAAGATGATACTTAGAATTCTTTCCACTTGTTTAGGTCATTGGCTTGTCAACATTATCTGCCAACTTATTCTTTGTAATCATAACTATAACACTATCAGTTCTGGTCTTCATATTTGATTACCATATCAGTAAAAAGTAACCATTTTTTATGATGCCAAGAGACAATTGTATCTGGTGTAGTTAATGACATCTTATTTTTTCTCCATTTTCAGACTACTTTAGAACAAAACCCACTTCGTGATAAGCACAAACATATGCAAAAAAATTCTGTTTGTGTATTTCAAATGTGTATGTGTCCTGAAATGAATTTTAATTTTTTATTTCTGAAATATTTTGCATCCTCGATATAGAGTTGTAGGAAGGAAGAGAATGAAGGCTATATTCCTGGAATCTAGTTCGTAAGAATATATGTTAACAGTGAACATATCGAGCACCTTAGTTGCTAACTGGAGATGCAATGTGGATGAACGTGGTATCTAAGGGAGTTCAATTTTTTTTTTATGTTCTTGTCGGCTGCTGGTATGTTCGAATAAGATGCCTGTTGCTATGAATTGGATTGAAGGGAGGGGAAATATGTAGACTGTGAGTAATTTATTTGTAATTTTTCTTTTGTAGATACATTCTATAATATATATGTTGTGCTACTTAATGGGTTTACTGTCTCAGTCCCTTTTCAGGTTTAGAACTGTACTCCATAGCAAACTTGTTGAATGTAACAAAGACTAACACAAGATGTGTGATTCTGGTGATTACCTATGTGGCTCAACTCAGTTTAAAGAGGAACATGGAGCTACATCTAGTTTACTAATTTGGTAATTTTTTTCAACGAGATCACACCTCTGAAAAATGTCTATATATCATATGGATTGATTAGTAGTCAGTTAAAGGATTTGCCTTTTTTTCCTATCCTTGATTTGTTTGACGGAGTTGTTGAATTGGGTCTATGTTCATGGTAGTAAAGTCAAACATCAATCAGATTTCTTTTGCTCTTGTATGCCCATGATAACCATATATAAAACACACAATTGATTGTTGACTTTAAGTATTAGCAATGGAGTTCTTTATTAGATTAATAATATAGTTATAACATAAGCATATAAAAATTCAGTTACTAAAGTAACTACATATAACATCTTTTTTATTTTTTATTTTTTGCAAAAAGACCTATAGCTGTAGGGTTTAAAGTCTTCTAGAATTTAGATAGAACCATCGTACTAACTATGAGTAGTTTGCACACTACCCATTAAAGAAGAAATTACCTCTATGATACAAATCATGAGTAGATAAATTATCAATGGATCTATCTCTACTTTACCATTAATAATCATTCATGAGCGATATAACTATGGGACACTCATTTAAGGAATATTGTTCGTTATTAAACTTTGTATTGACATTACATATTATCATAGTATGATACTTAATTTCCAAATTTTGTACCTATCTCAAAGTGTTTATTTTTTTGTGACAGATCACCATAATTTTTCGATCCCTTTCAAGAATATCTACTTGTAAACTGATAAAGGATTTGATTTTGTCGTTATGGTTTGTTATCAAATTTTATCAGGTAATCAACGATAATAATTGCAATACTATCTTAAAGAGCACTCAAAAGATGACATCTTAGATAAGTGCATTACATTCATAGTATTCAGTTTGTACAACCTATGACTGGTTATATGGTGGGTGTTCATATTAAATATCCTTATCTGTTGGTACCCCAAACTACTTAGGGAATGAAAGTTGGGGATATATGTGCTCTGATTCCGTGAATACTGATGTTAAATCACGTAATTGCTATTCTAGGATGAAGGCATTGATGTCGTTATGGTGTCTTAGGCCCACTGTTCGGGAAATTAGTCTGCACGACCGTATATACTCCCGCATATACTTATTCAGTCATCCTACCGCACCGTATATTACTAATCAGTCCACTAAGCGGCCATGGGCCGCATATACTCCTGCTTGGCCGATTAAGCAGCCGATTAAACTCTACTTTTTGAAAAGCCCACAACTAACGGTCATGCATTTTGTACATACATGGATATATATACACACATTTCATTATATATATAAATTGAGATATATAGTTATTGAATTATATGTATACATTGTAATACATATAAAATTTTTTCACACACATTTGTATATTTATTTGAATACCTTCTGATATATTAACATGTATAGATACATATACAATATACCTAAATATACAATCACGTATTTGTACATGTATATATACATTTTGATTTATTCACATTTATACACACTATACATATATTTGTACATTGATTTACCTATATTTTAGTATTGTACATATATTACAAACACATTTTATATATAGACATATATACATATATACATATATAAGCATATCATACATCATACATGCATATTAATATATTTATAAGTATATAGATGTACGTGCCTACTCTATATATTTTAATTTATGATCTCGCTATATTATTTTATATATAATTAGTTTATTGAAATAAAAAAATCCAAAACTGCATATACTCCTGTATATACTCTCACATACCGCATATACTCTATGCAGTACCCTCTCCGCCCGTACACCGCATACCACTTTTCTGAACCATGGTTAGGCCTCCTTCAAATTGGTACTGCTGTGATCAACTACATGCTAGACCCTCTGGTTGCAAACTTCATGAAAGTGTTATGTAGCCAGGAAATATGCAGGACAATCGGGGTTCTCTCAATCTAAATGTCTAGTATCTGAGCTATTCTAATTTTAGTATATCTCACTAAAACCAACTATTTTTCTATTTTTTTAAGGTATGCTCTCGTGGAGATGGGTCATGACAGCCCAGATCCCCAATGAGCATGTTATATGAACTTCACCTTGGAAGATGTATAAAGATCCATACATAATTCTTGGAAAAGAATCCCCTACCTCTCGAGGACAACAAGGTGTCATCAGATCCTGAAGTCATCACCATGTGGTTGGATTTCAGCAACAAGTGGTTTAGTCTCATGCGTTTCAATAGGCCATTCAGGATCAGGTACAATGATGAACTTACCAATAATGTATGTCTCTTTTGTCAGGATTTTGGAATCTTCATTGAGAGAAAGATGGTTGGTAATTTCTAGTACTCTGAATCTCATGAGTGTGTCTTTCTTGTGAACTTGCATGTTGCCACTTCATTGGACACTATCCGAGATATAAGGCAGACGTCGCCCACTTTTAGAGTCGTCATATGATGCTATCAAGAAGCTGCCTAACAAATGTTGCTTTAGTTTGGTAAGTAGTCCCCTACTTTCAGCATGATTAAGTTATTAGCCCACAAGTATGATGAACATATATGGAAGGAAAATAAAGGTGAATTCAAAAGATGGATCAATGTAGTTGATCGGTCATGGTGGGATCAAGTCTTTCTATAGTCATTATATAATATGTATTCAGTGTAGCTACTCAATGATGATCTACATTGAGTTAAAAATGAATAATGGTGATCAAATTAGTGATGTACACATTATGTAAAAACTATTTGCATTTACACTACATATGATATGATGTTACTAACTCTAATCTATTTTATTTGGTACCTATGGATTATGGTGGTAGGGACTAGATTTTAAATTCCACCCTCACCCACCCATCCACACCTACCCACACACTACCTCCTAATGCTGCATTTCCTCCATCAATGAGGTAATTATCAATCCAAGTTGTTGTGTTTATAATAGTAGTAATTTTTTGTAGTCATAAGGTGAATAAAATTAGAGAGGGAATTAAGTTCTATTAGTATTTTTTCCTTATGTACATTTTGATACCTAGAAACTAATTATTTTGATCCAACCTTCACTTGCTTAGTTGTAGTAGTAAAAGGAGGAATGGACACACGAAGACCATCTTTCCAGTGTATTTACTTGACATGGGAATCTGCATACATGGATGCACTCAGGAGTTTCATAAAAGGTTACCAAGAGGGCATACAACAAGTTATGGAAAGTGAGGAATATGTGAAGCCAAAGCAAGAATGATGCTTGTTGACTTCATTATAGAAGGTTGTAGGTATTAGTATGCTATATCACTTGTAACACGTTAATATTATGTTTTGGGAGTTAATATCTGAAATTTGCATGAATTTTTTTGATTAAAATATGGGGTTTGCAGGTAGATGAGTTTTGTCATTGGTGGGACTCAAAGGAGAATCTATATGCATACATATGAGTTTTGTCATTATGGGGACTCAAAGGATAATTTGGATGCAGACATATGAGTTTTTTCATTGGTGGGACTCAAATGAAAATTTGGATGCAAACAATTTTCTCTCATGACAAATCAAAGGCACGATGTGAGTTCTAATATGCTTATTGATGACAATGCATTCAACTGCTCTTGCTCTTCTTAAAGTTCCTCAATCCAATAGTTCATGGATGAATGACTTCACATGCCAGTATGTTACAATTAATATTATTTCTAAAAGATTTATTTGAACTTAATCAAGACTTTAGTTGTTCATGGGTCCTCTTAATATAGATATCATAATCTGAACATCAATGTTTTTGTGTAGTTGGAGCATGGACTTTTTGTGCCAGTTATCAAGGTAAGTGACATACTCTACTTGTCTTCATTTGCCATCCAAATTTTTTATTGTCTCATGATTTTATGGGCATATTGTAGGATTCTAACAAGAAGGGCCTACCAAGAATTGTTGTGGTAAAAAATTTGACACAGAAGGCAAAGTAAAATGGCCTGAAATCTGAAGAATATGAAGCAGAAGTTGGACATGTTGTCGAGAAGCTGAGAGGAGAGTAATACCAAGCTAAGGACTTGATTAATTTTCTTTTGGATCCTTCATGGAAGTCACTCTAAGTTGTGACCATATGAGAAGAACATGGTTATTGTTGCAGTTGGTGCAATGGCTATCACCATTTCTTGAAGCTGGCAAGTGTTATGCATGGATATTAAGAAACAAGAATGTCATCAAAGAAGTTATTATATTAAGTAGAAAAATGTTATACACATGCATTATATTTATTAAAAGGGGCAAGGTAAATGTCCTCCCCATGTAATTTGGATTTAATTTTAAATACAATATATCCATACATTTGAAAATGTGAGTGAAAAGCAGTTGTCGCTCAATAAATTTTTTTAACAATGAACTAAAATTTAATGACAAAAAGCCATGAAAATGTAATCAAGAAGAACTAGTATATCATTAGTGGCATTTTTATATGCCATTACTCTCAATAAGAATAGTTCCATACATCATCGTAATACATAATAGTGGCATTTGTATAAAAGCCAATTGATGGATAGTGGTATTTTTGTAAAAGCCAAATGATGTTTTAGTGGCATTTATTTGACATTTATTGAAAGCCATCAAAGTTGAACATTTAGTGGCATTTACAACTTACGCCACTATCACTCTAGTGGCATTGGTACTGGAGGCATTTTTTAGTGTCAACAAATGCCACTAAACATGTTTAGTTGCATTTATTTTTTTATAGTGGCATTTCTAAAATGCCACTAATGTGTATGTTTGTTGTAGTGTGGATTATATAAAGACGGTATCAAGGGTATCAGTCCAACCATCTGCATGCATCAAATCAACCTTGAGGAAGGAACAAAAACATAAGTGCAAGGTCAAAGGAAACTGAGCGACAAGATGTGTGAGGTGGTACACGAGGAAGTTATTAAGCTAATAGATGTTGGTATCATTTATGCCATTAGTGGAAATAATTGGGTAAGAGTAGTACATGTGGTCCCCAAGAAATGAGGGACGATAGTGGTAAAGTATAGTGATGTCAAAGAATTGGTCACTCACACAGTGAACCGTTGGTGTATGTGCATCGATTACAAGTTATTGAATGCAACAAAATGCAAGGATCACTTTCCTCTCCCGCTTATCGACCAAGTTTTGGAAAGATTGGCACACCATTCTCACTTTTGTTACCTAGATGGGTATTTTGGATTCAATCATTTACCTATCACCTAGATGATCATAAAAAGAACATATTCACTTGTCTTTATGGGACATATGCATTTCATCATATGCCCTTTGGTTTATGCAATGCCCCAGCCACCTTTTAAAGGTGTATGTCAGTTATATTTTCTGATTTGATAGAGGATATTATGGAGGTCTTAGTTGAGGACTTCTCAGTCTGTGGTCTGTCATTCAAAGACTAACTGAAAAACCTATCCCTCATTCTTCATTGATGTAAAGAAAAGCAACTAGTCCTCAATTGGGAGAAGTGATACTTTATGGTACGAGAGAGAATAGTCTTGGGACACAAGGTATCCAAGGCAGGCATAAAAGTAGATGAGAAAAATAGAGGCTACTTCCAATCTCCCACCTCCCTCATCAGATTCTTCTGTCTGGAGTTTCTTGTGACATGTGGGATATTGTCGATGATTTATTAAAGATTTTTCCAAGATTGTGAAACCACTATCTATACTTCTCATAAAAGACACATCATTTACCTTTGATGAAGATTGTATGAAGGCCTTTCACACTCTCAAGAACTCCCTAACTACCACACCCATTATGCAACATCCACACTGGGACCTCCCTTTCAAGCTAATGTGCGATGCTAGCAACTACGCTATTAGAGCTGACCTACAAAAAATGAAGGATGAGAAGCACCATATCATACATTACTCCAATAAAACCCTTGATGAATATCAAATCAACTACACAACAATAGAGAGAAAAATGTTGGTCATCATCTATGCTTTTGACAAACTCATGTTGTATTTGTTAGGAGGAAAGGTGGCAATCTATACAGATCATGGAGCGGTAAAGTATCTCATGCAAAAAAAGGTTATTAGGCCACACTTACACATTTGGTACCTTTTGTTACACAAATTTGATCATGAAATCTTTGACAAAAAGGGATCTAAGAACATGGTTGTAGATCATCTTTCTTACATATGGGTTGAATAGGAGAACTCACTCCCCATCAATGAATCTTACCAAGACAAATCATTATTATTTATTCACTCTCTAGATCAGGTAATGCTATGGTATGTTGATTTTTGTAATTATCTTGTATGTCAATAGTTACCCTCTGGGATGACATACAACCATAGGAAGAATTTCTTTTCATATTTGAAGAACTACTATTGGGATGACCTGCTCCTATTTAGGAAATGTATTGATAGCATCTATCTTTGTTGTGTCGATCATAACAAAGCCAGTTCTATTCTAAAAGAATGTCACACAACTCCCTATCGAGGACATTTAGGTGTTGAGAAGATTGAATTGAATATTCTAAACTCTAGATTTTATTTTTCAACTATATTTAAAGATTCACATGCATGTACCAAACAATGTGATACATGCCAATGCATCGGGAACATCAACAGAAGAACAAGATGTTGTTAGCCGAATGGATTGAGGTTGAATTCTTTGATGTTTGGGGGATTGACTTTGTCAGACTATTACCACCATCTTATGGAAAAAAAGTATATACTGGTAGCAATTGATTATGTTTCCAAATGGGTGGAAACTATAACATCACCCATTTGTGACTCCAAGACATTAATGCACCATTTCACAAAATTATATTTTCAAGGCTTGGAGTTCCCAAAATTCTCATCAGTAATGAAGGTTCACATTTCATAGAGAATCACTTTTGAAGTGATATAGAGTAAAACATAACATATCTATCCCATACCATCCTCAGAATGTAGGCCAAGTAGAAGTCTGCAACAGGCAGATCAAGTGAATCCTGGATAAACTATGGGAAATTTTAGGAAAGATTGGCCATCTAAACTCGATGACGCTCTTTGGGGTATCAAATAGCTTATAAAATGCCCATCAGAATGACTACTAATCATCTTATTACGTTAAATCATGCCATCTTGCTCTGGAGTTGGAACATTAAGCCTATTGGGCAATCAAGACTTTGAACATGGATGTTGACCTTGCAAAAGAAAAGCCTTTTGTACAACTACAGTAGTTGGTAGAACTCTATCTACATGTTTATGAGAACACCAAGATCTATAAAGAACACACCAAGATTTGGCATGATTCTCACATCAAGTGGGAGGACATTTCTGAGGTGACAAAGTTCTTTTATTAAACTCTACACTTGGACTTTTTCCAAGAAAACATCATTCTTGTTGGTCTTCTCATTCAAAACAATAAATATTTATCCATCTGGAATGATGAACATTCATAGTGAGAAGTCAGGCATATTTTCAGTCAATGGTCACCACCTAAAGGGATATTATAAATATGAATCCATCACTAGGAAAGCAGACATGGAGCTTCCTGACGCCTGGGATGATGAAGAAAATGTTAAAGAGTCAAGATACATGACTATAAACAAGTGCTATGTAGGAGGCAACCCAACCATTTTATGTTTCTTTTGCCATCTTTCTTTCAAGTTATTTTATTTTCTATGCTTCTTTTATTTTCCCTCACAAAACATTATCGTTGTAAATATGTTCCATCAAAATCAAGATGGACCACTGATTTTCCAAATGATAATTGGATGATAATCACTTTGCTATGATTCATCAACCTAAATTCTAATCCGTCTTCATCGACTTCAATTAAAGTGTTTTTAGTCCATCGATAGACTAGTTGATAAAGTTATCGACATAGCCACCGATGACCTTGACCGTTTCCTGGTTGTCGAGTTGTTTTATAAGATCAGTTGATAGTAGCAAATTTGGGTTGTCAATCTCACTCATCGATAAAACTATCGACGACATGATGATACCATGACCATTATTTGAGAAGCATGTTGACCCCTAAGGTCTTATTAGTCCAATCGACCTTGATTAGTATAGATGTCAATCTGTATCATCGATATTCTTCTCATCAGACCTGGATCCAGTATCTATGAACCCAATTATGATTCACCACCTTTAACCCTTGGTGCATAAATATAAGACCCACAGTAAGAATTTCTTACCCCATCTAAATCAAAGTGAAGCGCTATCACTCTGACTTTTGACTATCAATGTGCTTGTCGACTCCTTCGATTGATAGCTTCTAACCAAAAACCTTCCCTTTTCTATCGACCTTACTTTGAGCTTCACCCAGTTGATGTGTACTTCCCTTGTCAATCATTTTGGTCGAGATACCTATCGACCATTTACTCCATTTTTTTATCGAGGTGATTTTCGGTCAATACAATGCCTTGATGGGCATGTTTTCCTTTGCTCTGTTATTAACGACTTGATCTATCGACCTTCTTTTAAACTTTTGTCATCTGTCGATATCCCAATAGTAGTGGTCGATAGTATTGAGTCTTATATCATATTAATATTTCTCTCATTTTCCTTTATTCATAGTGACGGCTCACCAAAATAGTTCCACCTCAGCTACTGGTGGCACATTTAAGAGAGGAGAGAAGAGGCCCCACCTTATAGTCGCCTATATCAAAGGTGATAAGAGAGCATGAATCAATGAGCCCAAATATGATATACCTCTAGGCTCTCAGCTCGACCTCCCTTATTGTGGGACATTTAGGCCTCACAATAATGACCATCTCGAGGCATACAAGGGAATGAGAAGTGGAATTTTCAAACCCACCTATTTCATCTCTACAACACCTCTTAAAGAGATTGGGATTAAGGGAAGAGTGAAATACTTACTAACCAACTCCAACCTAGCTCACCTCTGCTTCCCCAAACCCAAATCCTATGTAGAGAAGACTATGGAGTTCATGCCCTCTCTCCAAGAGGTTTCAACTAGATGGGCTGATGATCCCACAAGTGCACACCAACAATTGAAGGTTTGTATCATTGGCATCAAAAATGTCCTATCTGAACTGATCATGAACATGCAGATCGTATGAAGAAGCCACCAAAGCTTGGTCTAGGCTATTTGATAAGAGGGGTTCCAACTTTAATGGCTCTAAGTACTAGGCTAAGTTCATAGTTCAATGTCAATACCAATCTAGTCAATCCTATGTTGTTCACTCTAGGCTATGGAGGATCATGCACAAGATTCTAGCCATCATTCTCTTCACAAAGTCAGAGGCTGAAGGCATTTATCATGGGGATATCTACATACTTTCTCATATCATGGAAAGTCGACCTATCAACATCAGACACATTTTAATTGACAAATGGTTCATACAATATTCTTCCGCTCAACAAAAAGAATATAGTATGGGTGGTCTAATCCGACTTATCTATCAAGCATATAGATACCCATCTTCTAAATGTTTTAGGGAAATGCAAGGAGGCAGTTTCATCAAAATAAGGTATCTGACATCTTCTGGAATCCTGGTCCACCGCAATAACACTTGTCACTATCAGTTCATGAGAACCAACATATCCATCCCTTTACTGGAGCTGGTAGATTATGATAAAGAGAAGTTTTTGTATTCTAAGCAAGAAATCATCTAACTTATCAACACCTTCTTCAAGACAAATTTAGTGACCACAACAGCAGGGCACATCATCCAGTAGAGTCCACCCGAAGCCTATCATGACAAAAACCTCCAAGAAACCTCTATATAAGGTTTTAGAGAAAAGGGAACATGAGAGAATAGTTGATGATGACTTTGAAGTACTACAGTCATCGCCAAAGCATGATCCAACTACTCCAGTGAGTCCAGTTGTCATTCCAAAGACTGCTGCTACACCATCATCTGGATGTAGAGATCCTCCTTCCACCACAAAGATCTCCACCTCCATCCCAGTTCAGGTTGTTGCTATAAGACAACCACCTTCTCTGCCATAGTAGGAGGTACATGATGTTCCTAATAGTTCTCCACGAGATCGTCATCATGCTAACAAACCTTCTAGTTATCGCATACTACCTCAATCTGACTGCCATTCTTCATCATCTTCCAAGCCAAAATATCTTGATACTTTGGGGGGCATTTTTAGCCATGACTTTGACAAAATCTATAAAGTAACTACTGCAACAATGTCTACTAAGTCCTGAACTCTAGACATCTGTGTAGCACTTATCTCAGCAAGTTCTTTCCTTTCAATAAAAAGTCAACGAACTGAGCAATATCCCTAAGAATATTATGACTCCCGAACGCAAGACGGATGAAATCCTAACTATTCAATATCATATTTTGTTTCATATCAAGACTCAAAAAGATGTGTACCAGTGCAAGATGGAGCAACAAACACTTCACAAATAAATACATCATGAATGCACACTCGTTCTGCAAAAGCCACCTCTTCACTATCTTCTCACTCTTACCAAGGCAACTCATATGTTCCAAATACTGCGAGTGATGATGCCTGACGCCACTCTCTGGGGCATGCCACTGGGTCATTTAGGGGGTCTGCCTCCCATTTTATACATCAATTTATGGTACGACTAAACCTCTGCCATCATAAGAGGATGCATCCACACCACAACACATGTAAGCTCGTCTGAAGATGTTCATGCTTACCTATCTGACAACATACCACCTCTCACTCTAAGATCACCTCCTGGTTCTTTCAAAACTGACTTGATGAGGAAGTTAGATGAGGAATTGCTTAATTTGAGCCCAATTCAATCTCTTCACAATCGCCACACCTCAGAAGAAGATATTTCTAAGGAAGTGTACATCACCTACTTAGATCTAGAAGCAATGCTAACAATCCATCTCATAGTGAACATGCCTTTTCAAATGAAGATGATGGTGATCTTTCCAACATTCATTTCATGGCACCTTCACATCTATCTGATCCAATATTTGTTGAGACACTATTACCTTTTCCACCGTAGACCGCTTCCAAGTTGAATGGACTTGCATCTGACTACTTGAAAGGGTTACCAATTCATGTTATTTTTTTCCTATAGGACACTCTGGATGATAACCGTGAACCATATTATTTGTAATAACGGTTCTATCTCTCTTTCTTGCGAAGACTTTTGAGATAATTTTTTTCATCCCAACTAAAGTTACCAAATGTATGTTCACTATTCTGGTGTCAACTATCCTAGAAGGTGTCATTCCCAGTGATAAGGAGTGGCCATACTAATTTGCAATGCCATCCCTGACCGACTATCTATTCAAGAAACATTTGGATGCTCCAACTATTTTAACACTTAAAGATACATTCAAGCTAAAGAAAACTAGATTTATCCTTCTACCTTTTCACTTTTACAGCTTAAGGTTGTTGTGTGTCAGTGATTTGGAAAAACACCAAGTTACTCTATTCAATCCATGTGTGGTAGATCTTAAAATTCTAATAGGCATTTTAAAGACCATGTTGTAGAAAATATTCCTTGCATTCCTATCCCGCTTTAGAGACCCATACGTTAGGTCTCCTACTACCATTCTAATTGGACAAGCTATGTGATTGAGCCACTGGTTCACCAAAAAAATCAAGAAAAGATGATAATGTGTTTAATGTCCTCAGAGTTATGGAGGCTCTCAATCGCCAAACTTTTGTTGCTGGCTTGGACCCCAATGGGTTCACCCCTCTTCATCGACTCTATGCAATGGAAGTTATCCACGATAGGTGATTGTTTCAGGATCCAGAGCTCCCTGAGAATTTAGATATTTATCGATTGATCCATCGACCTACCAAGAAACCTTTCTGCAATGTTTTACAGAGAGAATAAGCATAAGAAGGCCATATAACATTGTCACCAATGACCACCAATCCTCCTACCATTATTACTGCTACTACTAAGGCTAGAGAGGTGGAAAGCATACTCAACTTTCTGGATGAACCTAATCCATTTCCAGTATATGGCCCGGTAACAACTAATGAGCCCAGTTTTGACAAGTTTGATAATAGTTCCTACTATTAGCTCTTAGATACTCAACTTATGATGCTAAAGACAACTTGTTCATTATGAAAAATGACATTCTTGAAACTCTCCAACACAAGGGATATTTTTCTCATGGCCTCACGGTGGCCTATCTGTTTCTCATTAGCCAAAACATTGATGATGTCTATATGGCTGGTCCTGATCTTAAAGATGATATATGCAAGGGCATTGATTCTAGTGAAAAGGACTTACTCATTTGTTATTT
The DNA here is from genome assembly GCA_963693085.1 of Alisma plantago-aquatica. NCBI lineage: Eukaryota > Viridiplantae > Streptophyta > Magnoliopsida > Alismatales > Alismataceae > Alisma > Alisma plantago-aquatica. Next base: position 522,289,109 of record OY856415.1, read on the forward strand.
GTAGGACTCCATTTCTCGATATATTTTCTTACCCATACTCCATGATGCTTATTGGACTTTACTTGTCATATTCACTCATGAAAGGGAAGTCATACTTTATAACAGTTCTGACACTTATTTTGACATTGAAGGTCCTAGCTATTCTATTCCAATTTGTAGCGAGCATGAATTCATTGTTGATGTTTGTGCCAAAGCACTCAATTCCATTGATCAGGCAATATGGCAGTGGATATAATTCTGAGGAACCCAATAAATGGAAGATTCCACAATTCTTTCATCGCTGCCATCAACAACACCAACTATCCAATGATTGCAGCTTCTACATGTTGCATTGGATGTACACCATTGGAGTGCTTCACACTACTTTAGAAGAATCTCAAAATTATAACTATCATTGCCTCCAAGGAAATTATGCTATGTTTCTACTTAAGTCTCCATGGGCAACTGTTGAACTCCGTTGAATATCTCACGTATCACAATTTTCTTCTTTCTTTTTCACACTCTGAGGATAGTGTGTATTGTTAGTTTGGGGGTGTAATCCCATGAGATATGTATCTATAGTATCACAACAAACTTCATTTTCTTCCCTTTAGAAATTTTTCATAATTTTCTTGTATAAAGTTGTGAAGATGCAGATGATGGAAAACTCCATCTATAATGAATCTAGTTTGCTTTCGAACTATACCTTTTTGCAAATCACAAGATATCACAGGAAGAATATTTTTATTACTAATATTGCTTTTATGTTTTTCTCTTAGAAAAATGTCACTTCTTCCTCTGTGTTGATTTTAACCTCGAGATATCACCAGAAGATTCTTGTAATAAATATTCAAACAATATAAAAATCATACTCTATCAAAAACATATATTCTTGCATTAGAAGAAAGAAATACCTTGTTTCTTCCTCCATCTTTTATTGCAAAATCCCAAAAAGAGTGCAGAGTGAAAAGAATTAGAGAGATTTTCATGTTGAAGAGCTATTGAAATGGTGTATTGTTGCGCTCATGAACACAAATGTGTCAATTTTGTTAGCCTCTAAGACTAAAAATACGACCCCAATTCCAATGGTGTTCATTAAAGGTTTATTAATTTGGGACAGTGATACTTAGGATGAGTAATCACTACTCTAAAACCAACTAGTTTGGAACACACGAATCACTTGATCGTTTAAACAGACATGTACTTGAATGACCCAAATGGAAGGAAGGGATATCCATAAGACTTTTTCCTACCTATTTATTCTACATAATACCTTGACAAGAGTGGAAGCTACTTTGAAAAGTGAGATATTTACTGGAGATAGGAATGACCCAAAAAAATTAAACGATAATCAAAGAAATAATCTTTTGGGTAGTGATGTTCTTGATAAGTCAAGTCATTTTATGAAAAAGAAAATGATTTTGGTAAGAGGTTGATATAAATTATATTTTAGTCAATTCTAGATTTTGCTTGCTTGGTTGATTATATAATGATTCTATTAGCTTGAGGACAAGATAAATTATAAGTTTGGGGGAGTTGATATCATCAGTTTTGATGCACTTTTCATAGCCTTTTTCATAATAAAAATAATTAGAATTAGTGTTTATATGATTGGTTTTGTTCATTTTACTTTTAGTTTACAAAATTTTAGGTTTAAATTAGGTATTGTTGATATTTGAAGGAATTTGGCGCAAAACTAGAAAAATTGATGGACAACTGTCAATACTCTAAATCGATTTCTTGGAAATTGACATATTCCCAAAGACAAACATAATGGGTTGACTGTTCAATCTAACCCCAGGATACTCGACAATGCCCTATCGAGTAATCATGGACAAATTTATCGAGCTCCAACCTATTGAGTAGGAGGATCGGTGCACTTATCATGGGAGCCTTGACAAATTGATCCCATCGACGTCTGCCCCAATAGAATCTTATCATTTTCCATCTATCGAACAAATTCATCAGCAAACCTATCAATGAGTAAAGTCCTTGATGTCTTCATCGAGGAACCAAATATCGATGACCATGTCGACAGACCTGTCGATGCCCTCAAAGACTGATGGACTCCTATCATGGAGCCATTCTATTGACACACACAATGATCAACAAGGCACAAGTCACAACCTATAAATAGGCCCCCAAAGTGTCACTTCAAATAATCTTGGATTATCAGAGCTATCACATCGAAAGGATGCCACCAAGTTCCATAGCCTAAGGATGAGAGCTATTGACCAGTCAAGATCCATCAATCTAGATGTCCATCGATTTCTTCCTTAATGGTTCAAATCACTGCGATCAACAGATCTGATGGATTCACTTGCAAGAATCCAAGATCACAAGAAGGATGTGAGGCATCGATCTCTATCCATAGATCTCCTACTTGACTAGCCAAAAGGTTGGTAGATCGGTCATTCAATCTACCCTAGTATCAATATCTTTCTCCTCTTTTCCTTATCATGACTTATTCAAGTTGTAATATGTCTCTTTCTTGTGGCATGTGTGTATAAACTTCACAACTTGGGTTGGGAGTAGCTACCAGGCCCTCCCAATCATGTAATTGTTTATACTTCTATTTTATGGCATATGTTCTTACTATTTTTTTTCATATACTCTTGTTTTACTGCATCACTTGTTGATTAGATACTTTCTTGTGATGTTTGATATGAATATTGTTTGAGAGAATAATTTTAAAGAGATCTAGAGTATAGGTTAGTTACGAGTTACAGGAGTGAGGAGTCACTATAAGAAAAGTCATATGATCTTCCACTCATCTTTTAGTTTAATCTCATGAGAGAGAATCCCTTAGACAAATGTCTGGATCTCGATAGAAGGAAGGAATAGATATCTTTTATGATTGTTAAAAAAACAAGTTAATAATATATATAATTTAGGAGTGAAGGTTTTACATGGTTGTGGTTGGTTTGATTGGTGAAACCCAGTCCTGGTCTCTTTATCATTGTTTCACAACTTTTTTTTATTTCTTTACTTTAGTTTTCTATAAACTTGGATTTACTACTCAATTAGATGAATTCATTCCTTAATTGGAACACCATTAATTTCACTTAATTGGTGACTAGAGTTAGCCAAGACCGCTTTGTTATTACTTTGTTATTCTTCTTATCCTTGTGTTCAACCTCATATTACTGCAATAGACTCTGTATTAAGTTGCGAACATCTCTTCTAGTCGGCTATAAATTAAAAGTCATGCATCTTCAACTGGGCAATCATGTTTACACTTTTAACCCACGTAAAAGAGTGATCATTGTCCCAAGAAGGAACAAACTTTCATGAAGTTTGAGGGATGGGAAGCTTTGTGATAACTTCAATCTTCGCCTTATTAACTTCGATCCGTATGTTTCTCACCCTGTGGATGAGGATAATGCCCTCTTCACTATAAAGTGGCTTTTCTCCCAGTTCGACACCAGATGAGCTTCTTCACATTTTGTTAGAAAAAAATATAGGTGATGCAAACAAGAGTTAAAAGAGTCATTGTAGATGAAGAAATCATCCATGAATATTTCCATTACTATTTCTGTCCAACCTATAAAAATGGCAGCCATAAAAAGATGGAAGCTGGCGGGGGAATCACACAACCCGAATGGGATCTTCCTAAATACATATGTGCCAAAAGGGCATCTAAAGGTAGTCTTCTCTTGCTTGTCTTGATGAATAGGAATCTAATAGAAGCCAAAGCAATCATCAAGATAATAGAAGAACTCTTGATGTGCCAAGCATTCAAGAACTTGATAAAGGAAGGGAAGAGGGAATTGATCCTTCCTTTTAGCTTTGTTTAATTTTTTATAGTCAATTCGCATCATCTATCATGTGATAGTGTGGGTGGGGATGAGTTTATTCTTCTCATTCTTCATGAAAGTGGTACTGCCCTTCCTAGTAATAACTTGCACGGGGATGACCCATGGGAAATTGAAATTGGGTAGATAATTCCCATAGTAAGAAATTTGATTATCTCTAGATAGACCACCTCCTTCATATTGGGATTGAATTTGTGTTGAGGGTCTCTAGATGGTTTGTAGTCTTCTACCATGTTAATATTATGCATGCAAATAGCTTGATTAACACATGTTAGATCAGTCATTTTAACTCTCAAGGTTGTTTTTATTTTCTTTGGCTCAGTCAATAAATTTTCTTCTTTATCTTGTGTGAGATACAAATTTATGATTACAAGATAAGTTTTCTAAATATCAAGGAAGATATTATTCAGACCCTCAAGTAGGGCTTTCATCTCAAGAGCCTTGGGTGTCCTGGCTTCTCCTCAATCACATATATTGTTGTTTTCTCTTCAAATTTTCCCTTGGGCTCTTCCTCAAAGGTATCTAGATGGAACCTGTATTCGTAGACTTGTTCATCATAAAAAGATGAACTGTCTAGAAATTTGAGGGTTGTTTGCTATGGGTTTTTAGAAACATCACCTTCCTATGTAAGTTGAGATAGCTTTTCAATGCAACTGAGTAAGAATACTTCCTCATGGATGATATGGGCCTTCACGCCATCAAACAACCTAAACTTGAGTGTTTCTCGCCCCAAGGGACACAAGCATATTTCCCAACCTTCACAAGAATGTCCTATATGATACCCATGGGCTTTGTCATGGAAGAATTTGCTAAATGAATGGTCATGGTCATAGGGAGAAACTCAATGATTCCCAATCTCTGACACAAACTATTTAGCATGATGGAGATGTTTGTACCTAAGTCTACAAGTCCCTTCTGGAAATTGTTGTCAACAAGGTAGAAATCAATCCCAAAGGATCTGAGATCCCTTTTATTCTTAGGAATTTTATTTAGGATGACATCAGAACTAGTTCTTGCTAATTCCAGTGTCTCTTACTATTCATTGGTGTACTTTTGGTTAACAAAGGCTTTAGATTTTTTATCCAAGTTAGAATTTCAGAGAAGGCATTCAAAAAGGATATGTCCACATGAAGCTTCTTCATAGCTTCCTTGAATCTCAAGAATCTAACATCCAACCTAGTTTTCTTGAGGTGTGCTTGATAGGGAGGTCGTAGGATTGTAGACAGGTACATCATGCTTAACTGAATCATCATGTGGCTTTTCAATGTTGGTTGACGTTCCTATTTCAACATCCATGCAGCGTATTCCACTTGGTCCTTATCAACCAATATTGTATCACCATCATCTAAGTCAATGGGAACACTGGCTGGCTTCACTAGAGAGGGTGGTGCATACACATTCCTTGAATGCGTGGAGATGACCTTCAACTACTCAGGATGCTTGAGATTTTTCTCAGGTTGCCCATCAAAGGTAAATGCAGGAGGGCATATGGCAGCTGAAAGTTGGGCCAATTGAGATTCAATCAACTTTTGATATGCTTTTTGGATTGCTAGAATGATTTTTTGAATCATAAGAATCTATTCTATGGTAGAAATCTTAGCATCACTAGATGCCTAACTTCTAGACTACAACATTTGTGGCACTTCATTAGGATTCTGAAGCAGATGTCCTTAGTTGTAGCCATAATTTTAAGAATTCCCCTTATTGTTGCCATGGTTCATGTAGTTTTATTGATTTTATAGGAACCCAAGAGGATGGCCCTGGTTGTTCATCTAAGACAGCCGATGTTGTGGTACATTCTCTACACCATCTAGATTTCCATACTAGAAACTGGGATGGTTTCTAGTTTGCTTGGGATTGTAGTAGGGCTGGCCAGGAATGTTATGAATGGAGTTGAGGTCCTTCATCTATTGTCTATCTTCAACTTTATCCAAGGAATTGTTAACCATGACATTGTAGAGAAGTTGGTAAATAAGGGTAGAGTGGTCTTGGTATTGGCATGCTTTGCAGAAGAGATATGCAGACTTTACTTGTTTTTGCAGCTATTGTGGTTGTCCTCATCTTTCATATGCATTGAAAGAGGATTCAAGGCTATCTTGATTTAAGGAAAGCTTCATGAGAGACATGCCAATGGAATTGAGATCAAAATTGTCTTTGGCCTTGGACACCTTGAGGATGCATCCTTGTCCTCAACTAGAGAAGTATTGGGTCTTGAAACTTCTCTTTACAACATCCCAAGTGATGTAAAAGTTTTAGAACATGAAGTTTTTTCCAAACAAGGAATCAAGAAACTTCTTGGTGTTGTCATCAAAACGATGATAGAATGTCTCTATCATCTACACTTGGGAGATTCCATGATGTAGGAAATGAAATAGGAGCTCCTTGAATTGCTCCCAAACTTTCACTAGGGTTTCTCCAGGAACCATGTTGCACTTTATTTGTCCCCTAATTTGACATGTGAGAGATGGGGGAAGTACTTCTTGAGAAAATTTGGACAATAGACCATCCTAAGTGGTGATGTGGTCCCTTCCATGTCATTTCACCAAATTCTTTCTTAATTAGTCAATGAATATTTAAAACCTAAATATTGATGAAATCTTTAAAAATTCCTAATATATTGTGCAGGGTACAAAGTCAGAGAAGTGTTGGAGGTGATCTTTGAAATCATCATTACTATTGTCGATGAAAGTGCTTCTCTAGATCAAGGTGATCCATTGTGTGCATATCTCAAATTGTGGGGCATTGATTGTAGGAGGCACAAGTGGATGTTGTGCATAAGTGGGCCTAGGGACTGAGAAGTCCTTTAGATACTTCTTTTGATTCTTCAAGTTTTTTGGCCGTATGGGCTCTATTTTCAGCAATCATGACTACTTTTGTGTCTTGGACAAGAGCCTCTCTATGTGCGGCCAGAGCCTGGTTCACCCTTGGTTGATCTCTTCCTTGTCCATCTTGTTTTGATATGATAAGTTCAGGCAATGGAAAGTCATGTAAATCTTGGGAATCAAACTCGAATGGTGTGGATTTGATAATTTTAGAGCATCCCATACTCCTCTAATACATGAAAAGATTAGTTTTAGTGTCAATTTAGGAAGAAATAGTTCAAGTAGATTTGAGTGAGTATCAATTGGAAAGAAAAATCCTAATAATTCAAAACAATGGGGTTTGGAATCTATTCTTTTGTCCCTGACAATGGGGTTTGCTAGTTATTTGCATAGACAATTCCCTAAGAAGGATTATCCTAGGTTTTTAAGCCTTTAACTCAATCACAACTAACTCACTTGCAAGTGTATGGATCAACTATAGTATAGTAAAGGATCAAATCTCCAAAGATAATGTTTTTCCATTGAGAACAATATTTAGAGTAGATAATTTGAGGATGATCATGAACCAAGGGTTGAATTACAGATATCAAAATAAGAATAGATTTAAAATAGGGATGAAATCAATATTAAAGAACATTGGGATGTCTAGGTTTCATCTCCATCACCTATGTTCCTATCTCAACTGTTACAACTCAAAATTACCTCAAGGATTAAAATAGGACCATGTGATTCCACTCCTTTTGGAAGGTGGATTACAACAACAACAAATTCCTCGTGAGCTTAGGTCTTGTTACCCATGGTTCGTGATTTGTTCATCCTATAGGATCCCTTTAGTGATCTCATCTGGAATCCTATGCATCCATTTGGTAATCTAATCCTAAGTTTTTTGGTATCTATGTTTAGGATTATATCAAACATGCCAGTTTAGAGATCAACTAAAAAAAATCAAATGGAAAATAGTATAATAAATATTGAGAAATATTGAGTTTGATAACAATCACGATAGAGTAAGGGCGTTGGGGCTACTTCTGATGCCACAATGAGAAGGTTGTGATGGAGTGGACTTTTGGAACCTTAAATTTGGAAGGATATAAGTGATTTCATGTATTTTGAGATATTTTGAAAGTTCTAAGCTTTTTGGTAAAGTTGGATTGTTGATTGATGTTGATATTATGATTAAGATCCCTGAGTTCATGAATTTTTAGGTATTTAATCAGATGATCAAATAGATGAGTTTTAAAACCAAATTTGAGTAGAAGGTAGCTTGAGAGGTAAGGAACCCATGGTTAAAATTTGGTGGAATTTGGATGTTCCTAGAGGCAGTTAATAAGGGTTGAATTTCATGAAATAATGTACAAATTGATGATTGATAGACCTAAGTCCCGATTTAGATGAATGTCACGTGCCTTGGTTTAGTTAAGGATGCATGAACATTTTCTAGTCGTTGGATCCCTAACCCTGTGGTCGTGGGCACTCTGAAGGAGAGGCCACAGATCGTCTTAAGTGAGTGTCGGCTCCTGGCCCTTGGATGCAAGATCAAAGGCCTCTGAGTCTTCTCTAACCTTGCGGTTAGAGTCAGCTGAGAACCAGCTGAGGCTGTGGGTTTCCGCCCACCACTACTCTCCAAGATCATGGGGTGAGAGGGGAGTTAGAGTGAGTTGTTGATCTCAGCTCATCCTGACTAATACCCCAACCCCTCACAGTAGTATTCTTGTGATTGGAGTTGGGAGTGTCGCCCCCTTCCCTGTCCTGGCTCTCCACCTCACGGTGCTGGTGATGGCTAAAATGAGGATATGGAAGCAGAGGGTAGTTCGGAGGAAGATAAGAGGGGGAAAGGAAGAATGGAGTATGTGGAGATGAGTGTAGGCACTTGTGTGCCCTACTACGGTGGTTCCCTGGTCAAACGACCCTAGTTGTCCAGAGCTTGAAGATGAAGCATGGAGGCTGGTGTTCAGTACTCCTCACTGAGAATTGAGGACATGCGGGAGTTCAGGAGGATGAAGCTTTTGGTAGCTTTAGGATTGTGTGGAGATGAGAAGGGGTGTTTTCCCGTATCTTCTCCACCGCAATGGCAGCCCACGGTGGCAACCTACTCGATCTGTCAGCAGGAGCCACCGATGGTGAGGCAGAGAGATCGATGGTGTACTTGCTGACCCATCAAAGCCCATGGAAGAACTTTCTTGCGGCGAGGAGGCTTGGGGAGCACATGGTTCCTTTCTGTTCTTCCAGTGTGCGATGATGCTCTTGTTTGGAGGAGAAATAGAGTCATGGCATCAAGTGTTATTGCGACGAAGAAAAGAAAGAGTTCGGGTCCACGCTTGCCAACCTGACGGCTCAGGCCAGTGACCAACACACTCCATCCGGATCTACCTTGAACTGGGTTCATGGGATGTGAACCGGCCGTGGCAAGCAAGGGAGCTGTGCCAGCCCTGAGGCCACGTGGAGGGCTCCCATTGGCCGAAAAAGGTAAATCATCTAGAAAATCTCAGCAAATGTCAGAATCTTGTATAATTCATAGTAATTACCTTGTATGTCAGAAAAATACAAATAAGGTATTGAAATGTTCAGAAAAATAAGTAGAACAACATGGGACCTTGATATCAGTATTTTGAAGATCAAATAATAGTAATATCATGTAAGATGCTATATACTTGTTTCATGGATAATAAATATCAAATGAAGACCTAAAATTATGAGATTGCATTAGTAACTCTTAAATGTGTTTTAGAATCCATGTGACATCAGATATGATCATGTTATGACACATAATCATGTATTTTTCTTAGAATGTCGATCTAGGGCTTTTAACCCTAAATAAAATGCAATGAATACATACATGCTCAAAAATTTGATGAAAGTTTACAGAGTAGATGATATCAGTATATGGAACCTCAATTTTAATTATGAGATCATGATTATGCATAAAATCCATGTTATATGAAGATGACCCTTAATACATGGTTGAAAACCCTAATTTAGGTTAAGGCATGTAACCTAATATTAATATGTTCACATAATAATGTGAAATATAATTATCAGTAAATGAACTATAATACAAAATATGACATCAGTAGGATGATCCCAAGAAGATAAGACAAGTAATGATGGGAATATCCTAATGACTAAGCTAAACCCTAATGAACATAACTAGGGTTAAATATGATGAGAATTTGATGATAGTATATGATCTTGTCTTTATCAGGGTTTGACCTGGGATACATAGATGAAATGAGGAATATGTGTTTAGAATGATCTATCTCTTTGGAAGGTACGCCATTACTTCTTACTTGGCTTATTATACAATATTCTTATGTTATATGTGTACTAGAATACTTGGCATATGATATTGGATGAGTGATTGTTTTTGTATGATATCTTGCTTGATTTTCCATATTTATGGCTATGAACACATGAAACATAATATATATGTTCCATTATATGAAAGCACTATATCTCTTTGGTAAGCATAGTTCTAGTGAGTGATCTATCTCTTTGGTAAGCAGATCACATGTACAATGATCTATCTCTTTGGTAAGTAGATCATGAGGCCTAGATGCATCTATCCCATTTGTAGGCAGATGCACAAGCATATAATGGAAAATGAGCTTAAAATATGTGTTCTCTTTTGTTAATGAATATCTTTGTGAAAGTATACACTTTTCTTATATTTGTTTAATGATGCCAAGTATTAGTTTTATCTTATTGTCAAGATATGATGAGAGGTATATAAAAGACACATAGGTGTACTCAGTATAATATTCTTGAATATTGTGTTGACGTGTACCATATGTAATCTTTGGTTTAGGTTGTGGATGTATGCTCTTGAAGAACCAGGATAGTTGAGAGTTGTGTGGCGAGCTGATGTACATGTGGACCTATTGTCTTAAGATCCTATAATTTAGTGGTAGTACATGTATATGTATAAGTTTGATGTTCAATATGTAATATCAAATGATGTAACAATTCATGTTGTAATTATATGTTGAATGGTGAACATGTGTGTATGGTTTTATTATTGTTCATGTGCATGTGCTACTATGTTTCCTTCTGACTCCCTTGATTTTCTTCTTCCTAGCCTAGTGTGTGGTGTTTAAATTGGGATTCTCACTGAGGTGAGGGTTTCCATTTAGATGTCACACATTAGATTAAGTTTTAGAAAATTCAGGGACGTCATAGGTGGTATCAGAGCATGAACAATAGCAAAGCCTGACATTTTCTCATTATGCAACTCAAAACCAAAGAACCTTGAACATAAAAATCCTTAGGGTTAGATTGGTCATCTTTTAGAGACTAGATCTGACCTAGCCTCTAGGTTAGCACGTAGATGTCCGAGAACTAGGTCTAGACTAGTGCTTGTTGTATAGCAGGTCCTAAGATGTCATTCTTTCCTTATAGTGCAGTGGTATGGGACGTTGCATTATTTTGAAATGACGTACATCAAGGGAAGAGAAACCCTAGACATATTGTACACATTTTCTAGAGTAGCTACACTAGTCTAAACCATGTTATGACCCTTTTCACTAGTTTTCATGGCACTGTACTCTCTACTATGTGCGGGACACTCATTTTTTGGATTTGGCTTTTTATTCTAATCAGATCGAACCTTGATAGTTTTCTCTGACGCTTGTTTTATTGAAGAAACACTATATAATATTTTATTATATATATGTATTACAAAAATGTGTCCCCACACATGTACGAGTAGGAGGTTGTCATGTAACCTAAGTGAAAGTGAATGACATCAGTCTAGAAGAGAGAGTAGTTCTAGATTAGATGTCTAGAGCCTTGTTAGAATATGTGATAGATGGAATAGATGAAATAAGTTTTGATGATATGATGTAAGTCTTATATAGATGACATAAGATGGTTATGATGAACTATGTTTGTCTTTAAGGACCTAAGTTTAGATTTGAGGTTTTGAGATAAGTTTTGATGATGCAAGTAACTACGATTTTATGAGATAAGATATGTTAAGTTAAGACAGGTTGTGAGTCAGCATGAGACTCAAGCTCTTTTATGAATGAGGACCTCTAGTGTTAGGACCAGTTTTAGGGTTAACTCTAGAGAGAGTGAGATCCATTGGGAGAACGTTAGAGAACCTAAACTCCAAGATATGAGAATTATGAGATATGTGATATGATATTTCCTAAACTAGACAACTCCTAAGTGAATGAGTTGAGTTGATCTATGTGTGATTCCTATAGTCTTGTTGAACCCTAGATGTCCTTGGGAGGACCAAACCCTAGAGACAAAGAGAGGCTATCTATATGTGTACATGTGAGCATTGAATATGAGTATCTACCATCTAGGTGAGGGAGAGAGCCCAAGACCCTGGAGGAGGTAACTATGTTAGTTTTTGTGAAGCCTCATGCTCAGGTTGGTGGTTTCCCACATAGGAATCTAGTGGTGTATATAAGAGAGTTTTGGGTAAGCATGTTTCATGGGTAGAAGACCTGTGATGAGAACATCATGTCATGTTTATGTTGTGCTTATGTGGCTAGACCTTGTGAAGTTAATCACTAGTGCCAATGAGGTAGACCTAATAACCCTTGATCAGAGAGGGAAAATAAAGTATATGCTTATGAGATACTCATGGAGTTGAGTTAGCTCAGAGAGACTAAGCATGGCATTACTCTCATGATCAGGGTTAAGACCTCAATTGGACTAGATGAAGTTTTGATATATGTTTGACAAGCCACTTGTATAAGTTTGTCTAGCATAACCATGATAGAATATATGTGTTCATGATCTAATCTCGAGATGTAGATATAATGACATGTGGAACAACCTAGAGATGGTTTATTATATGCTAACACATATATGGTTCACCATACACATGAATAATGATGATAATGTGAATAGTTGTCTAATCTCATGAGGAATCTCTAAAAGAGTTCATAACCTAATATGAGAAAGTATAATGAAATGACACTAATGATACATATTATATGAATCATGGTGTAATATGGTTGGTGAATCTAGTGATGAATTCACTAATAAATTTGTAACCTAATAGTAAAGTGAAATGAGATCATCTTAATGATACATGCCAAATAGTTATAATGATAGTGCTTAATAAATATGATGAATATGATCTAAAAATTTTGCACTATGTAATGATGTTGGCATAAAAAAATGTTATGTTGGAATATTGATACTTGGCTATAATGAGGATGAAAATCCTAAAATATGAAATATTTCATAAGATGATCAGAGTTCCTAAACCCTAGTTTTGGCCTTATATAAAGAGGGGTGGTAAACCCTAGTTTCATTTAGAATCTCCTAGAGAGATATAGATAGTTTTGAAGCTTTTGGTGGTGGCTATGTTGCATCTAAAGTGGATTCTTACATGTGGTTTGAGACCTTTTTGGTTTGTCCTTGAAGTAAGTGGTTTTTGCTTATTTTTGAGGACGAAATTTCTTTAAGTTGTATATGATGTGATAGACTGGACATTTGGCTTAATTTCAAGGACCAAATATCTTTTAAGGTGTGTAGGATGTGATGGAGTGGACTTTTAGAGCCTTAAATTTGGAAGGACATAAGTGATTTCATGTATGTTGAGATATTTTGAAAGGTGGATTACAACAACAACAAATTCCTCGTGAGCTTAGGTCTTGTTACCCATGATTCGTGATTTTTTCATCCTATAGGATCCCTTTAGTGATCTCATCTGGAATCCTATGCATCCATTTGGGAATCTAATCCTAAGTTTTTTGGTATCTATGTTTAGGATTATATCAAACATGCCAGTTTAGAGATCAACTAAAAAAAATCAAATGGAAAATAGTATAATAAATATTGAGAAATATTGAGTTTGATAACAATCATGATAGAGTAAGGGCGTTGGGGCTACTTCTGATGCCACAATGAGAAGGTTGTGATGGAGTGGACTTTTGGAACCTTAAATTGGGAAGGATATAAGTGATTTCATGTATGTTGAGATATTTTGAAAGTTCTAAGCTTTTTGGTAAAGTTGGATTGTTGATTGATGTTGATATTATGATTAAGATCCCTAAGTTCATGACTTTTGAGGTATTTAATCAGATGATCAAATAGATGAGTTTTGTTACCATATTTGAGTAGAAGGTAGCACGAGAGGTAAGGAAGATATGGTTAAAATTTGGTGACATTTGGATGTTCCTAGAGGGAGTTATTAAGGGTTGAATTTCATGAAATAATGTACAAATTGATGATTGATAGACCTAAGTACTGATTTAGATGAATGTCACATGCCTTGGTTTAGTTAAGGATGCACGAACCTTTTCTGGCCATTGGATCCCTGACCCTGTGGTCGTGAGCACTCTGAAGTAGAGGCCACAGATTGGCTTAAGTGAGTGTTTGCTCATGTCCCTTAGATGCAAGATCAAAGGCCTCTGAGTCTTCTCTAACCTTGCAGTTAGAGTTAGTTGAGAACCAGTTGAGGTCGTAGCTTTCCCCCCACTACTACTCTCAAAGATTGTGGGGTAAGAGGGGAGTTAGAGAGAATCATTGATCTCGGGTTATCCTGACTAATACCCTGACCTCTCACAGTAGTATTCTTGTGACTGGTGTTGGGAGCATCGCCCCCTTCCCTGTCCTGGCTCTCCACCTCACGGAGCAGGTGATGGATGGAATGAGGATATGGAGGCATAGGGTAGTTCATAGGAAGATAAGAGGGGGGAAGGAAGAATGAAGTCTTTGGAGATGAGTGTAGGCACTTGTGTGCCCTACTACGTTGGTTCCCTAGTCAAACGACCCTAGTTGGCCAGAGCTTGAAGATGAAGCTCAAAGGCTGGTATTCAGTACTCCTCGCTGAGAATTGAGGACACACATGAGTTCAGGAGGATCATGTGAAGCTTTTGGAAGCTTCAGGTTTGTGCATGGATGAGAAGGGGTGTTTTCCCCTATATGCTCCACCGCAATGGCAGCCCACGATGGCAGCCTACTCGATCTGCAAGCAGGAGCCACCGATGGTGAGGCTGAGAGACCGACGGTGTAGTGGTTGATCTAGCAAAGCCCATGTAAGTGCTTTCTTACAACGAGGAGGCTTGCAGAGCATAGGGTTCCTTGTCATTCTTCCAGCGTGCGGCGACACTCTTATTTGGAGGAGAAACAAAGTCATGGCATTGAGTGTTCTTGTGATGAAGAAAAGAAAGAGTTTGGGTCCGCGCTTGCCAACCCGACAACTCAGGACAGTGACCAACACACTCCATACAGATCAACCTTGAACCAGGTTCATGGGACGTGAACCGACCGCGGCAAGCAAGGGAGCTGCGCCAGCCCTGAGGCCACATGGAGGGCACCCATTGGCCGAAAAAGGTAAATCATCTAGAAAATCTCAGCAAATGTCAAAATCTTGTATAATTCATAGTAATTACCTTGTATGTCAAAAAAATACAAATAAGGTATTGAAATGTTCAGAAAAATAAGTAGAACAACATGGGACCTTGATATCAGTATTTTGAAGATCAAATAATAGTAATATCATGTAAGATGCTATATACTTGTTTCATGGATAATAAATATCAAATGAAGACCTAAAATTACAAGATTGCATTAGTAACTCTTAAATGTGTTTTAGAATCCATGTGACATTAGATATGATCATGTTATGACACATAATCATGTATTTTTCTTAGAATGTCGATCTAGGGCTTTTAACCCTAAATAAAATGCAACAAATACATACATGCTCAAAATATTGATGAAAGTTTATAGAGTAGATGATATCAGTATATGGAACCTCAGTTTTAATTATGAGATCATGATTATGCATAAAATCCATGTTATATGAAGATGACCCTTAATACATGGTTGAAAACCCTAATTTAGGTTAAGGCATGTAACCTATTATTAATATGTTCACATAATAATGTGAAATACAATTATCAGTAAATGAACTATAATACAAAATATGACATCAGTAGGATGATCCCAAGAATATAAGACAAGTAATGATGGGAATATCCTAATGACTAAGCTAAACCCTAATGAACATAACTAGGGTTAAAGATGATGAGAATTTGACAATAGCATATGGTGTTGTCTTTATCAGGGTTTGACCTGGGATACATAGATGACATGAGGAATATGTTTTTAGAATGATCTATGTCTTTGGAAGGTACCCCCATTACCTCTTACTTTGATTATTATACAATATGCTTGTGTTATGTGTGTACTAGAATACTTGGCATATGATATTGGATGAGTGATTGTTTTTGTATGATATCTTGCTTGATATTCCATATTTATGGCTATGAACACATGAAACATAATATATATGTTCCATTATATGAAAGCACTATATCTCTTTGGTAAGCATAGTGCTAGTGAGTGATCTATCTCTTTGGTAAGCAGATCACATGTACAATGATCTATCTCTTTGGTAAGTAGATCATGAGGTCTGGATGCATCTATCCCATTGGTAGGCAGATGCACAAGCATATAATGGAAAATGAGCTTAAAATATGTGTTCTCTTTTGTTAATGAATATCTTTGTGCAAGTATATGCTTTTCTTATATTTTTTTAATGCTATCGAGTATTAGTTTTATCTTATTGTCAAGATATGATGAGAGGTATATAAAAGACACGTAGGCGTACTCAATATAATATTCTTGATTATTGTGCTGATGTGTACCACATGTAATCTTTGGTTTAGGTTTTGGATGTATGCTCTTGAAGAACCAGGATAGTTGAGAGTTGTGAGGCGAGCTGATGTACAAGTGGACTTGTTGTCTTAAGATCATGTAGTTTATTGGTAGTACATGCATATGTATAAGTTTGATGTTCGATATGTAATATTAATTGATGTAACAATTCATGTTGTAATTATATGTTGAATGGTGAACATGTGTGTATGGTTTTATTATTGTTCACGTGCATGTGCTACTATGTTTCCTTCTGATTCCCTTGATTTTCTTCTTCTTATCCTAGTGTGTGGTGTTTAAATTGGGATTCTCACTGAGGTGAGGGTTTCAATGTAGATGTCACACATCAGATTAAAAGTTTTAGAAAATCCAGGGACGTCACAAAGGTATACTCACTCATGATCAAAGAAAGAATAAAAATGTAATAAGAGAGAGGAGAGATCCTATCACTAATATAGAGAGAGGCTGGCAGTGGTATTTGACTTCTGCAATCCACTTCGGCCTTGAAAAATCTACAGAACTCTGCTAGGATCTTATTATTCCTCATCATCGCCTTCGGCTCCTTGGTCTTTAACGCTCTCAAGGCTCAAATGTTCTTTAATTTGTAAAATAGCCCCCAATTAGGAGAAGTGGAATTTTCTCTATCTACTGTGACGATCAGTGACCAGTTGGTCTGGTCAGCTGATCACTTGCATGGTGGTGTGGCCGTCATCTTTCTATTCATCTTCTAGAGAATCTATTGGTTGGTCGAAGGAGGAGTTCACTCCATATAGAATAAAATTTAATGTTGGTGTGAGTCTTTGAATTATAAGGCATCTTGGGCTGGAAGGCTGACTAGCAAGCCTGATCAGTTGATCAGATGTTCTTCATAAGTATTTAAGTTACTGGATCGGTGGAAGCAATTGGGAATTAATTTTGGTTGGTCTATCACCAGATAGGATTGTCAATTCGACATCATCTTTGGATCACTTTGCTACAGGTGGACTGGTCGATCATAAAGGTGGATCGACCAATCACTTGATATCAAAAATATATCAGACTCACTAAATGTTTAGGTGGCCTTGTGATCAGTCGATTTATGATGATGATCTGTTGTCTTGAAATTTCTTTGAAAAAGCATGTTTGTCGACCGACCAAGAGGTCTGGTCTCCCGATCATCATGTGCCTGATTTGTGTTTTTTAGCCCCAAATTCCCTAGGAATCTATCAAAACTTGAGTATAAGCTCTAGGGGAGGAAGACCATCTTGCTCTTGACTGATTGTGCATTTTATACTACATAAGAGAAAAAATCTAATCAAAATCATAGAATTCAATAATAAGAACAAGAATGATGAAACTAAGGAAAAATTCATACACTTTACAACTAAAGCAAGAAAAAACAATATAGAATTCACAATGAAAAGATGATGAATATGCATTCATCAATAATAGAGATCTAAGTGACCACTCTATATTAAGGTATGTTGAGTTTAAACCCTACATATTCACAGTAAGGGTATATTGGTAAACAAACAACATCAAGCTCAGTGACTAAATAGAATGATATTATATATAAGTGAGAAAAACAATTTAGGATCTCACCTAGAGGAAATAGAATAATACAATTGAGTATGTAATATTGGTTATTTATATAACCTAGTTAAATGCCTTAGAAAAAAGAATAAAAAAAATGTGAACAACAATTGCAGATGGAAAACTCTACTCACTAATAATAAAATAAAATTGAATACAAATTGATTCTAAGACAATAGTATCACACATGGTTCCAAATTGTAGATACATTTTACCTCAACTCTTAGAGTTGTTTAAATCTTGATTGTGGAAGTTGGTACTCTCACTTAATATTAAGGTTATAATTATCTATTTGGGTTATTTTCTTATTTCATTCCCCTTGAATTTCATTTTATCAAGTGGTGAACCCAAACTTATTTATTAGCCTTGTATCTTCTCTTTAAGGTCAATACAACTAATATCAACATTGAATATTGTTGAATAGATAAATAAATTGGATTTGTATATTGGCACAAAATTCAGTTATCAGTTGACATTTGGCTCCTAGATTTAGGGGTTCATATCTTCCATACTTGCATAATGGATAATGGACATAAAGGTTCCCTTGTATTGGTTTTCCCCCAAAGCAAAAGTGGCATTCCTCATAGAGGGGAGAACTATTGGTATGTATACCTAGACAGACAATCATATGATGATTGTAATGGCATATCTCATGAACGAGTTGATTAATAACAAAGGCAATCTTCATCTATATGTTTGTTAAATTATGAGATAATTAGATAACACGATATATGCCTAAAGGATGATGTTATTAGATGACATATGTCTTTAGGTTGAGGACTTGAATAGTGAGATCATACAAATGAGAAGAGTGCATACATTCTTGTTATGTCCCTAGTCAGATGTTATTGTGGAAGTTGATCGACATTATTAACACATAAGACTACAGTGTGTGTTGGTTGATGATAGAATCTCATTAGTCATAATATGTAATATCAAAACAAACATATAGGTACTTGTTTGAGAATAGTGTATCACACAGATCCTACTTGAGAGTGATGCATGGAAACTATTTAATGGTAGTCAAAATAAGCTCTCATGGTGATAGGTGGTGATTGTGGTTCTTAGACCCGAAGTCACTACACTCATCACATGTCATTCGATGTACTTTGAAATCATCCAACATGACCTTGAATAGGGGTTACCATAAAGGAGATGCTCAGATATATTTTGATGCATGAGGAATGACTGTGAGTGATGTAGATGGGATTTGTCCCTCATACTGGAGTTGATGTCTAGGCCACTTGATAAGAGAGACTGAGAAATGTATGGCCATACTCATGGGAATCAATATATGATATGTGATCTTACATCCATCTCTGAAAGTCTATTCTAGTTCAAGGAACATGGATTGAATGTTGAAGAGGATGATCATTCCATGCCTTGAGTTCAATTTGGATATTAGAGACAAAGGAACTACACTATCATTGTACAATAATCACATATTGTAGATTGAAGTTGTTCTCCAACTTTTTAATTACTTGGGTAGCAATGATGTGTTTCTAGATACCGCTTAATATTTTGTGATGTCATTAATTAGTTATGTATATTCACTGCCAATGTAACTTGGGAGCTATAGGGTCACACATAGAGGATTTACCTGGAATAGGATTTTACTCATGGATATTGGTTTAAACTTGATCTCTAAAGTGTTAGGTATTCAATTTAAAGAGGATTGATGGTTAGAAATCTAAAATGACCACTTCAGATGTATGAACCAACTGGTTCAGGTTGTGAACCGACCTATTGGTTGGTCATTAAGACTTCATCAAGGATGGATGTTGATGCCATGTTGTGCATTGAAGCCAATATGATTGAGAATAGGAAACATGGTGAATCAATTGAGTCAAGTGTTGAACCAATTGACTCACATGTGAACCAAACAATTCAATGGTGAAGTGACTAGTTTGTGGTTCATAGGTTCTAGAAAAGTCATCTAATTTTGTCTCTGTGACTCCCATTCGATCTGGAAACCCTGACCCTTCTATAAATAGAGGGGGAGTCAAGGATTTTAGAAGACACAAAAATAATCTCTCACAATTGTTGTCTTCTCACAGTTGTGGTAACGTGAGAACCCAAGAAAGTATTACCCGTAAAAGGGAGAGATATCAAGGGAGCGACAATAAAGGAGAGCACTTAATGCTAGCACATTGACGTTGAAGGGACAAATCCTTCTTGTTTGTTTCAAAAGAGCGACAGGAGTTCCATGTGGTTTGCATGGAATACATAGAGGTGAGGAGGCCTTTACCACCCGCTAGGAGGATGTCGTCAACCGCCATCCATGGTGATACACCAGGAGACCACTCCCGACAACTGTCTAGGTGTTGCTTGCCATAGAAGCTTCTTGTTGCAAGGATAGTTGTTGAACTTGCTTTAGGACTAGGTATACTCCTTACAAGCTTTCTTCCCAATCTATAGTTGTTGACACAATCTGCTATCTAAGGGGAATATGGAAAGAAAATTTTTGTTTCCTTTGTCGTATATGTCCCCTTATTTTCCTACAAGAACACTAGGCACCTAGCCAAGGAGAAGACAAAATATAAGATTGCATGTTCCAACAAATAAATGCTTAAATGCTGATAATTTGGATATTTTGATACTTGGAATTATTGACACTCTTAAGCTACATCTTGATTTATCAATAATATTGCAAATTTGATATTTTGTATAATCTTGTGAACTCTGTCTTGTGCAACCTTAAAATCCTTAATTTGTTGATCATAGTCCACCAAATAGTCCACCAAATAGTCCTTACCAAATAGTCCTTACCTAATTTATAAATACTTTGAAATATTTTAATAACTCAATAATAAATATTTCATATCAACTTTGTTCATCCAACCCTTATTTTGGTCAATGTGTGGATTTCTTTCCTATGGGAACTCATGGACATGTGATACAAATAATACATAGAAGAAGAATGTAGGCAATGTCCTCATTTGAAGAGTAGATTGGATTCACATATATTTTTTAAATTTTGTAGTCCTTTTGTATTGGCTTCCTTGAACACTTTGATGTAAAGCATGGATATATATATATATATATAAGATCTTTTATATGTTCTGAAATAACTGTGTGCGAAGTTTATCTTAAATACTGACTCTCAAGGCCATTCTTGGTCTGCACTAAACTAGGAAACATATATGAGGTCACAATTGAGGCTTGACGATGACATCAAGTGTCTAAAAATTAGAGGATTCTAATATCACATGGTTTGAGGCCTTGGATTAAATGATCTTAAAAGTAATGATTGGGCTACCCATATCACTAAGGTGCACCTCCTTTTTAGGCATCCCATCAATAGATACTTTGTGGTTAAGTGTGTTTGGCCTAGAGTAGTAATAGAATGGGAGGCCTATAAGAAAGTTGATTTCAAGTTGTGTGTGGATGAGGACAAAGCCACAATCGATGCCATTGGTGATATGTTCGACCAATCATAATTCCTAGAACTCTGCTAGAGCATGGGGTTGTAGCCCTGGGCATTACAAACCTCAATTTAGTGGCAGTTGGGATCAATACATTAGTATTATGGAGTTTGTTTACAAAAACAATGATCATTCTAGTTTGGATATGTCTACATACGAAGCTCCATATGCGAGAAAGTTTACATCACCCATTTCATTATATGAAGTGGGGGAGAGACAGATTGAGGTTTAGATCTAAGTTGTAGAAACAACTACAAAAATATTAGTTGAAAGTTGATCAAGATATATAATAAAGTTATGAAGAGGAAATACACACACCACTTCAATTTAATGTTGGAGATGAAGTACATTAAAAAATGATACCTTAGAAAGTTGTTATGACATATGGAAAGTGAGGCAAGATAAATCTTATATAATTTTTTCCTAATCAAATATTCTTAGGATTGGACCGGTGGCATACAAACTTGGGCTACCACTAGAGTTAGATGATAAAATGATGTGCTTCATGTATATATACTACAAAGTATCATCTAGGCACATAGAACAACATATACCTAGAGAATACAATTCAGAGATGGCTTCTCTGATGTCAAACATGGTGAACTTATCCATTCAAGTGTTGAAACAATTGACTCACGTGTGAATTGATCGGTTCGTGGTTCGTAGGTTACAAAAAATCACAAGATTATGTCTCTTTGACTCCTAATTAATATAGAAACCTAACCCTACTATAAATATAGGGGTAGTCGAGGCTTTCATAAGACACAATAATAAACTTTGATCATTGTTGTCTTCTCATAGTTGTGGTAACATGAGAACCTGAGTAAGTCTTACCCATAAAAGGGACAAATAACAAGGGAGAGCAGTAAACACTAGCACATTGACGTTGTAGGGACAACTCCTTCTTGTCTATTCCAAAAGAATGACATGAGTTCTTGGTGGTCTGCGTGGACTATGTAAAAGTGAGGAGGCCTTGGCCACCCTCTAGGAGGATTTCATCAACCACCATTTGTGGTGATACACCAGTAGGTCACCACTAACAACCGTGCATGTGCTACTTGTGAAAGAAGCACGTCGCCTCCAGGATAGTCTCTGGACTTGCTCGAGGACCAAGTATATACCTTGCAACCTTCCTTCCCAATCTATAGTTGTTGACACGATCTGTTGTCTCAGGGAAATATGAAAAGAAAAGTTTTGTTTATGTTGTTGTATATGTCTCCATATTTCACTACAGTGATATCAAAGCCACAACAATTTACTATGTTTTGTCATTTATTTAGTACATACAGTGCAAAGATTTAAACGATTAATGTGTATATCTAATTAAATACCATATATTATCCCTATATATATGACATGATATATATGTGCAATTTATGCGTGTCACCATCAAATTTGTTTTGATGGTGGATGTAAGTGTGGTTAAGGCCTATACCCCCAAATCCTTATGCATGGTTGAATGATATTTATTCATATTTTACATCTCATTTTGCATACTAAGACTCTCTCACTTTTTCCATATTTGAAATTATTGGTTCTCTCCTTCTGATGCTCCCTTTAAATGTAACTTGAGTTTTCCTAGTTATAATGTAATAAGTCAAATAGGAATAGGATAGTTTTATTTCCTACTATGGTAAAAGAAGGCGTACTACACCCGACAAACTGACCAAATCAGAAGTCAAATAGATTAACTGGAGGACCTAGGAGGCAAGACGATGGGAGTATTTATTCAATCGGTTGGCAACCCAACTGGTCGACTGGAGGAATCCAGACATTACTTGAACCAGAGACCAATCAGTCGATCTAAGAGACCAACTGACTGACCGGGAGGCTAATCAATCATCTTAAGAGTTGATTCGATCGACCCAGACTTGTTTTGGAACATATCTTCTTCAACATAGGTTGCTACATATGATGTGGACCTTAGGTGGTAGAAATTTCTTGTGGCTCCATGGAATTGTGTTAATGTGTCCATAACCATCACTCATATTTTTTAGTTGCATGTTTTGTTTGTGGATATAGTATGTAATATGATTCATATTATATGTATGTGGTGATTGTATATGTATATATATATATATATATATATATATATATATATATATATATATATACAGATATATATAGGCTATGTATTCAATGCCCGCATGGGTACAGTAACTTAGCTACCCACCCAAAGTGGGGCGGTAGCATAAATATTAATTAAATTGAAAAACTAAAGAAGCAGATTCCGCCTTCTTCACGTGTTTTCTTCCACCGCCATCTTCACACGTATTGTTTTATTGCCGACCTGCTCAAATCACACAATTTTTTCCATCCGCCACTGGACGTCCTGCTGCCTTCAATGAACCCTATCCATTCTTCTACTGCGTCAACGTTTGATGCTGCATTTCCATTCTAGCATCTCAATCCCCTATCTGCCTTTACATACCTGAACAACAAGAACATATTTTTAGTTCCCAGTTGTGTAGAGGAGGACGAAGGTGAATGGACAAGATCTGAATCTCCTTTATCATTCGTCGGAGTTCATTAGAAGATATTGATCTTTACCAGGTCACATCTATGCTCCAGATCTCTGACTAAAACTCACGCCCTTACACTCCTCCGTGACTTTGTTGCTAGAGGTGAGCTCGCGGGTGACAGAGCATGGAGCCACTGTCAAGTGAGGAGGCCCTGTAGGATCTCTCACCAGCACTCTGGCCTAGCGGTAGCATCGACATCACAGTAGCAGAAGGGGATCTTATCCAGTTCTCACCACTGTGGGTGATAGTGAGCTTGAAGGTGGAGGGACAGAGATATGGAATCTCAGTAGTGACCCAGGAGATTTGGAAGTGGTTGATTCCTCATTGGGGGAGAATCTCTTGATCTTACTACATTTAGGAGCAGCAGTTGTCCAAGCTACAACCAGGTAAATTTATATACTCATCGTCACTTCCACCAGTTCTATCTGATATTTGCTTTTCATCACATTGTGTATTCATCTCTATTTTTGTGTGGAAAATCCAACGTGTGTCTAGATTTCATTTTGTAGTAACTGTCATACATGTTGTATGTTTCATGTAGTTACATTTTTGTGATACATGGTTACTTTATGACTCACAAAGTTACCCTTTTGTGTTTCAGGGTTACTTTTTTGTCTGTAGAGTTACTCTCACATAGCTGTCATGGATCATAGTCTTGATACAGATGCTGGTAATGCCAATGTCGACTGTGATAATGATCATCCTCATTCTTCTCCTTCTCTTGCTGCTTGCACTTTATCCCCAACATAAGTCCCTAGAATTGGTCTTCAGTTTGGAAGTTTAGATGAAGGTATCTCCTTCTATTCTAGTTACCCTGGCTTGATTGGTTTTAATATCAGGAAAGACGACAATAGGTATGAACGAGGAACTAAGAATCTAGTTGCTAAAGATTTGGTTTGTGACAAGCAGGGTAAAATCAATCGTTCTAAGAGGTCTAGAGGGCTTTTGAGCCCTGTTTGTGATGAAGTGGGTAAATTATAGGATAATCTATCCAAGAAGCACATGCGTTCTATGAAGAGGTGTGGTTATGGAGCCATGATTTAGTTCACACTAAATAAGTCCTCATCCATGTGGGTTGTGACTACTTTTGTTGAGGAACACAACCATGATCTTGTTGATGATGCTCATATGTGTTACCTTAAGTGTAACTCATCTCTTGATGAAACTCAAAAAGAGAATTTTCTTCCATGAGTCAAGCAAACATACCTGTATCGAGACAAATTGCATTGATAGCAACCGAGTCTGGAAATTATGAAAATTTGACATTTACTAGTAGACAAGCTCATGGACACCTCACTAGCAAGAGGAAAGAGTCGGCTAAATACGACGTTGACATGGTGTTGGATCGTTTTGATAGGTTGAAGGTTTTGGATTCAAAATTCTTTTATACTTAACAAAATGATCATGATTGTTGCTTGAAACATTTGTTTTGGGTTGATATTGTCTCTATCAAAGATTGTGGGTTGTTTGGCGATGTGACTGTGTTTGACACCACTTACCGTACCAACAAGTATTCTATGGTTTTTGGAATGTTTGGTGGTGTTGATCACCATTGCAAGACAGTGTTGTTTGCCTCAGCTCTGTTGGTGGATGAGAAGTATGACTCCTTTGTTTGGGTTTTTAAGCAATACTTTGTTTTGGCAAAGAGCTAGTTTCCATCATAACAGATCAAGACCCGACTATGAATGCTACTATCATTACTATTTTTCCAAATTATAAGCATCGTTTCTGTAGCTGGCACATCCTACAAAAGCTTCCCTCT